>OX579637.1:24032503-24713503 GCA_951230915.1 Antitrichia curtipendula
GGTTCAAGAGGTTGGAGTAAAATAAGCAATTCAGTCCTACAATATTTGTATGTGCTCTTTTATTTCATTTTTGGTAATTGAATATGAAATTTAAACAAAATCATGGAATTTCATGTACTATCAAATACAATTAATTGTGCTCGCTAGTTTAGCAAAAATCTCATGATGTCTAATTAATCAACTATACATGGCTCACGCTCTTACATTAGTTCATATATATAGGGAAGACCAATCGTTTTGGGCCAATTGAAAGGTCACCCAAGTTGTACCAATATTGCCACCTAAAGAAGATTATCCATTTTAGCTTTCAAAGCTCTAATCTTTATGGAATAATTTAAAGTTTCCCATGTACATGAAGTAGAACTTATAAAAAAATTTCATGTACTATACAAATGAAGTTCTAAGAAAACAAATATGTGTAATGGTGTACTTGAAATTATAGTGGAATTACCTGAAATATATAGTAAAAAAAATAAATATACGGGTTTCATATTCAACACTCTTACTTTCCAAAATAATTAGTAACTAATTTACAAACAAGTACTAAATCCCTTAAGTACAATTTACAAGGATTACTAAATTCCAATTTATAAACATGAAATACTAGAAGCTCAATTCTAGATTTTTTGGTAACTTTAGTTCATAAATGAACCTAAACAAATCTCTAGTAAGTTACCAGAAAACCATCTGCCAAATTTGTATGCAGGCTATATTAAATGTTGCATGAGCTGGAATACAGACATGTATGCAGAAGCAACATACATTGGTTCTGTTTTGTCATTAACTTAAAGCCTTCAGACTATATCCCTTGCACAAGCCAGAATGGGCAATTGAACTTCACAGGATCCCAATGAGGGGAGCCATGACCTGGAGTAACTTGTGATTAAATCACCTAGCTCCCTTGATATTTAGCCTTGCATGCTTAACTTCTCGTTCAAAGTGGGACTCATTGGGAGGGTGGTTTGTTTAAAAATTTAATTAATTTATATTTGTGTCCAAGTAAATTAAATTATATTAAATTAAATTAAATCAAATCAATTAATAAAGCTAATCACTTTTATAAGAAAAAAAATACTTTTACTGAATACAACAAAGTACCAACTACACATGTACAAGAAACCCCTTATACCAATTACATTAACATCATGAGTAAGGAAATAAAAATTAAGGGTACATATATCCAAAAGTTTGCAACATTTGAAGGTCGCAAACTTTTGTAAAAACAATATAGAGGGAATACCTAATAGAAGTTAGCTTCTTCATCGCAAGCTTCTGTCAAAAAAATATAAAGGGAATACCCAAAAGTTTGCGATGGAGAAGCAAACTTTTGTAAAAAAAATATAGAGCCAATACCCACAAGTGTGCGATGAAGAAGAAAAATAAAAATAAAAATACATAGAAAGAATACCCAAAAGTTTGCGACGAAGAAGCAAACTTTTGTAAAAAAAATATAGAGCCAATTATACCCAAAAGTTTGCACCGCAAAAAATCTTTTGGACCAAGAACCACCCAAAAACACTTAAACATTTCCATATATTTTTTTAACACACCAAATGTGGTTTAGGGTCCTTTTTTTCCTACTATAACCTAAGTACTAATTTCTTGGGGTCACTTTTGTAAACCTCTGCCTTGTTTGCACTCAAACATTCACAATATGTGAGTGGTTGATCTCTTCATTCTTATCTAACTAAGTCTATTGAGAATCTTTTGAGTTTGATGTCATTACTATTCTCATTAAAAGCAGATTTGCATAAATCTTTCAACAATCTACTACACATTGCAAGCTGTTTAAGCAAAATTTGCCAATGTTTGAACACCCTGGATGATGCAGTGGTTCCATAAACTCTTTTGTGGCATCTCCTCAAGTGGCCAAACTTTGGAAATTAATTTCTTACAGCCACATGCTGGCATGAATCCCAAAATTGATCAAACATGAGTTTCATTTCCATTACTGCACCGTGGAATTTCAACGTCTTCTGGTCCAAGATTATTAACTAAACAAAACTTTGAATCAAGCCAAGATGTGGTAATGACTGCAACTCAAGAAGCACAAGCTTCAATTATGTGACAAGTATGATGCCAAGTTTCGCAAAGATGTCTGAAGTCTTCCATTTTGAACTTCAAAAATGATTTAAAAAAAATCACACGATGGCCTGAATCACTTAACCACATAACAACATGACAGGTTTCAGAGGCCTAAACTTCACCGGACTACTGCAAGCCAGTATGGATCCACATATGAACTCATTGCTGAATCAAAACAAAAGTAATCTTTGCATTAAATTTCATAATTCCAATCACGGAGGAATTGAACCTCTTAAACTGCCCCTTGCAGCATGACTGTCCTACTCTAGCCTACACTAAACAATTTACAAGCAATACTAACTAAAGCAAAACTTACTAACTAAACAATATTGACTTCAATGAATTCCTCCTAAAAAAGGCTTGAAAATTCAGCAGTTGCCTGAACTACACAATTAGGACTCCAGCGCTGCAATGGCACTCCGAATTCCAGCAGCAGCATGAGAGCCTAGTCTGTACACCATATCATTGCCCGACACTCGGTAATCTTGAGGCTCCATGGGGAATTTCACAGGCCTCACTTGGCAAGCATGTAGATGAGCAACTTTGGACTTCCGAAGAAGCACATAATTTTGCATGTCTCGACTATATCTTTAGTAGTATAGTCCATCTACACATAGATCTTCTACCAAGAATTCTTGACCCGAAGGGCAAGTGAAAGATTTCTGGACTGTGAACGCTGGCTTGGTGCACATCAGAACTTTGAAATCAACATTTCCATCGTTATTTTCTTCTGCATCCGTTGCAAAGTTTTCACCCAATTCAATGCAACTAGCTAGGTCTTCCCCATCTCCACCATAATCTGCCCATAACCTGCCATCAAAATTTTCTGTAATAGCTGATCGGACATGCAGTACATTGTCTGGAATTAGAACCTCTATATTCCACCCTAGCGTCCAAGCCAAATTTTCACAACTGTCCCACTTATAATCCAAGCAAAAGCAACAAAAGCAAGCCAAACTCTTTGTCAGCAACCTATTAGTGGAAATAGCATTTACAGATCGGATGGAATGCAAATCTCGGGTTCCAGCAATGGGCATGGTAGTGAAGGGAGTCTCGCGTTCTGCAGCCAATGTCACTTTGAAGATGTGCCAAAACACGCGGGTCACATCTCTTTTGTTTGTCCCAGTGTAACATGTTTCTGGTCTTGAGGACAATTTTTCACGCAACATCTCAATAATTTGGGCAGCATTTGCAAGTTCAGGGCCTTCACGATCCAGCTGAGCTTGACGAATGAATCGTTTTACAACGGCTCCAGCTCCATCATGTGGGCCCTTGCCATGCCCTGAGCCAAAAAAGTTCCACCAACATATGCAACCACCAGTTAAATGAGGGTAGCGGCTCACATAGTACCGCGGTACCTTGCTTTTGAATTGAGAAGAACAACCATCTGACCAGATCCAATGCTGCTTTGGATGAAAGCTTGATTGATGCAAATCTTTCCAATGTAAGTTCAAACAATGATGCACAAAATAAGAGTCATGTTTTTTGTCATCAGAAATATAGAAGTGATACTTCATCAACGCATTAGTACTGGGATCACTAGGGTCAGGATTAGGGTTTCTAGTCCAACAGATCTGGACAAGAATGGAGACCTGATAGTTCTGCCAATGCATTGATTGCACCTCATTTTATATCTCAAAGCTATAGTTCTCAGCAAAATCAATTACACAGACAATTCCATCAATAGGAATATTCTCCAAACTCTTCTTGAATTGTTGATCTTGCCATCTAGCAACAAAATTGTGTTGAACAAAGAATTGCAATTTGGGCTTGAAATAGTCTATGAATTCATCAGATGTAGTGCACTTGTAAGCAAGATGCAATTTCTGTTTTTCCTCCCCTCTGCTAGTGACAATGGTTTTCATTTTGAATCTCTTCCAAGAAACTTTAATGGAAGAGGTTCCTTCTTCTTCAACAAGGCATATCGGCAAGTAATCAACACCACAATTATCGCACAAATTAAACAAACAATCCTGTGCATGCCACTCAGCAAACTCGTCTTTTGGACATACTATCGATTCCCAAAGCTCAGTGGTCCGACTATATCTCACTTCCTTACCTTGACAGCCGGTGCCACTCACCTCAAGTGAGGAACAAATCTCCTCACAGTCACACGTACAGGTGCAAGGAGCGTGCAGACCCGACTTCAGCCTCATATTGTTCAGCACTTCAATTAATTCCACGGTTTCAACATGGTAAATGCAACAACAAGTGTTCCGCTCTTTTAGCCTTTTAATCCAGAAAGGGCGCAGCAAGTCGAAGGACCTCTTGCCAATAATGATTTCTGGATAGGCTTCCTGAAACCTAAGGTAGAACTCCATCTGCACAAAGTGCCACAACTTCGGAATTAGAATGATGAACACAATGCAAGTAGCTAGATAGGCTCTGGAACACCCTGGATACCTTGATGAATCTCCACAGTCACAAATGTCCACCTGTATAGTACAAGAACATCCGAAAGTGCCTCAATGAACACCCACTAGAACATTTGTCCAATACTCTAACCCTATTGTATAAGAACACCCTCAAGGAATGCCAAGACCTAATGAACACCCAACAAGCAACCCTCAATGAACTCTCAGTGTGACCACTTCCCACCCTAATGTCCATGAACACCCTAAATTGCCTCCGTGAACACCCGCAGTGACAAATGTCCAATCCTAATCTGCACAAACACCCTAAACACCCTCAGTGAATACCCACAGTGAAAAATGTCCAAACCTAATGTGGTCGGACACCCTTAACTACCTCACTAAGCACCCGCAAAGACAAATGTCCAACCCTACTGTGCACAAACACCCCGAACGCCCTCAATGAACACAAACAGTTACAAATGTCCAACCCTAATGTAATCAAACACCCTAAACTACCTCAATGAACACTCACAGTGACAAATGTCCAAGCCTAATGTACCTAAACACCGTGAACACCTTCAGTGACAAATCACCAATCCTAATGTACACAAACACCCTCAACTGAGTGTCTTAGTGAACACCCAGAGTGACCAATGCCGAACCTTAAATCTACACTAATACTCCCCACTAGGCCATTCTAAACCCGAAGCTGCCAAAGTCCAATTCTAGTTCTATCAAGACACCTCGAATACTTCAAGAATAAGTCAGAGTTTCCAGTTTCCAGCCCAGAACCCACATCTGAATGTCAAAATGGACAAAATGCTTCCTAGCTCTAAATTTAATCCGTCTTACATTCTTTAGTGTAGCACTGAAGGCCCAAAGTTCCCTCAATGACCATACTATACCAATAAGCAAAACGTACATCGTACTGAAATACCACAAAACATCTACGTGTTATGGCTGAAATGGTTAAGAAGCTTACCTAAGTTTTTGGTACCGTTCCAATAATCAAAGAAGATCAACCGTAGTTCCCAACCCAAACAATGCACAGGAGAAGTTTAACATCCGAGAAGTGAGTTCCATAGTGTTCAGAATGCAAATGGCAACTTTCAATCACAAAGTCTATCCAGAAATGAAGATGCTAAATTTGAATAGCAACAGGGAAACAATAAACAAGACAAAATCAGAACCACGAGAAGGTTGTTGTTCCATACTTGAGTTTCCATTAAATATTGTGTCGGCTTCACATCGTACAAGGAGGCATCAATTCTCAAGCAAACCACTTCTTTAGCAATAGGACTATTTCGAGTTTCCCCTGCCCACCACAGTGCGACTGTTGTTTTAGTGCATTCAGACAGGACATCACGTCTTTGTTTTTGGACTGAAAGCATCCATTTGAAAACAGAAGTAGATTCCATGGCACTCCTGCGAGCTTTTGCTTGGGCAATATTCCGAGGATGTATTTGCAGAGCTCGGGCCTGGCCTTGTACAGATGTGCTACAGCCTGAGCTAATGACTGCAGTTAGAATGGCATGCTTGGTAGCTAACTGCGTGGAAGTTTTTGCGCACTTAACCTCCACAAGAGATTGCTGAAGCCCACTCACAATATCTCTGTCAACCCTACCTTCACTGCTAAAAGGAAGTGAAGAAGACAACAAATTACCCGAAGAAACACTATAAGCTAAAACTCTCTGCAAAACACGACCTCGAGCCTCTGGAGTGGGGAATTCTTGTAAAGTTTCATCAATCGATTGTAAAATATGCTGAGCACCCCTTCTAATCTCCCGTGAAGGCACATCATCAAGAACCCTATCATTTCCTGACACACTTGCAAGCATAGTCCCATCTTTTGGGGCACGATGTTGTTGTTGTCGTTCTCTGTTTCTACAGCGTTGTTTCTCTATCACTCTCTCAGGTCTATTCATCTTCTGTAGGCCTGAACGCTTGTCTTCACTCTCCTGGCTCCCCATTGCCAGAGGACTGGAAATTGAGCTGTAAATTGACTGGAAATTGAGCATGTCATTCAAAGACTCAATGCAACAAAAATGGGCGTAACCACCACACAAATAGCGCCACTCAGAGATCACCACAGAAGGCAAAGGTTCAAAACTCTGAGAATACATATTGACCTTGCACAGCAAACCCTAAATACTCACTCACCAGCAAAGCTCGCGCAGCAACGGGCTAAATCCTGAACTTGCCACACCTAGTGCAACAACAACGCAAACTCTGAGCCCTGAACTTGCCACACCTCGTACAACCAAATCACCCACCTCGTGCAACAGCAATGCAACTGTAAAACCTTGAACCCTTGTCACAGCTCGTGCAACCAGAATTACCCATCGTGTATCTGAAGAATCACCAACTTCGTGCAAAAATGTTGAACTGCAACGATCACCCAGCCAAACAGCTCGCACATCGAAAATCGCAATGGCAGTAATCAACACCGGCTGCGCCATGAACACCTCGATTTCTGTGCAAATACGATGTCAGGCTTCCTAATTTGGTGTCACGGATCCTTAACCCCTGGACCGTTGATGATCAGCCCAATCAACGGTCCCAAGTTTTCCGCCTACATAACTTCAAACCAAACTGTGAACCCTCTTAGACTTAAATAAATTAAAGTTTGTTAAAAAGTCCATACCTCAAGAAGCACACTTGGAACTCAGATAATTACACAACTTGGAAAAAAAAAATTTGGAAAAAAAAATGAATTCAAAGGAGAAAAAGACTTCATAAATTTCAAGGTTTAGGAAGTCATTAAAAAGTCCTTTGCCAACATTCAATTTATATCTATACAACAAGATTCTAATTTCTTAAAAATTTACTCAAATACCCACTACAATCATAGTCCTTTGTAAGAATTTAAGTACCTAAACCATCTTTAAAAAGTCCTTAAAAAATATTCTGACAGCAAATTTGTCACACCCATCTTTTTTTAAAAGTCCCATACACTTTCATAAAATGCTTTAATAAATATTCAACAACATAGATGTACTAACAATAGTGCTATAGTCTCCAAAACGAACTTTTTTTTTTTTTTAAATTTTTTTCAATGTACCTTTTAGGCATTTGAAAATTGATTGTGTGCCATTTTTGCCATTGTGGCACAATTTTGAGCCCATCATCCATGCATTCACCCCACAATGTTCCAGAGGTTCACGAAGTCAAAGTATTGACTTAGTGAACAATTTGGAGGGTACGAGTTTCGTGGCCTAGACGCACGCGCGAGAGTGCTAGTAGAAACGCAGGCGTACAATTACGTCAACCGTCCCCTTAGACTTGCCATTCTGGACGTCCGGGATATGGAAAGGCCAACTGTACACAAGAACACGTCGAGTCTTCTGCCGTTTCTCGAGTTCATGGCTACAAAACTAGAGCCAGATGCCATGGAGGCCAGCGTCTAGCTCTGGATTCTAGGCGGTGATGAGGACTTCGAAGCCGCACTCAACTTTGCGATGGTGGACATGCCGGACTATGACGTCGTGAATTTGGTGTATATCCCATGGAGAGCAAAGCGCCTAGACAGCGTGTCTAATCGCTTGAGAGTGGCCCTAGACGTACGTATGCTATTCCTCTTTAAAAGAAGAGACAATCATGCGGTTGTTGTTCGTGACAGGGTGAAGACAAAATATCGCCCTATCGATATTCTGTACTACAATGAAGCAAAATACAACAAAGCCAAGTTGAGGATCTACGCAAGCGAATTGCGGATGGAGTTTTACCTTCAGATCCTGCAATGCTTCGCTATCCGCAACGAAAATGTCTTGGGCATTTTTGTAGGGCCAAAGAGCGCCATGGCGACAAAGGTATGTCTACCCTCGACTCAAAGATAACTTTCATCATTTCATGAAACGCCTTCTTCAAATGTATTGGTTGCCATAGAGATTACCATTTACCCTCGAGTTGAGGCTAACTTGTTCATGTGTTGAATTGGTGTCCAATATATAATGAGGAATGACGATTGGCGACGTTACCTTTTACCCTCGAGTCGAGGCTAACCTTCCTTATGCCTTGTCGTCTAATATTTGTTTGTTTATGACTCGTGCAGTTGTATGGGTCATACTACTACGGCCTGGTTGAGAAGCCATTGACGGTGAGGCATAGGGCCTATACATTTTCAAGTGCGTACTTGGATATGAATGACTGTCTACATTCAAATTCGCTATACTCAGCGTAGTACTTGCGACCACTGTACATGGAGGCACCGGTGTTGTCTTCCGTCTCCCCTCCCACAGCAAAGGAATTGCTTTCTCCTCCCAGCAGTCCAGAGGGATCACAGGATGCGGAGGATAGAGCGTCTGATGGATTGGACGAGGAGGATTCGTTGGGTAGTGGCGGTGACGACGACCTACCTCCACCCAATTGGAGGGATTCACCCGGTGGCGCTGACGACGACCTGCCTCCATCCAATTGGAGGGATTCACCCGGTGGCGGTGACTCTCCCGGGGGCCCACAACATAGAAACCATGGAGATGATATATCGCCCACTTGTCATGAAAGGAACTCGGGAGGGGACGCCAGATCTCCGAAATTTGGCGAGAAGAATACCGATGAAGACGTATTGTTACGTGAGCGTGATCAGGGGTATGCGTAGGAGGAAGACGTCCTGCCGTGTACCGTGCCTAGGCACACAATTGGGGCCGTGACTTCGTCTGGTATTCATCTGGCGACCGGGTTGGAGGGCGAGCTTTTACCTGGTTTTGCTCGCAGGAAATCGGGTGTGGGAATGGAAGGGATCGATGAGTACGGCACCAACACGGTTGTCATCCAGCGATGGGAGGCTTATCCTCGCGGTCCTGCGGAGATTCCCAACTTGGTGGTGGAGGACGTGGAGATGGACTCTGAGTTTGTCGAGCATCAGTGAAAGGAGCGGGCATGCGCCAGTTGCAAAGACAAGAGGAAGGCTGCAGGGAAGTCCTCCGAAGGCGGTGAACGACGTCGGCATAAGATGGCAAGGAAAGGAGCGAAATTGAAGTCCAAGGTTGAGCGTCCCACTGTGGACTTGAGCGACGTCGACACGGACTTGCTTTTGCACTCCTCAGACTACGACGACACGGACAATGATGGTGAGCCGATCGAGAAGGTCGAGGAGGTCCCCCCCACTCCAATCCCCGGAAAAATCCAGACCGGGTGGCACGAGGCCAAGATGGAGCAAAGGGCGAAGAAGGCTGCAAGGAATAAGCACTACAAGAGAAAGGGGTGTTTTAAGTAGTATCCTAGACATCACGTTTTTTAAGTAACGTCTTTTAAGTAAGTTTTCAAGTAAAATTTTACTAAAAGACAATCTTTTTAGTAAAATTTTACTTAAAAACTTACTTAAAAGACGTTACTTAAAAAACGTGATGTCTAGGATACTACTTAAAACACATCTTTTTTTTGTAGTGAAGGAAACGAAGGATTAGCTGGAAGCAAAGGACAAGCAGATAGCTGAGGCCCTTTGGATTAGCAAGGAGTTGAAGGAACAAACCCAGAGGACGTAGGCGCAGATGGATAGCATGGCCAAGCAAATGGCATCCTTTTTTGCCAGCCAACATGCCTTCGCCGCATCACAGTCCCAGTCTGTTCCAAGCCAGCAGCAATCCATCATATCATAATCCACACAAAGCCTTTGCTGCATCACAGTCTCAGTCCATGCAAAGCCAAGTACCCTCCCAGGCTGTCCCTGCAGCGGACCTGTCGGAGGAGGTCCAAGACTTGGTCACAGGCATGTCGGATCTTTGACACAAGGGTACTCCAACCAAGGACCCTCCGGCTGGCAAGGACATCGTGGCCTCCACACCGGCCAACCAACTCCCCGTCTTGCCGACTGTAGCCCTGGTAGTAAGGGCTGAGGTCAGCACCACAGGGCCTCCAGTCGGTCCCCCTTCATCCAGCATCGTTGTTGCTGGTGATTATCCTTGAGTCTAGGGTAAACCACAGACTGGAGTCTCTGACGTTGAGAACGCCGATGCTGCTCCGGTGGGTGAGAGCGTTGGTGTTGCCGCTGCAGTTGCTTCTCCCTGTCCGACGTCTGTGCGGGAGGGAACGGAACCAGTTCAGCAATCGCCGGAGCTCGATCATGTGGACTTCGGAGACGAAGAGGACATCCTCCGAGACAATGTCCCGGAAGAAGACGAAGGAGGGTCGCCTGCATCGATGGCTGCGACAGTGAGTGGACAGAACCCTAGGGGAACACAAAACATCTTTCCCCTCTTCCGAAACTCACTTCTTTCCGGATTCGATCCGGATCCGTCCACTTCCAGAATCCGGTTTCACTACAATTCGGTTTGTTATGCCCATGTTTTACCTTCAAGGGGTCCGCTTTTGTTCTTTAAAGGGGCAGGAACTCCACCACTTATAAATCACGCACTCTAACCTCTACTAAACAACCCAAGACATTCAACAGATCTAAGTGTTGCGACGAAGTAGGTTTCCGTCTCTTCACGATTTTTCGGATGGCCTAACTGGAAAGCAGGTCACGCAAATCCGGTCACTCCTCTCCACTACAACGATAGATACACAATTATCCGGGTTCAATACAAGAGGAAATCTATGAGGAAGTAGTCTAATACTGCAGTTGGCAGATCTTCCGGTAAGTGGGGTTTTTCCCCCTGGCGGCCACTTAACTCCGCTTAATGGAACCACTCTTAGTTCCGGAACCTCACCCTCACCACTCTAATCAGATTACCGTTCCAGTAGTTTAAAGATTCTAAATGCTCAAGTCCTATAGATCCAACCTAGCTCTATCACAGATCCTCCTCTACTGTATAAATCCAAACAACCATGAATCCGGATTCCTCCTTTCCGGTTCCTCACACCTCACAAACACACCACCTTAGCCCTCCGAACAACACATAGAGCATGGAAAGTCCACTTAGTGGCTTAGATTAAAGTAAGAAAAAATGAAATGAAACTTTGAAAATGCATAAGGATGGAAAAAATGAGCAACAGACCTATCCACCATTAAAAAACTAAAAGCAAAAAGCAAAAAGGGGCAACCAAAAATCAAGCAAACCAACAGCAGACGCATCCAAGATATGCGGAACGCCAATGCCAATTATCCCTAAAAATCCGGAAACGGGCCCACATACGGAAAATCTGTTCCGGAAAACCTAAAATCTAAATTTAACTACCTAAATCTTACTTTCTTCTTCTTCGAGCTGCTCCTCGTCTGTGCCATGGATGTCCTTGTCTTGGTCTTTGGTGGAGGCGTGAGCTTTCCGGCCGCGCGGGTCTGGATCTTCCTTTTCTTCGGCGGAGAATCTTCTTCTTCATCCGTCTCCGTGGCGGATTTCGTCTCAAAGTCTTCTTTCTCGGATTTGAGAATCTCCATCGCTCTTATCGGTGAGTCCAAGTCGATCGACTCGTCAGCAGATTTTGGTGACGGTGGCTTCAGCGGAGTCCCCTCTTGCATATGTATGAAATCATCCGGATGAGTCTTGGCCGGATTCTCTAGAGCTCCTATCCGGTCGAGCAGGTTACTCTTGATTTGCTTGCCTTCTTTCTGCAGCCGGGTCTCAGTCTGGGTGGAAGTTCCACCCTGCTCCGAAACACTTTGTCCATCTCCTTGGTTCTTGATTGGAGAGTAGCTCCTCTATGTCGACCACTCTCGCTGCACATGTCGTTTCAGAAGGGATACCAATCCTCCTGGTTGCAACAAGACCGGAATCCCCAAGACTCGCTTCACCGGAGTCTGGAGATACGGATTGGTAGTGAGGTCCGCTTCCAAAAAAGTCGAGAAGTCCATCGCCCTATCCGAATCGACCTGTGCTACCAAGGAATGCATTTCCTAGAGCATCTTCTCCATCCAGGCTTTAAAGTCTATCAAGATCATGACGACTTTTGATCCGGCCACGTGTCCACCCAATACTAGTTGGGCGTCATAGAACCATGTCTTGTTCGCAACATCCGCTAACTGGACGATCAAGGCCTGAAGGTTCCGAACCAACTGCATGGCGTCCTTTTCATTCTTCTGTGCCGCCTCGCACTCCCCTTGTGCCCAGTTCCTCCGGCTTTTCACCTCCTCTCGGCTTCTTTCCAAAGTCCGGATTTGTTCGTCCTTTGGACGGATGACTTCTGGATTTTGTCTCCGCCTAATCTCCTCTATAATCTCTCCAGGTGGCACGTTCAGTTCGGTCGAGACCTCTTCCATGAACTGGATGGCCTTATGGTGCAAGTTCCGGGCCTGGTGCATCCAATCAAACCTAATGTCAAAAAACTCCCTAAGAGCCGGCTTCTCCTCTTCCGGAACTAGGTTGGGTTCACCGGGTTCTATCTCCAATTGTTACCCTTGTGAACCCGGGTCTGTTGACTTGCACTTGGGCTTCTTCGACTCCAAGGTTCCTTCTTCCGGATCCTCCTCTTCTTTGGAAACCGGATCATCTTGCTCCAGTTCATCTGTCAGGTTGTACTTGACTAGCTCAATTCTGGTCTTGTACACCAACATCTCGTCCGGTGTCAATACATTAACATCTCGTCCCCGTGGTGGTAGAAATGAAATAGATAGGGGTTGATTGAGCTGTACCTGCTCTTGGATACATGATCCATGAGCTTCGTGACCACATGCGCCATGACCCATCCCCAGTTCACTACCCTCTCTTCTATCGCTCTGAAAATGGTGTTTGCGACCGTAATTGTAACCTGGCTAGGCTTTTCCGGATACAGTATGGAAATTAAAAACTCTAACACCCTCCTATGGCACTTGTCCATGCAGTCGCTAATCGCGTACCCTTCCTTTGCGTCAGGTAGGTTCCGGAACTTCCCAGTGGCATACTTATCCACTCGAGAAGCTAGTCCCTCTCCGAACTTCCGGAACAAGTAGACTTCCACCCATACGTCCTCCGTCCACCCCTTGGGCTGTCCTCGCACCGTCAGCTTGTATTGATTCAAAGTTCCGTTGATCAACTCCTGAATCAGCTCTTCTCCTCTCAAGTTCCACGGCCTCTCAATTAATCCGGCACAGCCTAATCGCTTCAGGTCCTACTCCAACTTCTGGCAAGCAGTAGGGTCAGTCGGTATGGTCGGATTCACCATCCGAACGACGACTGACGCTTTCGCGGATCTCAGCGCACTACTTTCCGCCATAGCTGCACCAACAGATAAAACCCTAATCCGGCCTCACCTCTCTCTATCTGTAAACGCACTCTCACCAAACTTTCTCTCAACTATCTACGCGCGGAGGAGTTTGGAAACTCAAGAAGTGAGAAGAGATGGATTGCTGGTGGCCCTTAAGTAGCCAACGTGCCGCCGCTAGTTCCCGGATTAGAACAAGATTAGGGTTCCATTCCCAAGGCGTGTCCCCTAGCCTTGTAGGTCGGATCCCTAGTCCGTAGGTGGCAACATTCTGGTCCATTTCCGGATATCCTATTGTAGTCGGATCGGAAATTAGTTTCCGAATAGAAGTTTATTCCAAACTTGAGCTTTTCCGGAAGACAACTACCGTTTCTTAAACACAAAGACTTAAAATTTTTCTATCTATTCCATCTATTCTATTCTATCTATACGAAAATTGAGTTTCCGTGTTGTGACACTTGCCAACAATCATCGTCTTGAGAAGTATAGCGTAGCAATGCCTTGCGATTTATTCCGCTCTTGAATGACAGCATTGTATGCAATGATGTATATTATTTTTCTTGTAAATAAAAATAGATATGGAGTATTTTGAAAGGCGCGTCTATCTAATTGTACTCTGTTGACACTGTTTGTTTTACTCAACCAAACATTACTGTTGGTTTGCACTGCCCGATGCTAGTGAAAGCCCTTCCTAAGGGGAGCAAGCAATGGATTAGTGGATTTCAGTGCTCCGTCCCGTTGTCTGGGTCACTTGACTCTGCATTCAAACAGGTAACTTCATTTCTTTGTTGTCTTGCTTTCATCAGGTAGAATTGGTGGAACTAAGAGAGATCGTGCCGCAAAGTGTCTCGCTAGTAGTGCTCGAACCGAGGGGAAAGTGGCTGAATATTGTGTTTGACCTAAACGACATCCTGAGCCAGTGCGAGTCAAGATTGTATGCTAAAAGTTTAAGCTGTATAGTGTCAAACAAAATATACTTTGTCACATGAATCCCACCATCGTCGGATCCAAAGGGGTCTTCAGCAGGCCAAATCTGCGGGAATTCCTTCACAATATCTCGCAGATCATGGCCAGGGTAGTGGTGTGGTGATCAATGAAGCTTTTGACTACGGAGATGGTGGCGGAATTCCTGTTCAAAGGGAACAGAGCCCCTTTTGAAGTCCTCGGACAAGAGCACTGTCGGCAGATCGAAACCTCGCAGAGACGGTTTCTTCACAATACGTCAAAGCCTATGTTTCTTAAGGTGCTCTTAGAGCAGGTGTTCTCCTTGTCAAGTGGGGACAAGTCCTTCACCGCGGAGAACACCCTTCTCATCGATGACTCTCTCGAAAAGAGTGTTTGCAATGAGAAGGGTAATGCCATATTCCTTTGCTCCTGGCGCCATCCGCAAGGGCTGGACAACTTCCTCATGGGAGATCTCCTGCCATGGCTTTTGCGTCTAGAATCCGAGTGCAAACCCGATGGCCTCCGAGAATATGTATCTGTGAATTAGATAGGCAAAGACCCACTCGCTTCTTCGTCCGAAGAGGTCCGTGGGATCCTCTAGGGGATGAGAGAGTCCGTGCAAAATCTGGGTTCGCGGTTTGAACTTCCGTTGTTCAATTTATTTTATAGAGCCCGGTGGGCGTACGCGTAGATCTCTCCAGACCGGAAGACAATTTTGTAGTGTGTACAGATTGTACAGGAATTTCACTTGTAAATAGTAAATTCAATTTGGAATTAACATAATCATGTTATTTGTGTATCTCATTGTACATTTCATTTGCAATGCTTGGCTTTGTGCTCTTGGCGAAGGGATGATGCTTGGAAAACATCTCTATTCTTGTGTTCATGCAGGTGGAAGCTCCGGTTGTTGGAGCCTTGCCCAACGAGTACGAGCTCACGAGGAGTCTCCTTTCCAGATCCCAAAAGTCGCTTTTCAAATCCAAATCCGATTTTGGTGGAGGGAGCATGAAGCCCTCTGTGTTTTCAGGCCTGTTTATGATGCGCACACCAAAGGATGCAACGTCTGCGGCCATTGATTTTTCCAAGGGGAACATCAAGGACGGTGCCATTGACAGCCTCCCCAGTCACGGCTGTGAAAGGACTCCCATTTGCTCTCCGTCCCCGATGAAGCGATTGTCTATAGCTCAAGGATGTTGTTTCTCGCCGGCTCCATGCAATGAGGCTGGGATCAGTCAGAAGCTAGACCTGGCCGTCGGAGGGGGCAGGAGAGATCCTCGAGGTGAGGATATCCATCCGAGGCCCCTCGCACGTTTGCATATGTGCGTGGATGAGATGACATCCCTTGCTGCTTGGGTGGGGTACACAAAGAGTGTCAAAGTTGGGGTGCAAATTTCAAATTTTTTTCCTCGGCTTGAGGACAATTGTCCTTGTCTTTCACTGCCTGTGGAGGTTAGGTGGTTGCCCTTAGCTGATTCGCTTTTTCGTCAGAGGATTACCAGAGACCAACCTTGTTCTTTTGACTCAAAATCAGTTGGATTTGGACTACCATATATAAATGATATTGCTACAATGGTTTCGAGGCCGCCTTGTTGGCGGTCCAAATCTCATTCTACATCTGAGGTTTCTCCAAGCATTCGAAATAGGAAGCGAAAAGAACATGGCTCGTAGAGTGTGAGCTTCCTTGGTGGGATGGTCAGGGCAGGTGGGCCTCAATATTGTTCTCAACGTGAGGATATTTTCAAGGGCTTGGCAAAGCTGGAAGCGTTGGAAGAAACCAAGAGTAATTGTACAAGCAATAACAATGTGTAGGGTAGCATGAAAAGTTTTCGAAGCCATGGGCTTCTGAGCATCCTTTACTATTAAAAGCGTGGTAAATAATAAGAACAAATAAACATTAATTATAAAAGCCTCCCCGGTGCCCACATGGTTTTACACATTTACACCATTTATATTTGATTCTATTTTGCTGACACCGTCAGTGAAAGTTGCATCCTCTTTGGTATTGACAATTTTGGAGAAATTAAACTTATTGAGTATGTATTTGGGTGCTTCGGGTAGACCACTCACTTGTTTTTGGCATAGAACAATGAAAATAGTTTCCCATCATTTCATCAATTAATGTTTTTCCCTCCTCAACTGTTTGAAGGCATTTGGATGATCATGGTTTGATTTTTTGTATTTTTTGTAAGCTGAGAGTAATTTATCTTTGTGTTCAACAAATGTTACCACAATGGACCTTCACACCCCGATTTTCAAAGTCTCAAAAGTGCCAAATTGTCTCAATTTAATGAGTAAGGCCTTCAGATAGAACCTCTGCCTTACAATCAATGTCTGCTTTTGTGGAAAGAACTAGCACCACCGCTTGCTGTAGCATGGGGAGGTAGTAACCTTCCAAATTTTAGAGTCCTTAGTCTTACGAACGGCCAATGAATCCTTTATGCAAATACTAGGCTTCCGGTTTATGAATCGATAAGGCGCTTTCTCTCTTCCACCAAGATAAGCTAAGTGGTCTTCAGCAATGGGAATGGAAGCAAAATAGTTAGTTATCTCCTTCAAAGATTGGCCACAAGAAAACCAACAGTCTGATAATGGCCACCGGGCATGAGTCATTATAGCTTCCATGTTTCCTAAAAAAACATCCAACACAATAACACCCAAATTCTCTACACCAAATACTCCATCCTGAAAATGGTCGTCTGGATTCCAGCAAATTATTCGCCCCGCCGCCTCAACAACGCCCTCGGAGTTCTGAAGATGAACCTCGTGACCCACCCAGTCATCTTGTGGAACATATGAAGAAGAATCCATGGGCGGATGTGGAGGTGCTCTTTGAACCTCTTTTGTTCTCCACAACACTATCCGATTCAGAGCATCCGACATTGATGTAAGTCCCCTTTGAATCGGTGTCAAAGGAATAACCTCCATTCCGCGGACTAAAGAGTGTGGCCGAACTAAAATAAAAACACCTCGCTCCAAAGGGATGTCCACCCCAAGCCACTGGCCCTATGGACTAGCATCCACAACCAATCCTTGTCCAATCTCACCAAATCCAGCAATAAAAAGCATAACATCATCACCATTGTTAAATGGCCGACAGCGACCTGTTGACTCTTCGGAGCCTTCATCTGTGGAAAGCCCAATTGTATATTGAAGTACATCGTTGCACTCATCGATGAAATCCATTTCCACTTCTATGCAATTGGTCAAGGAGTCAAAGGATACATTCAAATGTAAAAGAAGTCTAAAAATCAAGGAAGCAAATAGAACTGTGAGAAATATTCAAAGGGATAAGCACTCAATGGTAATACATGACATATGAAATTCTGAAATCCTTTATTTACGGGGTCAGAAAGACACAGAAAGCTACAAACCATGATCATCTTAGATATGCAACATAAAATAGAACCTTTAGCTATTCTTCATCTAGAGCATTCCAGATAAGAAGCCATATCTAGATTACTCCAGCTGAACCAGCCTCATCTCGACCACTAGAGATGTGAAATAGTCACATCTCTACCTAGGTTGCAGAGTATAGATATTCAATGACTAGTATCAACCATTCCCAAGCAGTTGAAGTGATCCAAAAAGCATTCATCAACTAGAGTGATCTAGATAGCATTCAACAACTGGAGTGATCCAGATAGAACTCAACAACTGGAGTGATCCAGATAGAATTCAACAACTGGAGTGATTCAGATAAAATGAATCGTTGTAAATCAGTTATCGAACAGTACCAAGTAGGTGTACTCATGAAGTCGACAATTTATCCAAAAATGATCTCCTTCTTGATAGGTTCAGGTTAATACAAAGGTGGACTGTTACAACACGGAAACCTAATTTCCGTATAGATAGAATAGAATAGATGGAATAGATAGAAAATTTTAAACTTTCTCATCCCCATACTGTATCCAGAAAAACCTAGCCGGGTCACAGTTACGGTGGCCAACACCATTTTCGGAGCGATGGAAGAGAGGGTAGTGCATTGGGGACGTATCATAGCGCAGGTGGTGTCAAAGCTCGCGGATCATGTGTCCAAGAGCCGGTACAGCCCGATCAGACCCTACCTCTTTCACATCTACCACCACGGGGACGTATTGACTTCGGACAAGATATTGGCATACAACACCGGATTGGAGCTGGTCAAGTACAATCTGACGGATGAATTGGAGAAAGATGAGACGATTCCTGAAGAAGAGGAGGATCCGGAAGAAAGAGCCTTGGAGCGGAAGAAGCCCAGGCAGAAGTCAACGGATCCGGGTTCCCGTGGGAACCAAACTGAGACGGAAACGGGTGAACCAAACCCAATTCCGGAAGAGGAGAAGCCGCCTCTTAGGGAATTCTTTGACATCGGGTTTGATTGGATGCATCAAGCCCGGAACCTGCACCACAAGGCCACCCAGTTTATGGAGGAGGTGGCAACCAAGCTGAACGTGCCACTTGGAGAAATCATCGAGGAGATTAGGCAGAGGCCGAATCCGGTAGTCATCCGTCAAAAGGACGAACAGATCCGGACTTTGGAGAGGAGCCGGGAGGAAGCGAAAGCCGGAGGAACTAGGCACAAGGGAAATTCGAGGTGGCACAGAGGAACAAAAGGGACGCCATGCAGTTGATTCGGAACCTCTAGGCCCTGATCGACCAATTGGCGGATGTTGTAAACAAAGCAAGGCTCTACGACACCCAATTGGTGTCGGAAGGACACGTGGCCGGATCCAAGATCGTGATGATCATCATGGATTTCGAGGCACGAATGTAGAAGGTGCTCCAGGAGATGCAGTCCCTAGTAGCACGCGTCGATCCAGATAGGGCGATGGACTTCTTGACATTTTTGGAAGCAGACCTCACCACCAATCCGTATCTCTAGACTCCGCCAAAACCAATTGTGGGGATTCCGGTCCTGTTGCAACCAAGAGGATTGGTGTCTCTCTTGAAACCACATGTGCAACGGGAGTGGTTAATTCAAAGAACTTACTCTTCGGTCCAGAATCAGGGGGATAGGCAGAATGTTCCGGAGTAGGGCGGAACTTCCACGCCGACTCAGACTCAGACGCAGGAGGAAGGGAAGCAGATTAGGGGTAATCTGCTCAACCGGATTGGAGCTGTGGAGAATCCGGCCAAGACACCCGGACGACTTCATCCACATGTAGGAGGAGACACCAGTGAAGCCATTGTCGCCAAAGCCTGCCGACGAGCCAATCGACTTGGACTCGCCAATCCGGGAAATGGAGATTCTCAAATCCGAGAAGCAGGACTTCGAGACGAAATCCGCCACGGAGACGGATGAGGAGGAAGATTCGCCACCAAAGAAATGGAAGATCCAGACCCGTGCGGCCGGAGAGCTCACACCGCTACCGGAGACCAAGACGAGGACATCTATGGAACAGTCGGGGAGCAGCTCGAAGAAGCCAAAGAAAGTAGGGTTTAGGTGATTAAATTTAGACTTTAGGTTTAGGGTTTCCAGAACGGATTTTCCGTATGTGGGCCCGTTCCCGGAATTTTAGGGATAACTTTCATTAGCATTCCAAATATCTCGGATGCTTCTGTGGTTGGTTAGCTTGATTTTTGGTTGTCCTTTTTCCTTTTTGTTTTAGTTTTTGAAGGGTGAGCAAGTTTGTTGCTCATTAATTCCATCCTTATGCAATTTCAAGTTTCATTTCACTTTCTTTACTTTGATCCGAGCTACTAAGTGGACTTTCCATGCTCTAAGTATTGTTTGGAGGACTTAAGCGATGTATTTGTGTGTTTTGTAAGTTGTGAGGAACCGGGAAGGAGGAATCCGGATTCATGTGTTTGGAGTAAGACAATAAAGGAGGATCTAAGACAAAGCTAGGTCGGATCTGTAGGACTTGCGCATTTAGAATCTTTAAACTCCTAGAATGGTAATCCGATTGGAGTGGTGAGGGTGAGGTTCAGGAACTAGGAGTGGTTCATTGCAGAGTTAAGCAACCGCCAGGGAAAAATCCCCGTTTACCAAAAGATCTGCCAACTGCAGTTTTAGACCAATTCCTTTTAGACTTCTTTTTGTGTTGAATCTAGATAGTTATGTATCTGTCGTTGTAGTAGAGAGGAGAGATCGGATTCTGTGTGACCTGCTTCCCGGATAGGCCATCTGGAAAGTCGTGAAAAGACAGAAACCTACTTCGTCGCAACATTTAGATCTGTTGAGTGTCTTGGGTTGTTTTGTAGAAGTTAGAGTGTGTGATTGATAAGTGGTGGAGTCCTTGCTCCTTTAAAGAGCAAAAGCGGACCCTCTGAAGGTAAAACAGGGGTATAGCAAACCAATGAGTGATTGTATCCGAATTCTGGAAGTGGATGGATCCAGATCAAAATCCAAAAAGAAGGAAGTTCCGGAAGAGGGAAAAGAGGTTTTGGATTCCCTTGGGGTGTTTTTGAGATAATCCGAATAAATCCATATTCATAACAACATAGTAGAGTCCCTAGGATGATATTCTGTGTCATCTTACCATAATTGTGTGTTAAAGGTGCTTACCTCTAGATTACGTGTACGACATGGACATCTGTCCAGGTCCTCCATTTCATCTGGATCAATCCAGATGATGATTTATTACAATGAATGATTTGACTCTTTATCGATTCCTCGTGAAACTGCTACGTTCTGTACTTTAGTATACCTAGAATGAAATGTACATACACGTATCGTTCATGTATGTGTATATTGGTACAGAAATACATGTGTACATGTATTCTGTATGCACATGTGGCTTTTATAGATTGGCATATATCCTAAAGCAGACCGAGATTGTTGTAAACATCCTTTGCTACTTAATGCTATCATTTTCGGCATCCTCTCTATGCTCCCCTCTTCGGTCCGACTAAATGAATCATTTTCAATGCAATGGTCTCAAAGTGTGTGAGCGCGACTGATCATTTTGAATGCAAAAGTGGAGTATTTTGTCAGGGTGAATCATTTAAATCTAATTTGACGCACTAGAACTTAAAAACTTCTATATAATGAAGTGATGATGTCTCACCTTCTGCACAAAGCGCCGTCGTTAGTGAAGTCCTCCGCACAAACACCTTTAGCACAGCAATATGTTGTTTATTTACATCAAATCGCCAGAACTTGGAGATTAGAGATGTAGAGGAGGATTCAATGAAATTCAAAAAGAAAGAAAATGACTAACCATGAGAGAGTTGGCCTTCACGGCAAAGGGGAATTTTTTGAATAATTTGAAATCCCACCAAAATTGTGCATGGGATACCTTGGCGGCGGATCTTCTTTCAACACTTTGACTAACGGAAGATTGTCAACACATAAAGGCATTATTCAGCAGTTGATGCCACATTAGTGGGGCTCGTGATTTCAAAATATGACTTCCTAAATTTTCTATTCCACTCCCTTGATGGTGTAGTGGAATCCTATTTCATCGGAATCGAAATCTTCAAGTTGTAGCTTCATGAGCATTAAAAGTTTGTTACATAACTATAAAGTATTTCATACAAACAATACAAACAGTAATCTTAGAATTTCCCCCGTGGAGGTGCTCTGTTGAGACATTCACAGTAAATTTATGCCACATCTCCAAAACTACTTCAATTAAGGAAATATAAGGTAACACGGACTTTCTCTTAATATAGAAGAAACTAGTGTGCCCATGTGCCATTGTCATAGCCAAAAAAAAGTAAAATTAATTTCCTAAATTTTTTATTGATATAGAAACTTTGAAATTCAATAACTTTCACATATTTTCGTTAATAGAATGATAATGTTCCGTTTGTTTCAACAAACTCAATAAAGCTAGCTACTTTGATTCTATATCAAATATAATGAAAGGGTCTGAGTATGAATATATGGCAACTATGCAGGTGGATTGACTTTAGTTTCCTGTGTCCGTCAAAAAATTTAGGAACCTTCACAACGTTGCAAATGGTATAATATAAGTTCTGATATACTATTCCGTTCAAATGGCAAGAAACTAGGGGGAGAATAATATTTAATACACTATGTAGGTAAGATACTCTGCGCATGTTAAGTACTTGGATTTTCTGAATGACACGTGTCTGACAAAATATGAGAAGACTTTGAATTTTGATGCACTCACACAAACTTTGGCTAGGTTGGAGATCTGTTCTACTGACATTGGAAATTTTAATTCCATCCGCAATTACTTTATGAAGGTATACGACTTGTTTAGTTACTTCATAATAGATGCTTTTCCCTAATAAACCCACATCGTGACACAAAAATCCTAAACCCAAGCAGTTTAGGTGGAATGAAACCCTCACAATTTTTACAACTGAATGTTCAGAAAAAATCTTACTATAGAATCCTAGACTGCAAATTCTACTAATTGTCTTTTAATTTTAATTTATATAAATCAAATATGACCATGTGGATGCACAGTCAAAAAGCAATTTTAACCCCTAAAGGACCAAGGCCATTTTCTATGAAAATCCACTCAAAACTGCCACTACTGCTGTGTTTGAAGAAAATTTCAACGAAAACTTTGTTTTCCTAGTACAACCATAGGATTTTATACTATACTTGAAGAAGAACAACTGGTAAAAATTTCACAACATTTGACCATACGGTTTGAAAGATATGAGCATTTGAGTTGAACCCCCTTTTTTTCTCACTGTGCCAAAAGCTTCACCTGCCTTTGACCATTGATTGTGGTAAATATTTTACTATGGTGCTGAATTTTTAAAAATCTCAAATTGTAAATCATATTAGGATTGTCTCCAAAAAATTTCAAGGAAAAATAAGACATGGATCACATTCAAAAAAATCTTGCAATGCAACAATGTCCAAAACTTTACAATGGCTCACACAACTTTTTGAGAAATAATTTCACCACATTATTTTGAAATCCAAAAACCCAAACAATGGATTCAGTCATATAGTATGTCTTCACAATCAAAAAAAAATTGAAAAATAATAAAAATCTAGTTCCTATGAAATTTAGAAGCACTATATGAAGAAAGAGTGGAATATGGTTTGGGGCATGACATGAAAAAAGGATTGGAAGTGTTCCCGATATGTTTCCATTATGCTCCCAGTATGTTCTAATTATTGGGAACTTTCAGTGAGGAAGAACTTAGTATACTAGGAACCAAGCTTAGCTTCAACTGGATTACACTAAAGATGGTATTTAGTGTTACCTACACTATTTGAAATAAAAAAGCTATAGTTTTTTACTCTTGATGGGTATTTTTACCCAAGAGAACAATACCAATATTCATTAAAAATGAGGATCTCTGTAAACATAGTTGGTAAAAATACTCCTCCAAAGTAAGACATTGTAGCATATTTACATCAATTAGTGTAGGTAACACTAAATACCATTATTAGTGTAGTGTGCCTTGTACCGTTGCCACAGGCAAATTGTAAGTAAAAATAATTATTTAATTTTTTTTAAACCAAAAATAACTAAAAAATGCACAACTTTTCTATCGTAGGTCCGAAAGCCATGAAACAAAGTCCATGCACCCCTCCTTGCTGAAGGCTTTCCAATGGTACCAAGCACGCAACCAAGGGATGCACAATCCTCCAAGTCTCACCGTACCAAAAACAAAAAAAACAAAAAACACATCAACTTGAATAGAATGATTGGACAGGAAATGGGCAACTTCAATGTACTACAACCTTGCCATCATTCCTACCACTTGAAGTTAAATTTTTCCATAAACACAAACTAAGCGTCCCAATCCATTCTCATTACACAAAAATCAAACAAATACATAATAACTACAAGGGTAAATAAATAATTCAAGTGAACAAATACATTTGGCTTATGCATAGAACATTTTTTTTAAATTGAAAATTGAAAATAAATATTCCATTTTATTTATTACATTTACAAATCCTATCTTTGCATCTAAAAAAATGGAAACCACAACTACCTTTAAAAAATTCAAAAATTCAAATCCTAATATATTCATATAATGCATCTGTACTCTTTGCTTTATTCATATGTTGTCCAAAATGAAATCTTTGGAAGAAGAGAAAAATCAATCACTTTATAGCACATTAGTTGCATTGATAAAAGCAAAAACAAATCATCTACATTACTTACCTCTTGATTCAAAAATTCATGCAAGCCACTCCCTAGAGATGTAGGAATCTTGCACAAGCCTACAAGCATAAGGAATTCAATATGCCAATCCCATTTTTTATTTATTTTGAAATTGAAAGCAAAAACAATCCAAAAATTGCAGAAGATTCTACAAGTGTCCAATGCTCCCACAAATTTGCACCTATATGACTTATGTGGTGTAGAAAATGTATACAAATTCTATGAAAATTTTACTACTCCACTAAAGAGCTCTGGAAGATTTTGAAGAACTATGACAAAAGGATACTGCTCACACTTGTTGTAGTTGTATAAAAATCTTCCACAATTCATGTTTGTTATTTTCAAAATGTTATAGACATTCCTTGAGGACATAGGAATTCTAAACAAGTCTATTAACAAGTAGTACGTATTTGATGAGATATAACATTTTACCACACAAACTAAAATAGAGTTACAAAAAAATTTAGCATATTTTATTCAATTTAGACAATGGTTGCAAAAGTTTCAAGCTTTAGGGTAGGCTTAAAACTATGTGAGGATACTTCTAGTCCCCTTGGGTAGTGAGGGGATAAGGTTTTATGGGATTCAAACATATGAAGAATGTATGTTAATGAATACAGAATGGCATGGGAAAAAAATAAGGGAGATGAAAATAAATATCCAACAAAAAAAATTAAAATACTACCCCATTTGTGGAAAAAATTGGAAGTCTTCACAGACAAAGGTTTCTTTGGGTCAAGAAATATAAATAATGTGGGGCATGGGATATAAAATGGCATAAGATGGAAAATAACTGGAGATGGAAATAAATATTGAACATAGAAACTAAAAATACTACCTTGTTGAGAAGCTAAAGAAATAAATTACCCTTCAAATTAGAAAAGTTCACACTATGGAAACAAAAACCATTGGGTAAGAAATTGGTACACCATAATATTTTCAAAGTTGGTAAATTCCTAAAACATTTTTTTAGAAACTACTATTTTTTTATCTAATATTATCATATAGTTTATGTTTATTCCCACTCAACAGGGTTTTTTTGTCTTATATAAAGGGTTTCACATCTTTTTCAACACTCTGCTATTTTATCAAACTTTGAACTCTATCTACCAAAAAATTTGGTATTTGGGCAAATATGCCAACACGAGTAATCCATCTACCATTCTTGATTGTGAAGTGCCGTGGAAGTCATTTTTTCCTTGCCAAATTATTTCAACAATGTCATCATACATCCAAAGTTGACACAAATTTTGAAATGCGGAAGAGCAAAATGCCCCTCATTACAATAAAATCCAATCATCACTTATCTGTGTTAATCTCTCATTTTGTTCTATTGTAGGTGCCCAAATCCCAAACACATAAGAACTGTGGTCTTGATCCCAATGGATGGTATTGTAGAAATCATCGACTCAGATACTGTATAAATGAGAGAACTTGTGAATCCTACAAAGCGTTCTCAGAGATTCATAAACTCTATTTGGCTCTGTAATGGAATGCTAGTTTGTAATCCCTCATCTATAGTTTTTTTGTACATGCATGGTTTTAGTTCCATAAACCAGTCCTTCATTCATATTAAAACTTTGCAATCCGTTTGACCAACTTCACTTGGTCTTCTTCTTATTCATCTATAGTGGTCTCAGAGTTTTTAATACTCCCATGACATAGTGACTCATGGTGTATCCTCTATTTATGCCACTTCACCACCCTAATGCAAACATTTTTTCATTCACTTGGTCCGAGCGAAGCTAGTATACGAGCGTAGAGCGTGGAGCACAAAAACTTAAGCTGGAATTAAAAAGAAATTCAAAATATTATGAATGTTTCTAAAACATAGTAATTTATTAGGGAGTATTTGAAAATTTGGCGAGATTTTTTAAATTATTTATTTGAAACCTATAACCATGGACCTAAGACCATGTATAATAAGATATTTTTTAATTTTTTAATATAAAACTATGATTCTGCTGTTGTGTTTATTAGTTGATTTTTTGGGGGTTAGGAGGGCTGTTTTAGGCCTGTTCCCGGTGCTTTCCCCTCGGCAGCAAAAGAACGGCCTCTGTCAGAAAATTCTTTTTCAAAATAAAAATAAAAATAAAAATCTTAAAATGTAACAACAAGATGAACAATTTTTTTTAATTTTTTTTTTAATTTTTTGTGGCGTATGACATGGTAGTCTCTCGGCCACGTCACGCAGCTACTGCAGTTTAGGATTGAGACAGTTTTAGAGTCTTCAAATCCTGGGGCTGAAAAACATGTAATGTATGGGGTTCATAGAGTTTCACACTAATGATAACAACATTTCCACCTAATATATATGTCACATTAAATTTGGGAGGGAATCTCTCAATAAATCATGCCAAAACTGAAAAAAGAAAAAAGAAACATTCAGTTACAATGTACTCAAATACAATGATATTAAAAATGTAGTAGTGGCCCTTTTGTCTCACTACATATATAAAAGGAACTGTAATACAAGAAGCACAAGTTGGTTTGCCTCTTCACTGGCCAAGTACATGGGTCGCTAATGACACTCACCTATAAATTACTTTTGCACCTCAAAATGCCACTTTCAAGAATGCATTTGAGTTCATTGAAGCTAAAGCTTGGAGCATGAATGAAAACATCTACCTCTGCATCAAGGCGGCATATGACAACAAATATGAAATACAAGTGCTTGCAATTTGCCCATTGCCCTCTCTTTCCTAGTGCCTTTGCTGACATATCCTTGAAATTATGACAAGTGCATTCAGGAAATGAACCTATTGTCAATACATATTGTTGAATGTTAGGCGGTATACCTGAATCAAGCAATATGATGCATCCAAATCCTGGATGAGGTATCATAGTTACTTGATGAATAGTGGCCTTCAAAGTAAGTGCAGAAGCACAGTTATTTGATTGTTTGGTTGTTGGCACATTCGAACTTCTACGGATTTTTTTGCCAAACCTTGTACTAGGATGCTCTGCAGGAAAAGCTGGGACTTGGAATCCAGATAAATCAAGAGGTAGCTCATGATCTCCAAACAACCTCTTCGGAGAAATTTCAACACGCTTGGGAAGATGAAATCCTGCATTCTGAAGGTCCATAATCTCTTTTGGCGTTAGATTGGTTCCAAACTTCATTGGCCAAATGCTAGGCACTTCAGGTTTAGAAAGAACCCATTTTTGCCTTGAACCTTTGACGCAACGCTCAATGTCGTCATTGCAGAAGAAAAATTGAATCACTTCAATCCTGTTTTTCTTATAATTGGTCATGTTGCCTGTATAAGTTGGTGCTGCCGTTCCTTTATTGCCTTGCACAATTTTTGCAATACACTTCTTTTTCGTCAAAGCCTGTTGAGCAAAGCATGCTTTAGCTGATGTTTTCAGCAATCGCGCAATATGCCATTGTGACTCATCACAAGCAGTTTCTTCGACCGTTGTTACTCGAGGTGCCATTGGTATTGTTGTTGTGTTCAATGGTCCAAGTGACACTAACATTTCTACATCTTCTTCGCATTCACTGAGTAAAGGTCCTTCAGAGATTGTTTCCAAAGGAATCCTAGAAGTACTTGCTTTGGTAGACCTTGGTCCTTGACGTGGTCGAGAGTAATTTACTTTGTCGGGACGGTGTGAATCGTATTCAGATCCTAGCGGCAAATATGGCATCCGCTTCTGAGATCCAAAAATCTCTTCACCTTCAAAGTGGGGATCCCTAGTGCAATATTCTCCAGCCCCTGGTACACTTGCCATTGCATCATTAAGACCTTTAGGATTTCCAGTACGTTGAGCGTACCTCTGTGCAACACGAAGCACAAGTTCTTCCTTACCAGGACCTCTGCCTGGCTTGTTTCCTTTTAGAAACTGATGATATTGAACCATTTGCATAAATGCCCTCACATAGTCATCAACAGTAGCAACGTACAAATCATTCCTCCGATTTCCAGATTGTTGCAGCCATTTATTATGGACAGTCTCAACAAGGTTGCAAGAGGGCATTTCTGCAAGCTCATTAGCTGGAAGATCCTGTATCAAGAAACATGGATTAGAAGAAGACAGTATGAAATGCATTGATGTTGCAAAATGATTTGTATATTTCATTAGTTAGAGCAAAGAGATTACATAAATTTCATGGAAGCTACAAATTTTGGATGGAAACTCTAAATTATAAGGGCAAATAATTGAAAACAACATGCACAACCGATGGCTAATATGGTACAAATAGATTCAATAGGGAAAATGAAGAATCTCACAATTTGCATAAATCCTCTCCACTGTTTGTACCGAAAGTGCCAAAATGCTAACCACAATTCCAGCCTTTGGAGGCCCTCTTCAGTTGTTGCTCCAGAAGAGTGCCACCATGATCGAATGGCGTGATATCGGATCTGAGAGTCGGCAGATGATGCTGCATCTTTGTATTGCTTACACAACTTCCGATGTTGATCTTGAAGGTCGGCACGAATATCTGCCTTCGTATGTTTTTCCATGGATTGAGTCCAATGAAAGAGACATGTGCGTTCTCGATTGAGCATCGGCTTCGATGGATCACCACTCCCATATATGATTCTCACCGCATTCCAGTTAGCTTGCGCACTGTCAGCCATAAATCCCTTGAAATAAGGCAAGGGGATACCATATTTGGCCATAACGACGTTCAAATTATTCCAAAAATTGCTTTGCGCGACAGAATCCTCAGATTGCATGTTACAAAGAGCAATGGTCATCACACGGCAGAAACTTGGATCATAAACATGGCATGCCATTGTAGTCCAGTGCTTCACTCGCTTAACATGATCAAACATGATCCAGGCATCTTGGAGGTCACCACCTGGTTGCATCCGTGTCACCAAATCCACTCCACTACCAGGGCCTAATTCAGACATTTTGAAGACAAAAACTTTGTCTGAATCAGATCCTTGACCAGGAAACTTATTTTCTTGAACATAAGCCCAATTGCTGCATCCCCGAAGCTTGGTGATGCTATCCATGACTCCAAACCTGCGAAAGTACTTGAAGGTGGTAACCTCATTTCTAATGCTAGGGGAACTTATGTATTTGCATTTGTCAAGAACAGGGAGGAGTTCATCAAGTCCAAACTTTGCAGCAGGGGCTCCCTCAGGTCGAAGAAGCAACTCTCCCAATAGTTCCTTGCTGGCCTCTAGGACAATTGATGAATTTGTTGCTGATGGAGTCCTCTCCACTTGATCAGAAATTAACAATCGAGTCTTCTCTTTTGAATCACGACAATCTCCCTCTTTTACTGGATGCTCATGAATATCGAAGTGAACACATGCTCGCCTCATCTCTTTGTTTCCAACAACATAATATATTTTTGCTGAGCAACTTGCAATACATGAAGGAACAACAGAGCAAATCCTGCACGTGATGGTTGAACTAGAAGGAGGGTTAAGACCAACCTCAAATGGAATGGAAGAGCATCCATCCCATTCAGTCTCATTCACAGATGATGTGCGATGTACACGAGTAAGGTAGTCACAGTTGATGTTATCACAACGAAGATGACCGACGCATGAAGCCAATCGAAACGTCAATCCATCATCGTTCTTGATGTTAGTCGTATGTGTATTTGACCAACAATGTCCATCATAGCGTTTCTCCATTCCACTCAAAAGCTTCGCTTGACAATGAGCACTAGAACTTCCGAGGGGTGGTAATTCAAAAATGACATTGCCATTGAAGACTGATGGTACAAACTCTACCTGGTGAATAGCAACTGCATCATAATCTAACTTCTTCAATGGGTTTCTCGATCCTTTCGTATGGCAAAGCCTCCGTAGACAAGGAATTATGGATTTTCCTTGAATATTCCCGAATCTTAAAACTGGAGTTGGAGAAGGCACGGGAGCTGCGCCTTGGACTTGTATTAGAGAAGACTGGGTCGATTTGAGGATCTTGTGAGGTGGAGATGAGTCATCTGAATCGTCACTCAAAATTGTAATGGACTCTAATCCTGGTTCAATTTTAATCCCTAACGACATTGGAGTCTCTTGAGTAGATGTAGTTGACAATCTAGGAGTAGCTTCTCCAGAAAATTCCCTAATAGTTGATTCAGATAAACCATACGCTAAATATCTTCCCGGTTGCAAATGCCATTGTCTGCACTTGCTATCAAGGATAGGTTCTCAACTGAGTGTATGAGTCAATTCACCATTGATATTGTCAAAGATCTCTTCATCAATGTGTAAAGAACTCTCAGAAAGATGAAATTGAATACTCAAACGGAATGCAATGACAATAGCGTATCCTAATTCACCAATGGGAAAAGTGATAGGAACTGCTTCCCCCAGTGACCTCACAACTGCCATTGAATTGGCAGACATGCCTAAGCTCATTGCGTACAGTAACTGAGACTCCAAAGCATTACTATTTTGGATTGCTTGTAATATTATGTATATGAGAATGAAAATTAGGGACCAAGTGGGAGAAGAAGAAGCGAACAACAAACGATGCACATAAATATTTAGTTCGTTCAAAAAAATATTAAATAAAAGTTATTTGAATAGCCACCGGCACTTTAGTAGTTAGTGGTTAGATTTTAAATTTGTTGAAGGCCTGACGAGTATTCAATGAAATTGATGCATTGCATGTACTCAACCGTCACAAAGAAATTCGTAAGAGATCTAATGAAAAAAATATAAAACATTATGACTTTGTACATCCAAATCCGTCGAGGTATTTTATTTTGGAATAAATAATGTAGGGAGCCACTTCAATGAATACTCGCCTATTTAGAATGTGAAGAGTTGAAGTATATTGTAGAGGCAAAAAAACAAAAGATTAAGGGCATCTACATTGCAAACCCTGCATATAAGCCCTGTAACCGGATATAGTGGGCCAATAAAGGCATTGAAATTGTTGGTTCTTTGTCAAGAAATATTGATAGAATGCTAAGCTGAAAATCCCAATGTCTAGTGAAATTTCCGCATTACAAGAAAATGAAATGAAATGATTCACATTAAAAAAGAAAATTCCATTGAAACAAAAGATGAATGAATTCATTGGCACAATCTAAAATGCGGAAAAGGATTGATAATCATGATTACTCTTTCAACGCGCCAACTTCTAGGCCCTTCAAGCATTGTAAATTAGCCGGTCTTGGGTGGTCACAAGTCAAGACCCGGGAATTGAAGGTCACATTAACAGTTGCACTGGGACAATATATTAATAAAATCTAAATGGGGACCTTGTACATTGTTGATATTGTGCAAGATCATGGGTGTATTGTAAATGCCCTTCTATGATCTTGAACGTCTTAAATCATATTTACGAGACGTCAGAGAACACCCTAAACTATATAGGTAAACTAGATTAGCTACCGAATTTCTAACTAAATGAGAACAAATCAATTGTGGAAAAATATAATCTGGTGTTGTACATTGCAAAACATAAATGCAGAGCACCATTCCAATTGTGCCCACCATAGGATTTCTGCCATGTAGTTTGTACTGAGGTAGTTTTTGTTTCTTTGAATGAAGTTGTAGAGCTATTGATTAGCATTGTGTCCCTCTCAACCACCTGACATAATTATATAATCAATATAATAATGTCTTAGAAAAACGGATATGTGTTAATGAATTTTTTTGCCTTTAAAGCGAAACATGTAAAAGCGCCAGAAACTAAACAAATGGGAAAAAGCATTAATGCGTCAATTAACTAGAGAATTTTCTTTACATATAGGTGTAACTTTTCTTGCATAGAGATCACTTCATTGCTGTAGAAAGTCATTGCGCAGCTCAAATGTCTAAAGTGGAAAATAGTTCCCCTTTACTAGAGAGACCGAAGCGGAGGAAGAGAAAGTATAGTACCAATTACTCCTTTAAGAAAGCACTTCATCGATCTAGGGAACAAAGGATTCGTAAAGCGAGAAGTCCAGGAGTCTTATCTTCTCTTACTAAGAAGCTTATGTTCACTGGCATTGATATTACAGGAGATGCAGAATCATCACCAAAGTGCTCTTCTCCAACAAATTTGATTTTAGAATCAGTTATTGAAGTGAAAGAGCGGGAAGACATCAACAACACCGAGTATCATACTCTTCAGGTTCACTCTATGTTGTCATATCAACTTGTTAGTGGTATGAACAGGCTCAATATATTTAGAAAACACCGAGTTGTCAATATTGTTCTACATAAACCTTCGAGTGTCTTGTCTAATATATCGATATCATATTCTTGGCTTCGAGTCATTTCATGATTTTAATGTGCTTCCACCATATGGTACTACATCAGAACATACATCACAGTAGATTGCAAATGATATTTTGAATGACATCTTCTATCCTTTTAATTCAAAAGGTAGTTTCAAAGGAATTTGGTTGATAATTATTTTAAAAATGTATGTCCTAAGCATGCTAGCCGCATCGCTTAACGTAACTTAATATTAAAACTTATGTATGAAGCTCCAATGCGGTTATGTTTAGACTTAGAATCCATTCACGTTTGGTTCATGTTTTGCCAGATTTGGAAGTATTAAACTTCAGTATTTCTCGGTGTTCTTTAGGGATATTGTGCAGTTTAGGTTTCTGCTGTGTTCCAGGGTTTCTGTGACCTAGATATCAGTGCGGCAGATTTGAATTTGGATGCGGCCTTTGTTCATTTTTTTAACCGCCCTTTCAGATTTCGATTCAAGCCATGGTGGTGACCACACGTTGCAGCTACTTGTCTATTATGATCTGAGTTATTGGTTGCCGCAAATCTGGCGCACTGTAAACCTACCTCAGTCCTGGATATAGCATTGTGAGTGGTCACCAGAAAAGTACCCTGGCAATGGCGTCTCGCTTCCTCACAAGCCTTAGCGATCTGTGTAGGTCTTTTTTGGGGTGTTTATTCTGTCCAGTAAGGGAGAGTTGGTGAGGTCTTCGGAATTGCAAGAACCAATACCCATGTGTCATCCTTTTCTTTTACCAAATAAGAACTTGCAGCAAGGGTGACTTTCTTCATTTCTGTTTGGTCGAGCGAATCAGTAATTCCTAGGGTTTTATGAGGATCAGTCTGGACGAGGGCGTTATAGCTTCTGCGACTTCTGTCCGTTGACTACGACATTCGTGAACCCTGCAGCAATTAAGCACATCCAACACTGCATAAGTCGATTGTCTAATAAGGTTGTTTAGGGTTTGAGTATTCGTTGTGGAGTGACTTGGCGTTTGTGGGTATACTGGTACATTTTGTTTAAGGCGGTCCGAAAGCTGGCGCACAATAAACTGCCGCATCGTATGCTTTGGCGCTCCGTATGTTCTAGCAAACCGTAGGTTCTAGCGCTCCGTAAGTTTTGACCTAGCCGATTTCCGTCGAAATAGAAGTCAGGGGCTCCGTCAGTGTTGGCGTAGCAGAAGTCCGCCGCCGTAGAGGTCGGGCGCAGCAGTAGTCGTCTAGAAATCACGCCATCGTCGACATCGACGGGTTAGTGATACCCCGGAAACTGCAGCTGAAGTCTTAAAGAACTGAGGACACCGTCGGCACCGACGGCACTAGGGGTCTCCCGCCGCAGCAGCTGCTCTTAATCTTCGAGGACTGTCCGGCATCACCTCCACACCGAAGTACTCTCGAACTTCAGCCTCTGGTCAAGTTCTTTCCGTTTTGTAGTACTTTCTAAGGTGCGGCTTAGGGTTGTAAAGTTGTTCCCCTATCTGTGCGATTCAATTTTATGTGACTCAACTTGTCCTGTTAGATATTGCTTCGGCCGGTCAGATTTCTGTCTTTCTTGTTATATCGATTCCATGTTTCTTCATTCTGTTTGATTTGCTCCAAGTCACGAGCCAGATAGGACATGAGCACTGAGCAGCCAGACAGTTCGCATGCAACGTCGGGCAATTCTGGATCTCGCGGTGAGTTCAGTATCGAGGGACCTAGTTAATCGGTCGTCCCGTTTTTGGTCAAGCTACGCTCTGGTGAGTGCGCTCTAGATCTGGCTAGAGGTTAAGGATAGCACGACCTGGTGGCATTGGAGTGTACCTTTGTGACTGTGCCGATACAAAAACTGGATCCGACTTTCGGGAAACTGGATTCAACTTTCGGGAAACTGGATCCGACTTTTGGGATTTTAAAAAGTTTTGTTTCCCGGATAGAACGGGTTGTGAGTGCAACACGTGTTTCGTTGAAGCGAATAGATTAAACAAGTATGTTGAGTCGGCGTAGTTTTGAAGTGCTTGTAGGAGTGCTTCTTTTTGGTTTGACTTCTTCTCTTGTACGGCATTATTTTTTCCCGTTGATTTAATTTGTGGTGTCGTTAGTCTTGGTATTGTTCTTCTGGAGGCAGCAGGATGCCGAATGCTCTCAGTCTTTCGGAGAATGTATTTAGCCCTACAAATGGATGGGATCACTAGTTTTCTGTTATTGCGGAGATAATTATCGGTTTATGAATTATGGCAGAGCACTAGTTGAAACGATCGGGAATGAGAATAAGCAGCTGAATCTCGGCGAATGCAAGCTCGGAAGACACGGACCATCAGTGAACTGTCTGGTTATATCCAGAGTCGTTTATTTTGTGTGGTGTTGCGGCCTCTGTTTTGTTTTGATTAGTTCTTGACTAATTGGATTGAACTATGTCAGCCTGGAGCACTTATAACCTTGTCTGAAGACCTGTCCTTTATGTAAAGGTATCCTAGAGGAAGCGGGGCTACCTTGTTCGTACCAGTCTCTCTAGAGATGACGATTTAAGTTTCTGGAATCTGGTATTAACCTAGACAAGATCGCACTCTAGCGTCACTAGGAGCTGTAAACTTGCTCTTGACGATATCCAGCTATTGAATGGGATATATCATTTTGAACGACTAGACCTGTCCTACGATTAGGATTTATATATCAGATTCGGATTTCGGCTTTTGGACTGGTGCGACTCATTAAGTCTTGTGAGATAGTCCTGTAGATATATGAGAATGAGCTTGGCCAGAAGCTATCTACGGTCTGATCAAATTTAATTCGCAGAAATTGGACCGACTGTTAGTTCATTTGCTTGCTTGTTTTTTAACAATTGTGTGTCGACCTGGGCTTGATTCACTTGCTCCAAGTCACGATCCAGAGTTGCAACGACCAGCCAGACATTGCAGGACAGCTGCGGCGTTCAGATTCGCCGCTCTCGTCGGCACCGATGGGAGAATGGAAATCTGTTTCTTCAGCTGTTTCTTGAACGACTTGATTAGGTTTTAATAATCAAATTTGGATTTCTGTTTTTTATTAATGCAGTTCAACGAGTCTTGTGAGAATATCCGGTAGGGGGAGAAACATGATCGCGGCAAGAAGCTAGTTGCGATCTGGTCACATGTAATTTGTAGTTGGGTCCGCTGAAACTGAACCGGTCGTTGAATTATTTTCATACTTCTTCTGTCGACTGTAAGTCAACCTGGGATTAATTGAGCTGCTCGGGTGCAAAGCCAGTTACGGAATGAGGAGGCAGGTGTTGGAGGCCAGCTGCGAAATATTTTTTTTTAGCTCCTGTCGGCACCGACGGTAGAATGGACGTTTCGGTTTCCAGCTGATCCTTGAGCGACTGGAACTGTCCTACGACTAGGCAATATATTTCAGATCTAGATTCTGGTTTGTTATTGCAGAGATTCAACTTGGATTGTGAGATCTTTCGGTAGATGTACAAACATGCGCCCGAGCAAAAGCTAGCATTGATCTGATTAGGATCTAGTTCGTAGCCCAGTCCGTATCGGCCTGTCAGTACTTTTTCTTGCTTGATTCATCGATTGTGGGTCGATTTCGGATTAAGTGTGCTCCTCCGAGTTCAAAGCCAGTTAAGGAAATTTGAGCCAGATGTTGCAGGCCAGCTGCGACTTAGAGAAATGCGAATGTCGGCGGCGCCGACGGTAGTTAGGAAATACATCTCTACAACTGTTCCATGAATGACTAAGGCAATGCTGCGATTTAAGATTAGGATTTCAAATTCAGATTTAGATTATGACGTTCTAAACATTAAAACAAATTTGAGCAATTCATTATTTGTCCTGACTCCTAAGGTGTGGTTATATTTTTGGTGTGGCTCCAAATCCTGGTTCGATTAATGAATTTGAATTCTTCTTCTGGTCCAAGTAGTAAATTTCAACCTTCACTAAATTATGCAGTCTAACAGATGAAGGAGTCGATCTAGGAATCAAATATAAAATGCGAGACTATTTTGTCAAATTCCAGCTGCGGTGTCCTAGAGTATATGATCCCGTCGGCACTGACGAAGCGAAAAATCTTTTAATGTTGCAGCTGGTGTAGATCAGGTTAAAGGATTTTCTAGTTTGCGGTTTGTCCACTTTATTGGATGATGTGGAATTTTGTCCAGTGATGCCCTAAATGTTTTGTATATCCTTGGTGGATGTGTTCGATTTAGAGTTTTGTAACTTGGTCCCAATCATTGAAGTATCAAGTTTCTCTTAAGATTTTTGGTGTTCCAGTACATGATGTTGGTGGCTTACAATGTTTTTTTATAAGGGTGATTTACTTTGTAGGTTGCTGGACAGGAATGATTCAGTGGAATTTATCAAATGCACTGAACTTAGTGTTTCTACTTGATTCGACGGAAGCTAGTTCACGTTAGGTATTGTTGGAAGTGTATTTCTTAGCTTGCATGGGTCCTTGATTTCTTCTTGATAAACATTTTCAACCATTGAAATGTTGAATCAAGTGAAATTATTATATTATATGAATGATGATGTTATGATTGATTTTGTTTATTTATTCATCTAATGGATATGATTTTCGTGTTTGGTTCCAGGATTTTCAGAATCAGGTACGTCCAAGAGCCATGGAAGAGACAGTTAGAGTATTGCGTTCTCAAGTGGTGACTGCAATTGGAGACCCTTCCATCAACCAGGTCCATAACACATCTCTCTGTGTATACTAAGAAATGATTACATCTTGTGTTTGTTTGATGTTTTCATTTCTAAATTTTTTTGGCTACTTTTGTTACAGGGTCCTACAGTAATGGAAGATGACATTTCTGAAGCTCCAGAAGAAATGCAAGAAATTGATTCTGATTCCGATATGGCTGATAAATGTAAGGGTGGTGAAGATGAGTTTCGTTTCATGACGAAGGTGAACTCCATCGACTGTATTCAAGACATGAGAATCTCACCAAAGGAAGAATCACGATTCTTCATTCTGCTTTGTCGTATGATTTCGATGCCTATTGTTTGCCCATCCTTAGACTTTGATATCAAGAGATTAGAGGTTGCATTCACTCACGGTTATAGACCTGGATCAAGTGCTTTTTATGTTTCAGTTTGTGACGAGAAAGGGAAAATACACACAATGTCAACTGACGAGAAAGATCAAATGAGTCCACTCTGGAAATTAGAGAGTGATCGCTTTGATGCAAAGCTCCAACAGAACGAGCACCTTCGTCACTTGGTTGGAAGGATGTTCTTTATCTGTGATGGAAATCATAGATTTTAGGCTTGGACTGCCTTTATTGACAGATTACATAGGGAAGATCCAGTCTGGCATTACTCTGTTGATAGTATTGTCTTAGATCCATCTGGCAAAACGGCTCTCCTATTACACGCAATGCACGACATAAACAAGTAAGTTTGTTTTCTTGTACCAGTTTGTCAATGTCATTGTCATCTTTTCTTGCTAATGTTTTAAATTGTAATCCAAATGCACAGTATTTATTCAAATGTTACACTAACGATATTTTTACCTAATGTTTTAAATTGTAATCCAGATCCACAGAAAACAATCATGTGAAGACAAATCTTGTTCATACCTTGCATAGGATTCGTGTTACTGGAACCCAATCTTTGGAGGCATTCAAAGATATACTTCCTGAGTGGGAATTTACAAAATGCCAAAAGAGTCCAGCAGGGGGGAAAACTTGGTACCCTTTGACTACGGAGGTGTTCATTTCATTGATTTGGCGGGTGAGTCTTATATCATATTTTCCTATTTTCTAAAGCAGTGATACAAAATTCACTTACTTCTTATGGTAATATAAAGTTTTTTTTCTAATATCCATAAATGCTTTATGTGCAGCAAGAAATTGCTGATGCCGCCGATGAAGCTGCACTAAAATTGTCAGAGGAAGAACCAACATTACAAAGAACTGACCAGGAAATCACAACAGCTATGCTAGCAGCCACTAAATTGAAGACTAATAGCTATAAAGGGCAATTTTCAAAATTGCTAACAGTTTCACATCCTGCCCTTGGTGATGATTTCTTGGACGAGGTATACTTATTTCTTTCAAACCCATTGTCTTTTTGCTCAATTTTGTTGGTACATTATATATAAACTAATATGGACATTTTATTTTATATTAATTTTGAATTCTATTGTGAAGGTCACTTTGCATTGGAGCAGGAATTCAAAACCTGAAATGACATTGGACAAACTCCAACTTCTTGCAACATCCGTTGGTCCAGCTTCATTTAAAGTCAAATGTTTACGTTGGTGGAATTCCGGAGCATGAACAAGACAAGCTGCCCATTTTCCAAGCAAACCTTTCTCAGATAAGGATTTCGAATCTTGGTTGAATAAGGCCTGCTTTTGGGCATCTGTAAGTGTCCTTCGTCACTATACTTTCTTAATCTATATTTTTTTCAATTCTCTGAAATGATACATAATGATGACTTTGAATTCAATTTTTTTTCTTGTTATCTTTTATAATATATTTTTACTATGAGTGCAGCTTGAAGAAGAATTTATCTTGGAATATGAGAGGATGCAAAAAGAAGAAGGCCTTATTGTGGAAGTGAATCCTAGCAATATTCCATTGTCTCCTGCCGAATTTGTGGAGTATTGGCGAATTCGCGTTTGGGTGCACGGTTTCTTGTCTTTGTTTCGTGGCAAAGATGCATATTCAAGAACTAAGGCATTCAATTCTTACACCTATACTTCTCAAATTGTGAAACGGGTGCTTTACAGGTATAACTATTCTATACACGTTCTCTGCGATGATTAAACTACAAATTTTCAGTTTTTCTTCATCTTCTTTTGCTCATTTCATGTATTAAACATTTTCAGGTATATCATGTTCGAATTGTTGCCCAAAGGTGCTGTACAATGGACTGAACTTCCTGGATTCATTACATCATGGGTTGACAAGACATGTATCGATTAATGTATGTATTCGACGGGTTTGATTCGATCTTGGGGTGTATTGCATTTAAAATCTGGTGGTTGGTATATGGAGTGTGGTGGTGGATTTTGTCCGACTGATGAAGAAACCATGAAGAATGCCATTGACCGAGCAGAAAAAGGGTTAGGTGGCTTTGATCAGCCGACTCTTAGTATTGATCAAACTATTGTTGAGCATGATAGTGCCATTGATCTTTCCCGCATGAACGACAGAGACAAAGCAAAGGCGGTGAAACAAATGAAACGAGCTGCTGATAAGGCTGAAGCTTGGAAGTTAATAGAGGAGCAAAAAAAGGCGGAGAAAGTTTCAAAAGTAGGCTTACTGGCTAATGTGAAGGCCATGGGTGCAGAGGCTGTAGCAACGATTAAGGCTACTGGTAAAGTACCGAGGAACTTACAAGGTATTGGTACGTTGGGCGTTGAATGCACCCAAACATCTTCTGCTTCGCCATCTCAAGTTCTTCGAAAGCGAGACTCCTCTTTTATTGACCTTACTGTTTCTAGACTTTTTTTAGGCCATATGCCAATTTCAGTACCAGATAATTTAGACCCTGCTGAAACGGATGCCTTCATCTTCAATGGCTCCCTCCACTCGCTTTTAGGCTACCGTGTTAAACATGGGTCTTTTCCTTCCGGTTGGACAGATTTTCAGGCCTTCCTCGAGAAGGTAAGATTGAATTTTCTTCTTGCATTTGTAATCATTAGTTTGAATGTGATGTATTTTTTTTTTTTTCATTTTTTTTTTCTCATTTCTTTTTTTTGTTTTTTTGTTTTTCATTTTTTTCTAGTGATGTCACTTTTGCAGCACAAGGCAGATAAGAAAAGAACATTCAAAGGTGTTGTTTCTCAATCTCGAGCTATTGATCTCATGATCATAGACATTCCCGAGGGATTGTCCGTTCCAGGAGTGTCTTCTCCACCTCTACTTATTCCACCATAGAACAAGATTCCTGATGACTTTCTGAAATCCACATTCGATTTTGCCAATAGTCACTTGCCTGACAACGGAGCCTTACTTATTTTTCATCCCGATGCAGTCCAAGTGAAAATTCAATTGAAGAGTTTTTGTCGAGCATTTCACTTTAAAGTTTATCGAAAATGGATTGGAATCAACGGTCTACATTTAACCAGCGCTCGAGACTCATCACAAATGGCACTCTACCTTGTTTTTCAATAGTAGTTTTATTTTGAGCTCTTCTATTATTTGAATTTAAATTCTTTTTGGTATATTGCTAATTTTTGTAAGTGTGTGGGTTCATTTTATATAGACACTATGTTTTGGCATTCAACTACTTGTGAGGAACTTTCCAAACGTTCCACCTTCTTGTTTCAAGGTGCAGTTGGTACCTGGATTAGATACCGCTGGAATTCATGTTGATTTGGATGATGTGCTTCACAACGGTGTCACTAAAGATTCACAACTTCTAAATGGCAATATTCCTTGGCGTGGCCCTCGTGAAAAAGACCCTGGATTTCTACAGATTCTCATAGAATCTTTTTCAATACCCGGAGATATGGTGTTTGATTGTTCAGCCGCTACAGGTTTGTAAATTTATTGTATAGTGCATTTATGTTTAATTCATATATGTTGAAGTCATTGATTTTCTGATTTTTAATTTATTCCTGAATTTCTTCTGTTACAGGTTCTAGTATCCATGCTTGTCGGAGGGCTGGCCGACACATAGTGGCCTTTGAAGAAGATGCATTGATTTTCAATGCTCTCTTACAACCACTTATCATTGAGAAATCCAGTCCGATTTCGAAGAAGCAACGATTAGAGGAAGAACTCAGTAGCTCAAATGAAGATGACGAATCAGATTCCGAAGTACCAGAAATTGAAGCTACGAATTTATTCTGTACGTAAGTCTTTGCAGTATTTGAATATGGAATTTTTCTATTTGATTTCATCACAAACACTTGTTCATTTTGTAATATTTCAATTTACTAATACTCTTCACATTTTGTTATGACGCAGCTCAAGGATGACTCCATCTCCTACAAAGACCTCTATTCTTCAACCTCTTTGGAAGGAGATAATGACTAGCCCCCCTAGACCTTTTGTATTACCAGTTTATGCTCGTAATATAGCAAAAGATTTTGTGAGGGCACCTCCTAGTACACCTAAGTCTCGTATTTTTTGTAGAGATCGAAGAGTTCTACAGTTTATAGATGATGCAGCAGATTGTGACAATGAGTATGATTGTGACTTGTGAGTAGTTCAGACATTGCAGGTACTCCAGATGCTTCTCTGTATTCATTTTCAAACCTTCATTTGATCGGTGAGACTAAAAGGGCCACCGTTTTTTATGTTTTCATTTCTCTTTATCAAGTTCAATCACACAAGTTCAATTGAATTTTTGGGTTATAAAAGTTTATAATGTATTGAACTAGTTTTGCATTATCGAAATCCAAAAATGTTGTTTATTATTTAAATTTTAAATTTTAAATGGCACTCTCATATTCAATGGAAAGTTTTGGGAAATCTAGCCAAACTGTGGAAATAACTTGATGTTATTATTTTTTGGAAGTCATTTTAAAATTATACCATTACCACATTTTGTACAATATATTTGATGTTTACATGGTGAAATTTTCTTCTTCACTATTAGCATAGTAAAACAAATCTAAAAATAAAAGTATTATCTATTCATTTCCTTTAACTCTTGATCTCCAAGAAGATTTATGTAATCCAAATGTAGTGTAATTAGCTTGTTAATTAATTTTTAATCATTTCTCAAAATGATCACCAAGTTGAAATTCCAACATTGCAAATCTCTATTTATTTACACGTATAATGCATAAATAGGTTGCTATGAAAATTGTTTGATATTATTATGTCTAGTACATGTTCAAACCCAAAATATTGACATAAAATTAAATGTCCAGTTTGTATTAATGAAATTTAGTTCACATGAATTAATCCCTAAAACCCTTACCCCAATCACCTTCAATTTTCTACACGGTCTTAGGTCTTCAATTGCACACGGTAATAGATTTCTTTTTAATAAACTTCAAATCTTCTCAGAAATTCATTTGTAATCCACGCTCTACGCTCTAGGCTCTAGGCTCTAGGTTCATGCGACAGTGTTCCCCCACTTGGTCCTGGATTTTTTTTATGTACCCTAAGCCTCCCTTCTTCAATTTTGTTGGAGATGTTGTCAACTTTTCAAAGTCTTCATATTCTTCAAAAGTTAGATTTGATGTCTTCAAATTTTGTGAATGAAATCACTAGCACTATGTCTTTTGTGTTCTTATCTTGGATGGCTACTTTATTCTTGTGTAGCATTAGATAATCCCTTGAAATCTCATCCATCACCATTCCATCTAAAGCAATATCTTCTAAATTGTGAGTTTGTGAAATTATAACACATTCATTATCTTCATGTGGACCTATTTTTTCAAACGTTTTCTTCAAAGATTTGTTGTATCGTGCTTTTGCATGAGCTTTGTTCTTCATGGTCATATTACCTTTCCCTCTCTTTCCCCTCATGATTGTACATATTCTATAGTTTTATAGAAATAATTCAAATAATTCAAAATTTTTAACAAATAATAATTGTAAATATATCCATTGTGGTGAATGCAAATAATATTTCATATGGCTTTTGCTACTCTATTTAAACACTTATATTTAAAAGTGAAAGCAACCTTTTACATTAGAATTCATTTATTCTTTTGAAATGTAAAATATACCTTTAATTTACATGATTGGAGGTCTTTCACTTCTTTGAAAAGTAAAAGGATTCATTCACAATAGACTTCTTTCATTTTTCAAAAGTAAAACAAACCTCTTACATTAGAGTTCTAGCTTTCACTGACCATCTAGATTGTCAAATTTCACTAAACTTGCTATAATTAAGACTGCTTCCAAAATATACTACTTCCAAACTCTCAGATGAATCATGTACATGCCATATATAAAATCCGAGCCAATTATAAAAAAAATCAAAATTTTTAAAACTCCCTAAATCTAATTTTCAAAATTCTCACTATGTTTTTTATTACAATCCTAATGAATTACTTTTAGGCCCTACATCCAAAAATAATAAAGGGATTCAAAATAAAATATTCATCATTTACTTTGTGCACATTACACACACGTGCATACACACACACAAAAATAAAATAAAATAAAATAATATATTTGAGAAATCATTGAACCTAAAATTTGAAAGTACCATGGAATCCTACTCTACAATCCTAAACTATTATTCGTGCGGTGAGCAAACTCAAAACCTTCAATGCTAGCAATTCACCATAAGCTCCATCGCAACCCACAACACGCTTCGCTACCACCCATAAAGAAACAAGGACACCGGTTTGAACAAACCCACAAGTGACAAACACAAGAAAATCACACACAAGTGAGACGCATACGCAGGTGAAAAAATGCAAAGACGACCACGCTTACAAGAAAAACAACTTTGCAAAGAATGAAAGTCGGTACGCACAATGGAAGGTTTTAGATTTAGCGAGACAATTGGCTTCCATGGTTGTAGGTTTCAACACGGTTGTAGGCTCAAGCACAGTTATAGAATCGGGCAAAATTAACCTTTAACAATGGGCTTATAATTGTAGAAATCATTTCATTAGATGTTGTGTGAATTGTTGGATTAAAATAATGCAAAAGCATTTCTTAGAAGACAAACTAATGTAGATGATCTTCCCTTTCTACTTAAAATTTGGAGGATAATTTTTTCTACTTTTGTCCTACATGAAAAGATTATTTGTCATTCATCAATCAAAAATCGTCTTCTGCAGCGTTTATGGATTAAACTTTAAACAATAAGCCACTCACTGTAAAAATCATTTGTTATGTCACTATTTTTGTTGTTGGAACAACAAAAAATGCAAAAAACTCATTAGAAGATCTTCGCTTTTTGCATAAAATTTAGAAGATGAATAATTGTACTTCTGTCTTGCATGGAGAGATTCTTTGTCATTCATCTGCTAAAAAACATCCTATGCGTCATTAAAGGTTAAAGTGTTCTTTTCTAAAATTTGCACCCTCTTTATCAAAACTAGTAGTCCCCTTGGTACAAATGCACTATTTTTACAAACAATATTTTTTACCCTAAATAAGAGCGCAATCAAATTTTACAACATTTCGACACCAACATGTACCAAAATCGGCGATGGCAATAATTTAAAATAAATTTACAAGATTTACGGTGGATTGAGAAAGTACCAGTAGTCCAAATGAAGTTGTGGCAACCTAGAAAACAAGATATAAGTTTGTTCATATGATGTAGATTTAGAAGTGTAGCCACTGATCTAGATTGATGAATATTATTTTATTTTAACAAGATTTATTTTTCTTTAAGTTCAAAATTTCAATTTCTAAATATGGTGGTTTATAAAGATATTGATTACTTCTTTATTCAAGTCATTTTTTAAGGTCATTTTTTGAACTTAACAAAGTTTGTTTTTAAGATCAAACATACTTATACTCTTTAAACTTCAGAATATTTAAAAAAGAAAGGTGTGCAAAATTTATATTGCACAAATGTAAGCAAAGACTTGACAAATATTTAGATGCGGATGAAAAATGAAGATTTCATGAATTTAAGAGATGTTTGCATTCATCCATTGTTCAAAATTTGAAGGTCTCATTGTATAGGGATTAAATTGTGCCACTTTTATGAAGTTAGAAGTTAGAAGTTAGATTTAGAAGTAAGGGATTTACCTTTAGCATAATCTTTTTGTTTCTATGAGATAAAAGGGGATTTAATACTAGAGTTATAGATTAATAAAACATCTGAGTTAGGTAAAATGGTTAATGGTAGAAATTAACCTTTCCAACCTAACCGGAATCCAAAAGGACCAACCTAGACAGACAACGGACTTTTCCATGTATCGAAAACGAAATCAGAAGTCAATTACACACTAATGGATACTATTTAAAATCGAACGAAAAAAAAGGATAAATAGAAAAATCTGCATAATAGCTGCAACAGTCAAATCAACGACTACGGAACCGGATTCTAGGGAAGGTGAATTGGGATTATTCCACTCACCTCATTCAGTTTGTATCTTGATTTTCTCGGAGCTAAGGGGCTGTGTGTTGGTGTGAGTGATTTGGCAAGAGAAGTTGTAGCGTTTAGAATTTCCGGTTTCCTTAGTACACAGCTGCAAGAAGAAGAGGATAGTAGAATCTGGATACTTAAAATCGGATCTCTGTCTTGGTGTGGGAAATTTTAGTTGTGTAGTCTTCTCTTAGAGAGTGAGGAAAGATGGTGAAGGTTGAAGGAGACGAGGATTTGTACCCTGTCGCCCTCCGGTCAATAGTTCCGGGTCTGTCCAAAGGGAAGAAAGAGAGAGAAACTCTGGGAGAGGATCTGTCCTAAATTGGATGTCAAGGTTTCCTCAATGTCCTGTGGAACTTGAGGGACAAAGCAATGGTGAGGGAGCTGTTGGTGGAACCGTCTAGCGAGTGGGAGACAATGCTAAGGGCTCAACTGAACGAGTGGACAGTGGAGCAATAGATGCTGGTATACGGGTTTCCACCGGAAGGGGAAGGCTGGACTTCTTGGACGGACAAGTTTGGTAGCGGTAAGTTTTCTCACCTTGTGAACCCTAAGGATGGCTACGCAGTAGTAGATTGTGCAAACCAGAGACATAGGAGGGGGGTAGAATTCCTAATCCCTATCCTAAATCCGGAGAGACCTACCCGGATTACAATTACTTTAGCCAATCCCATCTTTGGGACACTTTCAGGAGAAAGAAAGGTGCATTGAGGTATGGTAGTGAGGGATCTAAATCTAACATCATATTCATTATTTTGGGAGTTTTCCAATGAAATGGGAGCTTGTGTATAGTGACATGTCAATCTCTAGATGCACATAAGTGATAAAAGTAGAAATTTTTTTTGTTTGCAATCATGTAAAAAGGAATGCATTGATATCAAAAATAGATTTGCAAATGAAAGATTATGAAATACCATGCACTAAATGAAACATACAATATAATTAATGAAAAAAATTCATCAAATTTCCATATAAAGGTTAAGTACATTGGAAAATGCATGTTTGTAGAAGCATTGTCTATCGTGGTACTCCTTGTAGAAAAGTAGTGCATCTTCACCGCCCTTGTTAGACACTGCAAAGAAATTGCGTAGGATGAGGAGACCATGGCAATTGAAGAATGAACTGCATGTTACGCTTTTGCGTGAAATTCGAAGCTCAACATACACTTCATTCTTCATTTACCATGGTCTACTCATCCCAAGCTTCTAATTACTGGTCCACTACAACCAAGGATTATATAACACTTTGTCTACCCAATTTGTATTGTATACCGGTTTGCATTGCTCACAATCTACATTTGATCCTCTGCTATGCAATATTCTAAATATGAAGGATTTTTTGTTGGCGCTTCCACAATTAGTGCCCGCTAATAAGTTTTGGAAAAATCTATAAAGTCTGCTGTGCTATTAACAATATAATTTTTCTTTTTTGCTAAAAAGTAGCAAATAATCTAGAATCCAAAATTCTAAATCACTCATTAATAGTTGAATGATTCACCAAAATTTTACACCAATGTACTTATGGGAGACTAAAGTTTTTTATCATGGTCTTCAAGCTATGTACTACGAATGCGACCTACTCTTCAACATCTCCATTGCCTTCAATAACTCTGGCTCTCAACTATTTCCGCTACTACTAGCAAATCTTTGGTGCACAATTTCCCGCCTTTGTTTCTTCAAGGACCTCCGCTCCCAAGCGTCCCACGGATGACGACTACAATGAAGAGGAAACAATCCATCATGTGTTTTGCATTGCCGTTTGGCAAGATTCAATGAAGACGGTTTAAGACAAGGACGCAGCAAGTCCATAGATGGGATTGTCTGGTTTCCATGACTTGTAGGCTCGACATCCTTGAAATTCTTACTGACGATGGCAACAGACATAGGCACTTTGTCATCCACTTGCAAGTATAAATATTGTAAGAGAGACTTACAATCTAACCCGCCTACAAAGCATCTTTCCGTGCGGCGGCTGGAAAGACTAAACCTTCCGTCCTTAGCCCTTTTTTTTCCATCTTTACCAGTCTTTAGATCTGTTGAGAGACAAGGAGAGATCCGCCTACAAGTTAGCAGCAATGATGCTCTAGTACAAGATTAGTCTAGGACTAGAAGTAGAGGTAAAGGAGGAGAAGTCCAAAGATGTCTCTTCGGAACCGGTATAACCTATATAAGGAAGTGGAGGGTCTTCTCCAAAACAAGGGAGTGAAAAAATTAGAGGATAGGACTCGAGACTTATTTAGCCAATTAAAAGATCTTCAGGCCAAGTTGAAGCAAAAGTCTAAAGATGTCAAACTTTCCCCGGAGAGTCATGAAGCCCTCACTCAGATTCAGAACTTTATCGGGAATCCGGGTGATGTATTAAACAAGGCCAAGTTGTTTGATTCTGGGGTGATGAAGGAAGGGTCGTAGATGGGGCTAAAGCTTGTGTTTGTCTTGGTAGATTTTGGAGAGAAGATGAAGACAAATTTGTTGGAGATGAGGATCATCATGCAATAGATTCATCCAGAACCAGAAACGGGAAAAGGATCCAATCGAGGGAAGGAAGCGACTTCTTCCAAGGTGGTGCCAACGTTTTCATTGCCTCAATCCGCAAAGCGAAGGAGTAAGGGTAGTATGAAGACTCCTCAGTCTTTGAAACCAGCCAGCCAGATTGAGTCTCGAATAGGAAAGGGGTCTACGCCTGGATCCCAGACCAGAAGTCAATCTCGGACAGGGGAGGAAGATCAAGACACTTCCAAGAGCAAATCTTCTGGTCCATCACCGAAGGAGGCAAGTGCACAAAAGGGACGGAAGTTAATCGAGAAGAGGGCAAGGGAGGTAGCTTCCGGTATCAAGGTCAACATGGAGGAAGACAAGTCTTCCATATCTTCTGAGAATGAGGGTAGTTCCACGAAGTCTCAGGAAGAAACTGGAGAATTGGAACCGGAATCTGCATCTCCACCGCGCGGAAAAGGTAAAAATCCCACCAAAACTTTTGTTATGCGTGGCGCCAAGGCATCAAGTAGCAGGAAGCAACTAGCACATAGGGGAGCTGCATCACAAGTGGAGATGCCGTCAAAACGGCAAAAAAAGACCTAGATCTAGTGTAGTTTTAGGCGCAGGAGTAGGTAGACGGAGAAAACAAAAGTTTTTTACTTAGGCAGTTATTTTCTAGTTACCTTTAGTCGGGTGAACTTGGACATCCGGATCCGGAAAGTCTGTATCTTAGATACACTTTTAGCGGGCTTTGCCGCGTATTTTAAGTTCAACTCAGTTTTGGATTAGGGAATGCAACGTGTCATTCCCTGGTTGGTAGTTGAATCCTTTGGGGCCTTTTAGGATTCCTTGGGGTGTTAGTTATTTAGGAGCAGAAATTAGTTTGATGCCCCAGGTCTTCTTACTTTTGTTTTCATGCATTTTGCAAATCAATATCCAGATTTCTACTTCATAAGCTCTAGTCTAAAAAGTCATGGCTTTGTGTTGGTATGCCAGCAATACGAGAAATATTGTTAAGTGTGGGTGGTTGTAGTTTGCGGGTGTTGAAGCGGAAGAGTAGCCCCCGAATTCTGTCTGAATTCGATTCCAGGAGTTGAAGTGAGTTTGGTTAGAAAACTGAGAGTACTAAGAGTGAAGCTTGGCTGAGTGTGTTTTCTTGTGAACTTTGGCATGGGATAGCCGCTCCTAGGTTGGATGTGCTTTGTAGGTAGGCAAGCATATGCTGATCAAAGTGTTGATGAGGTCCTACTATAACCAAAAGTAAGTCTTACGCAAGTGGTCAGGATCATTCAGTTCCTTCGTTACCAAAGTCTGCCTTGGGAACTGGAGTTGGATAGGATCTGTAGTTGTAGTTTATTGGAATGGTAGAGGTTTTCTATGTGACCTACTAGTCCGGATTAGTTTTTGGATCCACTGTAAGGGAATACTTACATCCGGTTGTCTTTCTCTTTTGTTATTTTACCTAAAGTGGATCTTCAGTCATTATAAACTTCAGAAGGGTAGGAATTAACGTAGCCTTCCATAATTTCAATTAGTAGATCCCTTTGATATAGAGGTTAAACTTCTTAACAAGTTACTTTACTTACTATAGTCGGAACCAGAAGAAGTACAGGCTTAGGACACTCCTTTTGGGTTTCCAGATAGGTAAACAAGTATAAATATTACAAGAGCTAGAATTGGGAGTAAGTTAGTACGAAAGTATAGAACTTTTGGTTCCTCATGTGTGTGTATGTGAGTGCGTGAAAGATAAAGGATCAATTTCCGTATCCTGATCCAGTTATCATCTAGGAATTACAAACTAAATCTTTGTGGAACGATACACAAGTCATCTAAATGGTGTTTTAACTAGTTATTATCACCGATAAGAAGATTAGTGCTTTCTTGTGCTACGACAGAAGTCAAATTGGATTCTTTTCTTACTTTTTTGAACCTTCCCAACAACCTATGCTAGTCAAATCTTTGAAAAAAAGGAAACTCCCATATTGTACGCGCAGTTAGCTGTAAATATCCTTACAACACCAAAACGTTGCAAGATGACACAAAATATCGTCCCAAGACACTCTACTATGTTGTTACAAGTTAAAATTATCCGGATTACCTCTCTCTCTTCCCAAAACACCCAAGCAATCCGTAAAACCTTTTGCTCTTTTTTCCGGAAACAAATACCTTCTGAATTCTGATCCGGATTCATCCTCTTCCGGATTCCGGTTTACTTCTCTACTCAACGGTTTGATACCCTTGTTTTACCTTCAAGAGGTCCACTATTGATCTTTCAAGGGGTAAGGACTTCACCACTTATAATCCTCACACTCTCCAATCTTTCAAAACAAACAAAACAACCATCAGAACTAAGTGTTGTGATGAAGGAGAATTTATGAACCCTCACGACCTCCTGGATGGCCTATCTGGAAAGCAAGTCACTCAGAATCCAGTTAATCTTCTCCACTCCAAGGACAGATAAACAGCATTTGGAGTTGACAGTGGCATATTTCCTAGTTGCTATATTGATCCTGCAGTTGGTAGATCTTCTGAGAAATGGGGTTTTTCCGCTAGTGGCTACCTAACTCCGCACGGAATCACTCTCTATTCTCAAACCTCGCACGCACCACTTCTACCGGATTCTCATTCCAGTATTTTAAAATTACTAATACACAAGTCCTCAATCACATATCTAACTCTGTCACAAATCCTATCCTCACACTCCGACCCGAAATACCACAAATCCGGATTCCTTCTCACTTGGTTCCCTTTACTCCTCAACACTCAAATACACAAATTAGCACAACTCCATACAACAGATAGATTATGAATGTCCACTTGGTGGCTCAGATTAAAGAAGGGAATTAAATAAAATATGAAGGCATGCTAGAAGAGAATGAAAGGCAACAACCTCTCACCCGCCTTAAAACCTCATGCAAAAAGCAAAAAGGGACATCCAAAACTAGGGGGACTACACAAAAATACACCAAGGCAACTCAAAGTCAACGCTAAGGTGCCCTTTGAAATCCAGAACCAAGGCCCCACATCTGGAAACTCCAATCTAAAATCAAAATCCAAAATCTAATTACCTACCACCTCACTAATTCGCCATCCTTCGCTTCTTCATGCTGCTATCTATTTGGGCTACATGTGTCCTTGCCTTGGTCTTCTTCACTGGTGTCAACTTTCCAATAGCCCAAGTTAGAATCATCCAATTCATAAGAGGAGCATCTTCATCCGTTTTCGATCCAGATCAGGATCTGAACTCATCCTGCTTGGACTCTAATATCTTGTTAATCTCCTTCTCCAGTTCCGGCAAATCTAGATTAATTGGCGTCTCAGCAGGTTTCAGTGAAGAACGTCTCGGTGAAGATCCCAGCTGCATATGCAAAAAGTCCTCCGGATGAGTCTGAGCTAGATTCGGCTAAGCCCCAACCAGTTGATGAGGTCACCGTAAACCGTTGATCCATGATGGTTTAATGACCCGGACCTAGGAGGTCGAGGTGACAGAACACTGGACGGAATGGAAGTTTCCGGTTGATTCAGAACACTCAGCTTCCTCACCGGATCGCATACCGGAGTCATACTTCTTTGCAACATTCGTCCTTAACTCAGGGTAGGATATGCAAACAACTTCAACAGGGACCCAAGTCCCTCAGGTTGTAGTTGAACCAGAATACCCATAGCCGGCTTGATTGAAGTCTGTAAATAAGTGTTTGCGGGAAGATCTGGAAGGTTATAGAAGTCCATGGCCCGGTTTGGATTGACCCGTGCTATCAATGCTTGCATATCCTTCAGCACCCTCTCCGTTTGTGCTTGAAAGTCCATCAAGATCATTACCACCTTGGACCCGACCACATGACCATCCAAAACCAGCTAGGTGTCATATAAAGCGTGGCCTTGTTCACCAAATCCGCCGGCTGGGTGCTTAGTGAGGTCAGGCTCCGAACCATGTGGAGCATGTCTTTCTCATTCTGCCTTGCCAACAAGCCTTCCCCTTTTGCCCAATTTGCTCGAGCTTGGAGATCATTCCAACTCTTCTCCAAGTTCCGGATTTGCTCATCCTTCTCCCTTAGCGTTTCCGGACTCAATCGCCATCTGATCTCCTCCAGGATGTCCGCAGGCTCTACCTTCAACTCGTTCGAAATCTCCATGACGAATCCCATCGCCTTCTGGTGTAAGTCCTGGGCCTACTCCATCCACTAAAATCCAATATCAAAGAACTCGAGGTTGGCCGGTTTTTCTCCTTCTGGATTCCAATTTAGCTCAAACGGATCCGGATCGAGCAGCTTCCCTCGTGAGGCCGGATCCGTCGACTTTCGCCTCGTTTTTCGACGATTGAGAGGGTCTTTTTTCTCTTCCGGTTCTTCCTCCTCCTTGGATTCCGGATGATCCGACTGCAGCTCATTCGTGAGGCCATACTTCAGGAGCTCGCATCCGGTGTTGTATTGCACCACCTTGTCCGATGTTAGAATCTCTCCATGGTGATAGAGGTGAAGCAAATACAAGCTGATCGAGCTATATTTGCTTTTAGTCACGTGATCAGTATGTTTTGTCACCACACCCGCAATGACTTTCCCCCAATGCACAACTCTCTCTTCCATCGCTCTAAAAATGGTGTTAGCCACCATGACCATTAACTCAACTAGGCTTTTCTAGATACAAAATCAAGATCATGAATTCTAGTACCCGTCTATGCCTCTCATCTACACAATCACTAATGGCGTATCCCTCCTTCGAATTGGGCGGATTCTAGAAGTTTTTGGTTGCGTACTTATCCGCCCGCAATGCTAATCCAGATCCAAACTTCTAGAATGAGTATACCTCCGCCTAGACATTGTCCGTCCAAGCTTTGGTCTGTCCCCTCACTGTCAATTTGTACTGATTCGATATTCAAGTGATCAGTTTCTGGATCATATCATCACTCCAGAGATTCCACGGTCTCTCCAACAACCTGACACAACCTAACTGCCTGAGATCCTCTTCTAACACTTGGTGGATGATTGGGTCGGTAGGTATGGTCGGACAGACCATCCAGGCCATAACCAATTGCTTAGCGGGTTTTAGATTGCTACTATCCGCCATAGAATATCGACACAACAAAAACAAAACTAATTTAGCGCAAGGAGTTCAGAAAACTCAAGAAGAGGAGAAAATGGGGTGTCGGTGGCCCTTATGTACACGACGAGCCACCGCCAGTTCTCGGATGGGAACCAAATTAAGGTTCCGTTCCCGTCAGACGTACTCTGGTTTCGTAGGCCGAATCCCTAGACCATAGGTTCCGGCGTTCTAGCACACTTCCGGATTTCGGATCTGTAATCGGATCACCTCCAACATTCTGGAAGGGTATTTATTCTAAAATTAATCCTTTTTGGACTAAAGCCGTTACGTCTTATACACAATTTTGAAAAATTCCTACTCTATCGCACCCTATTCTACTCTATCTCTATTGAGTCGAAGTTTCCGTGCTCTGACATCCCACATTTGGATTTTTGACCTTTTTCACTCGTTTGCTAATCATTAATTTATGCTTGCAAAATGGCTTGGAAGTAGGCAATAGGGTATTTATCAAACTAATTTGGATCTTTTGAAGACAATGGTGCAATTGGTATTGCTTTTAGAGCATTTCTCCAAAAGTTAGAGCAATCACAACAGTAGTATAGAATTTGGAATTTGCGTTAATTTGAATTTCATATAGGAGTAGATATAGGTAATTTGAGAGGAGATGGAGGCCTTGGAAAAGTAAAAAAGGTCTTTTCCTCTCTCTTTTCATCCCTTTTCATTATTGCTATTTCTTTTCATTTTGTAATTTTGGCCACACATAGCCACATTGATTGAATTTTTAGCATTTTGCCAATAACAAACCTTATTTTCTTACATTCTGGAGCATTTTCTCTTGTTTTCAAGGTATTTTGTATCTTTGTTGCTTACTTTAGAGGACACTGAGGCCCCTTTGAATATTGTTACCTTCTTTTTGTGTTTTTTGAATGGTTTAATTCCTCAAAATTGTTTTTTTTTTTTAATTCTTGCACTTGGTACTAACACTAAAAAAATTCTAGTTGAACTCTAGTGAGGCCGTTAATCAGAATCCTTTAGAGCTTGCTTTTATAATATTTGTGTCAAAGTTGTGTCAAAGTACTAAAAATTTCCAAACAAGTGTTTTGTGTGGAATATCTTACCATTTTGGTTGTTGCAAACCTTCCTAACATCTAGGCTTTGAGAATATGTGGTCCATAAGTTTATTTTAGTCATTTGGAGAAAGTTTGGATTGGATCCAAACATCTCAAAGTCCTCGTACTACTCACCTCGTTGATCTGTTGTAGAATGTGATGCTAATCCATCATATGGCAAAGCTATTGCTTCTAAAACAACTTTTAGAAACTCTTTATATGTTATTTGGCTTAACCTTATTGTTCAAGGTTTGGGGCTAAATCTCCAAGGGACTAAATCCCTAGAGGGCAAAGCTTTTCCCCTAGTTAGAATTAACCAAGTTTGTTTTGTTGAAAGAGTCCCCAAAAAAAGAGCCAAGTATTTGATTTAAACCTCAAAATTTTGATCTAAGAGCAAAAAATTGGCAAATAACAGCCAAGGTTTTTGTGAGTCAAAAACAAAAATACCAAAATTTGGTTGAATGTAGGCAATAAGCCCCCAAACCCTCCAACCAACTAGCCATCCAATGGGTCTATAAGCAACAGGTCAAGGCAGTATGCCGGAAAACTAGTAGGCATATGGCCAATGGGTCGCTTGATTGATTCAATAACCAAATTGCTCACATACCATCATTTTATTAACATCAGAAAATGAGATGGTACCTAGTTGGATTTTGAATTTTGATTTTTCAATCAAAATTTTTGTTTCTTTGGTTGTTGAAAGCCAATTACTAAAATTATGCACTAGGAAAGACAAAGAGATAGTTGTACCTTAGTTGTTACAAAATACTAAGAATTTTGATAAGGTAAAGTAAAGTCTTTTGCTTGAAAAAATATATTTTTGAAGAGAATTTTACACTAAAATTTGTTTCCAAAAATATTTGTCTAGAACTGAATTCCATCAAGGTAGTGAGTGTACTTTGGAATTCCAAATTCAAAGTCCTAAATACAAATCAGATTGAGAAAGAGCACAACAAAAAGAGATAAGCAAACATCAAATCACACAAGGAAAAGTCAACCAATTTGACTTCAACCAATTGATACACAACCATATTGCACCTCACTATTGCTTGTTCTATACTCTGGTTCCACTTCAGTTCCATTTTGGTCCCCCTCTGGATGCACAATTGATTCACACAATCTCAATTTCAACCATTGGACTCCATCCAAATCAAATTGCAAAGTTGCAAATACAAAACTTTAGAGCTGAAAACTAACATTTTGATAGTAGAAAAAGGAAGAAAAGAGGTTAGGTGTTTGTATGCCAACCATTTGGAATTGTTGACTTTGTTATCTACACTTAATTTTCAATTACAAGACAAAAAAAAAAAAAAAATAGAAAAGCTTTAACTTTGTGGGAGTTCTAGAATTTGGTTATTATTTGGAAGATGTTAAACAAAGTTGTTGGAGTTATTATTTAACTCTTAGAACCATTAGCAAAACATTAGTGAAACTAAATTCTATTAGATTTATAGGATTTTATTTCCAAAAAATATCTAACAAAAAAAACCCTGGAAGGAAGGAAGATAAAGAAAAGAAAGATAAAGCCCAAGAGAAAGGATTTGGAGCATATTCAAGTTATTGCTTGAGTATACCAAATATTGCATTCAAACACAAGGAGGTTGAAATGGAGCTCAATGGAAGTTCAAAATAGGTTAGAATTGGACAAAAGTCAACCAAAATTGACCAAATCAGGTCAAAGTCAAAACCTAAGTAGAAGTTAAAAAATAAACCCAAAAATCAAAAGTCAATTTCAAATGTTGGAAATCAATAGATTAAGTTTTAGAGGTTAGATTTAGAGTCAAACTGTATCCGCAATTATTTGCTAGGAAATAAGGTCAAATTTTTACTTCTTTATTATTTTGGAAAGGAAAAAACAAGCATTATAACTTACTTAGGCTATTTCACTTATATTCTTGACTAAATTTTATTAGACTTAAGTTTTAGCTATCACAATTAAAATCGGCCGCAATACTGATACATTTTGGATTTTGAAAAAAAAATACAAGTAAAAGAATTAAGATTATGAAACAACAACAAGATCCATTGCTTAGAAGTAGTAAGTAAATTACATGTAGTTAGACTCCTACTAGGATTTCATCAACAAAACACTAAAAACTTGGTTGTGTATATTTTATTCCAAGGGTGGGAATGAAGCACCCACACCTTGTAGCCTTTGTTGCATTAGTAATTACATATGTCCAAAACATGTTTTTGTCTTACTATTGTATTTCCTGGAGGTTTATTCACTACCTTCGTAATGGTATCAAAGGAGCTCAACACACGAAAAGTGATTCCAAAAAGGACTAATGTGTAGGCTTTTGGAGGTGGAAGTCTTGTTCTTGTATGCTGAGGGGTTTTGCCTTCAAGTATATCGGAGAAAAAATATGAACAATGTTATCTTGAGGTTTTGTTGCCTATTTAAAAAAACACAGGGTTCCTACCTATAGTAAATGTTTATGAAAAGGGAAGTAATGCCAAAAAATTAAAATAACATTTATCCATAACTTACCCAATCCATAGAATCTAAAAGAACCTAGATCCCCCAACAATAATGAGAATCACTAGTGCTTTAATAATTCTCCTTCATCTGCAATCTAATTTTGGAACACAACTATCAATACTTATAAGATACAATAGCACTTCAAATCCTTTCAAGTTTTCCTAATATACCTTCTTAAGCTCTTAAGTATAACCCTTGTAAAAAAATAAAAAGTAAAAAGAATTTCTTATAAAATTCAATCACAACACTTAGTATAAGCCTTTCTCACTTCTTGCCTATTTAGAGAACAAGGCTTTATCAAACCAAGACTTTCCAAATCAAAAGAGAACCAAAGATCTAGAAAAACAAATAAAATTTCCAAAAAATGTTGAATATAATCTTCTTCAATTCTTTCTAATTTAGACTATAAGGTTTTTTCAAACCAAGACTATTAAAATCAAAAGAAGAAGCCAAATATTGAAAAACAAGCGTGCTCAAATGAAGGAAGTATCCAACAAAAAGACTCAAGGCTACCAACAGTAAAGAACAGATGTTCTATCCAACCCTCCCACCAAGCCTAACAATCATTTAAACGATAGGAGACAAATGCCCTATCATAGCTTTCAATAAAATCTAACAACCTTTTGACTTTCGCTATCACCTATTTGACCTAACAACCTTTCAATTTAGAACCAACTTAAATGTAGTAAGATGCCTAATCTTTAACTAATAGGTGGCCCACATGACAACATCATGCTAATCATGCTAATCAGTCTTTGTATCAATGTCGCCATTTGGGGTGTCTTATTTTTCATGATGCAAGAGACATTGATGATTTGAATCAGATAAAAGAGAGGAGGTGGTGAATGTGCAAGGGCTAGATTTGGGAATGACTATCAAATCACTCATGGATGGCTTCAAAAACTCATAAGAAAATTGTTGTGGAAATCCTTTAGCTTTTCTCTACATTAACAATAGATCCAAGTAGTCTAATGCATTCAAAGTTGTGTATTTGATGCAGTTAGGCACCAACTGGTTCCATTTTGATTTAAACATTGGTCCATCTCAAACACATGGTGAAAGACCAACAAACATCACTAAGTTCAAAATTCATAACCACTTGTTGAAGTCTAGTGTCATCATATTGCGTCCATCCATTGTGTCTAATTCTTGCAAGTATATGTCATGTTTTGCTTGAATTAGCACAAATACCTTCCAAAGCAACTAACTAGGCCTTCTATCATAGCGGGAACATTTAGCTTGAATGTGTCATGCAATTGTTGCTGCTAGAGCCTCTGGTGTTGCAAGCATGGTTGTTGTGTTAACAAGCTGCAGTCGCCATGCAACACCGCCTACAGGCCTTGCAAGTGGCACACAAGTGTCTTTTATGAAGAACTCAGAGTTTCTAGCATGACATAGTGGCAATTGTAAGGCGTGTGGAAAACTACATACGCAATGGAGAGAAGGTATTAACAACATTAGCTGCGGAAAAAATTAGTCTTCAATCTCGGCAAAGCTTAGTAGAGAGAAGTAATTGGGTAGCATGTCACAACTATCTCATTGTCATATCATGGAATAACTTAAATGTTCAGTATTCACGTTTGCTCCTAGATTTTCATAATGTCCAATTCTTCCATGGATATAGGCTACTTTCTTAGAGAGATGCGGCTGCAAGAGAATTTTGAGAACCTTGGAATTAGCAATCCAAGATGTATTTTGTACCAAATGTAGCTCTGCACAATGCAAGCGTCAAAAAATTTCAGAGCAATGTCATAAACAGACAAGTATCTATAGAGCAAGAAACTACCTTCCAATGTTTGTTTCTCTATAGGTACTTGTTTGTTTAGATCTAGGTATAGAAAATAGAGTGGATGACATTCATTGAAAAGGAAATTGTTCACAATGGTACTCACAATGGACCTAAATTGCAGTGGGGTGTAGAGGTCTTCCAAACTTTAGCGACTGAATTTGGTGCTCCATTATACTACAAATCAATCTGGTCTCATCTTTACACTTACCACTCAGTAATCTATCACAATTCACGTCATAAATTAGAATTAAGTAATGCAAGAGTTTACAAAGGATGCATTGTCTATAAAACTATGTAATCAGAAAAAAAATGTACAAGACAAAAAAACACTAACTATAGTAGCAGGCATGAATTGGAACTTTGGTGAGTGAAACGCACCTGTCTAAATCTCCAAAATTTTGCTGCAATACTATTTAGGAAAAAATACTTTTCAAAAAGACAATCTATAGCAGTGGCAGCTTCTAGGTATGCATTGGATACAACGTCTATTACTTTTGGAATATTGAACACAAAGAGTAGCGCTCTTTTGTTAAGGACATATTCAACCTTTCAAGTTATTAAGAGTACTCTCATAAGTGCAAAATCTACTTCCATGGAAGATTGACTACTTCTATTTGACAGCTACTTTACTAGTGATAAACTTCCAGCAGTCATTCAATAAATGGCCTTAATAATGCTCTTAGCAGCCTACCACATCAAGTACCAGCAAGATGGAAAAGTCATTGCTTGTACTACCAAAGTTGTCTTGTCGGACATGTTTGGGGGTATTGGTGACATGTTGGACATGTGTCGTATAGGACAATTGTCGAACAAACGGAAATGATGCGTCGCTTAGAAATTTAGGGTTTCAATTTTTTGAACCCCGAGCTGCCCGAAATTGTCTTACGTGGCTGGTTGTTAAGAGTGACATGGAAAGAGAGAACCATGTCATCTAAGGCGAATTTGGGTCGGGGCATATATAGGTCTAAATTGGGCAACCATAGGTCTGAAGATCAGGGTGACTTTGGGTTTAGGATGTACGAAGATTTTGGATACGTTTAGACAACCACGCCTCCAAGAAGGGCGACTTCAGGTTTGTCTGGGCAACCACGGCTCTAGGTTAACCCACAGTCACCCTTCACCCGAGGTCGCCACCAAACACAGCGCCTCTATCCATGGTTGCCTGTATCCGTGGTCGCCATGTACTAGCAGTCGCCCCTTTACATTAGACCCGCACGCGCCCGTGAATGTGCCATGGGGCCGCCAGATGGCATTCAAGTGGTCTAGACAGAGGAAGAAATTTTTGGAAAAAACAGAGATCAGTTTGACTTTGTTGGATGTTGTGATGTCGTGGAGGCTCTATTGGACGTTGCATGTCGCAATGTCCAGAAAGACAACTATGTGTACTACTACTATAAAATTAAAACACCAGCCCTAAAAGACAAGGTAGAAATACACCTTAAGCTACAATTAAGTTGCACAAAAGCAAGGTACTAATCATACCATCTTTTTGATGTTTTTTCAAAAGAATTCTTGTACATTTGTTTTCTTGAGACAAATAGATGCATACATACCCATACATAAATGAACATAAACATGTGAAATCAAAGTTTCATCTTACTTGTTGAACAGTAATTGATTGTATTAAGAGCTAAAAAAACTATTGTGCATTGTTTGTGATAGAGTTCAAGGCCATTTTACACATTCTAATAGCATTCAAATATAACATTACTGAAATACATCATATCTTATGTAGTTTAATATGAGAGATGACATTATTTTGAATGACTTATTTTTTATTTCCATCTTATTTTCTATAATATATTTTGGCTTAAATAATATGAAAAGGATGACAATTGGTCTTTGGTTGTAGACAGTTGTTGTGCACATAAGCAGGAGGTGTGTTATTATTTGAATATAAAATCATGAGCCCAAGAGTCCATAGACCTATTTGGGAGGATCTATATTGTAAAAATGTTCTATAATTATAGAATACGTATGTTTTAGATAACTATATTATAGGTGTTTAATTTATAGATATATTCAACAGTTGTAGGATAGATATTTATATATAGGCTATAAGGCTCATTTGCTCACAATTCTATGCATACATAGCATCATTGACATTTGTAGTAACTACTTATTTATTTGGAATGTATCTGCACAAGTAAAATGCAAAACCTTCAAATTCCAACATTGATATTGGTGTCATGATGGTGAATTCATGAACTAACATTGCAATGTATGTCCTTTTGAAATTTCTTCAAAACTTGCAACTTATGCATCCAATTTTAGGTATATAATATGTTTTTCTAGCATTTATCATACATACTCAAACCAGAGAAGTTGACAATCATATGAAGAGAATATCACATTATTCAAACTCTTGCTATTAATCTTATGCATTGCAGTTTAAAAATAATAATTGATTGATATTATATAAGACATCACTTCCACCCTTCTTTGCCATAACATTTAATCAACTTATACAATTGAAGGAAAATGATGAATATAGTAAGTATTTCAAGGAATTTTTTTCTAGATTAAAGTTTAGAATTGAATAATCAATTCCTCAAAAGGAACATACACAAATCTTGTCAATCAATTAACTACTTCCAGAAAAAAATTAAAATAAAATAAAGCACCTTATCACTTACTCTAAAACCAAAAAAATTTAATACAAATACAATATATGGAATACATACAATAATTGAAATATGGGTGTTAATTAAAATACAATACGACATATGGATATAGACATGGGATACATGATATTATTACTAATCCTATTTATTAATTGTAATGTAGGATGTTCTAAAAAATTTAAATATACGGGTTATTAATTCACTTACTTATTGAGTGGATAGTAATTCCTCACTAGTATCTCTTCAAAAAGGGACACACCCAATTATTGGACATTTTTGAACTTGTATATATAACATCAATCTGAATGAAAACAATTATGGTTTCTTGGTAGAAAATGTTGTCTACTAATTTAATTTGAACAAGCAACTATTAATATTTAATCATATAATAATATTTAGGCTCACATGTGCCTTATAGATAATATATAATCCAAAGACCATCCATAGCATCTTAAACTCATATGGTATTGGATTTTTTACATATTGATTGCTTTTAGATTAGAATTCAAATCCTATTTCATTTTAATTCCAAGGAATCCATAAAATAATCATCTTTGGAACAAGTCCTCTTAATGGAACAAAGTATAAATTGTATAACTAGTATAGCTAAAGGCCTTTAATATAATCTTTATTTATAACACATCCAAAAAGATTCAGATTCAAATTTTTTATCATTTTTAATTTTTGTAATCAAAGTAGAACTTGTTTTTTCTACATCATAATAATTAGTATATTTGAATTTCAAAATTTGATATAAATTAGAAGTTGTGGAAATTAGTTTGCATCTCTTAGAATGATATAAATTATTGAATTAAAAACATAAATAAGCAAAATATGAATTCAATTTGGACAAAACATTTAATCCTTTCATAAATATAATCACTCAACATAGACTAAAATATCCCCCAAAATTGGTAAAATAAACAAAATTCTAAAAATGACTTCTTACCAATCCAAAATAAATAAATTTGTATTAGAATAATATAGATAAGTATAAAAAAATTTGAAGAAAATTTCACAAATTCAATGTTTTTGGCTTGAATGACTATTTGTTTTGCTATGGCCATCAGATAGCTATTGAATTGTCATTTCAAGAAATTGAATTTTGAGGCAAAAAAATATCTATATTTTATGTGGATCTTTGTGTAGATATCATATTCCCAAATTTGTACAAAAATATTTACATTCAAAAAATTAATATGTGTTGACAAACAAGTCAAATGTCAAATTACAAATATTGGCAGAATCCTTAGAAGCCACTATTTGGTTGTAATAATTTTCTTAAAGTTAATCCCTAATTAATTAGTAGTTTAAATATTTCAAAAACTACAAAAATCTACTTCAACCATTAAATATTCACTAGTTTTTTTTGTGCAAGATTTTCCAAATTTTCAACAAATAAAATATTGAAAATGGTTTCAAAATGGTTCAATAAAAACTTAAAAAAATATTCTTAAATTTTTAATGTTATATAAAAATACAAGTATTACCTTTCAAAATTACAATGATTACATCCATTGATTATAAAATTTTCATACAAAGATACTTGCTAATATTCACAATATTCTATCAAAAATCTATTTTAAAAGAGATTTGGATTTCTTTTAGAAAATTTTAGGAAGAAACATTATTTAATGCAATGAGAATCATAGTGGTTTAATCTGTGGTTCATACTTTATAGATTTTATTTTGTTGAATATTATAACTAAATTGTGTCTAAATTATACTCTATAACATATTTTTACATTTCTTAAAATTTTGTACTATCCATGTAACTATGGGATTATCAATGATATTTATCCAAGTTTACACATGCCATTGGAAGAATACATGTTTGAGGGAGGGCACATTGTTGCCTGAACACATGTGGGTTGATTGCACATTGGTTGCACACACATTGGATTCATCATAGAGTCTGCCATTAGTGATCGCTCACTTGAAAAAAAGTGTAAAAATGCCTCCCAAGTCACTGCTCCTAAGCCTTCGCTATTAATTCGATTATACACTCCTTCAAATGATTCACGTCTTCCATCTTTCTGCGTAGCTCTAGATAATTGCATGAATGCAGCAATCTGTGTACCACAAACACCATGATATCAAAAGTAAACTTGAAAACCAACTATATTATCTCAAAATATAAATTAAATAAATGTTGAATGTTAAAATAAATGTTTAGCATTAGTTTTTATTTATTTGTAATTTTTTATTACGATGCTAGAAATGCTCTTTTGTTAAATTAATTAGAGATTTTGTCAAATCAATGAATATGTACAAGACTGTACTGAAAGATGATAATTAATATATAAATATATAATAAAACTAAACAAATCAATTCTTCAAGTATAATCCTATTCAAATTTTATATTTCTAATGAATTTGTAAATTAGTATTATTTGATTACTTCAGAAAAAAACATTCAAAAGATTACAACTAAATGACTTATGATTTACTTTAGTATTTGTTCAACAATTAACTCAAAGCCAATTATAAAATGAAATTCTTAATAGAAAAAAAATACAATTTTTTACAGTGGTGAATCAATATGCTATAAATTTATTGATAGTAATTTATTTTTATAATTGAAACATCAGAAGTTAATTCATAAATAGAAGTGGCTATATTTTTGTTATCAAAAATTAACTGAATATATTGAATTTGACTATTTTCTTAAAAACATTGTTATTTGCGATGAAGATAAAGAATAAATACTTCTTTTTTGCTATCACACGATTTAGTTTTATGATTTTTATTCTAGTAATCATTTTCCATTATCCAAATTTTTATCAATTTGACTTTCCATAGTGCTAAAAGCTAAAGCTAATTAGTGACCAAAATTCACAATGATTAACAACTTACATCTTTATCACGCTTCATTGCAGCCATAAGTTGTTGCTTGCTTATAGTGCTGACAACATTCAAAAATATGTCTATTTCATATTTTTCTCTTATAATATTATCAAATTACAAATAGAATACATATTATATAGTTATGTATACATGTTAGTAATTGATACTTTGATCACTTGTATTAATAAGTGTCTAAATGTACAATTATAGTTTGCATATGTTCATTCTTAAAAAGCCACAAATATAGAAGATTAGAATTAAATATGCTATTTAATAGAGTATTATTATTTCTTAGAAAATGATAGTTGCAAGACAATTTATATATATAACAAATACAAAATTGTAGAAAGTAATAAGAATCATAAATATTTTTTGTAAGTGTGTAATAATAAACTAGAAAATAATAAGGCTTTTTTCCATCATACATTTGACAATATAATCTTTCTAGAATTTGCTTCATATTTTATTTAAGAATCAACAAATGCATTGTAAATTAAATCTTTAGTCTTTGTATTTCTTTATTATTCATAACAATATAATAAACTGATACACCATTATAGATTTATTTGTTCATCCATTTAGAAAGAATTTTTTCTTTAAATGTATGTAATTTAAAGACATTTAATAATGAGGGCAAAATCAAAATCAAAACATATAAAAATAATTTTAGTCCTAGAAAATTTTAGGTACTGAGATCCTTCAAATAAATATCACGGATTATTTTATAAGTCATATTATACTAATTTTAGAATGTTTATTAATAATTAAAATTAAAATAATTAAAAATTAAAAGATGGCAGATTATTTTTATTTATTTTATTTATTTTCTATTTTTTTATTTTATTAGATTTTAATTTAGTAATTTTAATTAAATTAAATTTGATTGCAATAATGCTTTATTTTATATGCATCTCATAAATTTCAAAATGGTTGCTATAGGTATATATTGTTTGGTATGAATTCAAATAATTTGTTACTAAAATTAGTTTTTAATGTATATCAACATAATATGCCTTGTAATTAACACAATATATAATAATAATGAAAATTTTCAGATATTGGAAATAATATTATTAATAGTGAAACATTATAGAATGACTTTGAAGCATTCAAAATCCAATTGCTATTAAATAAAATTAAACAATATAAACCATTCAAGAATTTTTTTAAAGCTAAGTAGTATTAAATGGCAAGAATACAATATGTCATGTCTTATTGAATGATAATCTCATTATTTTTTATTGCCCTACTATCTAAACAACAATATAGTTCATTCTTAATGAAATTTTGCATTTAATTCAAGTGCTTGGAATTTGAGGATACTCTTAAAAATATTAATCCTACCAATTTATGCTATAAATTCCAAATATCCAAACATCAGTTAATTAAACTATAATGCTAACAAAATTTTGTTTTTAATACCAAAAAAACTTCAAACAAACATTTGGCATTTAAATGGTTGTAGACTTGTAGAAGATTTGACCAACTTAACTCCTAAAACATTGTCTCCAAAGGGGACAATTTGGAGTTCGGGTAGGTTTTTAAAATATCAATTTTTTATAAAAGTTTTTGAAGACATGTAGTTTTGCAAGACATTTATAGATATGTAATTTTTATTTGACTTTGATATCCAGTGAAAAACTCATGGATTCTTTTAGGTAGAATTTGATTCAAGGAATAGTGCAATGGACGCAAGAGATACAAGACAAGATGAGTTTTGAATAACAAGACTTGATATTAGAATTCAAGAAGTACAATACCAGAGCTGGAATCAAGAGCTAAGATCCAAAAGATGTATTATTGATATTGAAGACTACCTCAATCTTAACCTCTACATATACTACCATCTAGAAATTTCTTTCAAAATTCTATGGAAGCGCTCAAAACACTGTGAAAGCTTTTGGAAGACCATGAAAGTTTTTAAAAACTATAGAAGCTCTTGGAAAATACTAGAATTCTATCAAGATATCTAAAAGGTTTTAGAATGTCTATGACATAACCTGTCCTTCAAGAAGAGAAATAATTTCCAAGAGGAGCACAAGTGATTTTTGCATTCAATCTACAAATATTTGACAAACATTATTTACAACATAATTTTTTCATTGGTCTCAAAAGATGAATAGGTTACTCAATCATCAATTGTGACCACAACTTTTAGACGTTGAGGTTCAAGGCTTCATGAGAGATTTTTATCACAAGTGGCAAAAATACCTCTAGAATTGGTCAATGGATAGTGTAGAGTACTCTAATATAGATTAACTTCCAAGCAATGGACTGCAACAATGTTTTTTTGGTAAATTTTTAACTACGTGAAAAAGATAGAGCGTCTAAATCATCCAAATGTGTGTTTTAAAAATCTTACAATCCTCCTTACACATATTTTAAACGGTTATGGTAACCTTTTGGTCTAAAATACCTACACAACGTCCAATCTAGACCCTAAATGGGCCAAATGAGGTCCTTACAATCAATCACAATATATAATCATGCATTCAAAACATTCAATTTTCTACATGCATTAATCTACATGAAATTCACCAAGTCTCTAGATTCCATACTACCAAATTCACCCATTTATTTAGGCATATTTTAACATTTTTCATCCATTTGATCACTCACACCTCAACCCTAATTTTAGTCCAATTTAGGTAGTGCTTTTGGATTTGCATTGCAATCCTCAAAAATGAACTCACTCATTATAAACTCTCAAACTCACAAAACACCCTGCATTCAATATACATTGCACTTACAACATTTTTCATAACCATGTGCACTGAAAATTGCAATTACTCAATTACAATTGTAGAAAACCTATACAAATCTTTAATTATGCTTATTTTTAGGGATAGAAGACCTTCTTCCACAAAAACAACCACCATTGCCTTGTTCTTTCTTCAAATGGAGCAAACCTAGGCTTTTGAGTGAGTTTATAATGAGTGAGCAAACCTAGTCTTTGTTCAAAATTTGAAAAGCTAATTTTTTAAAATAAATCCTCTCTAAATTTTAGTTCCAACTGCCTTGATACTCTTTTGTTGTTGCTTGCTAAAGTTGCAGTCCCATCTAAGATCAAACAAGACGTTTGGGCCCTAGAGGACCACCTACAAATATCAATATTAAATACACTAAATCTTGAAGAAAATTTCACATTTGAAATTCATTTAAAAAATTGCGATTCCCTAGCCTGGTTACTTGAGGAGGTCACTCTATGCATTTATACAACCCACGTGAGGCAAGGATTTTGGACCCTCTATTTATTTTTCTAAATTTAAATAAAATATTAAAAAAAACATATGGGTAGATTTCCCTACTTTGAAAGTTTATGTTATGAATTATTGAAAATTTTATACGTAAATTATAATTTAAATACAAATTTTTGAAGTAAAAAAATACACTATAAAGCTGAAAATAACTTTCACACGTCTATATTAAATTTTAAGAAATTGTTTAAAAAATACACAAAAAAATTTCAAAAATGAGTCTCTATTGAAAATTTATATTTCTTGAATATTGATGCAATGGTTGTCTAAATGTGTTCTCTATAAATACTTGAATTGAAAAACATGTCATTTTAGTTAATTTTTCAACCTTCTCTAGAAATCATTTCATTTATTATTTGGATTGAAGATTTTGGCAATAGAATCTTATAGTCTTGATTAAACAATGCTCAAAATTGTAGGCTAAAATTATAGTTTATTAAAAAATAAATAGAAGGTCAAAAGATCAATTAGCTGCACGTGGTCCTTTCCAACAGGGGTTGTGAGAAAGATCATTTAGCTGCAGCATGAACAGTTGGAGCGAGAAGCGATTGTGGAAGCCATCCTTCCCAACAGGGGTTGTGAGAATGATCATCTCGCTCCAACTGTTCATGCTGCAGTAGATATGCAGGATACAAACTTAACATTAGAAACATTTTGCGCCCATTAAAAAGAAACTACTTTAAAACTAACGAAATTGTAGGGACCAATGCAATGGTGATTGTTCGCAAAGAACTAGGAAGCCTACCTTCCTCTGCCTTTCATATAGCTTTTGCTCTTGCAATTTGCGCTCTGCCAAGGCCTTAGCCTGTTCTTTCCTCTTCTCCTGCAAATTCTTTTGTTCTTCAATTCTCTGCCTTTTTCTCTTTGTTCCTCGGCAAGTTTCTTCTCCACCTTCTTGCAAAGAAGCTCTTTCCTAGAACAATTAATAGACATAGAAGGCCATATTCATTAAAACGAGACAATGTGGATTCTCATTATATTTATGATCCTAAATTTAGTATACGGAATAGTTCATTAAATTGAAACTATTCAATAAATTGAAAGGGCAATTTTTCAAGAAAATTATGAATTTATGCATGTATAAGAAATTGTTTAACATTTTCTTAGGTAGGGACATTTAAATGATAGAGGGGTTTAAGATTGAAAAATGGACCATTCATAGTAAGTACTTAATGGCTTAGTCTTCCAAAACAAACATGATGGAGAATGCAAATACAGTGAAGAAGCTGCAACGCATATTACTACTATACATAACAAAAGAAAGTAATAATAAATATATTATATAATTGCAGAACATCCATAACACCCATTTTTTGAATCACGTAAAATAAATTGATGCAAAATCACTAAAATAAGTTGCAAACAAAATCTATTTCTTCCTGCTTGTCTATTTATTTTTTTTCTTAAACATTTTTGAATAACCACTATCAACTTCTATAACTTCTAATAATTTTTTTTTTCATTTTTTTTAGGGTTTAGAAAAACTAAGCTATAAACTTCTAAAGCTTCTAATGACATATAAACTATACCTATAAACTATATGTCTATAAACTATTCGTCTTCACTCGGAAGATGCATTGTTGCTTTCACCAGCCACGTAAACATCCACTTATGCCTTGATTATAGCAATTTGATGTTTGGGAATTTTGATTCTTGGATTAATAGTCCCTGTTCTTACACGTGGCTTCCAAGCAGTCATAATGCAATCTGTATGCGTCCAACTCGAGAGGATAGCCTTGTCTTCGCACCAAGAATTCCCTTGTCTTGTATCCCACCCTCCATATGAGTCCTCCGTAGTGTGCTGAAAAGATGTAGGCGTCCAATATTGCAGTTGAATAGAATTGACATGCCTTGGATCCGGACTAGGATGTGTAAGTGCTCGAGCAAGCCAAAATGGACGGAGATCTTCGTCAGCAGGTCGCACCACAACAAAGTATCTTGCATACACATCACGGCCAACACAAAATGAAGGAAGTGGACGATCACGCCTGCGACCAACAAAAGGTGCATCTTCAGCGAACTCCTCGCGCACTTGACCGTCGTCTAGGTATTAGTCTTCTACCTCCTCGTCAATTCGAGAATTCGGCCAAAATCCATTCTGCAAAGTCTCACGCCCCACAAGTGGTGCATTTAGAGCGTTTCTTACACCTTCCCAATATCTTCGCACTGGCTTGTTCTTCCTCCGAAACTCTCCAGACAAGTCATGGTTAGCCATTGCACTCCACGATGCAATATATCCGTCTAAATCCTCATCGAAGCAACGCATTTGTTGTGGTGCCAAAGGTCGAGGACAGCCCGTTGGTACTTTAGGACTCCCATCTAATTTTTCCTTCCACAAGCGAATCCCTCCGCCTTCCTTCGGCAACCAATCAACATCGGTACAAAGAATCTTGTATTGCATCAAGGGCCACCCATTAGAATCCTTGTAAAACTTGAATTGCTGCACTTGAGAATGTCCTTGCACTTGAGAATCGTCGCCTGTATGCAAGTACCCTTCAACGAAATGCTTGAAATCAGGAACCTCTTCGATGAGATGAGGAATAACGGGTTGCGTTTTGCAATCCATAAAAGACTTCATCAACCGTGGAAGTGTGGGATAGTCATTTGTCTTCAATTTGGTGCTCCAACGATCGAATAGAGCATCAATGTCCTCGTGAGTGTGTTCAACTACAAGAAAATTGATGTAAATCTCTCGAAAAATAGCCCTATACACAAGAAGAGAGCAAAATGCAAAAATCCATCGATTCTTGTTGTCACCAGAAGCATTGTCAAGCTGAAGAGTCAATGTAGGAGGAAGAGGTTTAGCTTCAACGAAATCTTCTGGAGGCGATCCAAGGGAATCAATACAAATTGCTGAGCCTCTTAATAGAGCCTCAATCAGTTCAGAACGGTCACCTCCTGCAAACAATTGACGAGACAAATGCTTGGGTTGTGACTCAAGATCCCGCAACAATTTAGCAATAGATCCAACTGTATGGTTGGAGTCTGTGGGGAAAATGTCCAAACCATAGTGTGCATATTGAACGTCTCCATGCCCATTAGCAATCATGCCTGTCACAACGATTGGCATCTTCATGAAAGAATCGTTTCCCTTGCTCTTGTGAGAGAAATGGGGAGAAGCTGTCTTTGAGTGATCCATCTTGTCATGGATTATGGTCAAAACTTTATCAGGGTACATTTTTGACATGGAACAATTTCTATAATACAAATCCATGTGAGCCTTTTGTCCATCAAGGTGTGCCTTCAATTTGTTGGTCCAAACTAATTGTACCCGCGAATCTGGAGTACAAGCACTCTTCAATTGCTTGTACCGATCGCAATATCCACAACAAGCGAAACTGTCACCTCAGGCCTTCAGAGCATACTCTGGAAAAGATTGACGTCGAATGTTGTTCAATCGGCTAGTCGAGATATGTGCAAATTGAAATGACGAATTCACATTGTTGATCTTTGGCAGCTTAATCTTCCAGTGAAATTCAGAAGGCAAGCCCATAGAAGGCACTCTCTCCCCTGACTCAAGGGTCCTTGTTTTGTGCGGCATTGCATCTGCCTCATTCTCCACTAATAATCGAAGAGTTGCTGTGGCTTGAAGAGTGTGTGTCCAAGGCTTCTTCAATCCCAAGTTACCATGGTGTTCCGGTTTGGCCTCCATCTTGGCCTTCCCTTTGTACCTGTAATAGGTAGCATTGGATATTCCATGGATGTTGTACCAAGCCATAAGACAAACTTCATACTTTGCCAATGTGATCATATCCCTTCTATTCCCATCAAGGTGGATTTGACCGTGTACTTCAAGCAAACGTGACTTCCGAGTGTACACTCCTCCGTCAACATACATTATAGACCGAATGGCTTCAATTTGTCCACGCGGAAATGGTTGAACACAGTTCTTGGTGCAACACAATTTACTAGACACCTCAACAATAGATTGCAAGGTGAGTAGGATTTCCTTTTTTGGAAGGGTGCTAGGCTCTTTTCTCTCCCGCGAGCTCTTGTAGGAACAAACTCCAATTCGTACACACCGTCCGGATTCATTGATAGCGGTTCTATACAAATGTGTTTGTTCATGATCATACAAACTTGCACCCCTGAAGTAGACCCTTGAAATGGGCCATGAATGCATTGACCACATCCACTCCAACGGAATTTCAGCCTCACAAACAGATTCCGCAATATGTATTGCGACCCGTTCGTCACCGAACGGCTCCCCATTCATGTCGATGACGATATCTGCATCGACGTTGTGGAAAATTCCCTTTGCAACCTCCACCCCCTCTTCATTTGTAAGTGTAACACACTTGGTAAACCAAGATACCCGGGGAATTCCCTCACAGGGCACGACACCCGAAGGCAAAGTTGGCACCGGAACTGTGAACTCGTTGGCATCAGGATTACTCATTTTGTAGAGAGAGAAAAATTAGTCAAAAAAGGATACACATCTTTGATTCAAGGATACTACATAAGATTTGAAAGAATTAAATAATAGCTAAATCCATTCAGTTAAGCTCAAGTGAAGAAAACGCGAATTAATGACTCCATGAGAAGAACTGCCGACAGTAACTGTAATTCTAATCATTATAATCATGAATGCATTAGAACTAAATCACTTCATGTACCTAGCCCTCTTACGAAATAAGAATGAATTAAACCATCTACATTTATCTTCGGCTCGAAGATAATGAATTATTACAATACATGAATCAGTTGCATAAGCAGATACAGAGTGTCAGACTATCTGCATTAAGAATAAGTAATGCTCATTAACAAGGTCCAGTATTGCTTTATCTTTGACTCGAAGATAAAAGAGAGAAGAAGACAGAGCCAGAGAACTATTGCACCAAAGCACCTAGTATTCACCTCCAGAACATGAGACTTCTAATCTGCAAGTAAGAGTTATCTTTGACTCGAAGATAAACATGGAAATAAGTTCCTTAACAGATATTGGGAGATTACTCACGATCATCATCAACATATTAGTATCATATATCATATTCACAATAAACAACGACTTCTATCCAGCTATATTTGCCTTACAGATACAAACAAATAATTATATTAACACAAGTAATTCACGACCAAGTTAGTCTACAATTATGGTTCAAGATCCACTCTAAACACTGAAGTAAACTTATCCTTGGTTTGAAGATAACATTTCATGTCAACTGCGGTTAATCAAAATGAATACTTCTATGGCTTGTGCAGGACATTGAAACTAATGCTCGACAAGTTTTCTGCCATGTACTCTGGACCATTAGAATCTATCCTCAAGTCAAAGATAAATGCACGTCTGCAGATATTTTAAACTCCGTACGTCACTGATTATTTGTTGATATTAATGTTATTTATATTTCAATTTAAACTCGAAACCCGAAACATTGAACACTGTTCACACTTCATTTATCCTCAAGTCAAGGATAAATTGAAACTCCTTTTCGTCAGGATGCACTGGTGTTCCGACATTTTCGGCGCACAAATCAGTGGTTACTCTCCAAACACCATACGTCTATAACCATGAGAACTGAGCACATGTAACACAAAATGAAGCTACGATACAACTATGGAAGAAAATACAGAACTTGCAATCATTCAAAATAATAACACTACAGACAAGGCACAAGAAGCAAACACATTTTACTTACGTGAGCTCCACTGACACTAAGGCCTCTGGATACTTCTATCTCGTGAACACGGAAACAAAGCAATGTCAAGTTCAAAGGTCGTGGAGTTTGCGATGTTTGCAAGCGGTGGCGACAGAGGGAAAATAGAAAGAGGAGAATGAGAAATGAGGTGCTCACCCGAGAGAAACGATGCACCCAACGGCGAGAGAAAGTAAGCGGGAAAGATACGCATTTGAAATTTGAAGAATTTGAGGAAACAAGGGAGAAGAACCTCCTTGCTTTAGGGGGCGTTGACATTCCTTGTCTCGACTAAAGATAACTTTGTAGAAGACGGTTTAGCTTTTCATTAACTAAAATGGAATCTAAATAGACTTTCTAGCTAACGTTACCTTTGGCATCAGTCTTTTTTTTGAAAATGTGGCATCTTCTTTAAAAGTGCTGCGGATTTTAGTAATTGTCAGATTTGGCAATTATCTACCTACCCACCCATCATTTCTTTTTAATAGTTTAGTATGAAACTTCTTTAAAGGGTTTGGAAAATTCAGGGTTTAGGATTTAGGATTTAGGGTTTAGGATTTAGGGTATAGGGTTTAGGGCTTAGAAATTACGGTTTACATGTCGAAGGGTAGTTTTGAGCTTTAGGGAATACAATTGACATTGATAAAAACAATAGCAATCAGATAAATTGAATGAAATTTTTTTTTAAATAAAAACTGTAGAAGTTCTAACTAGACATTTCAAACATTTCTAAGGAAATGGAAACATAGTTGTATCACTTATAGACTTAAAGATTATAAAGTTTGATCTTAAGGGTCAAGTTCAACTCTTATTTTGCGTAAACCATATAAACTAGTGAGCCCTTATGCCATTGCCATAGGCAAAATGTAAGTCATTGGTCATTTTCTAACATTTTAAAGCAAAAATTAACGTATAAGTACAGAACTTTTCCACTGTAGGTGTAAACGCCACGAAACAAATTTTTTCTACCCTTCTTCGCCTAGGGCTTCCCAACAGTATTAAGCACATCCCAGAAAATGCATGGTCTGGGACATCTCACCGTAACAAACAAAACAAAACAAACAAATAGCCTATCGTAATAGAAGGATAATTGGTTACCAAACAAGTAAGAAAATCATTGGCCTAGGATGTTGAATTGTAATCAAAATTTGGCTTATCTAAATTTCTTCTACAAGTTTCTAATAATTATAATTTGTCAAGAATGATCTCTATTAAGAATAGCAATTTTATTGAATCTTATTTAAATTCATAGTATTGTCGACACTCGACACCATAGTTGTGGACTTGGGCATTAAGGGATTCATAAATGTACATTATCTGTTGAAGAATTTTGTTTTATAAACTTCAAAGTCCTGGAAATTATCTAACTAAAGGACTGAGGTGAAGTGAAAATAAAGTAAACGTTGGAAATAATTGAATGTTAACATTGAAAATCCATGAGCACATTAGGGTGATGTAATTTTGTTTTAACTCACATACAAATTTAAAATAAAATGATCCCTCATTTTGTTTTACTAAGAAAAACTAAAATCTCAAGAACTATGGATCTTGTATAATGATGTACAAAAAAATAAATATAGATTTTTTATATTTCTAATTTGTTCTAACTTTAAAAGTTCTACATGCCTGAAGCATATTTTGAAGTTTTTTGAACATGCCAGGAATGGAATACAAATTCAACATCATTCTTTATAATGTTTACCAATTTTTTGTAATTCAAATATTATAAATCTAAACAAGATAGTCTTGTTAGAAATCACATAATTAGAAAAAAAATTATACATTCATTTATGAGTTGATTGGAATATTTTTAAAAAGAAATGAATACACGTTCAAAATAGTTTTTTAACTTAAATTTTATGTTTTTGTATTAATGTTTAATGGGTATTTCTAATGGAAAGGGAAAAGTAATAAAAATTCAATTAAATATTATATTGTACTTCTATTAGCAAATTTAGTTCTTAATCTCCAATTAAAAGTCATAAAATGAAAAATGTGGGTGACGAAAAAAACTTAAAGAAGTTAGTAGTATTTTCTTTTGCTTCCAATAATATCCATAAGCTCAAATGTCATTGAAATTGTGTGTGCAAGTTGTACATGATTTTTTCATCACTCTTCATTAGTTTTGCATGACTTTGGGGATAATTATTAGATTGTAGGCTAAAACACAAGGATTTAAGAATTTAGGGTGAACACCAATCCGAAGGCAAGGAATCATGAATGAAATAAATCCGTTATTTAGTTATAAAATATTAGAGAGGAATTGGTTATTTAAACATCATAAACCATAGATTGAAGTAATTTGAAAATAGTTTCCACAGCTTTGATTTACATGTTTACATTGATTTTTTTCTAGTTATCTAAATAAAACATGGACATTAAATGTAACAAAGTCCTTAATGGAGCTACAAATAATAAACTACAAACTTTAGTTACTTTATGGCAATTCATTTTTGGAATTTTAATATTGTAATTTACTCCAACTCAAGCAATCAAGTTTGTACCAAAATTAAATTTATATAGCAACTAAAGGGTTGTAATCTATATTAAAGAAATATTTTTTTCCAGTTAATTTGTATGTGTGAAATTTTTTTTGGGGTAACCTAAGCACTTTTGGTACCCTATCCACAAAACATTTTTTTGTTTTGTTTGTCCTTTCAAATTGAGAAAGCAACATTTAATATCTGAAATGGTCATGAATTGTGAAATGTGAAATGGTCATGAACCATGAAATGTGAAATAGTCTTTAAACTATTTTCAACTTCAATTGTACTCATTTTTTTTCCTTCCACTTTTTATTTTTTGATGACTTTGTAGACTCATTATTAGAGTTTTCATTTAGGTAACTAATTAAAGGTTTCTTGTGTGTCCTCAGTTCGAAAACAAATGATTATGATTTTTCTACTTAGGATTTTGTGCAAGTTTGTCTATTGCAGATTTTTATATTTATTGAATTGAGATGCAAGTGCATTGATACCCAGAAATTAAATACTTTAGTGGAAGCCAACAAATTCCCCAAAAATCCAAAAATTGTTGAGTTTAAATTCAATGTACAAGTGCTTTGTACAACTAAGCCAAAGAAGTATGGAAAGGGTGTTGGTGAATCAATTAGCCAAAAACAGTTTCCATGAAGTTAGGGAGTGCTGAATGGGATTCTATAACTTCAAAAATAATTATGTATTATTCAATATGCAATTATTTTTCATATTGAACAGATTTATATTTTATTTTTTTACTTGTACTTGCTTAGATGAAAGTCACCTTCATTTGTAAAGATATATTTTGAAGAATTTATCTTAATTTTTTATTTATTGGATTTGGTGTTATTATACTAATTAGGGATTAAAGGGCCTATCAAATTCATGAAATTTACTATACAAAAATATAGATGTTTGAATTGTGATGTATATTCCTTAGATACTTTAGTAAATATTGATGTACATTAAAGTCTATAGTAACATTTGTATAGATAATAATAAGTAATGATGATTAACTAGTGTTGGTCTCCTAGAAATTCCTGTTCAATATTAATTACATATTCTTTTTTGAGTTACAAATGTGAAAGTGCTTATGACCAAGGCAAAATTCCTTTGACTTTAAATAGTTCAAAGATGGATTTGCCAAAATGATATCATAGGTGTACATAACATCAAAACCTTAAAAAACCATCATGTGAAGAAAACGTCCTTGCAAACCCACACCAACAATTGTTACTCTAGAATAGTTAATATTTTGCTTGTAAACTTTGAAGTGATTTTAAAATTTGCCTTTTCCCAAAAAAAAAAAAATATTGATGATACCATTATTAAAACGAAGGTGGATATACCCCAAATCGCTAGTTTTTCCTATTAAGCCTAGTTACTACTATTAGACTTGTCAAATTGTCATATATTCTTGTTGGCAAGTATGTTCCAACGCACAGAGTACGTGGCATTTGCACACCCTATGCTAAAGTTATTAAGGGTCAAAGGTTGTTTATAAAAGCGTTCCATCCAAATAGGTACATAACTAATTTCGGAAATTTACACAACTTGTAGATAGTAGTTTAAGGTCAAGTGCCATTTTGGAGATGCCTACTTTAATTGTACAAATGGAGCTTAGAATAAAAAGTTACAACTTCCACCTCTATATAAATTCTATAATATACTGCTGTATCATTATTTTTTCAAAATGGTCAAGTTTGGAGAAGACTGTAAATGTTCAAGGTTAATATGTAGGTTTACTTTTTTTGGGAGAACATTTGGTGGAAAAAAACCAAAGAAAAAAAGGGACTTGAACCCTCAACCCTTAGGCTTGGTAAAGGTAGCTAAGGTTTGGATGGAGGTCCGGGCGGAGGTTTGGCTCAAGGTTGTGTGCAGGTTTGGGGGAGGTTCGGGGGGGTTCGGAGGAGGTTTGGGCGATCATCTTCCTCGCTGGGCGGCACAGGGTTTCACTTCCACGCTTCCGCCTCGTCCCTCTTCTAGTTTGCTCCTCTTCTGTCTAGTTTCTAGTTCTCCATTGTCGCAGGTGTGGAGCTCAAGTGCGTGATTTCTATGCGTTTGTGAGTGCATCAGTGCGTGAGTGTGTGAGTGGGGAGTGCGTGAGTGTGTGAGTGCAAAAGTTCGGTGTTGTAGAGTTAGATTTCTGAGCTTCAAGAAGTTGGCGGTGTAGCTTCGAGAAGTTCGCGGTGTTGCACGAGCTTGCGGTCAGTTCTAGCTCATTTCTGAATCTCAGATTTTCAATTTCTTGTGTTATTGTTGCTTCCTCAAAAGCTTGCGAAGGTCTGCGTTTTGGTTTTCTGAACTACATTTGTTGTGGCATACTTGATTGCAAGTGATAATAGGTTGGTTGGTTCTCAGTAGTTTCTTTTCTAATCCTGCAAGTGCGTATTTCAGGACTGATTTTTGAGTTACAAAGCACCTGCAAATTCATTGTATTCCCAAGCAAGTAAAGGTAAAATCTTGAATCCAAGTTGTGTTTGACATTGTTTGTCGTTTGTTTCTAAGTTTCTGTTTTTTCAATTCACTGTGTTACTAGCAAGAATCCTAGCAGTTGTCGGGCCAGATATTAGGGTTTCCAACATGAGAAGAGAACATGTAACTGAAGAAGCACATAAATTATCTTTGCCTTGAAGATAATTATCTTCGAGCCGAGGATAAAACACATGAAAACAAAAAATAAACGGAACGAGCCATCCCAATACCAAGAACATACAATAAAAATTTGAAAAAAGAACAAACAAAATTATCCTCGACTCAAAGATACTAGACACTCATAATAATAGGGTTCGTAGCAGTTATTACAGTTCAAAATAATTATCTTTGAGTAGAAGATAACTACTAGAGTCTCCAGGAGTCTCTAATTAATTATCCTCGCCCTGATGAAAAATGTCGATAGCAATCTAGAGACTATAGTAGTTATCTTCGGCTCGAAGATAATTAACTTAGACAAGAGGACAATTATCTTCAAGCCGAAGATAACTTGTCACTAACGAACTGGGAACTCCAGTAGTTATCTTTGGCTCGAAGATAATTGCCTTTGAAAAGAGGACAATTATCTTCGAGCCAAAGATACATTGTCACTAACAAATTAGAAACTCTAGTTGTTATCGTCGAGTCGAAGATAATTATAACACAACTGCATACAATAGTCACACTAAACAGGTCCATCAAAGACGAATACACATTCGTATGAAGTAAATAATTTGTTATCATCGGAACAAAGATAATTGATAGATCAATTCCTAATGCCATTCCTCTCCCTCTGCAGGTAATTGTGAAATGGTTGAGCAGTCAGAGTATGACTACTCAGCAACACTCCCCTTCTTCAAGCGATTCAACAAGTGGGAAGGAGATGAGCCATTCATTTCCGACATGCTAGAGATCTACGGAGATCTTTGGCAATTTAAGCAGGTTGTGGAGTGATGGACTTTTGGGTTGAATCGGTCCAAGGACTACGTCTTCCTACGCCATCGAGTAAAGGACTCTGGCATGTATGTAACCTGGAACCTAGACAAGAAAGTTGCATTGCTTGAACATCACCAGGAGAAGTTCATCGTCGTAACTCTTCACGCATGCAACAGAGCTGGGGCAGAGACAAAGCACACCACTCGATTGTCATCCATGAAGACGACGACGTGGGATTGTTTGACCTTGATAACTTAGTATCGCATTTACATGCGGAAAACAACAATGAGTTGGCAAAAGAATTCCACAGGCGTTTCAGTCTGTGGGTGAAGAGGAACGCCACGGCCATGGCAAGAAGAATTGGCTACATGTTTCATCAGCTCCTGACGCACGCAAAGAAGAAGGTCAAAAAACCAACTCGTGGAGGGCAAGGTTGAGGACAACAAAGGCGATAATTTGAAGCTGAGAAAGGGGCATCCTCAGGTGGGAGAGGCCGGAATGCAAGTAGGGGTAGTGGAAAGGGGACGGCGCGCGCTCAGACCCAAAAGAGGAAGGATGTTGATAACAAAGCTCCGGGTATGAGTGAGAAGCGTCAAAGGATCGTGACGGAGAGTCACGCTACAACCGTTGGAAGCTCAGGTTCAGCATTAACGAATGTTAACCCGGGGAAACCAGGTGATGCATTGCCTATCCAGAAATTCGAATTGGTAGGCCTCTACCAAAAAGAATTATGGGAGAAGCACAAATCGTGCTTTATTTTTGAGCACCAGACATTTGAAGTGCACATTACTAGGTGCCACCTAGCCCCTCCAAGATACATCATATGTAAGTTGGAGCACAAGATTGTGAATGAAATGAAGGAAACCCTCGTCCACATGGGGAGCACCAAGCAGCGGCAGAACATCTGCTTGACACCCATTGACTAGAGGAAGAAGCTCCTTCTAAGTAGTCCAAAAATGTGGGAAGAGATTAAGGATAGGGACTTCTTCATCATCAGTGGACAGCATAGCATCACAGCTGCGAAGTTGCTCCAAAATTGAGGGTGTTGCGAATCTCGGAAGGTTGAGTTGCAGACTTGGGAGGCAACGATTGTTTGGACTCTAGACGTTGCTAAGCTGACAGAGATATTGAAGTGGTACAACTCCACCAACCATCTTGTCCACAGCCAGCCGACCTGGGAAAATCAAATATCTGCTTGCAGGCAAGTTTAGAAGGAGATGAAGCGGCCCACCAACAAGAGCAACGAGTGCAATGTCAGACGGAACAAAGCAGTTTTCAACATCGCATTGTACAAGGTAAGTACTGCATCCACCATTTATCTTCAAGGCAAAGATAAATGTCTTGTTGCTTTTGCTTTAGTTTTATTGTGTACAACTGATCGCTTACCACTACTTGCTGGCAGACTATTTATTGATTATGTAGAAATTATCCTCGACTCGAGGATATCTGTGTTTTATTACATTCATCATTGTCTATATAATAATTGATGCTCGTCAATACATGTTCGACGCTGCAGGAATTTGTGGACGCTGCCCTTATTTGTTATGGTAGTATAAACCCCGACAAGGAGGGCGCTCAAGTGAAGCTAGCGTCGAACGTCAAGAATGAAATACGAATCATTACTGGCGGACGAGACGTATCAACTGTGGGAGGAGTTCATCGTGAAGCACACAGAAGGATCTCTGACTAATCCCGTCACGCGCCTTGCTTACAACTTGGGGAATACTTTCAATCCAAGAAATCTCTCCTTTAAGAGGGAGTTCTTAAAGCACATGGGTCACTTCACGGACAAGGATCTCGAAGAACTCGTCCTCCATCTACTGGGACAAACTAGTGGTCGACGGAGGGATTACCCGAAAGTCTCTGTGAGTGCCACTAGGATTTTATGCGCGGACAATTATAAGGCCGAGTACTGGATTGAGCGCAGGAAGCGCAAGAAAGTCATTGAAATTTAAGGACAACATTGGAGACGTGAACGACGCAGTTTGGAGGAAATGGAAGCGCGGTCACCTGCTTACATCGGCGTCGTGGGATTTTCTTCTTATCGCCCCGCCAAATGCTTTCTTTGTGAAGCGACTGACCAATGAAGGGAAGAAGAAGACCGCCATAGACTATAAGGAGAATTCCAAGTTGTCTATGGTGTACCCTATGATGACATGCTTCTTGAAGTTGAAAAAGCGAGTACAGCAGTCGGAGGAGAAGGTCTACATACGGGTTCATCACTACTACCTGCAAGCGCTTGTGACATCCCACCACTAGCCCTATGTCAATCGGGAGCTTTGCCTCGCCGTCATTGACTTTCAAATTCTTCCGCGCCCGGCTCCTGGAACTAGGCAGAGTCCGCCATGCACTCCGCTTCTGAACTACTTGGCGGATCACTTGAAGCCTGAGATTACAGGCCCGGACTGCTAATTATGGATTGTGGGCAATCAGTTCGACTTGGAAGCAGCCAAGAAGTTTGCGGCTACGCGCTTGAAGGGGTACGAGATCAAAGTGTCGACGTACCATCCAAGCAAGTCGGAGAGGTTGGATAATGCGACCAATTGATCTCTGGCTTCCTTGATGAAGCTTGTCTTCGTCATGAAGAAAGGAAAGGATGGGGAGCTGATAAATCTGGATGCTTGGAAACGAGTGTACTCCACGGAGGAGATTCCATACTACACGGATTTTCAATAGAACACGGAGGCGAAGTACAGGGTGCACGAAAGCGAGCTTTGAATGGAGTTCTACATTGACATCCTACAGAGCTTTTGTGTAGGGAGAGAATGTCATCGGGATCTACACGGGTTCGAAGTTCATGATTGCGACGAAGGTAATACTTATCAACCTACTGGTTATATCTCCGAGTCTGAGCAGACCACTGGACTACGATTGTTATCTTTGACTCGAAGATAATTGTCCATAGTTATTGGTTTGTTCAGACATGAACATAATTGTTTTATTAGATAGAGATTTCCTAGTTATGAGCAGATCATGAAGCTACTATTGTTATCTTCGACCCGAAGATAACAACACTAGCTCCACAATCTGCTCATAACTAAGAATGACATTCCTAGGTTGTTGCCGATCTTTGGCTCGAGGATAATATTTGGGTAACTTACAGATCGATTTTTTGTAGATGTATGGTCTCTTCTACTACGGCCTTGTCGAGAGGCATACGATAGGGAAGCTGAATGAGATGGCAAAGTATGGCAGTCCGTTGAACATGAACGACTTCTGCCATGAGAACTCGCCATATATTCTTGGCTACGAGTGACCTCGTAACATGGAAACTCCAGAATTGAACTCCAAGTCAACACCGTCGAAGGAAGGCAACATGGAGTCATCTCTGGATGAAAGGAAATTTGTTGGTGACGAGGCTGCTACAACCTTTGGCATCAATGAATTCAGGACAAATGCCGACCTCATCAAAAGGAGGGATCTGGAGGTTGTAGCAAACGACTTCCAAATTGTGAATAGAGAACTCCCATTGATGTCTACGGGAGTTAGGGAGGCGAGGGCTGAGAGGGAATCGGAGTCCTTCAAGAAACCCGGCCACATCAATTTGACCAGCACATCGCCATTAGCGAGCAGTCAGACTCCTACTCCGATTTGAAGTATGGGAGTCCGGAGCCTTTTGCTGGAGGTGCCCAAGAAGTGGACTCTGTTGTGGAGCAGCGTACCGGCGCGGCATCTCTCCTTCTTGTGAAGCAAGACGATACTAAATTTTGGAAGAAGAGAAACAAGAGGAGGGCCTTGAAGAAGGATATAGAGGCAAGAAAATGGGCGGCGGAGTAGGCAGAGAAGAAAGCTTTACGGGAGCAACTTGAGAAACTTCTAAAGGAGAATGTTTCCCTGAAGTCGTTGGTGTAGGATCCGTCTGCTAGACAGGTCAATGTGCCTGAGGAGGACTCTCATTCGCCAGTCTCTCTCCAGAAGGCTACGACGGACGACACTAAGGATTATCTTCGGACCGAGGATAATCCAAACTTCGCTGCCCATCTCTCTATTATGCCATCGGAGGAGGATACTGGTGCCCATCCTTGTGCTCAGCCATCCAATGCGGCTTCGCTTCCGACTAGAGGAGGACATGGCCAGATTCAGGAAGAGATGCCGTCTTTTGGAATTGGACTTGAAGGAGCTAATGTGAATTATCTTCGATGCGAAAATAACTTAAGTCACCCTATTGACATGGAACTCCAAGGGGAGGCTGTTCCTGAGAAGTAGGAGGAGGGTGAAATACCTTCAGGATTACCACCCTCGGAGAGTAAATTGGTACTCCATGAAATCGAGGTAGAGTTGGAGAATCCTCCGGATGACGATATCGTGGACTATGGCAATAACGTGATTGATGATGTCTCAAACCTAGAGTTAGGCCAGGTACGCTCTCTTCCATCTTCAAACCCGTATGATTATTCATGAGTCTGTTGATTGTACTGTGATGGTTGTTTGTTATGGCTTCCATCATGCACTGATTCTTTGGTGAGGGTCTCATATGTCGATTCATTCTGATTGACAAGAGGGGGTGGACAGTCTCTGATTGTTTGGCGTGGATGAACTACCATTGCATGTCGTAGCATAGTGTAGATACCTGAGCGGATTGTAGTGGTCACCCGTAAAATTTTGTATAGTGAACCATTTGAACGGATGTATCATAACATATTTTGAAATAAACATACGCGACACCAATTCTTCAATGCATACCGCGTCTAATAAATTGATTTTTTCTATGTATATGTCCAGTGCAAAAAACTTAGAAGTGTGCACCGCCCGATGGCATCCAAACAATTTCTTAGCGGAGGGGTTCTACAGTCGCTTAGTGGGGTTCACTACATTTTGTCGTTTGATAGTTCACCTGATTCCACATTTCAACAGGTAACTACATCTTTTGTTTTGTTTTGTTTGATCAGGAGGTAGCCAAGGGTGGGCGCAGAAAGAGAATGCCGCGGAGTGTGCTTTCTGTAGTTGCTCAACCAAGACAGAAGTGGTTGAACATCGTGTTGGATTTGAACGGCATAGAATCCCTACAATCATTGGGACAAAGGCTGTCTTCGTTCGTCCCAACCTGAAGGATTTCTTAAACGATGTTTCTAGGATCTCAAATCGCGTCGTAGTTTGGAGCTCGATGTTGAAGAAGACGGTGGAACCCGTCACGAGTTTCCTGTTCCATAACTGCAAGGCGCCATTCAAGATCCTAGGCCAAGACAAGTGCAGGAGGATAGAGATGTCCAAGGGGGATTTCTTTAAACAATTGGGTAGCCCGTGACATCTGAAAGTTCTTGATGAACAATTGTTCCTTGACCTTGATAATCCTAAGTCTTTTAATAAAGACAATACTATTCTGATTGATGACTCTCCGCAAAAGGGTGTCCTCAATGAGAACGAGAATATGATATTTCTCAAGACTTGGAGTCATTACGGGCAAGGGGACAAAGTCTTGTTGGGCACCCTTGGTCCGTGGTTGAGACGACTCTACGAGAACTATTCTATAGGCCGTTTGCGCAAATTTGTAAATGCAAACTACATTGGCGTGCCTCCGCTATCGACTTCCAATGAAAGAGCGCAAATTATAGTGGATGGGATGAGGAGTGCAGCCCAAAATATAGGGTCACGTTTTGTCCTGCCGGGGTTGAATGTAGTGGTCGAGCCAGAAACATGCACTAAAAAGGGATAGATTTTTCCTTCTATGGGTTGATTATAGATTCGTTTGTATATTTTGTGAAGGCTGATTTGTATGTAAATTTCATTAATTTGTAATAGTAAGAGTTTTAAAATTTTGTTATAGACTTTTGGCGTGTTATGGGGATATTGAATTGTCTTTGAATCTGGTGCAACATTTGTTTTTCATATGTGATTTGTTATTATGGGGTTCAGGATAAATTGAGGAAGTGTTGTGTTATCTTTGAATCAAGGATAGTTGTCGAAGTGTTGTGCTATCTTTGAACCGATTTCAATTGAGGAATTGTTGTGCTATCTTTGAGTCGAGGATAGTTGTGGAAGCATTGGGTTCTCAAAGATAAATTGTGGAAGCATTGTGTTATCTTTGAGCCGAGGATAAATGGTGGTGAATCTTGAACTCTTTGGTTGGTTTAGGTCGGTGGATCGGTAATGCACCTTCTTCAACAACGACCTGAACTCAACACCAGGAGCCTGTTGTTTGGATCTGATGCTCCCCTATTGGGGAGGTCCAACTCGGCTGGAGAAAGTTTCATGCCCTCTCCCTATTCTAGGGCTTACCTTCTCGGCACAGCCACGGACGGGGCGTTGGCCGCAATTGACTTTTCAAAAGGGAATGTGGAGAATGGCGTGGTGGATAGCCCACCTAGTCGGGGACTGGTCAGGACACTGGTCTGCTAGCCCTCGCCTATGAAGAGAACTGCCGCTACTCAAAGTCGATTGTGCTCGCAGTCGCCTACTCACCCAACTCCAAACACCCCCCCCTATAGAAAACTGTATGCGGATGACAAAGAGCAAGTGGAGGATCCTTGTCTCGAGGATGGTGTGCTGTATCTACCAGTAGTTGCCGATCATTCTCTCCTACGCGAAGACCTCAACACAAATTTCTCGGGAGGGTATCGTAAGAAGAAGCTTGCATTGGGTGCATGCAATGCAAGTCAAATCCCGCGCCTTGTAGAGATCAACAGGTCCCGACCTTTGAAATATGTGGGGGGTGTATCTTTGCCTCAAGGACAAAGCACTCTTCGCAAATTTCGGCAATCAAATTACACACAATCAACTGCAACTATTGATCCGTACATAAACCCTGTCAATAAACTGATTCCAAGGCTCCTTCCTCAAAGTTCCAGATCTCTCTCTAATGATGGTATTTCTGGAAGTGAACGGAAGCGACGGAGAGAGGTGAAGGAACTAATTTAGATGGGGATGTGCGGTCCCGTTCTGTACGCAAGCAATCAACTGAGGCCTTCTCGACGCGAGGATATCATTAGAGGGTTGGCGAAGCTAAAAGCAATGGAGGCAACCAATGACGTAACGAAGAGCGATTCCAACAAGTAGTGGGAGTGTTTCTCGCTTGAGAAACAATAAACTTTGTTCAAAAATCATTACTATTAATAGATTAATCATTCAAATACAAAATACCATTTTTTTTAAAAAGCAAATACTTCATGTGCAGATAGCATGTACATTTTCATACTACATACTACACGTTCAATCATTAGATTTATTGAGATTCATTTCTTGTGAAATGAAGTATATATACTACCGAATTAAATTGTTTCCTATGTAGATGGGTTCTCCAGTAAATTCATGTCTTTCATTGTAAAGTGCGCAACTTTTATAAATGTCACATGTTTTTTGACCACTCATATCGAATTGCATTTCTCAAATTCACATCTCCTTGTAGATTTCGTGTTGGATTCCATTCTTAATTTGTAATTTTCAATTGGCTGGTGATAGAGTTGCCTACATTTATCTTCACCTTCAACAACTTATCTTTGAAACAGAGGGTCCTAGTTTCTCAAAATGACCACTTTCTCTCATTTTAATGAATATAGCCTTATAGGCTCGATATCTTCTTGTTTACTATCAATTCAAAATAATAATAAATTCAGTAACTTACAAATGAGCTGCATTTAGGAACCATGACTGAATTAAAAGGTCCAGAAGAAAATCCAGTGCATCCAAACCTTCGTGACTCTGATTTTCAGACCTAACACTTTGTGTACTTGGCAAGTACTAGGATTAGTGCAAATCCTCCATTAGAAGCCTTTCAATTTCCTACTCTTTTATTAGTTCTATATGTTGTCATTTGCCCTCACTCTTCTTCCTGACTCCATTGGCTTCACTTCTCTTGCTTTTCCTGATCACTTGTACCTTGAGTCAAGTCCTAACAATTATGCCAGGCAGACAATACCAGTGAAGAAAGATGATTTTTGAAGACCATGAACCCCACATTGGATTGAAGATGAAATATCTCAGAGTGCAGAAATGGAGAGAGAACCAATGGCTGAGCAGTACGTACCTAATTGATTTGCAAAACTCCCTTACATTGGTGGATAGATACCGTATGGTCAGTATGTCTGCATGTACAGTACTATTTTGGAGCCCGAGCCAGTGCAAATGGGCATAAGTTTGGATTCAATATAGTGCACCATATTGTAACGTGGTTGACAGACTGTCTTTTTGAGTCATGGTGATGGTGATGGTAATGATGGTTGTTAGGGTTGGTGTAAAAGTGAAAAAAACAGCTCCAATTCTTCAATCTTCAGAAAGTGTGAGAAAAGGATTGCAGTGTTGCCGACAATTGAAGGTCAAAGGAGACAGAGGTATGTGGTGAGTGAAATTATAGTTGTGGAGTTATTTTGGTCATTCAGAAAAGAAGTGGCTGTTGTGAAGATTTTACTGCTAGAAATGGTCACAAGAGCCTCAAATCATACGTAGCTAGAAGCCAAAATAAAAAACGTTGTGAAAGGGTTCTTAGAAGAATGATGAGTTTGAGTAAAGCATTAGACCTTTTGGAATTTATCCAAATTTGCAAAATGAGCTACAATTAGTTCCCAGTGGAGTGTTGATTTTGTTGTGCTCGCAACGTACATGGACTTTGGAAGTCATTTGCTCTTTCGAACGGCAGCTAGAACGTGTAGAAGCAGATCTACAGTCCGGCACTTCCATGGTCTTGGTATGTGAACCCTTGGGTCTGGTAGGCTTGCAAAATTTGAAGGGCCCATGACTTAGCTCTTAGTAGAATAATCATATTTGTCAACTACTTTTCCACATTGTGAAGCGTGCCAATCAATTCGACCTTCTTTTTTTTCAATGAAAGATCTTTTTATAATGAAGATTCTTTTTTTTCTTTCACTTTATATTGCTAAAAAATCTATTTGACGTGTGGATTGCCAGCTTTACATTGGATCAATTTGTTCTTAAAAAAAATCAGGTACTATGCGGACCTTGTGGAATGCCCCTGTGTTTGCCGATAAAGGGATTGTTTATAGAGAACACACTGCAGATGCTCTTATGTGTACATTTCTGTAGAGTAATTAAATGCGGAGTTAAAAATTTACACTTGAAACAGTACGTTGGAGGATGCTTCATTTGTGCGGGAAGACACATTACTGCAATAGGACAGTATGAACTATAAAGGTGAGAACTTGAGAAGGTCCTAGTTCTAGGATGTGGGAGTATAGTTTGCTTACCATCTCTTTGTTTGAGGTTTTGAATTAGTTGTGAATACTACAACGATTCTAGGAATTTGCTTTCATCTATGGCACTTTCACTACTAAGTTTGTTTTATTCCGATAGTATTCAAAAGCCGTCACTTTGTTCCTTTCTTCTGGTTAATCCTTCAGTTGGACAAGATATTGAGGATGCCATGGTGAAGAACCCACCCAGTCAATTAGGAGCATGGTTCCCGGAGCTTATGAATTGAATTTGGCGAGAAGACAACTATAAGCACTGGAATTGTCTCAACAACATTACAAATTTCTGAAAAATTTCTAGCAAACTTGGTGCTTGGAACCTCCGTGAACTCAATTAACCCCTAAAGGACCAAAGTCACCTTTGGAGACACTTGGGATTTTGGGCAGGTACCTATGGACTGGAATTTTTTCCCGATTTTTTGAATAAATTTTGGAGATAGAAACTTTGATTACCTTCATGGGAATATAATTTTTTTCGATTGGTGCTTGAAGACAAAAGTTATGCCCAATTAAGCTCAAAAAACAATATTGAGGATAGCAAAAAAACAATACAAAAATTTTAATTTTAATTTTTTTTCCATAGATTATATTTCTGTCTACATGGAAAGATTTGATTCATTCCATTTGGGTTTGTTGTGAGAAAGTTATGGACAATCTTGTGTTTTGGGCATTTAGAAAATCTTTTTTAAATAATAACTTATAGGATTCATTCTAAATGCAATTTTTACAATTTAAAAATAAAGTTCCACATGGTTTAGTTTTTATACTAGAACAATCTTACCATTGGATTTAGTACATATTAATTCCATTTTAGAGATATTAATAATTTAAGTTTTCCTTCATCCTAGTACCTACTTCTATTTAACAATTTTTTAAAGAATAAAAATTAAGTTTTTTTGAATTATTTTTTTTCTTAGTCTCACAATTCACATCTCCACTATAAAGATTTAAAGATCAAAACTCTGTAGTTCAAAAATGTTATGTTAAAAATGTTCAAATTTCGAAAATCTAGTCCTACAATGTGCTGAAAAATTTGTTTTTTGTACTTTAAACTCAGATATCTTGCAATCTATGCAGTCAAAATTTCTGAAATTTTTTCCACATTTTCATACTAGTTAGATGTAAGATCCTATGGTTAGATGTGGAAGAAAAAAAAAGTTTTCATTTTTTTTTCTTTTTGCTATAGAAATGACAGTTTTAAAAGTTTTAGGGCAAAATAAAGGCCTTGATCCTTTACAGGTTAAAAGTAGCCTAGATACTGACTTCAAAGCTATTACAAAACATGTTTTTGACCCATTACAGCAAGACATGAAGCCTTGAGTCTAGGGCTCTTTGTCAACTGTTCCAAATAGCAGTATGCTTAAATATTACAGTCAAGTTATTGGGATTAATAACTGGTGTTGCGCACAAGATCCATCAATCAGTTTTACGGTCGCCATGCACACAATGAAACTCTGAAGCTAATGAGTCAAAAGAGCCTCAGTCAACAGCTACAAATGCTAATAGAATCATAGTAGAAATAATAGATGCTTCCTTAAGATGAAATGTAAGTTCATAAGGTACATTTGCAGCTATGCCAAATCCTCCTCAGATTTGAAGACAAATTTCAATCATTTTTAACATACACAGGCCTTCCAAAGTCTCCAAATTTCAACAGGATCCAAAACTTTGTAAATGAGCTATACCTGATTATACAATAACTACCACAAGACAAAGCACATCTAGGATCTACCATAGTCCCCACTTGAACCCGACACTTTCACCCACATTTTCACCATCCAAGACAAAACTAATTTCTATTATCAGTTACCAAAAAAATGATATTATAGAAACTTGCAGGATACACACATTACTGGTCAAAATGATAGACCAGCTAATAACAATTAAGAGAGAACCCTGGAGAGTCTAGGAGACCACCTAAATGATACCCGCAAAACCCAGAGTCTATTCAAGTTTTGACTCCACTAAATCACTCTCTTTATCAACCAACGTCACGTCCCTTGGCCACTCAAATGCAAGTGTGATTTAGATCCTATCAAGGTGCTTGTATTCCAAAAAGTAAGCATGAGCTCTAATGTCTCACTTGCAGGGCGCACAAGAATGTAGCACAATACAATTACTTCTAGCATTACACCTGGGTTGTTCCAGTAGTAAATCTAGGGTTTTCACATCGATACCTGCCATCCGGACCTATCCCAAACCCTTTTAGGTCGGTGAACACATTCTCCATCAATTGGCTGCGCACTAGTAGGGGCTCGCATTTGCAAATTCTACGGCTTCCTCTACGTCATTGTCAATCTTCTTCTTAATACTCTTCAAATCGCCCTATGTAACTAATTCATTCTCTAGCAAATACTTTTTCATGGCAACAATGGGGTTCCTTGCCGCATACTACGCCTCCTCAGCTGCAAACAAACAAAATCGCCATGTTAACACAAACTGAAACGCCTAACAAACTAAAAAAACCCGAAAAGAACAAGTGCAATCATCCCTGCAATGTACACCTCTAGTGCATCCCCTCTCCATAGAACATACACAAGTTGTTATCTTATTCCGCCAAAGTCAACCCACCCCAGAATGATTCACACACATATACAGACAGCTAAAATGCTCATAAATTCACACTGGGAATGCATTTCGACTACTTGCCCAATAATGGCACCAATCACGGATCATATTGTACAGACAAGAGTACGACCTCATTCCCTTGCCAATCAATCTATCCAAACTTCCGATGCACAACAAATTTTACAATCCGCTTCTCGGCTAATGTGACCAATACCATCAAGGATCACCACACTAAACTTGGAGAATTTTTCTGAATTTTGCTTGGACTACTCAAATTGGGAACTGCTGTCAATGACATATCCAATATAGTCGGATTGCTTGAGCTTACTAAGAGCATGGAGTTCATAAGGATCGGCAAGAGAGTGCCCTTAGAATCGGTACGTCTCGCAGTCAATGAGTGTCGGCCTGTCTCCTCTACTTGCCCTAAATACACACCACTGCAAGCGACCACCTTACATAAAGCGCATTGCTCTCAACCCTCCCCTTGTTTGCAACAAAATTATATACCAACCTCTTCCTACACCAAAACAAGAATCGCCTCAATAACCCTAAATCTCAATACTCAATAATCCTACTAAGGTGATCCCTTGGTGCCTAATTCACAAACCATTGGAATCAGAAGAAGATAAATGCTAGTCCCTAACCTCAAGGAAGCGCGACGATGAGATAAGCCAAATAGAGTACCTCTAAATCAAAACGTTGAAAAATCTATTACCAATCAAGAAACTCAAATATTGCTAATCATTGATAAATCTTAAGAAGAAGGAAATTCCCCCCAAAAGGAGACAATATTAGTTTGATTCTTGCCTTCATTAGAGCTCTGTCTACCCGAAACCTTCAAAACTCTAGGCGATTCATGGGTACCACAGTATTTCACAAGCTCCAAAATCAAGCTACCTCTCTCTACAACAACGACAAGAGGCGCAGCTTTGCTAAGAGCACGTTCCAACTGCCTCCTCCAAGTGAAAAACCGCATCAGACTCACTCTAGCACGTTCTCGAATCAAGCTCCAGGAGACGCCAACGTTCCCAATTTTAGGAGCGTAAGCGTGTTTAGAAACTAATTTTCTTTTATCATAAAGAAACTAATTCTCTTTTATCATCCAAATTCAATTCACAATTTGACCTAAAATACCTCATTTTTTCATATTCGACGGCCCCGCTATTTATGCAATTGGACGGCCAAATCTAGCAGTCAAAAAATGTTGTGTGCTGGATTGCATGGCCACCGTGAAAGGATAGACAGATCGACAAAGGGAAGAAGCGGACAAAGAGGACCAATGTCGGAGCGGATGCAGCAGTTGGGCTAACCATTTGACGAGAATATTAATTACATTCCACTTGGGTATCTACACATTGTTACAAGACGCAGTCACAAAAGACAGTTTGTCGACGCCAAACAATCAGACACTATCTACTCCCTTCTATCAATCAAAATGAATCAACATAACAGTCCCTCATCAAGAATCGACAACACAGACATCCATCACATTGCATTGGAGAGACTTATGACAAATCATAGAGGTCTGAAGATGCTGAAGACTGTACGTAACCAAAATCCATGTTCAACGTGTCTTCATCCATATAATCCCCAGAGTCCACACTCTTGTTGTTGTTAGGCGGGTTCTTGAATTCAACTACCATCTTATAGACTGGAGAAGCAATCGCAAGGGATATGGGTTATGTAGCAATCTCACCTTCTTCTTGCGTCTTTGGCATTGACTCCCTCTGGAGTCCCATATCAGCAAACTAACTTAAGTTATCCTTGCATCAAAGATAATCCATTTCAGCTTTGGGTCCCGCTAGTCTAGTTGTAGAAAAGAAGATCTCATCTTGAATCTGTTCCTCTTGTTGATCATTGGCTTCTGGAATGGTTTAGCGAGGGGAGATATAATATTGTCCTCATCAAAGGTAAGATGAGAGGCAACATTATCTTCAACTCGAAGATCCTCCGGGGTATTGGCGGAGGTTTTTTGTTGAACAAAGGCCTAAGAAGAGGTAGCATTATCTTTGTTACAAGGATAATGTAGGGTGTTGGCAGAAGTTGGCTTTTGACCGGAGGCTTTGGAAAAAGCAACCTCCCCAAACACATTACGTTGAAGAGACCAAGAGATTGACGGATCCTACGACATTGTCTTTAGAGAGACATTCTCTTTTCGGAGTTTATCAAGTTTTGCCTTCAACAGTTCTTTCTCTACTTGCTCCATTGCCCATTTTGCTTCCTATTCTGCCTACTTGAAGGCCTTCCTGACCGCTCTTTTTTTCAGAAGTCTTTGTTCTTTTACTTCACAAGATGTAGAGGTGCTTGGCCCTAAACTAAAGGGACCTCAGACTCCATAGTAGGCCCAGGTTGCATCTCCAAAGTAGATTCGACTTCTTGGTTGCATCTTGATGGTTCTGCTGCATTAGGCCTTGGACCCCCGTAGTTCAACCCAAGCCTCCAATTCACCACGTGGAAGTCCTCTCCAATAACATCCAATCTCGATGTTTGTCTTGAACTCATTGATGTCGAGGTTCCTAGCATCCTTGTCACCAACGAAATTGGTTTCCCTACCTAAGGTTTTGATGGTTTCCTCCCTTGAAAGTGTAGACTCATAATTCAATTCCGGAGTTCCTAGGTTGTACAAATGTTCATAACCTAAAAGGTATGGAAAATTCTCATGGCAAAAATTGTTAATGTCCAAGGAACTACCATACTTTGCCATCTCCTGGAGTTTCTCGGATGGATGCCACTTGGTAATCCCGTAATAAAATAGACCATACATCTGCAAGACCGATAGAACATGTCACTACTTACTTCTCATAGCCACATTACATTGTAGAACGGAATTTTCAACATGATTATCTTCAAGTCAAAGATAAAAGTGGAGCAGTCTCTTTACATGATTCACAATATCAAAACATATATGAGATCCACTTCCTATTATACTAGTGCATTAATTACGGAGCCAAAGACAAGCATTGATATTGGATTTTTATTCCTTAGCCTATGCTAACCATTGAACTAGAATTGTTATCATCGATCCTGAGTTCAATTTTGGTTGGCGTAGGCTCAAAGATGATTGACTACATGAACTAAACTCTTACCTTTGCAGAAATCATGAGCTTTGACCCTGTGTAAACATTGATGACATTCTCTCGCTTCATACAGAAGCTCTAAAGAACGTCAGTACAGAACTCCATCTTTAATTCACTAGGATGGATTCTATACTTGGCCTTGGTGTTCTTCTAGAATTCTTTGTAGTAAGGAGTATAATCAGTGGAGTAAACCTTCTTCACATCATTTAGATTTATGGGCTCACTTCACCGTCCTTCTTTTTCTTCATCACAAGTATAAGCTTCACCACAGATGGTGTCGCTCATGTTGTGGAGTTGTTCAACCACTCATCTTTTCTTGGGTAGTACCTGGTTACTTTAATCTCAAACTCCTTGAGCTGCGCAGCTGCAAATTTCTTAGTTGCGTCCAAGTCAAATTGACTTCTCACAATTCTTTAACCATGTGTCTTGGGTAGTAATTCCGGGCTTTAGGTGAGCGGCCAAGTAATTGAGCAATAGAGAACACGGAGGACCATCACTAGATCTAGCTTTTAGTCTCGGTAGGATTCAAAAATCTATGATGGTGAGCCAAAGTTCTCTATTGACGTAGGGCCATTGGTAGCTTATTACAAAAGCCTATGGACAACATTGGTGGCCCCGGGCATACACATTGCCCTCTGTCTACACGACTCATTTCTTCATCTTCAAAAAATACTTAAACACGGAATAGACCATAGACAATTTGTCGTTGTCCTAAAAGTCTACGGCAGTCTTATTCTTTGCTTCGTTGATGAGATGCTTTACAAAGAATATATTGGGCAGGGTGGTAAGGTGAAAATCCCACAAAGCCAAAGTGAATTGTCTTGTTCTTGCACTTCCATTTCCTCCACACCTCATTAATCACTTCCCCGTATGTGTCCCTAAATTTCAATGAATTGTTAATGGCCATGAATTCCTCCATGAAGATTTTCTTGTGCTTCTTGCATTCAATTTAATGCTTGGCCTTATAGATGTCCATGCACAAGATCTTTGTAGCACCCACGAAGACTTTTGGGTACTCTGGGGTGTGCTCTTCAATTCTTCTAAGCTGATGGAAGACAAATAATTGAGGTCTTTGTCCATGAAATGCCCCATGTGCTTGAAGTACTCTCTCTTTAGTGAGGAGTTCTTGGGACTAAAGTTCTTTGCATACTTGTATGCACTACCCGTGACGGGATCAATCAATGATCCATCCATATGTTTTTGGAGGAACTCCTTCCACAACTAGTATGTCTTGTTTGCCAATGTAGTTATTTTGATTTCATTCTTGATGTCCGATACAAGTTTCACCTTAGCACCTTCTTTGTCTAGGTTAGTGCTACAATATCGTATCAAGACAACATCTACAAATTCTTGTAGGACAAGATATTCATTGAACTAGCGTTAGTTTTGAGACAAAAAAATGATTGCAAGGCAGAGCAAATCATCCTCAACTTGAGGATAATCATAGCCATGTCCTTTGCTGATGTTATACAAATAAGTCACTTGTTGGAAGCAATACGCCATTACAAATCAATATTGACTACAATTATATCTTTGCCTCAAAGATAAATAAACTATGGATTGTTTACCTTGTATACAACGACATTGAAAATGGCATTGTATTGTCTTGCCAATCCTTTTCCATCAATATTAGTCGACTGCTTGAGTTCCTTCTACACTTGCCTGCATGCAGAAATCTGGTTCCACCAAGTCGGTTGGCTGTAAACAAGATGATTGGAGGAGTTGTAAAACTTGGATATCTCAGTCAGCTTTCTTGCATCAAGCATATAAATGATTATTGCATCCCACGTTGGCAACTCCATCTTTTGAGACTCGCAACAACCTCTATTTTGTAGCATCTTGGAGGTAGTGATGCTATGTTGGCCATTTATAATAAGGAAATTTTTGTCCTTAATGTCCTCCTGGTCTATAAGACGTTCTTTTAGGAGCCTCTTGTTGGTGTCAACCGGAGTTGGGTATACTAATTGCCTTTGTTGTATGGACCCAAGATGGACAAGGGTGTCCTTCATTTCTTTCACAATCTTCATCTCTAATTTTTGAATGATGTATCTTGGAGGGGCTAAATGGCATTTGGAGATGTTCACCATGAATGTCTTGGGATCAAAAATGAAGCAAAATGTATGCTTGTTCAAAAGAAATTCTAGTATGCATCAAATTTATGGATGGACTCATAATCATTCAGCTTCCCATGTGAACGTTTGTAAGCACGGAGCCTAAACTTCCAATAGTTGTAGGCCAATTGATTGTCACGTTTTTTTGGCACTTGTCACTTGCCTCACCGATCTCTACGCCTGGATTCTTTCTTTTGAGGACTTGAGCTTGTTGTTCCCCTTCCACTCCTCTGCTCCTAGTTTGACCATGCGCCCTTGATATTGATCTTGTCGTGGCATCTAGTTTGCGCCTCTGCTAGCCAAAGCCCAAGCCTTCACAAGGTTGTTTGTCTACATGCTCTTTAGCATACTCCTTCAATCGGTTGAACATATAGCCAATTCTTCTTGCCATGAAAATGACATTTGTACAAACCCATGGATTGAATATTTAGTGGAATTCTTCCACCAATACATTGTGGATTCCCTTGTGCAAATTTCTTATAAGGTTAGCAAGATCAAATGCTCCCACATCATCTTTCTCATGCAAGACAATCGAGTGGGTGTGAATAATTTCCTTTCCGGTTTGGTCGCATACATGGAGCATTATGACAATGAATTTATCTTGATGGTGCTCCACAAGGATGACCTTCTCATCTAGGTTCCAGTTGACGTATATCCCTGAATCCTTGACCTTATGGCATAGAAGGACATAGTCCTTTGACCTATTTATTCCAAAGGTCCAAAAATCCTCGATGGACTTGAATTGTCAGAGCTCGTCGTAAGTCTTTGGCATGTCGGATATAAAGGGCTCCTCCACTATCGACTTGTTAAAAGGCTCAAAGAATGGGGCAGTTGTTGTGTAGTCGTAGTTCTTTATTCTAGTCATTTTGAAAAACATCTGCGTAGCATGATTGATCATGTTATTGGATTTTGTGTAAAATTATCTTCAAATCGAAGATAATTGTAGCATCTATCTTCATAATTATTTATTATAGATGAGTGAATCAAATATTAAATTATTATTCAATAGGACACTGAATATATTAGGAGCCTGGTATCTACATTGACTAGGATTATCTTTGCGTCAAAGATAATCTTCTATGTGGTTGATGATGCTTACATTCTAATTTCTTTTTCCGTTTTTTTTTTTGTTTGTTTGTTATGATTTAGTTTTTGGAGATTCTTGTTGCTTTGGTTACATTTTATGTAGACTATCTCTTTTGTGTTTATCATCGGATCAAGGATATTTATCCTCAACCTGAAGATAACTAATCTAATATTATGAGTTTATAGTTGGATATCATTATTTTGTATTGCTGCAATCGTATATCATTATCCTCAAAGCAAGGATAATATTTTTGAAGTGGACAATGTATTTTGAATGTTTTTCTTATACTATTGTATCTCTTTTTGATTTCATCATTTACAAGAGGATATTTATCTTCAAATCGAGGATAATCATCTTCAGACTGAAGATAAACATCTTCAACCCGAAGATAATTATCTTCGACCCAAAGATAAACATATTTGGCTTCATGAATGTCTTAGACATGAAATACAATGTGGAAATAAGAAACCATGTTCAAAATCCTAATTTCTAAACTTAGCATCTGAGGTATTCATTGTTTTGAAAGCTCACTAGTCTAATAGTCCAAGTAAAGCAACATACAACTAAATTCAAAACCACACATTCATGTTCAACCAAAACCTATTGCAAGAAATAAGCAACCAAAAACAAAAAAAAATGCCTAAAATAGCTTGAAACCAAAAATTTCTTATCTTCTAGAGAATAAAAAATGGCAACTCAATTCTTCTCCTGTACAAAATCTGCACGCCAAAAGTACTTGCAAAATAAAAAATGAAGTCACATTTCAGCTAAACTTAGACAAATATTGCATGAATTCAATAAACAAGTAATAGGAACCAATGGAACCTAAACCACAAATTGCAAAAAACCAACATACTAATGAGAGTGAAAATACAGAATAGAAGCATTCACAATCCAAAAAAAAACAAAAATAAATTGAAATGTAGATGAATTTGATTGTTAAACCTCCCTCTAACAAAATTGGCACGAGTTCCTCAAACTGGTGCCCTTAACCTGGAAAAGAATCTCAAAGTTTGTTTATAAACAAGGAAATCTTTGACATTCATAGCAAAATTAAATTTGCTAATCTGGCAATCTTAGACATTTGTTTCTACTATTTTCTTAAACTTTGATTCCTCATCATGAACATTAGACATGATCTTGAAAGTGAAGCAAAAGACAATCAGAGCATACTCAATTACAATAAAGCACTGATAACTAGAAAAAACAAAACAACAATTGAATGAAAATAATTAAGCACAAAACTTATCAAAACCAGCAGGTAAGAATTGTGATTTAACCTAAGAATCAGTGTAGTTGCCGCATCATCCTTAACAGCTCTTAAAGAATCATGAAGCACTTCTAGAAAAATCCTCAGCAATAGGTCTAGCAACGAGAAAAACAATCCGCCACCACCCACAACGATGAGCGACATCATCAAAAGCAAACAAATCTTGACCTTGTCTCACAACACCTTAATTGCGACTTTATCGTCACCAGCACCAAAATTGAAACCTCGTCGAAGAAAGCAACGCTTCTAAAAAACAGCTGCCGCCAATAAGCAAATCCAAGAGAGAAATACAATGCAAATCAAAATCCAAAAGAGAGGCACATAGATGGAGGCGATAAAACATGAGGACACACAAATAGAGACACACAAAGAGACATAAAACTCGGAGAGGAATCAGCGTAAAGTAGTTGGCACTCTTCCTAGAGTTTCAGTGTAAGAGAGACAACCTGGACATCCGTGGCTATAGGGCCAAGCGCGGCAATAGGACCCGGCACAGCTAAACATTGAGGCCCGGCTATAGGGTCACTCACATTATGAAGGCTTTTTTTTTAACCCACAAATGGCATTGAAGACATTTTCTAACCAATCCATGACATAGAATCTTTCCATACAAGATTGATGTGCAACTATTCATCTTTCACATTTTGTCTGAAAAACAAATGTTTTCTATAGTATTTTGACTTCCATTGACTACCTTTGCATTTTCTAAAGCCAACAATTTTGAAGCCAACAAGTTCCCAAAATAGGTGGTTAGTTTGGCAATTGTCTCAAGACTTAGGATTTAGAATTTGCGTCTTTGCGTCCTTGTTATTAAGGGAACAAACTCTCTTTTTTTCTCTAAAAGATTAATTGTACATTTATAAATAAAGTGGGCCATTATATGCATTTAGTAAAATTGTGTCGTCAAAGAACGTTTATAAGCTAAATAACGGCTTAATGATAAAGCACAGCTATTAGGTCAATTACGATTATAAGCTCATGCATGACTATAAAATTCTGCACATGAAAAAGATATATATTCTTTTGAGAATGAATTTACTTTTTACCAAACTAGAAGGCCATTTCATTCAACAATGCATTGCTCTCAATCCTGTAAGTTAGTATAATCTAGTGCCTTTTGGTATATTCAAACTATATCCCTTATTTTTTTTTAAAAATTGTTTATAATTATTTTTGAGTTTTACTGAGAAATGTAGGATACATGTGAAAATTATGAAATTTCAAGAATGTGAGTTTCAACATGAAAATTGAATGAAACTAAATAAAGACCAAGCATGCAATGTTCTTGAAGGATTAACTAAATTAAATGTATACATGATTCCAATACTTCCTACTCACGGGTTAATGATAAATTAGTTGTTTTTGTAAGAAGCTGGAACTCATAATTGTACTCCTAAATAATTATTTTGTTTCAATTTTATGAGAATGTTCTAAATTTTTTAAATACCAACAATCAATTTTCTTCAAATATTAATGTTGTGTACAACATTTTGGCCTTTCATAGCAATGGAATGAAGTGACATATAAAACGAACCTTAGAAACGTATATCCTTATTTTGAAACCCGTGTTATTTGACTTTAAAATGTTGAACAACATACTTTGAAAAAAAATTACACTTCATGCAAATACAATAATTTGTAGACTTTGGAAATTTATAGTTTGCATTAATGATATTTTAAATTTTTCACGGTCTTTGGCGTGCATTGGCAAAAAACTTAGGAAATACTTGCAATACAATACATCCTCGAGTAATGAGGTTTTAAAGTGAAACCCAATGTCATCGAAATGGTAGATGGCTCAACTGGTCATCATGTATTTTAAAATGTAATGGTTAAATGTCAACAAATCATGATTCAGTTCATTTTCAAATTTCTTGTAGTACTATGAGACCTATCCAATAATGCACAATTTTGTAGAAAATGAAGTCATTATGTTTAACCTTGTGGCCTCATATGCAGTTATAATCTATAGTTTAGCTTATTAATTCAAAATAAAGCCTCACATTATTTCATTGAATTCATTGCTTTAATAGATTCAAATGATTGGTTCATTTGATGTCCTTCACATTATTGCATCCAATCGTACCATTCTCTTGTTAATATAAGCATGCTTTAACCAAGTTCAATTACTCCAAATCTTAATAATCATGAGAGGCTCAAGCTTTCACAAATGATTGTAGTCATGTAACCCCTTGTATAATGATGAACTAACTTAAGAGTAGAAAATGAAGTACACTTGGAACTTCACCCTAGAAGGGCCTGAAAGCCCTTTGCGGTCATATAGTATATTATGAATACGGTGGTATTTGACCAAATAAACATTGATCAAACATTGTTCAATACAAAGTAAATTAATGATCATGGTTGTGTGTAAATAAGAATGTATCACGATTTATATAGTAAACCACAATTGAAGACTTATAAGGCTAAATACAAGTCGTATAAAAGGACCCCAAGGGCCATTCTAGGGTTAGTCAATTTCTTTATGGTCAACAAATAACTAAATAACTTAGAAGACATAAATAATTAATAAATGTACAAGAAGGCACAGAATATAGTTACGTTTTAATAAAAAAGCCTAATTTTGGGGCAATGAATAAGGAATGCATTACTTTTTAAAATATTACGTGCAGATATCTTTTTCTTATTAGCAACATGATATCCATTTATATAGACAATAAGTGTATTAAAATGGTAACTGAAATCATGGAAGTTGTAGAATGACGCAAAAGAAAAGGGAGACTTAAAACAAATTTGTAAATTGAAGTAAGACATTGTATAATTCTTTTTTTTTTGGCTTCACTAGCATTTGAATTGTCAAGCATTGGATACGTATGTTTCTAAAAAAAATGAAAATAATGTCCTACGGATTTTAAAGCATAGCATTCTAAAATGAGAAAATAATTGCCCTACATTGAATGTAGACATGGTTTTGAATTCTCTATAACATTTACAAGTTCTACCTATTGTTTTTTGCTTCTTCTGCACATAAATTATGAAGCATTATTTGGTGTCATGGGCATTTTAAGAAAATAGGAAATGGCCTGAATTTTTTTATTGCATGGCATTCCAAAATGGGAATACAAGAGGCCGAAATTTGATTTGGCCATGAATTTCAAGTATGCACAGTATTCACAAATTCTACCTATTTTTTGGCTTTCTTTCTTTTCACCTTCATTTCAAGGCCTTTATGATCTATGATTGACTTCCATAGAACAATAGACATGCTTCATGATATTAGTGCACAATGTTAAAAATAAAATGAATTGGTGGTTAAATTTTTTATATAATCCATGAATCCCACATGTTTTTAATCTTTTCAACATGTACATTTTTTTTAGAAATCTTTAATACATGAATTTACATAGCATTAGGATTTTAACTTCTACACCACATGTTTGTAAAGTTTCTAAATTGTACAATTTTCTTTTCCTTCCTCCACATGTCAACTTCAAGAGCCTTAGAGTTCCGAGTTTCACAAAGTACGTGACACAGCTCCTATTCTTGGTGCATTTTTTATTTGTACATTTTTAATGTTTGTATCTTTCATTTTTGTATTTTAGCCAATGAAGTCTTTAACAATGTCTAATATATGTTGAATTCATGAAGCATTCTAGAAATAATCCTTAATCCTGAAACCCTAAATCCTAAACTCTAAGGCAATTTTTGGAGTTCAACAACTTTTAAATATAGTTCATCCAAATTTGATTTCTAAATAAGTGATCTTCTAAAGCTAAAAGTCTTTTTTTTTAAATCCCACATTCCATGACAAATGACATGTGGCTATATTTCTGTAAAGTCCTCATTCCCAGAGAAAAGACGGCTGCCAATATTTCCATTAGTAAAATTCTGCCTATTTATAAATAAAAAAGGTTGGTGGAACATTGGATTCCATTCCACCACATTAGCACCAATTGCACGATAGGAATGTCAATGCTTCCAAATTAGGGAGATATTCCTCCCATGGTTCCTGAAATTCCTAAACATTCAAATTTCTTGCTAAATCATCCCGTTACTTTCTTCATCGTCTTTTTTTTGTGAGCTCTCCATGTCGCCTCATTTTTTTGTTTTCCAATCTTTCCTTCCTACTTCACTTCATGCATACATTGTTACGGCACGGCCTGTGAACTTGTGCATTGTCAATTCATTCTATATTTGCAAAGTTAGTAGCATCTTGGCGCCTTAGTATTGCTTGAGTTCTTGTAAGTTCCAGGTGCCTTTTTTCACTTTATCTTGTCAAAGTTTATATGTCATTGATTGAGAGTTGTTCGTATTGTTATCCAAAGATATAGTATTGTTCTTAGTCCGTTATCTACAAGTGATAGTCTTGAGCGGTAAGCATTTGGATGGCACAAATCTCATGGCCTTTGTAGATCTCATGGCTTAGATTTCATGTGGTATGAACTCTCCTATTTTTATGCTGAAAAACTTGGGGACTATGTCTATAGCGACCAAGAGTGAAAATATTATCCTCGACTCGAGGATAATTTAGAACAACAATCCCTATCCTATTTATCTTTGAGTCAAAGATAAATGTCATTAGTTTATGATAATGTACATTATGATCTTTAGAAGCGGACAAAATATATTTTTTGGAATATATGCAATTATCTTCGACACGAAGATAAATGATTTTGTAACTAATCATTACTGAATAGACTATGTTCCTAGTGCTTCTATTTTACCTATGCTTTGAACGATCATCCTCAAGATTTTATGTTTTTTATCTTTGAATCAAAGATATGTTGTTGTACTATCACATTCATTTCATTGCAATTATCTATTTTGGGTATACAAAGTACATCACCCTCAAAAATAAAAAGGTGAAGGAAGTAGCTAAAGGAATTTTCCACAATATCAATGTGGATCTCGTCATCAACATGAACAGGAAGCTTCTTGGTGATGATTGCGTCGCTATTCATATTGCAGAGTCTTTATGTGAGGAAGAAGTTCATTTACACTGGATGTGGTCAAAATGCACACTTGGGCCATTTCAAGGATCTACTTGAATGGTGTTAGTTTATATGGTTACGGAAAAACACATCTTTATAGATCCGCTTTGAATAGAATCGGGTGGCAAAAATAAATTGGAGTTTGTTCCTATAAGAGCTTGCGGAAGAGGAAAGAGCTTAATAACTTCTCCAAAAAAGAAATCCTTCTTACCTTGCAGTTAGTGGGTGAGGTGTCTAGCAAGGAGTGTTGCACCAAGAATTTTGTACAACCATTTCCACGTGGGCGAACTGAAGCCATTTGGTCCATAATGTATGTAGACGGTGGAGTATACATTTGAAAGTCTCATTTGCTTTACGGTTACGGAAAATCCACCTTGATGAGAATGCAAAGGATATGATCACTTTGTCAAAACATGAAGTTTGTCCCCACATCTTGGTGCCATATTCATGGAGTATCTAGGGATACTTTTTATAAATACAAAGAGAAAACCAAGAAGGAGGAGAAACCGGAGCATCATGGTAATTTGGAGATGAAGAAGCCTCGGATCCACACTTTACAAGCGACAACCACTCTTCAATTATTAGTGGACAACAAAGCTGACACAATGCCGCACAAAACAAAGATCCTTGACTCTGGAGAGAGAGAGTCCCCTCTATGATTTTATCATCTGGATTTCACTAGAAGGACAAGTTACCAAAGATTAACAATGTGAATTTGTCATTTCAATTACAACATGTTTTGGTTAGTGGATTGAGCAACATTCAATGTCAATCTTTTCTAGAGTTTGCTCCAAAGGTTAGGGGTAATAATTTTGCGGGTTGTAGATATCGCGATAGGTTGAAGCAGTTGAAGAGTGCTTGCATTCCTTATTCGTGAGTGCAACAAGTGTGGGCCTACAAATTGATGATGCACCTCAATGTACAGAAAGCGCATAGGGAATTGTAATATGAAAATTGTGGAATGTCAGAGATGTTTCCTGACAAAATTTTGACCATTATCCATAACAAGATGGATCACTCAAAGACTTCTTCTCTCCATTTCTCTCACAAAAGCAAAGGGAACGATTTATGAGAGAGGAAGAACAAATTCTAGCCCAAATGTGCCGCCTAGATGTGTTTAGAGCCACCTTGTAAATGCATGTCTGATTGTGGTCATACAAGCTAGTACTGCTGAGATAGACCTTGGAAATGTGCCAAGACCGCATTGACCACATCCACAACGACAAAACTTCAGTCTTGCAAAGAGACTTCGCAAATTGAATTGTGACTCAATCGTCATTTAAGGGCTTCCTATCCATGTTGTTGACGAAGTCCACATCAACACTATGATAGATCCCTTTTGCTACCACTGCCTTGTAGTCATTTGGAAGCGTTTCACACTTGGTATTCCAAGAAAAATAAGGAATGCCATCGGAAGCTGTCACACCCGCCGGGAAAATTGGCATTAAAATTGCAAAATCATTTATAATAGGATTCTCCATTCTATGAGAAGAAAAACAAAAATTAAATCATAGTGCAATTTATCCTTGCCTTGAGGATAAATATATTTTAGATTTTGACTTACATAAATCTGAAATCAAAGCCCTTCAATATGAACTACAAATGGAATGGATAGAAAGTAACTACAAGACAATAAAGACTAAATTACTATCTAATAAAACTCAAGGAATTGAGAATATTAAAAAATTTTGCTTAGAAATCTAATTATCTATGAAACAACATACTAAATCAGATTCTGAAATTATCCTTGACTCAAGGATAAATGAACATGACAATTTGTTTAAATCTTAGTGGTATCTTCATTCATTAAGCATAATAAGATGAGACAAACTTCATACTCAAGATGAATCATCTCTAAGGTCATTTTATCTTCAATTTAAAGATAACACACACTATTCTAAAGAATCATGCGTCACTATTCTCTCTATTTATATTATACTATCCTAAATCATTATTTTTTAACCTCTTTGTTTGATATATATAATCAACATACATAATTATGAAGAGTATTCTACATTATTAGTTTTTTATAATCTAGGGACATATTTATAGTTAGGAAAGGTGAAAACACTAAACTTCTTAACCATTATAGGCATTGACAAATCTTAGTCTCATAGATTATCTCTGGCTCGAAGGTAAAGTCTGTGCACTAAATATATGGGAATACTCGTCACAATGAATTTTTTTCTTTTTTGGAAATCTATCATTTACTGACTAGAGATATTTTATCTTTGGCTCAAAGATAATCTAGATACCTTTCAATTATGCTCGACTTAAAGATAATCTAAAACTATAAGTGAGCTTAACAACGCAATGCTTCCAAAATTTATGGCATTAATATCGCTAAGCTGTCATGATCCATCATACATCAGAAAAGAAGCACAATGCGAAATGTAAATCATGGAATTGAACATCACAATGACTTCCAAATGACAAACATCTTACATAGGGATCCAACCTTCTCAAGCACTACAGTCTACAGTGTCAAATTGAAAAAACTCGCACATACAAGAAATATGAAAACAAGAACTAGCAAAACAATCTTAAAAAAAATGAACCTACAAGAATCCAATAGCAATGAAGTCGCTTTGATGCTACTACTTCCGTAGACACAGATACTAAGATTATTATCACAAAGTATAAGTTGTAAGTTGACATCGGAACAATGACAAAGACAGGCGACAAAAGTTAAAACCAAAAAGATCTAGAGTGACAAAATGAGATGGTCACAAGGAGAGGGAAACTATAGAAAGCGCGGGACAAATTTAGCGGAATCCGTAAACTCCTAAATGTCTAACATTTATATATGTTGCATCAATTTATTTTTAAAGTATTAAGGTTACAAATCCAATCTAGATATATTGGATATTACACCAAAAAAGAAAACACAATAATATTGCAAACTTATACAAAGAAAGTCAGTATAATGCTGGATCTTGAGATGATTTAAACTCAGAATTCTAAGTCTTCTAATTCAATTATCACATGACTATAAAATCTTAATGGATGGAGGTCACCTAAAAAAGATGAGGTTACAAGACATAATATGTCTAAGCCCTATCAATTTATTCATGTGTAAGTTGAGTAGTTTACCAAGTATATTGAAATATTAACATTGTTTTAAATGAAACAACTTAAGAAATTAAAAGAGTATGTTTGATACATGCTACAACTCAAAATTATGTTCACTTGAAATATTTTCAAGAGGCAAGTTACACTCCATGTTGTTGTTCAGTAACATTCATGAATTTCCATCATCTATTCATTATTCATGGTTCCAAATGAGTGTGGAGGCCATCATTCATTTTATGTGCCAATCATGTTTATCATCATATTTTTATGGAAGGCACTTCCTATATTTGCCATCATTCCTGTTTTTAAATTGCCATGAGCAATCGAGCATCATTGCATAACTATAATGTACTTGCATTGGATTGTCTCCTTTCTGAATTAATTTGCATATTTTGTAGACACATCTATTACCAAGAAATGGAAATCATGGAACAATGTGTCTTGGATGCCATATTATTTATATATAATAAACTTCACACATAGAAAAAAATTCAAAACTAGATTAATATAGTGATACCAATTTATCATAATTGTTTGTGAACAAATTCAGCAATGTCTACATTTGACAACTCAACTAAAATGGTGTTTTTTTATCAACATAAGGAGTATATTGTATGTACGTATTTGAAATTCATTGTATTTAAATTTTTTTAGTGATTATTTTCTCAAATACATGGTCATTTAGAACATATTATGTACTATACATTATCATAGTTCCAAATAACATCCATTAGAAGGATCTTTAATAGGATCAAAATCAAGGTATGAAAAAAATAGAGACCATCAAACTCCTTATGGACATATTTTTTGAATTACAACATTTTTCAATTCTAAACATCACACCATTTATATTAGATTGAATCTAAATAATTATGGACTTCTATTAATAAAAGAACTGTCTTTTGAGATCATCTTTTTAACAAAATATAAATATCTATAATGTTTTGTCTTTATCTTCTTCATCCCTAAGAAACTATTTTTTTTAAAATTACTATAATAAATAAGATTAACATGTATAATTTGTGCATGTAAATATTTTTTTTTGGAATTTTTTATATTTGTGTATCTATGGACCCTAATGGTATAAACTGCTTCCTTTTAAAATTTGCAAGCATTATAGTCCACAATTTATTAAATTTTTATTGACAAAATTAATTATTTTAGACATTCAATACACAATGAAATATAAGTCATATTCAAAAATGATATTAAAATGAAATAGTTTGATATTTCAAAAACTTGATTTTGAGGATTTTAGATAAACAAGACACAATTTGTTCTTGGGGAGTGCCTTCTTTCTTATATTTTGCATACACTTGTGATAATGACCTATTTAATGGGGAGATATTCACCTTGTAAAATAGAATAGAAGTCATATTTTCTTTAAATAAAGGTAAATCTTTGTATTTTAGGGCACCCTATTGATAATTATAATTTGCTAAGCGAGTCATTTTAAAGTACCCTATTATTACTTACACCCCATTCTTTTCTTTATCCCCCATTTTGTTTTTTATCCCCTAATTTTTTATTTATCCCCCATTTTTTTTCCTTATCCCTATTGTTTTCCTATCCTTCATTTAATTCCTTAAATCCCATTTTTTTTTCTTATACCCCAATTTTTTTCTTATAGTTCATAGTTCTGAAAGACAAGTATATTGTAAGCCATGTTGAAATGACATAAAAAATAAAAGAATAAACCAAACGCAAAGGTAAGGCAACATATGCATGGGTATAAAAACAAAATCAAAGAACAGACCAATACATAGTTTGTATTCACTGAGAACATAAATAATGGAGTACAACTAACTTATTTAGATATTCTATATTATATACATGGTGAATTCATCATTCTAAGTCATCATCATACAAAATATATATCTTATATTTAGAAAGTGTGCAAAAAACCCTAAACCATAAGCATCATTGCAATTTCTACCCTCTAAGTATGTGGGATGTTTTGGAAGTCATCTTTACACAAAACATATACCTTATATTTAGAAAGTGTGCAAAAAAACCTAGATAAAGAAAAACAAAAAAAAGAATTTATATCTGTAAGTGTAAGACAGTCTCGGGGAGATCACTAGTCAACTTTTTAGAAACTACGTGAGTTAAAAGATAGGGCCCATTTAATTCAAAGAACCAAAAATTTATATAATATGTAGGATTACTATACGATCCAGAAAATACTATACTTATATATATATATATATATATGCAAAAAACAATTGGTAGTAGGATGAGTTAACAATGGGAGGTAGGTGACAAGTATTTCTATTCACTACAAGTATTTAAACTATGATTGTGGATCTTTTTGTTGTGTACTGGTGCTGACTACTAGGATATTCCATTTAAAGCAATGCCACAATGTGATGACTAAATCTCTATGAGGAAGCCACTTCTTAGGGCTTGGTACAATAGAAGGGCCTAGTCACTTGGTAAGGCATTTTTTGAGGTTCCTAGAATTTGCTCTAATTTGAACAAAAAACCAACGTTTCGATAAGTTGTATCAAAATTTTTAAATTATAATTGTACAAATTCAAAATGCATGTGTTATAGGTCCCTATTTATGACCCTAGACCTTCCAAACACATTTCTAGGCATGCATTCAATGACTGTAAGTAGCTACTTTAAGAACACCCTCTACACCATTTTGAGCAAGGCTACCTAGGTGGTTCAAAATGTGAGCGACTTTCAAGCATCTTACCTTATTGCTTGTTTTTCATGTTGCGTTGTGTAAAAAACAAGACATGGAATGTAGAATTGTTAATAAGAATTTGTAACATGGACAATGACCCTTTAATCTATATGCTTGTACTTGGGTTTTACGATATTAGTACATCATTTACTTGTTTGTAATAGAGAGATTTTTCTATAAAGAATGGTGAGGATATGTTCAAATTGAAAAAATATAATTTATATATAAAGTAGCCCCACTTTAAAATCAAATCAAAAAATTTACAAAAAAGAAATAGGGTACAAGAAATATGCATTGCGTAGTTTTTTAATGAAATAATAGGATCATCTAAAATACAAAAAACAAGGTAAATAGCCCTCCATCAAATACCTTCTTAACTCACATGGATACCAAAAACTACAAGGAGTGATCTCCCCAAGAAGATAGTGTAAGAAAGTACTTAGATAGACTTAGTGTAAACACATATAAAAATATATGTAAATATAAACTGAAATTATACATATATATTATATAGTATAAAAGATAAAGCTTCTATTTTTAATGTATTAGTTTTTTTTATAGATATGAGGTTTAAAATTAAATCAGAACTAATATCCACAACAAATAGTTTGTATTATTTTGTATACATCCTCTACGAATCAAAGTGTAGATAATTGAACATCCTAACGTCTATTGATTCCAAGAGAATTTGTAGAAAACTTTGAAAATTTGGTTTAGGATTTTTTTTCAAATTTTCAAGTTCTCTATATTATTTGAAAAGATTTGAGTCATGCAATGTAGATAATTCATGTTAAAGTTTTAAAGCAAAATTTCTTGGAAAAGATTCCTTCGACTTTTCAAAAGTATGAAATAACTATAATGTAAATTAAATAAACTATCTAAGGTTTCCTTTCACTTTTCAAAAGCATAAAAGAACTCCAAATGAATGTTAAAAGTTCTTTTTACATTTCAAAAAAGTGAAAGAACTCTAATGTAAAAGTTCACTTTTACATTTATACATAAGTCTATAAAAAAGATACAATGAATCATAGAAAATATTGTTTGCCTTTACAACATTGAATTTAAGAACAATTATTTGTTTTTAATAAGTTTGAGTTATACTAAATTAATGAATTTTATAAAATTATTGAAAATCCATCATAATGCAAGCAAATGTGAGCATGAAGGGCAAAGCTCTTGCAAAAGCACAGCGTGAGAGAAGTTTGAAGGAAACTTTTGAAAAAAATAGGTCCACATAAAGAAAATAGATGTATTTTGATTGCACGTTCTCACAATTAGGAAGATTGTGCATTAGATGAATTGTGATGAATGAGAATCTAGAAGGATATTTAGTGCTGCACAAAAACAAAGTAGCCATCCAAGACAAGAGCACCAAAGAGATAGTGCTAATCATTTCATTCACAAAATTTGAAGACATGGAGTCTTTGAAAGAATATAAAAACTTCAAAAAGTTAACAATGTCACTAGCAAAATTGAAGAAGGGGGGCTTCGGCTTCATAAAAAATAATAAGGCACAAATACATAGAAAGATAATTGTAGTGGGGTGGAGAAGTGCTATGGATGCTGGATACTCCTTGGGTCACTATGTCATGGGGCATAGCATTACAAATTTTGAAGCCACTATAGATGAATGGGAAAAGGATCACGTGGAGTTGGTCAAATCAATTTCGGATTTTAACAAATCAAGATTCGTGGAACTAGCACCATCCCTTAATGAAAAATCCATTGATGAAACATTACAAGTGGGTGTTCCTTAGTTTATTAGGCCAAATAGAATTTACAAATCTCGAATAAAACTTTGTAGGATTTTCAAGCACACTCACTTATAAAGTTGATGATTTTTACAATACCATTCATCAGGATTGCGATTATAATTCTTATGTGTATGGAATTTGGACCCGAATAATAGAGAAAAAAAGGAGATTAACAAAAGTGAGTGATGGGTTCAATTTTAATGGAGGGCACTTTATTGTTCCAAATTACAAACTCTATGTTGACTTTGGACAATGTGATGGCATTGTCCAAATAAATTGGTGAGGAAAAATAGTCTTCCATGCCACTTCACAGTCAAAAACAGCAAGCAGATTTACTTGTGTTGGATCATCTACCCTAAATCCAATAAGTTTGGTAGATAGAGTATAATTGTTGACTAGACTTTAGAGAATTGGAGAAGATGTGAATCCTAAAGTACATGGTTTGAAAGAAATTGTAGAACAAAAGAAACTGAAACTACATGGTAATTGATAAAATGCTATATTTTCCAATAAAATGTATTAAGGAGTCATTCAATTAAAAAATATAACGGTTTACCAATTTATTACCCAATTGAATTAATGCATGATTTTTGTTTCAATTGTATGAACCTTTCTAATTTGAAGGCCTGTGGCATTTATTTCCTAATATTCTTATTATTTTTCTAAGCCTCTTGCATGGCAATTTACTTCCTTAGCTTTCCATTTCTTTCCTTCCAATAGAAGTGCAGTTGACTTTTTCTCAATTTATTTAGTCATCTTTGAATTTTTTTTACTTATACTTTCTCAATATGTATCTACTTTTAGATGTGCACATTAGCTTCTATAATTTTTTCGTACTTGTGTCCTAATCTTGTGGTTAATATTTTGAAATGTTCTACAATTTTTTTTGGCTTATTTCTACAACTGTATCCTAAATTTTTTGGCCTACCTTCATATTTGTGTCTTAATCTTAGAGTTTACCTTTACAAACCTTCCATAATTTGAAAAGCTTAACCTTTTAAATTGCGTCTAATTTTTTTCATACTTGTGTCCTAGTCTTGGGTTTTATATTTTGAAATGTTTTACAATTTTTTTGGCTTATTTCTACGATTATATCCTATTTTTTTTGACCTACCTTCATACTTGTGCCCAAATTTTGGAGTTTACCTTAGCAAATGACACTATCATCTTTTTAGCTTATTTTTAGAATTGTGTATTATTATTTTAGCCTACCATCATATTTATATCCTAATTTGGGGGTTTATTTTTGGAAACCTTCTATAAGTATTTTGACTTACTTCTATAATAGTGTCCTATTTTTTTTAGCCCACATGCATATAGGTGTCCAATCTTGGAGGTTATATTACAAAACTTCTATAAATATTTGTGTTTACCTTTACATTGCTCACCATCCATATTTTTTTTTCTTATCCCCTTCCCCCTTTCACTTTTTATAACCTTAATATCTACAAAGCTTCATGAGGTAATCATGGTTGAAATTCTATATTACATTGTGGATCCCGATTCGTGAATCCCCGACCTTACAAAAATTCAAGTCACTATTAGCGAATCAATTGTGGAAGAAATTCGAAATTACAACATTGATTCTAAATTTGAGAATCCTTCAACTGCCACAAATTGAAGTCACTGTCAGTGGATTAGTTGTGCATGGAATTGTAAGTCAAAATGTGGATTCCAAATTAGTTATTCCCTCGAGGTTACAGAAGTTGAAGCGTGTCAAGGAATTAATAGTGCACGAGTTTGCTAGTCAAAATGTGGGTCCCGAATTAATTAATCCTTTGAGATTACAAAAGTTGAAGGGTATTTGCGGATCAGTGGTGCAAGAGATTGCAAGTTAGAATGTAGATCCCGAAGTAATTAAACCCTTGAGGTTACAGAAGTTGAAGCGTGACAAGGGATCAAAATTTTGAATCTTCTTGATCTGGCTGAGTTCTATCAATAACTTCTGTCAACAACAAATCTCATTAATTGTGAACATGTCCAACAGTAGGAAGTTACGTAATTGAACCCTGTACCTTCTTTCAAATAGAATTTTTGCTTTTCTACTTATTACTTATTTACTTATTTGACACAAGCAAACTAGTAAGAATGAACTTTACAATGTCTGCTTTACAACGTCATTATGTTTTATATGAAAATTAGATATGCACTTCAACAACAACGTCAAATACAAGGGTCCTTACAGTTCTAATCAGTTTGCTAAAAAAACATTATGATGTGAATGCACTTATGAAATTAAATGAATGAAAAATTTGACTAGACAAACAATTATATGGAATCTGTATTTCAGTTTAATTTAGTTCATTATTTTTCTTGGTTGAAGTCGTTTATTAAGGCAATTACAATTTTGAAACAGACAGAAAGTAAAAAGGTAGTACTAAGTTGCGGGATAATTATCCATAGTATCGTTTATGTTTCAACAAGGAACCAGTATTTTTGGCTTCAAAGAAAATAACGGCTATCATTTTATTTTTTGAGTTCATGATATTTTGTCGATACAAAGTGCCTACCAGTTTTGGATTGGAGCACTGGCAGTCAGGACAATCAAAAAAATTAATAGTATTGTAGACAATACTTCTTAAATGTGTAACGAACTCATTATGCTACAAAAACTAGGAACTCCAGACTCCAATCTTGATGAAATAGGGATCCAAAGCACCGTCAAAGAGAGCGGAATAGAGACTTCAAAAAGTCAAAGTAAGTATTGTTGAGTCTAATTGAATACGGCATCATAACTAGAATGATACCTTCACTTCCGACTAGTCTTTCCTAGGTCAATGTTAACCAATAACAACCGCCAAAGAATTTTGTGCACATAGATGTGGTGGGATTGCAAATTTGAAATCAATCTCCCTCCTTTGTTGATGCCAACTATCCCGTTGACAGTCATTCCCTTTCTTTTTGACTTGCACTCAACCCTTCTCCTCCTCTTCCGTCTCCAGGCTGTGGCAATTCAACAAGGTGAGGGTGCCTTGCTGGAGTTAGGCTATGCTAAATCATTCCGCGAAGGACGTGAAGATCAACGACGCATTGTTGCAAAAAGCTACGCCATTATGACTTCTTGTTATGAAAGCTTCATACTTAGTTTACAAGTGTGATTGTTGATTCGAATGATTTGTCTTGGAAGGTGGCACGAAAACTGCTATCAGTATGAAATGTTGCATTGGAGAACTTGCTGGTGTTCTTTTTTGTTGACGAAGAGTAGATCAATCAGACAGGACGTTGTAGAATTAGAAGTAGGTGATAATCAGAATTAGAGGAAAAAAGGTCTTCGAAATAAGTGGAGTGGAAATATAATGTACTGTAGGTTCAAATGAATTTAGTACTAGGAAATAATTGGGAAGTTTGAGTGAACTCTCGGTCACCTGCATAAAATCAGGCAATCTATGATAGTGATATGTACATACTAAATATATACGGATATTTATACCCATATATGCCTTGTTGGAAGCTGCGTCACCATACAATACAGTATTAGTCTACATCTGGAGATCTCTAGATGGATATGGATTATATTATACTTGCATCGAAGGTGGTCTCTTCTGAATCCATGTATCGCCAGGGTAGTTGTTGAGGTCAATCTTCACCCGGAGATCTCCGGATGTCATTTCAGTTGATGTCCCATGTTAGGAAGTGGATTACCTTGTCTCCATGCCTAAATGATGAGATTTAGTACGACCCCTTGTATCCGGAGATTTCCAAATATAGTTGGCTTTGTGAGTTTTCCGCCATTACTATTAGGCACCGAGAGAGCAGAGAACACTACGGCTAACTCTAACGGGAGATCCCCAGATAGAGCAATGACTAGGATCACGTGCTAGAATGATATGGGATTTGATGAAAGCCACATAGGCAAAACCCAATATATGATAGTGTATCTAGAGATCTCTAGATGGTTATCGGTCTTGGATTCGATTTACCAATAGTCATTGTATTCCTTGCCATTAGGGCCACGTAATATTTGGAGATCTCCAGATGATGCTTGATTTGTTGGTACTTGATCGATTGAGTATTGGGCAGGCATGATCTGGAGATCTCCCGATGGAAAATGGACTAGGATTGATTTTCTTGGAGAGAATGGACATCATTCTTCCTATATCACCTTGGGATACCAATTTAGTACACATCAACAGATCGCCAAGTAGAGCTAGCATTTTAAATAGCATAGAATGCCTACTAGTATATTTCTGACTCTTTGGTATGTTTCCTTGATTTCTAGGATTCCTATACATTTGGTGGACTCCTTCTTTGGGCTTTTTTTTTTTGTAGGGAAGTTCAGATGGAATCTGTCAGTCAATGCTATAGCAGTGATATAGTTCCATTTACAAATGGACATTCATCTAGAGAAGGCTCTAAAGAATCAACTTATAATAGTCAACAACAATTTATCAATGGAGATGATGTCAAGCTTCCTATTCCAAGTTTCGGTGAGGTTGGAAGAGGACTGGTTGTGGATGCCTGTCTAGTGGGCCAGTGGCTTGGGGTGGACATATCTCTGGAGCCAAGTGTTTTGATTTTGGTTCGGCCCCATTCCATTATTCTAGGATCTGAAAGTATCATGTTGGTCCTTACCCAAAGGGATATTACATCGTTGTCGAATGTTCTTAGCAGAACAATGTTGTGGCTAACTACCAAAGCTCAGAAGTCATCTGGAGATCCCCCATTGGATTATTCTACATTTGTTCTCCAAGATGATTGGGTTGGGCTCGAGGTGCATCTGTGGAGCTCTAATGGAATTGTTGAGGCATCGGGCCAAATAATTTGCTGGAAGTCGGAAGATCATTTTCAGGGGGCATACTTGGTGAGCATTACTTGGGTGTAACTGTGTTAGATGTCTTCTTGGGAAACAAGGATGCCATCATGACTCATTCTCGGTGGCCATTACCGCACTACTGGTTCCTTAGTGGCAGATCGTTAAAAGAGACAGTCGACTATTTTGCTGCCATCCATGTTGCTGAAGATCCCTTAGCATATCTTGGAGGGAGAGAAGAAGCGCCTTATCGATTCATAGTTTGTAAACCTAGTGTTTGCATAAAGGATCTGTTGGCCACTTGCAAAACTAAAGATTTTGAGATCCGTAAGGTTAATTCCATCAGGAGCAAAGGTTACTTGTAAGGCTGAGATACTATTTAAAGTTGTTTTACGACCGACGCGAATACGGGGTTGCTGTTGGTGGTCTACTTCATAATTTCGAGGGGGACCAGAACCGGAAACTCATCACACTAGAAGTCATCACACTAGGTGCATTATTGCATGGTACATAATCCACGGAATTTCAAAGTCATAATTCCATAATTCCCAGCTAAAGTGCAAAGGTGGTGTCGTTTCAGCGACGCATGGAAACAAGGGCATTGAGCGACCTCGTATTCAAACCATTCAAGTAACTAAAACAATTAAAGCAATCATTGATGAGAACGCTGATCAAATGCCCCACCGAATGCGCGATATTAAGGCCATATTCATTAAAACGAGACGATTTGGAATCTCATTTTGTTCATGACCCTAAATTTAGTATGCAAAAGAGTCCAATAAACTGAGACATAAATAAGCCAAAAGACTTATTAATTTAAGCATGTATATGAAATTGCTTACTAATTTTGGAGTTAAGACAATTGAAAGATGATTTTAAAATTTGAAGTCTAACCACTTCAGAATAAATATTGAACTTAAAGATCGAAGCAAACGCTTGTGGTGTATGCTTAGGGTTTTAGGTTTATAGAAAAATTCATCATACAATGTAATAATGCACCTACTCTTACAAATCCATGGTGATGGACAAAAAAAATACAATTTATAAACTGAAAAATACACAATGCAACACATAAAACAAATTAAATAAATATTATATTGCACACTGTTTACAACATTAAATTCTAAAATACCAAGAAAATAAATGAACATAATGGATTAAATAATTTGCGGACTAAATCTATTTCTTCTTTTCAACTCCTTTCTTTATCTTCATTTTTGTAAACATATTTATGAAAAACACCTCCTCTACTACAAATACTTCAGTTACATTGTTTCTCTTAAAATATAAGAAAATACACTACAAACTACTAATCACTTCTCTAAACCTACAGTCTACCCGCCTTCACTCAGAAGATGCATTGTTGTCTTCTCCACACACATAAGCATCCATAGATGCCTTGATTATAGCTATTTGATTTTTGGGAATTTTGATTCTTGGATCAGAAGTCCCTACTCTCACACGTGGCTTCCAAGCAGTCATGATACAGTCCGTGTGCGTCCAGCTTGAAGAAATTGCCTTATCCTCGCACTAAGAATTTCCTTATTTTGTGTCCCAACCTCCGTATGTATCCTTGATAACGTGATGAAAAGATGTAGCCGTCCAATATTGTAGCTCAATTGAATTGACATGCCCTAGATATGGATTAGGATTTGTAAGTGCACGAGCAAGCCAAAATGGGCGGAGGTCACCATCAGCAGGTCGCACTGCAACAAAATAGCTCGCATACACATCACAGCCAACACGGAATGAAGGTGTTGGACGATCACGCCTACGACCAACAAATGGTGCATCTTCTGCAAATTCCTCACGCATTTGACCATTGTCAAGGTATTGGTCTTCCACTTCCTTAGTGATTCGAGAATTTGGCCCAAATCCATCCCGCAATTTCTCATACATCACGAGGGGTGCGTTCACAGCGCTTCTGACACCTTCCCAGTATTTCCGCACTGGCTCATTCTTCCTTCGGAACTCTCCAGACAAATCTTGATTAGCCATTGCACCCCACAATGCAATATATCCTTCTAAATCCTTGCAAACCTCATCAAAACAACGCATTTTTTGTGGAACCAAAGGTGGAGGTGTACCCCTTGGCACTTTAGGATCTCCATCTGTTGTCTCCTTCCACAAGCAAATGCCTCCACCTTCCTTTGGCAGCCAGTCCACATCAGTCCACAAGATCTTGTACTGCATCAAGGGCCATCCACTAGAATCCTTGTAAAATTTGATTTGCTGCGCTTGAGAATGGCCCAATAGAGAATCATCACCTGTATGAAAATATCCCTCTACAAAACACTTGAAATCAGGAACCCCTTCAATGAGATGAGGAATCACAAGCTGTATTTCACAGTCCATGAAAGACTTCATTAACCTTGGAAGTGTAGGGTAATCGTTTGTCTTCAATTTGCTACTCCATCAACCAAAGAGAGCATCAATGTCCTCATGAGTGTGTCCAACAATGAGGAAATTGATGTAAATCTCTCGAAAAATAGCTCTATAGAGCAAAATGCAAAAACCCAGCGGTTCTTATTGTCACCAGAAGCATTGTCAAGTTGAAGAGTTAATGTTGGAGGAAGGGGTTTAGCTTCCACCAACTCATCTGGAGGTGACCCAAGAGAGTCCGTACAAGTTTGTGAGCCTAATAATAAAGCCTCTGTCAATTCAAAACGATCACCTCCTGCAAAAAGTTCACGAGATGAATGCTTTGGTTGCGCTTCCAAATCTCTTAAGAATTTTGCAATTGATCCTATGGTATGGTTGGAGTCTGTGGGGAAGATGTCTAAGCCGTAGTGCGCATATCGCACATCTCCATGCCCATGAGCAATCATGCCCGTAACTGCCACATGCATCTTCATGAATGAATCATTTCCTTTGCTCTTGTGACAGAAATGGGGAGAAGCGGTTTTTGAGTGATCCATCTTATCATGGATAATGGTCAAAACTTTGTCAGGAAACATCTCTGACATTCCATGATTTCCATTATACAAATCCCTATGCGCCTTCTGTCCATCGAGGTGCGCCTTCAATTTGTAGGCCCACACTTGTTGTGCACGTGAACCAGGAGTGCAAGCACTCTTTAGCTGCTTTAATCTATCGCAATATCCACAATGTGCAAAACTATCACCCCTAGCCTTTGGAGCAAACTCTAGAAAAGATTGACGTCGAATGTTGCTCAATCCACTAGCTGAAATATGTTGCAATTGAAATGACGAATTGACATTGTTAATCTCCGGTAACTTGTCTTTCTAGTGAAATCCAGATGGTAAAACCATAGAGGGAACTTTCTCCCCAGAGTCAAGGGTCTTCGTTTTATGCAACATTGCGTCAGCTTCCTTGTCCACCAATAATCGAAGAGTGGCCGTCGCTTGTAAAGTGTGGGTCCAAGGCTTCTTCATCCCCAGATTACCATGATGCTCTGGTTTGTCCTCTTTCTTGGCTTTCTCTTTGTATCTGTAAAAAGTAGCCTTGGATACTCCATGAATATGGCACCAAGCTGTGGGACAAACTTCATGTTTTGACAAGGTGATCATATCCCTTCCATTTTGATCATGGTGGATTTGCTCGTGTACATCAAGCAAACGAGACTTCCGAGTATATACTCCTCCGTCAACATACATTACGGACCGAATGGCTTCAATCTGCCTACGTGGAAATGGTTGTACACAATTCTTGGTGCAACACTCTTTGCTAGATACCTCAGCCACTGACTGCGGGGTGAGAAGGACATCTTTTCTCGGGAGGCTGTTTGGCTCCTTCCTCTCTCGCGAGCTTTCATAGGAACGAACTCCAATTTGTTTTTGCCGCCCGGTCCCGTTCAGAGCGGATGTGTAGAGATGTGTTTGCTCATGATCATACAAACTAGCACCATTCAAATAGACACTCGAAATGGGCCAAGGGTGCATTGACCACATCCACTCCGAAGGAACTTCTTCTTCGCATAAAGACTCTGCAATATGAATAGCAACGCGATCGTCACCAAGGGGCTCCCCGTTCATGTCGATGACAAGATCCGCATCTATGTTGTGGCAAATCCCTTTAGCCACTTCCACCGAGCTTTCATTTCTGAGGATGACACACTTCGTATACCAAGAACCACGTGGTATTCCCTCGCAAGGTGCAACACCTTCGGGCAAAACTAGCACCGGAATTGTAAACTCGTTGACATCATGAGTATCCATCCTGCAAGCAATGTAACTGACATTAGTTTATAATGGAAGATCACATCTACGAGGCCTGAATACATCATACACGAAATTCTATGAATTCATTGCCAAATTATCTTTGAGCCAAAGATATGAATTTATATAATTCAATGTATAAGGATATGAAGTCTCTCACCAGGGAAAGAGGAATGCAAAGTGAGGTACCTAACTATCCCAAAACCATGAAATCCACTAATTCTATATAATATCCATAAAAAATAAGAATATCAAAATCATTCAAATCAACCATCTCAAAGACAAATCAGTAAAATATTTAAAGCTTACAAATTTATTATCTAATCAAAGATAATCATCTAGAGAACAAGACATATGTTTCTATTCAAACGTTTATGCCTGAAATGATATCACCAAAGAAGATATCCAACCGCCTTACAAATACTCAAAGTGAATGAGAAGGATCATTTTATCCTCGACCCGAAGATAACTAATATGTCAATAATTGTCAAAGAGTATTACTTTCAATAATTTTTACCAGAACTCAAACCAAATACGGCAGCTAATACTTTAAAAGTATATTATCTTTGATACGAAGATAAATGATTACAGAACATTTACTAGTGAAATCTACCCAATAATACATAATCGCAATGACATCAATTTGATAGAATTCACCTACAAAAATTTATCTTCGGTCCGAAGATAAAAATCAAAATACAAACATGATGAGAACAATTCCGAGAGTGAAATAGAAGAAGAGATCGGGTATATTCATTGAGAGAATAATGTATCCAGGAATTAGTATTTACTAAATTATTTATCTTCGCCTCGAAGATAACTGCAAATAAACCAGAAAGTACATTTTGGCCTCATCAAGTTTTACATTATCTTAATGATCATAATATACATTATCATAAGCTAATGACACTTATCTTCAACTCGAAGATAAATAGTATAGGAATTGTTGTTCAAGATTATCCTCGAGCTGAGGATAAATATGATCATTCCTGGATGGTACTGACGTTGTCCCCGGGTTTTCCGGCATAGAAATAGGGGAGTTCAAACCACGTGAAATTCTACACTAACCTTGGAATCCGTGCCGTCCGAATGCTTATCGCTCAAGACTATCACTTGTAGTTGACGGATGGATAACAGAACACTGTACCTTGTACAACAATACGGTTTATAATCAGACAGGTCTCAGAGAATGACACCAAACACAGAAACTTTGACAAGAAAGAATGAAAAAAGAACCTGGAACTTACGAGAACTTACGCGATACTAAGCCGCCAAGACACTATTAACTTCGCAAAGACAAAATGAAATGAAAATGCACACGTTCAGAGGCCGCGCCATAACAATGCATGCAAGAGGCAAAGGAGGAAGGAAAGACTAGCAAAATGAGACAATATGGGGAGCTCACAAGAAAGAGACGATGAAGAAAGTGGTGGGATGACAAGCGGGAAATTTGAATGTTTATAAATTTGAGGAACCAGGGGACGAGTATCTCCCTGCTTTGGGGGCGTTGACATTCCTATCCTGCAACTGGTGCTGACGGGGTGGAATGGAATCCAATGTTCCACCAACCTTTATTTTTATAAATAGGCGGAATTTTAACAACCAAATTATTAGTAGCCGATTCTTGTCAGGGAATGAGGACTTTACAAAAATATAGCCACATGTCATTTGTCACAGAAAGTGAGATTTTTTTGGAATGGAATCTCAAAATTTAGGAGATCCCTTATTTTGGAATTCGGTTTTCGTGAAGTATTTTTAAAAAATTATTGGTAAAACTGTTTTAGGGTTTAGGGTTTAGGGTTTAGGATTTAAGATTTTTTGGGTTCAAGAAGAAAAGCTATGCCACACAAACCTCAAAATAGTCAAGCTTGGGCAATCAAAAATATCATAAGGACTTGAAATTTGAAATTAACCCCTATAGCCCCGAGGCCTTTTCTCCATCAAAACACACTCAAAACTGCCACTTCTATTGCCAAGAGCAAAAAACTATAAAAATTGTGTTTTTTTGGCAAAAGGATCTAAACAAAGGATCTTATACTAGGCTAGTATGAGAATGTTTGCAAGAAATTTCAGAAACTTTGACCAAATAGATTGCAAGATATTTGCATTCAAAGTGAAAAAATTGTGTTTTTTTGCACCTTGTTTGACCAGATTTTTGGGCTTTGAACCTATTTCACTTAAATTTTTTGTGTTGTTGATTTTGATTTTCTAAGTTTTTATGTTGAATACTTCAGTTGAGAATCTAGAAAAAAAATTCAAGCAAAAAAACACCACATTTTTACTCATTAAAAAATTATTAAATAAAAGTAGGTTCAAGATTGAAGGAATAACTAAATTGTTAATAGCTCTAAGACAAAATTGAAATACCATAATTCCAACAGTGAGATTGTTTCTAGCAAGCAAATTCAACCTTGTCTAACAACTTTTTTTTTTAAATTGTAAAAATTGCATTAAAAAATGAATCCTAAAAGTTATTTTTTTAAGAAGATGCTTAGATTGCCCGAAAAACTAAGATTGTCCATAACTTTTTCATTATTAGTCCAAATGTAATGAATCAAAGCTTTAAATGTAGACAAAAAGACATAGATTTTGAAAAAAATATTTAAGGAATTTATTTTGACTTTCTATGATTTTTGTGTGCTGCCCAGCAAACTCTGTTTTTGACATCACTTTTTCTCTCGGGCACGAATTGAAATAAAAATTATATATCCACAAAGCTCTCGCAGAACCGCACAACCTCAGAAAATCCCAAAAAAATTCTCTACAAACTGAGGTCACAGGAACCTACCCGAACCTAATTGTCTCTTGATGGAACCAACAAACCTTTAGGGGTTAAAAGATGAATTTGTTATAGATTATATTTTACTATATGTGGAAAGATTGATTCATCTCATTTGGATTAGTATTGAGAAGTTATAGAGCATCTTCCTTTTGGGGCAATTATAGCATCTTTTTCGAAAAAACATCATATTGGATCTACTTTGTAGCTTTCAATTCAATTTTTCAATATGATTTTTTATTTAATTCAAAGCCTATAGTGCAAAAATTTAAAAGTCGAGGATTCAAAGTCTTATTATCTTGTGTAGTAAAGTAAGAAAACTAAAGCTTGTTTTCATTAAAATATAATATATTGAACAAAATACAATTTTGGATGAATTGACACTTACATTATTTGAACACATATTAACACCATATATGAACTAAGACAATTCCAACCTATATCAAGTACATTGGAAATATTTGCATTTAAAATGAAAAAGGTTTGTTTTTTCATCTTGCTACAGTAAATTATAAGACTTTGGATTCTCTTTAACTTATAATTTATGCAAATGAATACGGATTTTGAATTAATTTTTTTACTAAAGACATGAATTAATATTTTAACCTATAAAGGACCAAGGCCATTTTTGGGGTCAAAATTACTCAAAATTGTCATTTCTATTGCATTCATCCAAAAAAATTACATTTAAAAGAATCTAATTGTAAGATCTTGTACTTCACTTGTTTGAGATTGTGTGGTTTTAATTGCATAAAGTTTGACTATACAATTTGAAAATTATCAGGATTGAAAGTTGAATTCTTTATTTATTTTTAAACATTGACCTGTAGCTGTAGATGAATTTGACTACTAATTGTGGAATTTCCTTTTGGAATCTAAACTTTGAATTAAAATAAAGATTGTGATAAGTAAAAGATTTGGTAGTCTTGGAATATTTTTTCAAAGAACATGTACTTGATTTTCATTCTTTTAAAAATTGTTAGGTAGATGTAAGTTTATGATTGAAAGAAAAACTAAATTATTAATAGCTCAAAGATGGGATTGAAACACAATAATTCCAATGGTAAGATTGTTTTACCAAGCAATTTTAACATTATTAAACCTTTTTTTTCAAAAATTATAAAAAATTTCATTCAAAATGAATCTTCCAAGTTAATTTTTCAAGAAGTTAGATGCTTAGATTGGCCTTTAACCCTTTAGGGCCTAAAGAGCCCCAAGCAACCTCTTGAATTCTTTTAGAACCAAATTTGCATATTATAATTTTATAACTTAATTTAAATTATTATTTTTCCACATATAACCATTTATATCTTCTATCTGATCTGAGTTTCTGATATTTTTTTGAAAAAAATAAATTTATAACATTTTTGAGAGTTTCTATCTTTGAGAAATTATAGTAATTACAAAAAAGCTGAATTGAATACCATGAAATTTTGGTAGAAAATAGAAGAAATTATAATGAATATTATGGTGAAGTTGGCATGCTCTCTTTAGTTATACACAAATAAATTTGATAGAGAAACATGTTCCACAGTGCATTTTGAAACTCTAGAAATCCCAACTTCAAATTGCCATAGACAAATCATTAATGCTCCAAATTTAATAGCCAGCGGCTCACTAGAAGTGGAATTTCTTTGCCCTCACATCTTGTTCACACCCCATAAGCAATTGAGGCTAGGAAAATATTCCAATTCCCAATAGTCAATTTAAAACAATCGAATTTGTCATTCTCGGCCCTGAAATCCCATTGGTCCTATTGGGGCCAAAATGCAACTTCGGATACTAGACTCATACGGTCTCAATATTCATCATAATTTAGTACATTTTTTGGTAAAGCTAGAAAAATACACAAGTTTCTTGGTAATATGACTTTTATTTCAATTATTGTCCAGAAGTCAAATTTATTGCACAAAAAGTCAAAAATAGAGGACGGTTGGCAAATAGCCCCCAAAACTCTAAAAAGATAAAAATAATTTAAATTTTTTGTCCTATTGCATTATATTTTTTTGAATTATTTTGTTCACAATGTAAAATCTCCTAACAAATTAATGTAAAACTCCTTAACACATTAATATATTCTTGATATAAATCCTTTTGTCCAACTTTGAATGTTAACATCTTCCAATCCGTATGGGAAAATTGTCCTTAACCATTTCATCACCAATCCTATTTGAATAAATCAAAGCTTCATATGAAGAAAAAATATAATATTTTAGGAAAAATATAATGACTAATTCATATGACATAAGTCATAATTATTATGACTTCCTGCAATTTTTTTTCATGATGCTTACACTAGTAGAAAAATCATGACCAAACCAACAGAAAATCAACTGATTTCTGTTCATTTCTGTTGTTTGGAGTACTGTAAGGGCTTTTTGTAAAAGCCAACAAAATGACCAACCGTTTTCTGTTGATTTGGATAGTGCAATGACCAAATCAACAGAATTTCAAGGAATCTAGAATCTTTTTGGAATCTTTTTGGAATCTTTGAGAATCTTTTGAAATCTTTTTGTTTTATTGTAGTAGGGCAAGGTTAACACATTGAAAACCTTACCCATTGCAAGATTATGTCGTTTGGATTTCAAAAAGAAAGTATTTTCAGCCCTTCTCAATTGATTAATTAGGTTTTGTCTTTTATGATAAACTTTTTGACAAAAATGTGTAGATTCTACAACTTGTTACTCTCCATAATATGTTGAAGAAATAAGTTGAAAATAAATAAGAAATATTTCAACAAAAATTATTCCATAATCATGCTTGAAAAGAATTATAAAAATAGAGGTAGAATATGATTTAAATACTTAATTGTCAACAATTTAGTTACGGAATTGAAAAATTCCAATGCCAATGTTTATAATGTTGTAATAAATAATCTACATTCAATGGTATTTTTTTGCAAATATTGCAAATTGAATTACATAAAGGACTTCAAAGTTCAGTTTTGAGTAGAGATTCTTTAATTGCCTAGAAAATAAAACTCCTCACACCTTTCTTCTTAGTACAAATGCAAAGATTGTAAGCTTTTCAAGTAAATATAAATCTAAGAAATCAAGTTGAAATTTTTTTTCTTTAAGAATTTTTATTTTTTTTTAGAATCCCGAGTTTCTCACCAAGCAATTAAAATTATATATCATGCAATAACTAATAATTATGTAGTCAAAAGTTACAAAAATTATTGCAGCTAACTTAAAGCTACTCTTTGATCACATGTTATGTGAAAATTTTGAAGAAAAACAAAAAAATTCCATTTGTAATAAGTTGCATGCCCACAAATATTATTATGTTGCCAAAAAAATGCAATTTGGTCCTTTAGGAGTTAGGACACCACGGTTGGAACTCTATGTACAATGAATGTTTTTTTAGCTTAATCATTCGCAATTTGTTTTATTTTAATACTCAGCAGACTTTGGTGTCCATTTTGACATAGTAAAATAACTTTTTTCAAAAAACTTTGAACAAGAAAAAGTTGTTAAATCAAGTTAAGTTTCATCTCCAAAACCCCTTTTGAGATTTTGAGACTCCATTCAAAAGTTATGGACAAATTTCAGAGAGGGGTTGGAAGGGACATTTTCTTTGACATTTTCAAACATCCTCTCTGAAATTTGTCCATAACTTTTGAATGGAGTCTCCAAATCTCAAACGGATTTTTTGAAATGAAACTTAACTTGATTTAACAACTTTTCTTTGTTCAAAGTTTTTTGAAAAAAGTTGTTTTCTTATGTCTAAATGGCCGCCAAAGTCTGCTGAGTTACAAAACACAGAATTCTAAGTGAAAAAGTAAGAAAAAATACCCGTACTTAACATGTAATTAGAAGTGTGGTGTGTTGGTTAGACCTTCCAGTTATCAAGCCCAAGGGCTTGGGTTCAAACCCCATGGGTGGGGAAGGCAACCGTTAGGGCTGCCCGAAATTTCCGGGCAGCGAGAAAATTTTCTTTTTAGCTGCCCGGAAATGTCGGGCAGAAAAAAAAAATAAAAAAAAAATATATATATATATATTTTTTAATTTTTTTCTCTCCTTAGAGTTGACTAAATCAACAGAAATAATCAACAGATTTTGTTGATGATCAACGTGACCAAATCAACAAAAAAAATCAACACTTTTCTGTTGATTTGGACGTTGAGTTTTCTACTAGTGTTATTCAGTTCAGTTCTAGGCTTCTTGTTGTAAAGTATGGCTTTTACTTCCTAGTCCTTCATTGAAATAATAAAAATTATATTTCTACAAAGCTAATAAATTTTAAACTAAATAAATAGTAGTTTAAAGATGGACTTGAAGTATACTAATCCCAACGGTAATAACTTTTTAACAAAGAAAGTAATCCTTGTGCAAACTTTTCTTTCTGCAATTGGTATAATTGAGTCTAAAAATGGATCTAGCACATTATTTTTCCAAGGAAATGCTAAAAATGCCTTCAAATTAAGATGCTCCATACCTTTCACAACACTAATTCAAATGATTGAAATGAATCAATCTTTACATTACATAATTATATAGACAAAAAAATAATCTATAAGAAATAAATTTAAAAAAAATTATTTCAAGTTTAGGGGATTTCTTTACTGCTTGTGGTTGACTACTTTGAGCTTTGCGCAACATAATTATTGCTATTGGAGAATCAATTTTATTAAAAACTATACTTACAAAATAAAATTTCAAAAAACTTATTTCAAAAATTGAGATATTAAAAGGAATTGCACAAAACCTTCAATTGTTACCCAAGGAGACACTTGAAACTTGAAGACTTATGGGGTTAATCAAAATAGAATGAATAAATTTTTTTTGAACAAACATCAATCCATGCAGTAAAATACAAAAATTTAATGAGTTTTTAAAAATAAATTTACTAAGAGGATGACTTCGGAATGGAAATTTAAAAAATCTTATTATGGGTTTTGAAAAAAAATTCTTTTTGAATGCTTTTGTTTATATTTGTGAAGAAAATATTTTTAGTTTGTGCTTTGTTTAAGTTCATTGTTCCGTTGCTTATTTACTCAAGAAGGTGATCTATTTTGCCAACCATTCTTTAGATTCCCACAATCGTGTCATTGTGTGAGGATCCAATTTTTACCGCCGAGGTCTTGAAAGCTAGAAAGGGGTCCCAAAATTTTCAATCTTCAATATGTAGAAATTAAGGGAGCTCCAAATTCAATGCCTATTTTTATACCATTAAATAAAAATGATAGTAGAACAATTGAATATACATTTTATATGAATCAAAATGTCGTTTTGTTAATTTAGCATGAATTTGATTACGCCATCTGCGAAAGGTTACATCTCTTGGAGTTTTTTTGCAGGATATGTATATTTGAATGTTTTGTAGTTTATGTATGTAGTTTCATAATTATATCTTATAACTTTCATATGGAATTCTAAATATATTCATGAAACAATTTTGTACAAGATACATGAAGACATCATATTAAAAGTGTAAAACTAAAGGGAAGCCATTAACTTCAACACGACGATGGATCATACTTGAGGTTGCTTAAAGCTCTTCAAATTATTAATTTGATTAGTAGTAAATAATATTATTAAATCCAATCATTAAACAAATATTTTTATTAAAAGCCACTGTTCATGCCAAGTCTTTTTATAAATATTCATGATTTTGATGCAATTTTATTCTTGTAGAATTTGTTCTCCTTACATCCATAAAAATGTTATTACACTTTGCATTCCAAACAATGTAGTACTTCACAAGTCATGATGATAATAACTAAAATCCAAAAGGAATCAATTTGAGAATTAGGTGAAGTGCACATTTTCATATCAAATGGCCAATGTTCAAATGCATGGGATGTCTTTTATGAATCTATTATTGCATTTACTTGACTATTTGATTGATATTATTATGGAAATTTAATCACTTGTTATGCATCTAGAATCTAAGACAAACAAATTTGTTATCTATTACAAAATCACATGAGCATTATATACTAGAGCAATACTTCATATATGCAATAATATTAAATATTTGTATTGGCATTAAGTCATTAAATATTGTATTGGCATTAAGTCATTAAAAATTTGTATTGGCATTCAATTTGTGTGGCATAGCTTTTCCTCTAAGATTATTTTAATCCAACAATTAGCAAGGTGACAAAACAAATTGTTTTTCCAATGACCGACCCGTTGTTCAATTCCAAAAACCAAAATTTAAAGTAGTTCACTTCATTATTGAGTACTACATAGCGTAGTGTGGTGCAATGTTCGGGAAGAACCGACGGCAAAATCAAAGTTAGCCGGTGGAATTGGAAAGAAACCCGGTAACAATTTGAAACCATTAACAAAAAACCGGTGAAAATGTCTACAAATTTTTAATTTTGAATGAAAAAAAGAGAAAATAACCGGACTTGGTACTTGAAAAACGGGTTAAGTATGGAAATTGGAGAAAATTAGTCGCTAAAACTAAAAATACTTCCCGAACACTGGTGTAGAGAAGGAGGTTGGGATTGCAGGTTCGGGTTCCCAAACTACAGGTTTGAAACTGGTCCGGGAGGTCAACGCGAGGTCGGGTGGGAAGTTCGGCCCAGGTTCGTGGACAGGCTCGTGACCAGGTTCGGGCACAGGCTCGGGAGGTCGTCACTCCCGTTTGGCGAAGCGGCGAGGCTGTTCTTGCATTTCCGTTTCCAGCTTCTCCTCTGTGGGTTTTGGTGCACCTTGTCTTGGAGTTTCATTGCGTACTTCCTTGTTTGTATAGGGTTTTCTCTTTGTGTTCTAGTTAATGCTGTCTGTAGTTTAGTGATTTGGTGTGTGTTATGCGAGAAGGCCGAATTTGGAGAAGGTCGATGGTGGTCAATTCGGAGAAGCTCCGCAACTGCTGTGGAACTTGTATCGCAATTTTTGGCGCTCGTAGGGTTCATCGCGAACAAGGGTGGCGAGTTGTGCGAGTTGTGGCGCGGCGAGGTCGGAGGTGCGCATTCTTGGTGTCACGAGCAGCTCTGTAGCGTGAATCGTGAGCTTGGAGGTCGCTCGGAGGTCGCTCGCTTGGAGCTTGGAGGTCGACTGGAGGTGGTCGCTCGCTCGGAGGTCACTCGCGTGAAGCTCGCAGGTGGTGCTTCTTGTAAACCGCTCCGCCTTGTGATTTGTTTAGGGTTCAATGTTTGCATTTTTTGTTTCTTCAGCTTGTGAATGTTTGAAGCTAGTTTCTGTTTCTTCAGCTTATGAATGCTTCATGCTAGAATTTAGTTTGTTGCGTGGGTTCGTTGATTCTGCTTGTGAATGCTTCATGCTAGAATTTAGTTTGTTGCGTGGGTTCGTTGATTTTCAGTTTCATTCCTATGTTGAGTTTGTGCAATTTGTGGTTTAGTTTTCACTAGTTTGTGTTACTTCATTCTTGAATTCATGTTGAAATATGACTTCATTTTTGACTTTGCAAGTACTTCCAATGTGCAAATTTTTTACTCTAGGAGAATTGAGCTGCCATTGTATATTGTCTGGAAGAAGCACTGATAGGTAAGGAATTTCTGGTTTCAATCTCTTTCCCGCATTCTTTTTCGTTTTTTGTTTCAAATAAACATGAATGTTTGCTTGGAAGTACAGTTGTATGATGCGTTGCTTGGGCTATCAGACCAGAAAGCATCCAGTATAACAAATACCTTAGATAACAAACTTATAATTTAGGGTTTTAGACAACATATCCACTTCCACATAATCTCGGTTGCCTGAAACGATGATGGAATTGAGTATATTTATCCTCAGTCCGAGGATAAACATACATAACCCGAGGATAAGTATGCTGGACTAGAAGGTCAGAGTCGAGAAATCAAGCATACTTATCCTTGGCTCGAGGATAAATATCATTGGGCCAAGGATAAATATGTTGGATTAGAATCCCACAGCCGAAAAACCAATCAAGTTTATCCTCACCCCAAAGATAGTTATCTTCGGGTCGAGGATAAACATTCTACAACTCTAGGATAGGCACTAAAACATAAACCACAAACATAAAACAAGCCAAAAGATAATAAAAGCAGCTAGAAAATAAATACATAACCATATTATCCTCGACTCGAGGATAAATACAGTCAATAGAAGAAATTTCCTAGAGATCATAGGCGACGGTGAACTATGAAAAGTAATGTAACTATCTTTGGTCCGAGGATAATTATCCTCGGACCAAAGATAAAAACCAAAGCGACAGACAACCAAAAAGACAGAACTACCTAAAACAAATTCAAAAACAACAAACATACAGAGAGACAAACAAACTAAACCAATTATTCATACTGTATCTATTAAGAAGGAGAAGAAGATTATCCTCGACGCGAAGATACTCCCAGGCAATGAAAGCTCTAGGCCCCTAATATAAATAACAGTACAATGGATAATAGATGTAAATGTAGATGCTACAATTATCTTCGGGACGAAGATAATCCTACACACTAATCTAAGTGATAACTCAATCCATGCAGACACTTCTAAAGATGACAGTGGCTAAAATATACGACTACTCAGCGACCGCCCTGTTCCTCGAGCCATTCACGAAATGGACGTCAGAGGAGCCATTCATATTCGACTGGCCGGAGCTCTACGGCCACCTCTGGCAATTCAAAGCCCATTGTGGATTCCTGGACATTCGGAATAAATCGGTCAAAAGACTACGTCCTTCTACGCCACAGGGTGAAGGATTCAGGAATCTACGTGAACTAGAACCTGGACGAGAAGGTCGCCCTCGTAAAGCTCCACCAGGAGAAATTAATTGTCCTAACACTTCATGCATGCGACCAATCCGGAAAGAAAACAAAGCACACGCACTCCATTATCCTGCATAAAGATGACAATGTGGGAGCGTTCGATCTAGATAACCTCATAAGAGGTTTACATGAGGCAAACCACGACGAACTGGTGGATGAGTTCCAATAGACATTCTACCCATGGATACGCAAAAACGCCATCTTCATGGCGAGAAGGATTGGGTACATGTTTAGCAGATTGAAGGACTACGCCAAAGAACATGTAGACAAGCAATCCCGTAACAGCATTGGTCGTGGCCAAGTCAGACGCGAAGTAGACGCCGAAACAAAGTCGGTTTCTGGGGCACTTGCCCGACCTGGGAGCAGAGGGAGTGGAAGGGGGACAACGCAAGCCCAGCTCCCTAAACGGAAGAACCCGGATACAGGGGCCGTTGAGGCCATCGAGAAGCGCCAAAAACCCATGACAGATAGTCGGGCAAAAATTGTTGGGAGTTCAGGCTCCGCGCTAATAAACGTTCATAACAGAAAGACGAACGAATATGAGCCCATCCAGAAATTCGAAGTGGTCGGCGCATACCTGAAAGATTTCTGGGACAAGCACGCATCATGCTTTATTTTTGATCCCATGACATTCAAGGTCAACATCTCCAAATGCCATCTGGCCCCCCTAAGATACATCATTTGTAAACTGGAGATGAAGATTGTTGAAGAAATGAAGGAGACTCTTACCCATCTTAGGTCCGTCCAACAAAGGCAACTAGTATGCCTGACTCCGGTTGATGCCAACAAAAGGCTCTTCAAGGAACGTCCTTCCAAGTGGGATGATATTAAGGACGGAAATTTCTATATTATTAATGACCAACATAGCATCACTGCCTCCAAGATGCTGCAGAGTGGCGGATGTTGCAAGTCCCGAAAGGTGGAGTTGCAGACGTGGAATGCAACGATTGTCTATACGCTTGACGCAAGGAAGTTGATCGAAATATCCAAGTGGTACAACTCCTCCAATCACCTCGTTCATAGTCAACCGACATGGGGGAACCAGATTTCAGCTTGCAAGCAGGTGTGGAAGGAACTCAAGTGGCCAACGAATGTAGAACGTGAAGGCCTGGCAAGACTGAACAATGCCGTCTGCAATTTAACTGTTTACAAGGTATGCAACGTCTGTTTGTTTATCTTCGTGTCGAAGATAAACTATGTTTAGTAATGGTAAGTAGTATAATGGTGCATTGCTTGTGCCCTGTAATGTATTTGTAATACATTGTCATCAAGCATGAGTATGATTATCTTTGCCTCGAGGATAATTTGCTCTCTGTCGTAATCACCTAGTGTCTGAGAACTGACGATTGATCCAATGACAATGTTGCCTTGCAGGAATTTGTAGATGCTGTGTTAATTCGATATTCGAGCATTAACCCGGACAAAGAAGGTGCCAAGGTGAAACTCGCGTCCGATGTCAAGAATGAAATTAGAATCATTACATTGGTAGACGAGACGTACCAGTTGTGGGAGGAGTTCCTTCGGAAACACACTGACGGAGAACTGGTGGATCCAGTGACGTGAATACAAGAGTTCCACGAAGAACTTCAACCCCAAGAACTTCTCGCTGAAGAGAGAGTTCTTCAAGCACATGGGGCATTTCACGGACAAGGACCTCAAGGAATATGTCCTCCATCTACTTGGAAGAACAGAAGGGCGCACCCGCGGTTACCCGAAAGTCTCCGTGGCTGCTGCAAGGATCTTGTGCATGGACAACTATAAGGCCGAGCACTGGGTGGAGCGTAGGAAGCGCAAGAAAATCGTCATGGAGGAGTTTATGGCCCTTGACAAGTCCTTGAAGTTCAGGGACTCACAGGGGGAAGTGATCGATGTGGTATGGAGAAAATGGAAGCGCACAAATAAGTTCACTTCTGCTTCGTGGGATTTTCTTCTGACTGCCCCGCCCAATTCTTTTTTTTGTGAAGCGACTAACAAACGAAGCAAAAAAGAAGACGGCTGTAGACTTTAAGGACCATCCAAAACTGTCCGTGGTCTATCCCATCTTCAAGATATTCTTGAAGCTGAAGAAGGAAATCGTAGAGACGGGGGGCAATGTGTACATCCAGAGGCACTAGTGCTATCCGCAGGCTTTTGTGACAAGCCACCAGTGGCCCTACACAAATAGAGAACTATGGCTTGCTGTCATAGACTTTCGAATCCTGCCCAGACTGAAAGCTAGATCCAATGATGGTCCTCCGTATTCTCCACTGCTCAATTACTTGGCTGCTCATTTGAAGCCCGGAATTACTACTTCGGGCGCCTAGTTATGGATTGTGGGAAGTCAATACAACTTGGAGGCTACCAAGAAATTTGCAGCTTTGCGGCTGAAGGACTACAAGATCAAGGTGTCCATGTACCAACTCAATAAAGTTGAGAGGTTGGACAACACGACAACACGAGCAACGCATTCCGTGGTGAATCTTGTATTCGTGTTGAAAAAAGGGACGGATGGTGAGCCCAAAAATGTGGATGTTGTGAAGAGGGTCTACTCCACGGGCGATATTCCTTACTACACTGAATTCCAGAAGAATACGGAGGCCAAGTATAGGATCCACGCCAGCGAGTTGAGGATGGAGTTCTACACTGACATTCTTCAGAGCTTCTGTGTGAAGGGAAAGAACGTCATCGGCATCTACATAGGGTCAAAGTTCATGATTGCCGCCAAGGTAAAATTCTAAATCATACCACCCATTATCCTCGAGCCGAAGATAACACCTTGAGTTCGATGGTTATCTTCGGCCCGAGGATAACCATCCATGATCAATAGTTAGCATTGGTTGTGGAATAGGACTTCAGTATCAATGCGGTTCTCCTAGTTGTTTTCATATATCAGATCCTAACCCTAAACCCTGAACATTTATCTTTGACTCAAGGATAATTGTGCTGGAGTTTATCTTCGCAATTTAATGTGAAAATTAGGTACTAACTTGTTGTATTGGTGCTGCAGATGTATGGCCTCTTCTATTATGGAATTATCGAGTGGCATCTGTCCGAGAAGCATTGGGACATGGCAAAATACGGCAGTTCCTTGGACATCAAAGACTTCTGCCATGAGAATTCGCCATACCTTCCAGGTTGTGAACGTCCAAGCAACCTATCAACTCCGGAAAAAAGATTCTGAGTCCACGCCATCCTTAGCGGATACCATCAAAATTACAGAGAAGAAAGCCGAATTCGATGGTCACGGTGGTGCCATAGAACTCAGGATAAATGAGTTCGGGACGAATACTGAGATGGTCGGCAGCGACGACCTGGATGTTATCATAACCGATGTCTAGGTGATGAATTGGTTGCCAGAATTGAACCCCTCTGGAGCTGAGGAAGAGGCACAGGACACGGAGCAAGTGGAGGTGATGGCAGCGGCAGAGAAGAAGATAAAAAAGAAGGGCAAGATGCCCATTGAAGGGACAGTGGCCATATACGATCTGAGTGAACTCAAGGAGTCCTACTCGGATCTGAATGACATTGACTACGGGGATGCGGACGTTGACAAAGGGGGGCCCTCAAGTGCCAACAATGAAGTGGAATCAGCTTTGGAGCTGCCACCTAAGCCTGATGCGGAGTCCGTTGTGCATCTTGTTCAGGGTCCAACACTTCTGCTTTTGGTGAAGCTAGAGAACAAGGACTTCTAGAAGGAGCGTGCGGAGAAGAAGGCCCTGAAGAGGGCAGAAGAGGAAGCCAGATGGGCAGAGGAGCAATTGGAGAAGGAGATGTTGAAGGCGGAAGTTGAGAAACTCCGGAAAGAGAATGTATCTCTCAAGACAATGACGCAGGATCCGTCTATCTCTCGATCCCTTCCACAAATGAGTTCCGGATCTCCATAGGGCTCTGTTCAGAAGTTGACTTTGGCCAACACCCAGCATTATCCTCGAGGCAAAGATAATGCTGCCTCACCTTAGGCCCGTGTTCAGCAAACAACCTCGGCCAATACCCCGAAGGATCTTTGCGTTGAAGATAACGTTGTCTCTCATTCTACCTTGGATGAGGACAGTACTAGACCCACGTCTGCTAAGCTGGCACTACCGAATGTTCGATAGGAGGAACATGAGCATGACGAGATCCCGGACCAGCAAGACCTGAAGCTGAATCAGGTTATCTTCGATGCGAGGATAACTTAACTCGGCTTGCTGGTATTGGACTCCAAGGGGAGTCAGTGTCGGAGACGCAAGAGGAAGGTGAGATTCTTGCGGATTCGGTACCGCTTGCGGTTGCCTCCCTGGACCACAAAATGGTGGTTGAATTTGAGAACCCGCCTGACGAAGAGGAGAGCTTGGACTACGGGGGTTATATGGACAATGAAACGGCCAACATGGATCTCGGTCATGTACAATCTCCAGCATCTTCAGATCCCTACGATTATTCATCAGTCTATATCCATTGGGATTTAATGAATGTTCGTGTTGTGGGTTTCTCATGAGGGATCTCTTATGTCGATTCATTCTGATTGACAAGAGGGAATGGTCAGTCTCTGATTGTTTGGCATCGACAAACTGCTCTCTGTGACTTTGTCTTGTAGGATAGTGTACATACTCGAGCGAAGTGTAGTGAATACTGTAACCAAATTGGATAGTAACTCATCAAAACCGGTAGACCGGATGTATCTTAATTACTTGAGAAATAAATATACGGGGCACTCTTCTTTCGGTGAATTTTGTGTCTAATGGATTCATTTTGACCATGCTTGTGCTCAGCGCAAAAAAAATATGAGTGTGCTTCAACCGTTGCCACTCAAACTACCTCTTACTGGAGGGGTTCTGCAGTCGCTTAGTGGGGTTAAGTACTGTTTGCCATTTTATGAGTCACCTGATTTCGCATTTCAACAGGTAACTACATATCTTTTTTTGTTTTGTTTGATTAAAAAGTAGCAAGGAAGCGGAGAGAGAGAGTGCCGCGGAGTGTGTCCACGCTAGTTCCTCAATCGTGGCAGAAGTGGTTGAACGTCGTATTTGATTTGAACGGAGTACTGTGTGAGTGTTTGTTTCAAAGGCCATTTTTGAAACAATGGTATCACACAGTGCATGAGAATATATTTTCCGACCGAATCCCCACTATCATTGAACCCAAGGCCGTCTTCGTTTGTCCCAACATGAGGGAATTCTTAGACGAGCTTTCTAGAATCACAAATCGCATTGTAGTCTGGAGCTCCATGTTGAAGAAGACTGTAGAACCTGTCGCTGGTTTCCTGTTCCAAAACAACAAGGCGACCTTCGATATCCTAGGCCAAGAACAGTGCAAGACGATAGAAGTGTCCAAGGGGCAATTCCTTAAACAGATTGGGTCCCCTTGGAAGTACCTGCTTCTCAAAGTGCTTGAAGAACAATTGTTCCTAGACCCGGATGATCCAACGTCCTTTAACAAGGACAACACTCTTCTCATTGACGACTCTCCGCAAAAGAGCATCCTCAATGAGAACGGGAATGCGATATTCCTTGAGAGTTGGAATCATGAGAGGCGTGGGGACAATGTATTGTTGGGCAGTTTGGTTCCGTGGTTGAGGCGACTTCATGAGGAATGTCCTCTTAGTTGCTTGCGCGAGTTCGTTGATGCGAACCGCATTGGCGTGCCCCTTTTATCTCCTAAGTCCCATCTTGCGTATGGAGTGTTAGGCGCCATGAAGGAGTCCACCAATAATTTTGGGACCCGTTTCGTCTTGTTGGGGATGAAACTAGTGATTGAGTTGGAGAGACGTAGGATGAATTAGTACTTCTGCATATACTCGTTGATTGTAGAAAGTGTTGTACATACTTAGTGTGAATACAAATTACTATGTAAATTTCATTCATGGGTATTAGTAAAATTTTGAAGTTTCATGTTTTGATTCCATGTTTTGTCTATGTTGAGTTATCTTTGGATCAAGGATAAATTCTGGTCTTTGAGATTTTGTTGTTTTTGGTTGGAGAATAATTGTAGAGGCTTTGTCTTATCAATGAATTGAAGATATTAACTATGCAATAATTTATTATCTTTGGACCGACGATAAACTGTGTAAGGTTATGTACTCTCCGTTTTCTTCAGGTCGGAAGGTCCGTAATGCACCTGTTGCAACAAAGACAACCGCTCACCACTAGGAGCTTGTTGTCTGGGTCAGATGCACCCATGTTTAGGAAATCCGAATTAGGTGGAGGGAGCTTCTTGCCGTTCTCTTATCCTAGGCCTTTTTTTCTCGGCTCTGCAACCGACGCGGCTTCCATAGCCATCGACTTCTCAAATGTGGAGGAAGGTGTGGTCGACAGCCCACCCAGTAGAGGATCATTGAGGACCCCGATTTGCTTGCCTTCACCTGTGAAGAAGAGTGACTTCATTCCTAGTCAATTGCGCTCGCAATCGCCAACGTTACGGACTTCAAACACCCCACACAGGAAACTATATGTAGATGAAGAACACGAGGCGATGGATCCTCGCCTTGAGGATGGACTAAAATCACTTGCAGTGGTTGCATATCACCTTCTACAGGGTGATGATTACAATACAGATTTCACAGGAGGAGGTTGTAAGAGGAAGGTCCCATCGGGTGCATGCAATGCAGGTCAAGTCCCGCACATCACAGAGATTATTGGCTCCATTCCTTCTAAATCCGTGGGAGGCGGATCTTTGCCTTCTGGAGTACTTATATCCCACCGAATAACACTTCAAAATTTTTGAGGGTCAAATTACACACGATCAACAACAACTTCTGATCCGTACATAAGTATTACCAATAGACCATTTCCAAGGCCGCCTTGTCAAAGTTGCAAATCTCTTTCTAATGAAGGCACAACCGAAAGTGAACGCAAGCGACGAAGAGAAGTGAAGGAACTAATGCTGATGGGCATGTTTGGCTGTGTCCTTTTTGCGAGTGAAGATCCAAGGCCTTCTCGGCGCGAGGATATCCTTAAAGGGTTGAGTAGGTTGAAAGCTGTAGAGGCAGCCAATGAGGCAGCAAAAAGTTGTTCTTTTACCAAGAATGATGGCTAGTGGATTAGTTCCCTTCTGGAATGCAATGAATTTTGTATAGCATCCATTACTATTAATAGAATATTAATTCACATACATTTTTTAGAAAAGGCAAATGCTTCATGTGCACATGGCCACCATATTTTTACACTATCACATTCAATCATTAGAATTACGGAAGTGATTTAATTTCCTAGGCATTACGGTATATATATAAGCGAGATAAATATGTAGATGGGATCTCAAGTAGATTTATGTTTTTCAACGTAAGCTGACCACTTCAATTGTTATAAATGTCACATACTTTTTGACTATCCATGTGGAAAATCATTTTGCATTGTTTGAGTTTGTGATTGTTCTAAGCAATTCTAAAATGTAACAAAAATTTATCTTCATGACCATTTTAAAATAGCAATCTTCTAATTAACTATTGGTAAGGCTGACCTTATTTAACTTTGCCTAAAACAACTTATCTTTGGAAAGAAAGGACTTAGATTCTCACCAGTTCGTCTCATTTTAATGAATATGGCCTTTATTGGAAATGGGAGGATGGACACTCTCAAATTTCTGCCTACTAGAAACAATTGGAAACGTGTACGCGTTGAGGCCAACGAGGTACTACATCTTATTTCCTCTCACTGATCAAATAATCTAGACATTGTCTGATGATCCATCCGCACCTTCATTTGTGGATTGTAGAGTAAGAGTTCTTATTTGCTTATTTTGACATTTTATGACGCCTCATCCAGATATCTGTAGATGCTGTATACGCACCTTCATCTATAAATTGCAAACCGAGAGTTCTTATTTGCTTAATTTTCCTTGGCTTCCCATGTTCACTCATCCGAAGATCTCCAGGTGCTTCATCCGTAGCCTTGTAGTTGAGTATAGATTGTTAGTTCTGATTTCATACTTGTCATTGAAATTATATGTAGCCTTATCTGGAGATTTCTAGATGATCCGTCCGTAGCGTCATTTGGTCCTTTTCACTTTGGAAGTTCCTATTTGTCTAGTTTTTTGTAATGTTACATGGTGATGCTGTTGTTGCTCATATGTAATTCTTGTTGATCATGCAACTGAATGATGACTATTTAATTCCTTCTATTAGCTAGTCAACGATTAGTAGAATCAGGAGGGAGCACTTCAACAATGTCTCTATTAAGCTCGTTGGAAGTTCTTTTGCAAAATGTATTACGTGTGACCAACTGCAGCAGTTTCTTCTTAAATCGCCCAAAGGGAGTCTTGAATTTGTGGAATTCACAAAGCAACAAACTTGACATCAGAATCACCAAGCTTCTTGCCGTCGCTTGTATGCATTGTGGCCGGGAGACTCGAATTAGGGGTCCAGGTTGTTTAGAATGCATCCGGAGATCTCCAGATGCATTCTACATTAGTCATCAAATAAAAGGGCAGGTGAGGATTATCATTGTATACTACTTTTTTTGTATATGATTGTAGAATTACGTCGGTTGTTAGGCAGAGCTGTGTTGGATGACATGTCTGACTATGACACATCAGAAGATGAATGTAGCTTTCATGTAGTTGATTTCCGCCGTGCTTGAAACCGGATGCGTCACCGTTAACCTCTGATTGGTGTTGTATTTTTTATCATTTATTGTAGTTGAACATGTGTTCTTTTGAATGACCAGAAATATAGATGGTTGAGAGTTAGCATTCATTTGTATCTGTCAATAGGATTGTCCTCTATGCCAAAGTCCGTGACTTGTATAATTCTATGCTTTGCAGTTTCAGTTTTGTCACTGAGCTGCACCACTTCCGCTGTTTTGGCTCCTTCCTTTACTTAAACTTAGAAACTACTTGAGTTTTTCAGAGAGATTAGAGAGTGACTAAGGTGCATATGGTATCCTGCAGTTATTCATTAAGTGTTTTGGAGGCGGCCATATTTGCTTCTCCCGTTTGTCATCAAGAGATTTTTCGGTAGGTTAGAGGAACAAGTGATTATGTTGGGGTCGAGCCTCCCAAAAAACTATGTAGTTGTGTAGGGTAACGACCAAGTGGGAACGCCTTACGCAAATGAGGGACTCACCAACTCCTTCAGTGAAGTCGTTGCTGGGTCTTTGTGAGTACTTCATGGATATTGGAGAGGGACTGAGGTGTGAAATCTAGCTTCTATTAATTCTCAAGTGCACGCCGAGGGGTGTATACTTCCTTCTACCATCTATCATCGGGAGATCTCTTGATATGTTCTGAAAGGTTGTATAGGCTATACAGTGAAAGCAGAAGTCCTTGTCAAAGGGGGTAATTCCTGAAATCCTATCTAGAGATCTCCTAGTTCAATTAAATGAACAGACTCCTCAATCTATATTCAAGGATTTATTTGAGACTTCTAAGGAGGAAGCTTGACTTGGAACTACATAATTTCTTTGAGTTCCAAATACAATTGAAAGCACTTATTAGAATAGTTACGACTTAGGGATCTCAAAGCATGTCCACATCACTTGATTCCAGAAGATCTCCAAATACATAGGAAATGGGAGATTTCCAAATGGATAGCAAAACATTAGGGGATTTTAGTCTTTTTTCATTTTTGGACTCCTCTAAAGTCCAAAAATAGATAAATGCGGCATACTGGATCCTCCTCCCAAACCAATGAATTGCAAAAATACAAGAAAAGTGTGAATAAGAACCACCAGCAAACGCCTGTGATGGATGATTACGAGTTGCCAATCCTATGTAAATTACAAAAGGTAGACACTTGAAAGTGTCTAACTAAGCTCCAAAATCTAAATTTCTTGGAAATTTTGAAAAATGGTTTTCAAAAACACCATTCAGCCCTTGAAAAACACTAATTTAGGCTGAATATCAAGTCCAAATGCCAAATTAATTACAGCATTGTATTCCTTGGCAAATTTCACATAAAATAGGCACAAATTTTACTCAAATGCAAGCTAAAATGTCCCTAGAAATGAATGTCAAAGTTTGCATCCTACTCTTTTTTATTTATTTTTATTTCTATAACAAAGAGAATTCTAAATCTACAAATATGAAAGATTTTGTATATTGCAAAATGTATAGAAGAAATACATTTCAGAAGTATTCTCAAATACTAGATTTCCAAATCTACAAATTTCTTAGATCTCATAAATCTTCAAAATTCTAGATTTCAACAAAAAAATCTTTGAATTTTTTAGATTTTAGAAAATGTAACAAGATATCTAGATTTTAGACATCTTCAAAAATCGTAGATTTCCAAAACGCGGCGCTCCACTCCAAGGACTCATCACAAAAACTCCAACAAACTTCAAAACCCTATAACTTTCTCAAAAATCATTCAAATTTTGCATTTTCAAAGCGTTGGAATCGTATGGAACTCCTCTACCATCACTAGTAGTAGTATTTGCAACATATAGAAGTTCAAATTTTGCCTTTCCACTCAAGATATATACTACAAGAAGGAAAGAAGGAAATTGTTGTCAAGTGAGAATCTATTGTATCTACATACACAAAGTTAAGCGACTCTCACTCCACAAGTGGAGAATCAAAGAGTGTAAACGTAAGAGAAGATGTGAAGCTTTTACTAAATGATAATCCATTATCTTCAAGCAAAGCAAAACTACAACTCTCTCTAAAAACACTCACAAAACTTGACTTGACAATAGTGTTAAGCCAAAGAGTTTTCTCCACCTAATACTCAAATCCTAAGGTGGATGAAACTCATCCAAAACTATCATTTGGATGAAACTCATCCAAAACTAAAAGGAACTCCTGAGGAAATTCATCTAACTCTACAATTTGATGTAGATTGAATCCGATGTCATTTCGCATGATAGATTGGATGATTTTGTATAGATGACCCGCAATAGAAATGTGGAGTTGAAGGCCAGGGGTATTGAAGACTTGGAGGCTTGAGAATTGTTTTGTCGCAGCATGGGAGCATACTAGAGCATCTCACATTGAAAGTTCTTCCGATTTCCTGAAAAAAAAGTGCGAAAAGGAGAAGATGGCGTCTGGATAGAAGTGCAACCATCCTAAAAGTTCAATGAGTAGTACAGGGCATACAATCACACTTTAATAGGGAAGGCCCTCTTTTTGTCAAAATTGGAAAAAGCTGCAAAAGTTCGTACTGCTTTGAATGTAGACGGGCAATCAAGCATAGAACATGCATTTGTGGAGGTGGCAAGTGCATTTGATAAGAGGATCACTGACATTATAACGACTTAGAGGACGTTTCTAGAAGGCAAAGGTTGATTGCTTTGGTTGGTCCCCAGAGATGATAACAAAGCAGTCAATGCTATGATAGAAAAGATTTATTTGGCTTTGATAGCGTTGAAGGCAGAGGAAGTAGATTTGTCTCCCACGAGGAAGAATAAACGAAAGATTGAAGACGAGGATGACCACTTTCTAGAAACCAAAACGACAATTCACAGTCGTAGATATGAAAGTTAGGTCAAAGGGGGGTATAGGCTTTGGGTCAGGTGGTTCTCAAATTCGCAATGCAAGCCAAAGACTTAAAGAACAAGGGGATACTTTTTATATTTTCGTGGAAGGTAGCGGTGATACAATATAGTATTTGTATTAGAGGGTGACTAGTAAGTAGTGTTTTGTAATTGTTTGGATCTCATGAGGATTCAATATTAGTAATGCACAACATTCATGGTATGCCATGATTTGCTTTTAATTAATATATAAATATCTATACAATACTAATATATTTGGATTTGCTTTTCTATCATGGTAAATTTTGCCTTACCCTTTTATCAAGTATATTTTTTTTGCATACCTATTGTACAAGATCATTTTATGTTATTGTTATGTTATTTTCTATAACCCCGTGCCGATGAATCATTCCTTTTCATTTGTACTTGCATTTTTGTACTCCCGTCTACTTGTCTGTCCTCCCGTCCGTGTTATCCGCCTGTTTGCTTGTCCGCACACTCTAAAAAATGTCCCATTTGAGTTATCCGCCTGTCCATTTTTCCGTCCACTTGTCCGCCTTTTTGTCATCCCATCCACCTTTCCGTCGTCTGGTTAGCCTTTTTGTCCGCCATTCGCTCGTCCACTATTTCGTCAACCCGTTTGCCCATCCGCCATCCGTCTGAACTTTATGGGAGGAATTTGTGTTTTTCCTTCTACATGCAACGGTTACCAATAGATGAAGACTATAAGTTCTAAAATTGGCATTTGTAAGCACTCCTTAGAAACTAAACGCTAAGATTTCCAAGGGCTAGAACCTACAATTTTTTGTGACCCTTACTTTGTAATGCATAGTTCAGTGGATAGTGTGGCCTTATTCTTTAAGGCTTTGTGCACACATTATATCTCATTTTTGACAAATTTTATTCAATTGTTACATTTGTGTTTTGGTTCCTATATAAAGAGCCTGAAGCAATTACCATGAGCAAGGATTGATCTTGTTGGTACGAAACCCCGTCAATTGAAAAAGTGCAATGCAAGGCTTACAATTTGGTATATGCCAAGAAGGGTGAAAGCATGCTATGGCCTACCACTTTTGATGTCACGTTGTTACATTTGAGGAACTAATTTGTTTTAAGTGTATATAAATGAAGAGAATTACATGCATAAATTTGGTGCGATGATTGACATTTCGAATGTATTCTAGGGTCTAAGTGCATTTTTCAATTTGTACTCAATATCTAGTTTTATTCACTAATATACATATTTTAGATTTTATTTATTTATTTTATTTTAAATATAAATTTTAATATTTGAATTGGTTGCAGAAAGAAACTAGCAAGATTTTACAAGTGGGCCCAATTTTCTTATTATTTAATTTCTTCTACAAGATATATTATGGAATTAAACAATAAAATGAGTTAAACAATATAATAAACATTAAAAGAATTTTAAAAGTTTAAAAATTAACCTCAAGACAAATTAAGCAATATAAAAATTTGGCTTACTTGTAGAATCTTGTTAGCATTTTTCACCAAAAATTCAAAGTGTTAAAAACTTTGTTTATATTTTTTTATTGAATGTGCCAAAGCAGGTAGGCCGTAGCATGTTTTCCCCTAGAAGTCGAGCCGTATGTTTAGCCATCTGGAATATGATGATGTGGAAACATTGGAGTCTATATTTAGTTGACTTTCTAGCCATCCAATGCATTTTTTGCTCAAATCGTTAAACCCTACATTGAAAGCTTTGTCCGCAAAGAAGACAAGCATTCAAGGAGGGTCGCAAGGAAGACTACCCGCGATGAAGGAGTTCAAAAAAGCTAAGTGAAAAAGAGTAACGGAGCCTTTTACAATCTCTTGATCAAAAAAGCGGAATGTAGGTAGAACCCCCTTTAATGTATATCTGGCTCTAACCAAGCGGAAGGTGAAACCAATCTACGACCTCCAGGGAGGTATTGGAAAGTCTATACTAAAAGCCAAAAGGGACCATAAGTGGGATAGACCAATGAGGTCAGGCACATCGAAACAAGTACAAAAATAAAGAGGGAAGATTGTATAATCTTCATTAGACAATATGCAAAATTCATCCAGCGATGATGATTCCAGATGGAATACAACAAGTCATAGTAGCAGGGCTGAAGTAAAAGGAGATAGTGAATACCAACCTTAGGGAAAAAAGAATGAAAAAATGTAGACTTAGGTGTTTAGTTGCCTATGATAAATACATCATGTCATGGCAGTTGATTGTTTGAACTTTTCATTGTAATACAAATTTTCTCCCTGATGTTGGGCACACCATCATGGTTTTGTTTTTTCAAATACATATTATCCAAAAGTAGTTTGATGAAATTGTGAATGAAAATCAAATTGCAGATATGTGCTAATATGATATTTCTATTCAATATGTTAGAGAATGTTGAAATCTGAAATTCCAATAATCCTCTGTAATATTTTTATGACAACTTTGACAATAGGTAAAAATTAAAATAGAAGGCCTTGCCTAAAACACTATCTAACCTAAATCGCCCGTTCACTTATTTGCCTTCCCGCCCGCCTGCTTCTGTTGGCTCATCTTCCCGTCAATCCGTCCGTCCCGTTGCCTCGTTGGCCCATCTGCCCATCCGTCCCCGTCCACCTAGCGGCTGCCATCCGACAAACGATGACCACTGCATCTGCTGCATCGTCTACGGACATTGCATTCGGATGTCCAGAAGTGTGGTTTTTGGACATGATTTGCCCCGGACATTCAAAGTCATCAACTTTAAACAATATTGAAGATTTTATAATTCAACTCAACTCAAGTTGAATTGCACACAGTGATGTGATAATGCAGTACAATTCCTAAAATCAATGTATATTGGAATTCAAATTATTGTTAAAGTATTAGATATCCTATAATTCTACTCGACTCAAGTTACCTTGCACTTAATGATGTGATAGTGCTTAGAAAGCAATGTCCAAAATTGATTCTAGTTTGAGTTGAATTGTTTGTATATAGGAAATTAAGAACAAAGGTCACTCATTACACAAATTTGGACCTACAATCAACAAATTCAACTTGGTTTGAGCTAAAATGTATGCATAGCTTTCTAGAAGTCTATAGTAAAAATTCATAAATTTGGAACTGTCAAATATAACAAGCCAAAGTGATGACATTCAGAACTTGGTTAACACCTAAAGGTTAGAGACTATGTTTTTACCAAAACCACTCTAAAACTTTTATTTCTAATACAAATAACAAATTTTTGAATTTAAAAAAAAAAAAATCTAACCATAGGATCTTGTATTAAACTAGTGGAAAAAGTTGTGGAAAAGTCTCAAAAATTTCCATTGTGTGGATTGCAAGATAATAGCTTTTGAATTGACAAAAGTCTTTTTTTTGGCCCTGCAAAAATCTAGGCAGTTGCACTTCACAAGGTCACATTTGTACGAAAAAATGCCCAAAAATGTGGTTACTCTTTGGATTCATTTTTTAAGTTAAGTTTGTTACATGCTTGAAAACTTTCAGATCATTTGGAATTGTAAAACATATAAAAAAATTAATAAGTAGAAAGAGGTAGAGAATGTTCAAAACACTAAATTGTTAAGAATTTATATATGAAATTGAAAAATTCCATTTTAAACAATCTACTTTCAATGCTTTTGTTTTTTTTCAAAAATATTGAAAATTGAATTAAATAAAGGAATTTTTAATTTATATTAGAGTAGAGATTTTATAACTACTCTCAAAGTAAAACTCCTCATAACTTTCATCTCATCAATCAAAATGGAATGAGTCAAAGCTTTCCACGTATATATAAATATAAAGAACCAATTTCAAATTTTTTTTTCTTAAAAAAATGATTTTTAACGAATTTTTTTCAATTGCTTAGATTGCTTGCCAACTAATGAAAATGACATATCATGCAATTACTTTTTAACCACATAGTCAAAAGTTATGAAAATTATTGGGCCTTAAAGGCACTCCTAGGCACATCTTGTGTAAAAGTTTCAAAGAAAAAAAAAAAAAAATTCTAGTCAAAGTGAGCTGCCCAAAATCGCTATGTTGTCAAAAAATGGTGTTTGGTCCATTAGGAATTAAGTATTAATTCCTTGAAGACTGAATATATGTGCCAAACCTCATCACATGTAGACCAAAATTGCTATGGTCACTCTAACCAACCTCTTCCTCCGACCTAGCTTCACATGTGATGCAAAATTTAATGAGATTTCACAATGACCAAGTAAAGTGGACAAGGTAGATTTCAGGGCACAGAGTCATGCCAAAATTCATAGAAAATGCTTCAAGTGTGAGAACAATTCTTTTTTTTGTGCCTCTTACATGGGCACGTAATCTAAACATCTTCGAAGAAACCTTGGACAAACAAGGATGCATGAATATACTGGAAACCTTCAAAACTAGGGCATTCGGAGCGTGTAAATGGAGTCGACTGAACTCAATTATTTGCAGTAATTTTGAATTTCACTTTCCTTGCAAATGCTCCCGTTAGCAACTACGCTTTTAGTTCATCTGCAAGTGGGAAAAAAAAATTGAACTAGCAGATTGGCTTTGATCTTTCTTCAGAAGGCACATGGGTGTCAGCCGGCCACCTGCCGAGTATTATGACGATTCCTGGACCTGCAGAAATAGGGAAAAGTTTGGGACCAGGTATTCTCTGAATTAGCCCGTGCCAGGTAGTGCGGGAACGAATACACATCTAGCGGGGATCAAGCCATATTCTGCAGGAACGCATCTTTGCAAGAGACCATCGACGGCTGACGATGGCATGCACAACATAATCAAGGACGACGTAGACAACCAGACGCGGGAAGGGAAATCCAAAACCAACGACCAACTGCCTCCTAGACGCTCTGTGAACAACTATATTGGTTTGCTTTTTAGATTGTAGAAAATATAAATGTTATATGTTAAATTCCAAGTCCGGAAGTGTTAGTACTCCGGATTAAGCCATAATCACAATTTAGGAAGTTTTCCGTAAGATAGAAATAGGAACTTTAGGAACTTAAGGTGAAAATCTAGAAATGCAATTAGGAGAAAGTAGTGGGAAAAATCTAAGGAAAAAATAAGAATTTAAAGCTAAAAAGACTTTAAGCAAGATTTGGTAAAGTAACCAAATTAAGCAAATGGAAAAAATATTTAGAAAATGAAAACAAAAAACTATAAATGGAAAATGATATTAGAAAAAACGAAAAGAATTATCAAGGATAAGAAATATAAAAATGAAATCCAAAAAATAGAAAGCACAAAAATATAAATTAAAAATGAAAACCAAAATACTATAAGTAGGAAATGAAGCTAAAAGTAAAATGAAAACTACAAAAAATAATGAATATGAAAAAACACAAAACAAGTAAATAAACTTAAAACCACTACTGGAATACTAGGATAGTGTTAGAAACACTAAATTAGGGTAAAAACAGTAAGATTGGAAAAAATACAATAATTTAGGGGGGTTTGCACTAAATTGGTGCAATCTACACCAAACTAGCGTAGTTTTCACTAATTTAGCGCATTTCACAGTAAATTAGGATTTTTACAGTAAATTAGTGGGGGATGAATGTGATTAGGAAAATTAGTCGTTAGGGTGTTGGATATAGGCAAAATTAGGGTTAGGAGCTCTCTCTCTCGACTCTCTTGGGTATTTTTTGGTGTGTGCTTGTGTTTTGGGGGAGTGAAGTGAAGAGAAATGCAACAACAAGTAAAAAATTAAGAGCTAAAATGAGTAGAGAGAAAGTTTAGGACAATTTGTCGAGTAGGTTTCACCATTTCATGAAGGGAGATGGGTGAAAAGTGAAAATGGTTTAGGTCAAATGAGAAAGATGTTGGAGAAAGGGGGGCTACCGCAACAAATAGGAAGCGCCAAATTTGACGAGCAACCGTAGGAGCATGGGAGGTCGGATGGAGCTGAATTTTAGAGGGGAGCTGCACCTTCAAGTGAGCCTTTCATTGAGTCTAGTCTTGCCCGGTTTGGAGCTGGTACAAAGAAATGGTGGCCAATTTTGTAAGAGGTGGTGTGTTGTCGCGGGATTTTGAAACAGCCAACTTCGGCAGGCCATTGCAAGAGTATGGCAATTTAGATGGAAGTGAATTTTGGAGGGTAGGAGCGCCTTGAAGCTAGCTTCCAAACGAGCTAGGTCTTGATGGAATTGGAGCTTGGATGAGATAATGGCAGTCAAGTTGTTGGCGTAGGGTCTACTGCCGCAAGGAGTTGAAGCTGCTACTTTGGACCCTAATTGCGAGAGATTGGCACAATCAATGGATCTGAAACTTTAAGAAGTTGAAGATGGTGAAGTTAGCTTTCCAAAAAGCTAAGTCTAAACCAAATTGGATCACAAAAGCGGAGATGGTGACCAATTCTTTTGAGGAAGGTTGGCTGCCTCTAGGAAGAGGTGCCAATTGAAGGTTTTGTATGCTTCTCCATTTGTAATTGGACAATTGCAATTTTCATTACACTTGGTTATAAAACATTTTGTGAAATTGAATGCTTGAGTAGACATATGGAAAGTTTAAAAAAATATTTGGGAGTGGATTGAGAGGCTGCCCTTTTTTTTCACTTAGGCTTAGTTTATTGAAAATTCACTAAAGAAAAAATTGGGAAATCCATTGCTTGGAGGCATTTAGATTAGAGTCCACACTCCATTTTGGCCAACTTTGTGGATGGATTTTACCCCACGGTGAAATTCACTCACACACTCTCTCCACAAGCATTCCACCAAGCTGCGGCAGCTCACACCAAACATACCTAGTCTCAATAATGCAACCACAAACTGCAAAGACTGATACTACCTTATTGACCTTGATATGTCATGAAAGGTCGCAGTAGTGGCGGGTCTGTACAATCCACATTAGAGTTCCTTGGTCTTGCTTGGCAGACATTTGATGCCACACTGTCGACGACATTCAATGCTCAGAATTTACCTTTGCGACTGGTCGAGGTTGGATTTACAGGCACCGGGTCATAGACACAGGCAAAAACTTTGACGCCACAAACATAACACAAGAACTCCAGACGGTGAGAAGAATATGAAACTCGTATACGTAAAAAATGGGAGGTATATTGTCCGACTCATTTTCTTCATCAAAGGTATTCACAAAAATTGAGTTCTACATTGACCTACAACCTCGGAGGAGCTTTTAGCCTTACTATGAGCTTTGATAAAGCGATCGCCCTCGCAAATATATTTCCATCCACAACCTTTGCAAATTTGAACTTGTTTTCTACCACAGATTCGACATTTATAGCGCTTCTTCTGAGGGTGCCGCATGCTATAGTGCAACCCTTTCCTAATTGGAAAACCCTTGAATACCGTGCGGCCAACCTTGATGGAACCCATTGTCAACCAACCTGCAATCGCACGGTGGTAGGCCTTTTGTGACAGGGGACGAATACCTTTGCATGTATAGTCTAACTCGTACAATACGTATGAGTTGCCCAAACTAGTGTCCACTACAAACAACAGAAGGCGGTGCCACCATTTGTTTGTGTGGATTTGACAAGTATAATTAGCCCGCTTCTGGTTGACAACATCTATGCCCCTCATGTGAGTCACGTACTCCAAAATCATGGGACACGTAGATAGCACTACGTGACGGCTATGAATCCACCTTTGAATAAAACAATTGATAGCTATTGGACTACTATGAGTACTCCAGAAGTGCACTATTTGCAAGTCAAACCAGCACACAGCTACCATCTGCTGCGCTGCGTGCATTTTTGGAAAAAGACTTCCCCAACTCTCTTTGTCACTCCTATGATGCCCTGTCAGACTTCTGGGAAAGAACTTGGCATTGCTTTTGCAGGTGTCTGTAGCAAAGAAACCCTTGAACAGGAGCATATCAAACAACTTTATCCTCGTGAAAAAGTTGTCTACAACTATGCAATGGCCAAGGTGCGACAAGTCATCCATAAGGCGCAACACTACTTGAGCATCCATAAGCTGATCACTACTGACAGACTCTACGCTTGCACCTACGTAAACTTTGAAGTTCTAGACATAACGAGTCACTGAACAAGCAGTAGCAAAAACTTTTATGCCATATTTTAGTGGCTTGTTCATCATGTACTGCTGAAACGAATAGTACCTACCCTTGTATGCTATCATAATTTCATCTACCGTCAAATTTTTTTTGAGATTTAGAAGTTTCTTACAGAGACCTACAAAACTCTCAAGCAACCATCGCATCTTCCCCAGTTTGTCAAAACGAGGATCTGAGCGATCTGTGCACAACTTCGTACTGTCTATAAGATGGATATTCTTCAAAATACTCAAAAACCAATCTCTGGACATTACATTCCTAACAATTGGGCAACCAAAGAACGAATCTTGGGACCAGTAATCTTTTAGCGCTGGCTCACTCTTCAAGCCGAGGAACACAACAATCCCTAACCAAACCTTCAATGATTTCACAGTCACCTTCTTCCACTTGGGTCCTCCATTTGTCCTATCGCTACTTTTGCCACGAATGCTACCTTTATAAACGACCTGACTTGCATACAAATTTATTTGCAAAATTGTTTCCTCTAGAGTGGCTTTGGGCCAGAACAATGAGAAGAACGACTGCACTTTAAGCTTCCTTTGACCGTAGAATAAAGTGGGACCAAGTCTAGGGCCGCTAAACGTTTGACGAGAACCTTTGAAAATCCAGTCGGTGTTCTCCCATTTGGAGTCAACATACTTCTGTTCAAACGGAAGGTTCTCAATGTCTTGTGAATATACTCCTATCTCTCTAAGCAAATCTAAGGGTTCAGCAACCGAACTCTCTAACTCACTGGCAGAAGAGTATGGGTCGTCTTCATGAAAGTCATGAAACACAGCCTGCCAATTGCTGGCATCTGACTCATCGGACAAATATTCATGCAAGTACATTCCTCTCACGGGTTTGGCAAAAATTGGACGGCCTAAAGTGTGACTCCTCAAGACAGACTTTGTTTGAAGGCTAGAGACTGACATACCTGCAAGTGAGTTTGGCGGAATGACCACAGGAAGTTCCCCCACAATGGCAGTCTTGCTCCTCTTGGGCCTGTACAATCGGTCGCTCGGATAGATGCTGCATTTTGCAAGGAAGTCTTCGGAGAAGACATAGCTACCTGAGTCAGAATCCCTTGCGTGATCAATATCAGAGCCAGAACTCTGCACTTGCTGTTTTTGGTGGGGTGCATCGTCCCCTCGCAATAGTGGTCGAATGCCGTCATACTCTACCAAGGCCATCCAAGTACTCAAGTCAATGCAATCCGTTGCACGAATGTATAACAATCCAGTTGTCCCTGAAAAGTTCACACGATAAATCTCTTCCCCAATTGCCATGTCTGAGTGCATTGAATGAATGCTTGCCAGGAAACGATCAATGTGTGCCTATTTTTTAGGCACCCAATCAACTTGGCTGCTGGAATGAAGCCCTCGCATGGGAATTCGCCGGGGGCATAGAGGTTACGATGATTCCCAATTTTTGTTTGGGTGACTAGAGGCAGTGCGTATTGGGACCCTTCATCCAAATCATCACCTCCATTGGTCGCTGCCTCCCCAATGCACGCACTGTCCAAAGCGCCAGAAGGTGTGTCTCCAAAATTAATAGCTTGTCGCAATTTATTTTGCAGTTGAGGTGGGGTGCACTGGGAGCTTTGAAGAAGTGGCATCGTTCAATCCTTTGGCGTGGTTGGTCGTGTTCGCGGTGGCAATTCCACCTCTGCCCCAACTTCGGCGCCTTGTCCTCTCCGTCTTCTCCGTCCAGTACCAACTCTTTGTCCGCAACTGCCAGGAAGAGCAGTGGCCCTAGCACGTGTTGCCAATTGATGGGTGGCAGGGGCCCCGCCACCTTCACTGGTCACTGCGGCGGGCCCTCTTACTTGCGCCCCCCTCTTTGCCGGATGTGCCCTCTTCTTTCGCTTCTTCAGCCTCTCGTGCTCGGGCAACCCTGCCTCCCAGTCCGAAGTTGGAGAACTGCAATTCAGATCCTCTGGCGCTCTCAATTCTGCAGGAGACAATGCCGCTTCGACAACTTCTGCCAACCTCTGCACTCTCCTTGTAGCCACTGGTAACCTTGCCACTAATATCCCACAGCCCTCACCATTCTGGCAAACCCTAATGTCAGGCTACAGTTGGTTCCTCACAATGTGCAGGATCTCTTCGGGGAACAACTGTTGCTCACACCAACCCAAGAACCCAGCGACAAACCTATAGAACTTGTGGCGCCACTCTCAAGCAGAAGGATTCTTCGGGAGCTTCCAACTATCCCTCTTCGTTGGAAGTATTCGCAAGAATTCCTCACTCATGCATTCTACAATTCTTGCAATCGTAATGGAATTCTGAATTTGCGTTCGGGCATACTTCTCAATTATACCTGCTTCCAATGCCAAGTTCGGTGGTGGTACAGGCGGCTCCCTTGATGTGTCCATCGTTTATGCGACCGCCAAGCGTACCTCTCGCAGCTCTCGGACGTGCCCTTGTACTTCAAGCGCACTAACAAACAACAAATTACAAACCACTTCCAACACTCATTTTGTAAACCCCCTCGAACAAGGATGAGCAGTAATTCTAACAATCTCCCGAGAGAGTGGAGCAAGGAATCCAAGTCGGAGTGAGGCGCATTTTTTGAACTTGTGGCGAGAGTAGCGCTAGCTGAAGGTGACTCAAAAAACGTGAGTCTGCTCCAACAGCTTCGACACAACCACAAGCAAGTAGGTACCCACCCCGGTACTTTACCACCCATCCCGTGCAAATATATGGGGTGACGTAGGCTCAAACCCGGCCCGGTCCTGTCTGAAGCTCTGAGGAAGCCGACTTATAAAATTAGTGTAAAATGAGGGTTTCTTTTTTTTTACAAATCAAATTTCCAAATCGACAGCCTCATGTGATTTAAAGGAACTTTGTTATTTACACTTTGTGCAAATTTGTTTCGGATTGCTCTGCACATATTGTGCAAATTTTCTCCGAGGACACAATGTGTCCTCACAGTCTTCAAGGGATAAAGGCCATATTTGTTATATTGAGACTTTTTGCAGATTTTGAGACAAAATGCTAATTATTGGAAAATTCATTTAATAAATTAGTACTTGAAACCAGAAATAAATAATGCTAAAATAGTGATTCTACAATGACATTCTAAAAGTTTCTTTTATTACCTATTTATAAAAAAACACTAGTAAAGATATAAAGCGGTTTATCCTCGAGGCGAGGATAAAAATGAGACTGCAAAAAGTCTCAATGTAACGAATCTGATCATGGTTCCAGATTTGTACCCACAAATGAATTTACGTCAATAGTAGAATAAAGATTGTTATAGAAAAATCTAGGAATTGCTGATTCAACTCAAATCAAGTTGAAAGTATAACTTAAAAAATTGTATTGGATGACAAATTTGGAGATGATAAATTAAACCACATAAGTTTTCCCTTCTTTATATGAAATAATTTGATGATAGAAGTTACTAATATTGATTTGTCCATTGAAGTATTTTAACTTGATTTGAGTTGAATTTGCAAATTAAACAAAGCATTTCCAAGAAGAAATTATTCAAGACTTATTTCTCTTATAATAAATTCAATATAAGATGAAGTACTTTAGTATGTTGACCAAGTGATTAGTGTTCACCGTATTCTAGATTGTCTCCATTGAATGTTGCTCAACGAGAATCAAATTTACTTTCAAAGATGGAAACATTTGCTTTAGTCCTACATACATAATCATTTGAAATGTTCAATTGGACTGCAATTCATGTGGTTTTTTGGTTACACTAGAAACTATTGGATGTACATCCATTTGTAATCACTCTTGTCATAAGATTAAATGTAGCAATTTAGATTTGTTCTTTTTGAATACTTGGGTCATCTTGTCATCATAACAAATCACTATTTTAAAGTTCACTAAAGTCTAACTTGTTTTTTAAGCATTCATTTTGAATGGATTTGAATAGCATTTACCAATATGTGTTCAAAATCACAAGTCAAAGGTTAATCTTACTAGATAGTCATTAAATAGTCTATGATCATTGTATAGACTTTATACATCCCGCACAACATCTAGTACAAGAGTATTATTTTTATGAAGGTTGCAAAGCTCACTAAGCAATAATAAGTCATATAAATCTCACGACCGCTCATACTAATCCAATGGAAATTGAACCTAGACCAGGTAAATGAGATAAATAGCCTTTTACAACCAACCGTTGTCACAATAATTTGGAAATAGGTTCATGTTTAAATAGGGTCTTTGTTGTGAAGATGCTTTGTATGGAAAAACTTTCTATCCTTGAGTTCTTGAACAACCCTTAAAAACCCTACTCCATACTCTCATTTATTTAAATTCCAATATTATAACTCCCACAACAATTCTAAAACCGGCATAGCTGCCTTTGGCCTACCATATCTTATGGAAAGTCTCTCCAAATGTATTGAAAGTTTTCTTACAAAACAAATCACCTTATCAACTCTTTACATAACAAATTTATCTCTAATCCAAGACATTGACATATTTAGGTGGACAATTTTCTACTACTGACTTCTACCCTTCTCGAAATATTCTAAACTAACATAGCTGACTTGACCTAGCATATTTTATGGAAAATCTTTTCAAATGTATTGAAATTTTTTTATATATTAGATAAACTTATCAAATTTTTATGTACCAAATTTTGTTGTAATTCAAATACTATCCAACTTTGGGAGACATTATTCCACTTTTGACTTTACTTAGCTACAATCTACACCCGGAAGTACTTTTGTGCATTGTTCATAGATCTCAAGTGTATAGAAGTCAAGATTTTGACACAAAAAAGAAGATAAGTGAAGAAAGGTATTTCCAAGTTTCATATCCATAAAACAAAAACTCAAGAAGATCTAGGTTGCCTCTTCAATGCACCCTCCTTGGCTACATTAGATTTCAAACACCTCTACTTTAAGGCTTCATATCACCTTCTTCATAATAGTTCTAGATCTAAAACTTAGCATTATGTTAGATCAACCTCTCAAAATCTCAGGTCCAAAAACTTGCTTAGATATGACACTTTATCCAAACACCACACAAAAGCCTTCACATAAATAAGGCCATATTCATTAAAACGAGACGATTTGGAATCTCATTTTGTTCATGATCCTAAATTTAGTATGCAAAAGAGTCCATTAAATTGAGACAATTCAATAAAGTGAGACATGAATATGCCAATAGACTTATTAATTTAAGCATGTACATGAAATTGCTTACCAATTTTGGAGTAAAGACAATTCAAAGATGATTTTAAAATTCGAAGTCTAACCACTTCAAAGTAAATATTGAAAGTTTTTTTTGAACAAATGGAAGACCCACTGCATTAAAAGAAAACACCACATTACACGACAGCCAAGCCATGAGCCTGGACAAATGAAGAGAATAAGAGCAAAAGGGAACAAAGAGAGGGAGCGGAAACGCTAGAAAAAACTACAACTAAGAGGCCCACACCCTTGCCACCTGATAATGTTACCCTCTCTCGAGACTAACAAGTTCGAGCGGAGCCAAATTTTATTAAAATTGAACCAAATAGAAGGCGCTTTGTGAGGATTGAGCTTAGATGACCTTTGGGCTTTAAGACATGCCGCTCTGCCTGAGTCAAGGAGAGAGTCCCAGAAGCTTGTTGGAAAAGGCCACGCGGCCAAAGTCTATGCGCAAACACCTTTTGATTCCTAGTAATCCAAATTAACCAAAGCGAAGAACCTCGCAAGAGGGACCAAATGATTCTAAAGTCATGAAACCGATGGGGCAGCGAAGAGCCGAAGATGCAAAGAGTTGGTTTGAATCTCAGGTGGGGGCCCATTACATGGTGGTCATCCTGCAGGTGATGCATAATAAATATTGAACTTAAAGATAAAAACAAACGCTTGTGGCATATGCTTAGGGTTTAGGGTTTAGGATTTATAGAAGAATTCATCATACAATGTGGTAATGCATCTATTCTTACAAATCCATAGTGATGGACCAAAAAAATACAATTTACAAACAGAAAAATACACAATGCAACACATAAAACAAATTAAAAAATGTATTGTATTGCACACCGCCTACAACATTAAATTCTAAAACACCAAGAAAAATAAATGAACATAATGGACTAAAATAATTTGCGGACTAAATCTATTTCTTCTTTCCAACCTCTTTCTTTATCTTTTTTTTGTAAATATTTTTAAGAAAAGCACCTCCACTACTACAAGTACTTCAGTTACATTTTTTCTCTTAAAATATAAGAAAATATACTACAAACTTCTAATCACTTCCCTAAGCCTACAATCTATCCACCTTCACTCAAAAGATGCATTGTTGTCTTCTCCACACACATAAGCATCCACAGATGCCTTGATTATAGCAATTTGATTTTTGGGAATTTTGATTCTTGGATCAGGAGTCCCTACTCTCACACGTGGCTTCCAAGCAGTCATGATACAGTCCGTGTGTGTCCAGCTCGGAGAAATTGCCTTATCCTCGCACCAAGAATTTCCTTGTTTTGTGTCCCAACCTCCGTATGTATCCTCCATAACGTGTTGAAAAGATGTAGGCGTCCAATATTGCAGCTCAATTGAATTAACATGCCCTGGATCTGGATTAGGATTTGTAAGTGCACGAGCAAGCCAAAATGGGCGGAGGTCATCATCAGCAAGTCGCACTGCAACAAAATAACCCGCATACATATCACGGCCAACACGGAATGAAGGTGCTGGACGGTCACGCCTACGACCAACAAATGGTGCATCTTCTGCAAATTCCTCACGCATTTGACCATCGTCAAGGTAATGGTCTTCCACTTCCTCAGTGATTTGAGAATTTGGCCAAAAGCCATCCCGCAATTTCTCATGCATCACGAGGGGTGCATTCAGAGCGCTTCTCACACCTTCCCAGTATTTCCGCACTGGCTCATTCTTCCTTCGGAATTCTCCAGACAAGTCTTGATTAGCCATTGCACCCCACAATGCAATATATCCTTCTAAACCCTTGCAAACCTCATCAAAACAACGCATTTTTTGTAGAGCCAAAGGTGGAGGTGTACCCCTTGGCACTTTAGGATCTCCATCTGTTGTCTCCTTCCACAAGCGAATGCTTCCACCTTCCTTTGGAAGCCAGTCCACATCAGTACACAAGATCTTGTACTGCATCAAGGGCCATCCATTAGAATCCTTGTAAAATTTGAATTGCTGCGCTTGAGAATGGCCCAACAGAGAATCATCACCTGTATGAAAATATCCCTCTACAAAACACTTGAAATCAGGAACCTCTTCAATGAGATGAGGAATCACAAGCTGTGTTTCACAGTCCATGAAAGACTTCATTAACCTTGGAAGTGTAGGGTAATCGTTTGTCTACAATTTGCTACTCCATCAACCAAAGAGAGCATCAATGTCCTCATGAGTGTGTCCAACAATGAGGAAATTGTTGTAAATCTCTCGAAAAATAGCTCTATAGACTAGGAGAGAGCAAAATGCAAAAACCCAGCGGTTCTTGTTGTCACCAAAAGCATTGTCAAGTTGAAGAGTCAATGTTGGAGGAAGGGGTTTAGCTTCCACCAACTCATTTGGGGGTGATCCAAGAGAGTCCATACAAGTTCGTGAGACTAATAACAAAGCCTTTGTCAATTCAGAACAATCACCTCCTGCAAAAAGTTCACGAGATGAATGTTTGGGTTGCACTTCCAAATCTCTTAAGAATTTTGCAAGTGATCCTATGGTATGGTTGGAGTCTGTAGGGCAGATGTCTAAGCCATAGTGCGCATATCGCACATCTCCATGCCCATGAGCAATCATGCCCGTAACTGCCACAAGCATCTTCATGAATGAATCATTTCCTTTGCTCTTGTGACAGAAATGGGGAGAAGCGGTTTTTGAGTGATCCATCTTATCATGGATAATGGTCAAAACTTTGTCAGGAAACATCTCTGACATTCCACGATTTCCATTATACAAATCCCTATGCGCCTTCTGTCCATCGAGGTGCGCCTTCAATTTGTAGGCCCACACTTGTTGTGCACGTGAACCAGGAGTGCAAGCACTCTTTAGCTGCTTTAATCTATCGCAATATCCACAATGTGCAAAACTATCACCCCTAGCCTTTGGAGCAAACTCTAGAAAAGATTGACGTCGAATGTTGCTCAATCCACTAGCTGAAATATGTTGCAATTGAAATGACGAATTGACATTGTTAATCTCCGGTAACTTGTCTTTCTAGTGAAATCCAGATGGTAAAACCATAGAGGGAACTTTCTCCCCAGAGTCAAGGGTCTTCGTTTTATGCGGCATTGCATCAGCTTCCTTGTCCACCAATAATCGAAGAGTGGCCGCGGCTTGTAAAGTATGGGTCCAAGGCTTCTTCATCCCCAAATTACCATGATGCTCTAGTTTGTCCTCCTTCTTGGCTTTCCCTTTGTATCTGTAAAAAGTAGCCCTGGATACTCCATGAATATGGCACCAAGCCGTGGGACAAACTTCATGTTTTGACAAGGTGATCATATCCCTCCTATTTTGATCATGGTGGATTTGTCCGTGTACATCGAGCAAACGAGACTTCCGAGTATATACTCCTCCGTCAACATACATTACGGACCAAATGGCTTCAATCTGCCCACGTGGAAATGGTTGTACACAATTCTTGGTGCAACACTCCTTGCTAGACACCTCAGCCACTGACTGCGGGGTCAGAAGGACATCTTTTCTCGGGAGGCTGTTTGGCTCCTTCCTCTCTCGCGAGCTTTCATAGGAACAAACTCCAATTCGTTTTCGCCGCCCGGTCCCATTCAGAGCGGATCTGTAGAGATGCGCTTGCTCATGATCATACAAACTAGCACCATTCAAATAGACCCTTGAAATGGGCCATGAATGCATTGACCACATCCACTCCGAAGGAACTTCTTCTTCGCATAAAGACTCTGCAATATGAATAGCAACGCGATCGTCACCAAGGGGCTCCCCGTTCATGTCGATGACAAGATCCGCATCTATGTTGTGGCAAATCCCTTTAGCCACTTCCACCGAGCTTTCATTTCTGAGGATGACACACTTCGTATACCAAGAACCACGTGGTATTCCCTCGCAAGGTGCAACACCCTTGAGCAATACTGGAACCGGAATTGTAAATTCACTGACATCATGAGTATCCATCCTGCAAGAAATGTAACTGACATTAGTTATAATGGAAGATCACATCCACGAGTGCAAGATACATCATACACGAAATTCTAAAAATTCATTGCCAAATTATCTTCGAGCCGAAGATACAAATTTATAGAATTCATCGTACAAGGATATGAAGTCCCTCACAAAGGTGAGTGAAATGCAGGGTGAGTTACCTGACTATCTGAATACCCTGAAATTCATTCATTCTATATAATATACATAAAGATAATAATACGAGAATCATTCAAATCAAACATCTCACAAACGAATCAGTAAAATACTAAAGCGTAGATTATTACCATCTAAACGAAGATAAACATCTAGAAAACAAGAGATATGATTCTATTCAAATGTCTATGTCTGAAATGACACTGCCAGAGACGATATCCAACCACCTCACAAATACTCAAAGTGAAAGGAAAGGATCACTTCATCATCGACCCGAAGATAACTAAAATGTCAATAAATTCAAAGAGTAATACATTCATTTTCAATTACCAGAACTCATACCAAACACGCCAGCTAATACTTAAAAGAAGTATTATCCTCGACACGAAGATAAATGTGTATAGATCATTTACTAATGAATTGATTCAGAAGATATATTTCAGGTCTTTGTGATGTATATTACGAATTTGTAAAAGATACATATAAATGAATACTACCACGAATACCAGTTCTAACTTCGATTGGAGGATAAGATTCTTTGATTGCATTCAGAATAAATTCCAAAGAAAAATTGGATAACTGTAATGAAATCATTTTGAAAGAACTAATCTACAACAATTTATCATCGACTCGAAGATAAAAACAAAGTACAGAAATTACGAGAATCTCTCCAAGAGTGAGGAAGAAGAATCCGGGTGTCCCTATTGGGAGAAAGTGAATCCAGTAATTACTAGATACTAAATTATTTATCTTCGTGTCGAAGATAACTGTATGTACTCGAGAAAGTAAATTTGGCCTCTTCAAGTTTTACATTATTTTGATGTATTATCATAATGTGCATTATCATAAACTACTGACACTTATCTTCGACCCGAAGATAAATAGAATAGGGATTGTTGTTCATGATTATCCTCAAGCTGAGGATAAATATGATCACTCTTGCCCTGGTACTGACGTTCTCTCCGGATTCTTTGGCGTAAAAATAGGGGAGATCAAACCACGCGAAATTCGACACAGACCTTGGAATCTCTGGCGTCTGAGTGCTTACCGCTCATTACTATCATTTGTAGTTGACAAATGGAGAACAGAAAACTGTACCTTGAACAACAATACGGTTTATAATCAAATAGATCTCAATGAAAGACACCAAACACAGAAACTTTGACAAGAAATAATGAAAAAAGAACCTGCAACTTACGAGAACTCAAGCGATACTAAGCCGCCAAGACACTACTAACTTCGCAAAGACAGAATGCTTTGAAAATGCACACGTTCAGAAGCCGCGCCGTAACAATGCATACAGGAGGCAAAGGAGGAACAAAAGACTGGAGACAAGAAAATGAGGCAACATGGAGAGCTCACGAGAGAGAGACGAAGATGAAAGTGGCGGGATGACTAAGCGGGAAGTTTGAACGTTCCAAAACTTCAGGAAGCAGGGGAGGAGTATCTCCCTACTTTGGGGGCGTTGACATTCCTATCCCGCAAGTGTTGATAACGGGTTGCAATGGAATCCAACGTTCCACCGACCTCTATTCTTATAAATAGGCGAAATTTTACCATCGGAATTATTGCTAGCCGACTCTTGTCAGGGAATGAGGTATTTACCAAAATACAGCCACATGTCATTTGTCATGGAAAGTAAGATTTTTTTGGAATGGAATCTCACATGCAGGAAATCCCTTACTTTAGAAATCGATTTCAGTGAAATAATTTTAAAAATTGTTGAACCTGTAAAGGTGCTTTTAGGGTTCAGGATTTAGGGTTTAGGGTTTAGGGTTTAGGATTAGGGGACTCAGGGTATAGGAGCAGAAGCTATGCCACCAAAATCTCAAAATAGTGAAGCTTGGGCAACAAAAATAATCATAAGGATTTAAATTTACAAATTTACAAATTATTTTGTTATAGATTATATTTTGGACTATATATGAATAGATTGATTCATTTCATTTGGATTAGTATGGATAAGATGTAGAGCATCTTGGTCAGGACAGTTATAGCGTCTTTTTTAAACAACATCATATGGAATCTATTTTTTAGCTTTCAATTCAATCCTTCAATCTAATTTCTAGAGTAATTCAAAATTTATAGTGGAAAAATTTAATGTTGAGCATTCAAATTCTTATTATCATGTTTAGTAAGGTAAGAAAACCGAAGCTTGTTTTTATTAAAATATAAAATAATGAACAAAATACAATTCTGGATGAATGGACACAGAAATTATTTGAATCAATAGAATAAATTATAAATTAATTTGTGCCTTCAAATACATCTTCAACTCTCGAAGCTTTATTTATTTTTAGTTCTTAGTTTTTATTAAAATACTATCTTTGTGGGTGAAGGAACACTCAAATTATTTGAAACAATAGTTGTGTTGGCACTTTGTGTGCCTTCATTTTTTGGCCTCAATTGTGTGACATCATGAATCTATTGATTCCTTATTTATGTTGTGGTTTCATCTAATGACTTTAGTCGTTTGGCCACAGAATTTTATAGTGAAGCCATGTTTTTATTTCATAGCCTTAGTGAAATGGCCTCAAAATTCTATTGCCTAATCTCGTATATTTGTCTTTTCACAAGTTGTATAGCATACATTCGGCAGTACATTGATACATATTACCATATATCAACTAAAACAATTCCAACCTATGTCAAGTACATTGGAAGATATTTGCATTTAAAGTGATTTTTTTTTTTTTCCATCTTTCTACAATAAATTATAAGACTTTGAATACTCTTTAACTTATAATTTATGCAATTGAATTTGGATTTTGAATTAATTTATTTTAATGGAGACATGAATTGATAATTTAGCCTCTAAAGGACCAAGGCCATTTTTGGGGTCGAAATCACTCGAAAATGTCATTTCTATTGCATTCATCCAAAAAAAAATTTGTTTTAAAGAATCTAATTGTAAGATCTTGTACTTCACTTCTTTGAGATCGTGTGGTGAAAATTGCATAAAGTTTGACTATGCAAATTGAAGATTATCAGCAATCGAAGTTCGAAATTTTTTTTTTTTAACATTGACTTGCAACTGTAGATGACTTTGACTATTATTACTGGAACTTTTTTTTCGAATCTAAACTTTGAATTAAAAAAACATTGTGGTAAATAATTGATTTGATAGTCTTGGCACTACAAGAGAAAAGGATGTTTTAAGTATAGTCCTAGAGATAAGATTTTAAGTAATGACTTTTATAGGAGATTTTTAGTAAGAATTTATTCAAAACACGTGTCTTTTTAGTGAAATTTTACTAAAAAGACACATGTTTTGAATAAATTCTTACTAAAAATCTCCTATAAAAGTCATTACTTAAAATCTTATCTCTAGGACTATATTTAAAACACCCCTTTCTCTTGTAGTGTGGAATATTTTTTCAAAAAACACGCATTTGATTTTCATTCTTTAAAAAATTGTTAGGTAGAAGTAAGTGTAAGATCGAAATAAAAACTAAATTATTAATAGCTCAAAGATGGGCTCTAGACGCACAAAGAAATAGTTGGGGATTTTCACAATTTTTTTATTTCTAGACTGCTCCAAAGTCTAGAAATAGTTAAATGTGGCATGATTGAAACACAATAATTTCAATGGTATTACTAAGATTGTTTTAGCAAGCAATCTTAAACTTTTTAAATAATTTTCTTGAAAAATTATAAAAAATTTCATTCAAAATGAATCCTCCAAGTTAATTTTTTAAGAAGATGCCTAAATAGCCCTTTAACCCCTGAAGCCCCAATGGTCCTACTAGGGTCAAAATGCGACTTTGAGTACTAGGCTCATACGGTTTCAATATTCATTATTTACAAAAAAAAAATTCTGAAGCTAGAAAAACACACAAGTTTCTTGGCAATATAATTTTTATTTCAATCAGTGTCCGGAAATAGAAGTTATTGCACAAAAAGTAAAAAATGGAAGACAGTTGCCAAATAGCCCCCAAAAAATCACAAAAAATCAAAATAATTTAAAAACAATTTTGTAACACATTATAATTTTTTGAGTTATTTTGTTCACGATGTAAAAATTTCTAACACATTAATGTAAAACTCCTTAACACATTAATATATAAAACTTCTTTAGTTAACACATTATGTTCTTGATAAAAATCCTTTTGTCCAACTTTGAATGTTAATTCCTAAAAGACCAAAGTGTTTTTTTTCGCAACATAGCGATTTTGGGCAACTCACTACGAATGGAATTTATACTTTTTTTCTTTGAAATTTTCATACAACACGTGCTTGAGGAGTACCTTTAAGGCCCAACAATTTTCATAACTTTTGACTACACGGTTAAAAAGTTATTGCATGATATGTCATTTTCAGTCCTTGGCGGGTAGCACGGGTAGCAAAAAATAATTCTTTATAGATCACTTTTTAAGAAAATAAAAATTTGAAATTGGTTAATCAGATTTATATGTACACGAAAAGCTTTGAATCATTCCATTTAGATCTATGGGTCTAAAACTATGAGGATTCTTAGTTTAAGGGTAGTTATGGAATCTCAACTCTAAAATAAACTTTGAAGTCCTTTATTAAACTCAGTTTTCAATTTTCTTGAAAAAAAATAAAAACATTGGGTGTACATTGTTTATTACAACATTACAACCGTTGGGATTGGCATTTTTCAATGCTATAAATAAATTCTTCACAAATTAGTGTTTTGAATCATTTTCTACTTCTTCGTACTTACTATTTTTTCTCAATTCAAACACTATTATCTTGCAATCCACATGGTGGAAAATTCTGAAATTTTTTCCACATCGTCTTAAACAAGTTTACTACAAGATCCTATAGTTACATGTGTCCAAAAATGTTTTTTTTTCTAAAATTTGGCACTAGTATTAGAAATGGCAGTTTTGGAGCGTTTGTGGTGAAAACATACTAGTCAGAAACATGTAAGAGTTAACATCTTCTAATCCGTATGGAAAATTTTGATGAAATTTTTCTCACATGACTTTAGACAAATGAAGTATAAGATCCTGTGGTTAGATTCTAAAAAAATGTCTTTTTGTTGTCTTAAGTGAATGCAACGCAAATGGCAATTTTGAGTGTTTAGGGCAATAAAATAACCTTCGGGCTTTAGGGATTAAACAAGATTGTCCTTATCCTTTTCATCACCAATCCTATTTGAATAAATAAAAGCTTTATATGAAGAAGAAATATAATATTTATGAAAAAACATAATGACTAATAAATATGACATAAGTCATAATTATTATGACTTTCTGCGATTTTTTCTGCATTGTCCATTAAGTTTAGTTTTAGGCTTTTTGTGGTATGATTTTTACTACCGCGCACCAACCGAAATAAAAATTATATTTCCACAAAGTTAATAAATGTTTCTATTTGCTCAGAAAGTTTTGAAAATTATCACCAAAAATGGAGGCCATAGGAACCGAACCAAAATCTACTTTATCTCCTAAAGGGACAATGGTCCTTTAGAGGTTAAGAAAAATTAATTTAAAACAAATATATTCATTCTTCAAAAAATAATCAATGGAATAATGTACCACATTCAAAGAAAAACTAAATCAATAGTAGTTTTAAGATGGACTTGAAGCATACTAATCTCAATGGTAATAGTTTTTTAACAAAGAAAGTAATCCTTGTGCAAAATTTTCTTTCTGAAATCATGAATAATTGAGTCCAAAAATGGATCTAGCATATTTTTTTTCTAAGAAAATGCTATAAATGCCTTTAAAATAAGATGCTCCATAGCTTTCACAACACTAATCCAAATGAAATGAATCAATCTTTATATTACATAATTATATAGACAAAAATGTAATCTACAAGAAATAAATTTTATAAAAATTATTTCAAGTTATTATGATTTATTTATTGCTTGTGGTTGACTACTTTGAGCTTTGTGCAGCAGAATTATTGCAATTTTATTAAAAACTATATTTACAAAATAAAATTTCAAAAAACTTGTTCCCAAAATTGAGATAATAGGATTTGCACGGATCCTTCAATTGTCACCCATTGAGACGCTTGGGACTTGAGGGATTATGGAGTTAGTCAAAATAGAATGAATACAAACCTTTTGAACAAACATCAATCCATGCAATAAAATACAAAAATTTAGTGAGTTTTTTAAAGTAAATTTACTAAGATGATGACTTTGGAATGTAAATTGAAAAAATCTTATCATGGCATTTGCAGTAATTCCTTTTTTGAATGTTTTTGTTTATAGTTGTGAAGAAAATACTTTTAGTTTGTATTTGTTTAAGTTCATTGTTCCGTTCCTTATTTTTGCAAGAAGGTGATCTACTTTGTCAACCATTCTTCAGATTCTCACATTTGTGTCATTGTGTGAGGATCAAATTTCCACTGCCAAGGTCTTCAAAGCTAGAAAGGATCCCAAAATTTTCAATCTTCAATATGTAGAAAATAAGGGAGCTCTAAATTCAATGCCTATTTTTATACCATTAAATAAAAATGATAGTACAACAATTGAACATACATTTTATATAAATCAAAATGTCGTTTTGTTAATAATTTAGTATGAATTTGATTATGCCATTTGCAAAAGGTTACATCTCTTCGTGTTTATGGTTTTGATTTTTTTTGCATGATATGTATATTTGAATGTTTTGTAGTTTATTCATGTATCTCTCATCACTTTCATATTGAATTCCAAATATATTCACAAAATAATTTTATATAAGATACATGAAGATATCATATTAAAAGTGTAAAATCATGTGGAAGCCATTGACTTGGGCACGAAGGTGGATCATACTTTAGCTTGCTTAAAGCTCTTCAAATTATTAATTTGATTAGTGGTAAATAATATTATTAAATCCAATCATTAAACATAGATTTTTAATAAAAGCCACTATTCATACCAAGTCTTTTTGTAAATATTCATGAGTTTGATGCAATTTTATTCTTGTAGAATTTGTTCTCCTTACATCCATAAAAATGTTATTATTTACACTTTGCCTTCCCAACAATGTAGTACTTCACAAGTTATGATGATAATAATTAAAATGCCGAAAGCAATGAATTTGAGAATTAGGTGAAGTGCATATTTTCATATCAAATGACAATGTTGAAATGCATGGAATGCCTTTTATGAATCTATTATTGCATTCACATGACTATTTGATTGATATTATAATGGAAATTTAATCACTTGTCATGCATCTAGAATCTAAGACAAACAAATCTTTTATCTATTACAAAATCACATGAGCATTACATACTAGAGAAGACTTCGTCTATGCAATAAAAGTTAATTTTTGTAATCATGGCATTAAGTCATTCAAATGAATTTGTGTGTCATAGCTTTTGCTCCAACAATTAACATGGTGACAAAACAATTTATTTTTCGAATAACCGACCCGTCGTTCAATGGTTAGAAAATTTCAAATTCCAAAATGTAAAATAATTCACTTCATGAATGAGTAATACGTAGCGTATTGTGGAGCAATGTCCGGGAAGAACTGGCGGCTAGTTCAAAGTTAGCTGGTGGAATTGGAAAAAAACCCGTTGGCAATTTGAAAACATCGGCAAAAAAATGGTGAAAATGTCTATAAATTTTTCATTTTGAATAGGAAAAAAAAAAAATAACTGGACTCGGTACTTGAAAAAACGGTTTAGTATGGGTATTGGAGGAAATTAGTCGGTAAAACTAAAAACTACAACTTCCCGAACACTCGTGTGGAGAAGGAACTTAAAATTGCAACTTCGGGGTCTCGCACTACAAGTTCGGAACTGGTTCGGGAGGTCAAAGCAAGGCCGGAGGAAGTTCGGGTACAGGTTCAGGTACAGGCCTCGGAGGTTCGGATACAGGTTCGGGTACAGGCCTCGGAGGTTTGGGTAGAGGTTTGGTTACATGCCTGGGAGGTTCGGAAAGAGGTTTGGTTGCAGGCCTGGGAGGTCGTCACTCCCGTTTGGCAGCGCAGATTCATTTTTTGTGACTTTGCAGGTTGTTCTCGTTTGCTGTGCAAATCACTAGGTTGTTGGGTCGATTCTTGAGTGTTGTTGTTAAAGTTGAATTACTTGTGTGCTTCAATCTCTAGGTTCTGGGTTTTCGAAGTCTCTGTGTGTTGCGCAAGAAGTGTGGTGCGCGAGAAGCCACCAAATTCGGAGAAGCTTGGTTCCTCGATCCCTATGGTGCATTCTCCAACCACACATTGTCTGCGATTTGGGGTGTGCGCGACTGGTTTGTGGGATTCGTGTGCTGCGCGGAGGAGGTCAGTGTTGGTGTGCTCAATGTGCTGCGCGGAGAAGCTTCGCGGCGGTTTTCCTTTCTTCTGCAAGTTTGCGGTTGCAATTGCGCGCTTCCTTCTCCTAGGTTGTGAATTCTCTACCTCATTTGTTCATGCTGTATTGGTCACGATATTATGTAAATGCTCTTGTGTTAGATTTGTTTAGGGTGTTTAGATGCAAGTGAAACTTTGTTGTCAAAACTGAAGCTACAGATGTAAACTTTGAGCAAACTTGCTCAGGCTGGGGTGTATGTGTTGATGCAAGAACGAACGATTTTCTCCGGTGTAATGAACTTGATTACAAACTTTGAGCGAACTTGATTGTGCTGTATCTGTTGATGCAAGAATTTTGTTTGTTGCGTGGAGAAAGTATTTGCTCAGGGTGTAGGGGTCAATGCATGAATTTGGATTGTGGCTAACCAGAGTTCATTCCTTTTGATGCTAAGGTTTTGAGGTATAGGGTGACTTCACAAGCTTGTCGTTTTCAAGATTTTCAACTTCATCACTGTGTTGTGTTTCTGCAATTTGTAGTTTAGTTTTCACTAGTTTCTGTTACTTGTTCCTTGAATTCATGCAGTGTTTGTCCAAGTTCTCGTGAAATGTGACATCATTTCTAACGCTGTAAGTCTTCTTGTGTGCAGATTTTGTAGTGCACAACAATTGAGCTGCCATTTAATTCTGTGTAGACAAAGCAGTCGAAGGTAAGAAATTCCTACTTCCAAACTCTTTCAGTCTTTTCTGTTTGGTAGTTTACTTCATGCAATAGTTTTGGATCAGAAATTAGGGTTTTAAACTCGATATTCACAATCTAAAATAGTAACACCTGTTTGAAACGATGCTGGAGCCGGAGATAATTATCTTCGGACCGAGGATAATCGTGCTTGGACCGGTGATGGTTATCCTCGGCACAAGGATAACTGTGCTCGAACATAGTTATCCTCGAGCCGAAGATAACCATCACCGGTCCAAGCATGATTATCCTCGAGCCGAAGATAATTATCTCCGGCTCCAGCATCGATATGCTTGAGACGAAGATAACCATCATCGGTCCGAGCACGATTATCCTCGGTCCGAAGATAATTATCTCCGGCTCTAGCATGGGTGAAATCCTCATATACATCAGAAACAATAAACAAAACATCCAAAGACTATCTGAACAATTAAAAACCCAAACCAAAATATGAAACAACACAAATAATATTATCCTCGAACCGAGGATAAATATACCGGTCCGCAGAAATACATACTAATCATGGGCGACAACAACCACGATATATAATGTAAGTATCCTCGGGCCAAGGATAACTATCCTCGCACCAAAGATAAACATCAACGTGACAATCCGCAAAAAAGACAGAACTAACTAAATTACCTTAGCAAATAACATACGCACAAATATACAAACAAGCTAAAGTAACTAACCAAAATGTACGCCAAACCGAACACAAAGAAAATTATCCTCGGATCGAAGATAACCCAAGGCAATGTACATTCACCTAGTAGAAATCAATCTGCCACCGTAAAGAGATTAGTAGGTAGATACCACAATTATCCTCAAACCGAAGGTAATCCTACACAAAATCGCTAACGTGATGTTCCACTACTTGCAGATTTCCTCAGAATGGAAGAGAAAAAGAAATACGACTACTCAGCCACTGCCCCGTTTCTCGAGCCATTTAATAAATGGGCGGCAGAGGATCCATTCATATTCGACATGCCGGAGGTCTACGGGGAGCTCTGGCAATTCAAGCCCATTGTCGATTCATGGACCTTCGGAATAAATCGGTCAAAAGACTACGTACTTCTCCGCCACAGGGTGAAGGATTCAGGAATCTATGTGAATTGGAACCTGGACGAGAAGGTCGCGCTCGTGGAGCTCCACCAGGATAAATTCATTGTCCTAACACTTCATGCACGCGAACCATCTGGAAAGGAAACAATGCACACGCACTCCATTGTCATGCATGAAGAAGACGATGTGGGAGCATTTGATCTGGACAACCTCATAAGGGGTTTGCACGAGGGAAACCACGATGAACTGGCGGACGAGTTCCAGCGGAGATTCCATCCATGGATACGTAAGAACGCCATCTTCATGGCGAGAAGGATTGGATACATGTTCAGCAAACTGAAGGAGTATGCAAAAGATCATGTAGACAGGCAATTTCGACTCAGCCTGGGACGTGGACAAGTGAGACGCGAAGCAGATACCGAAACAAAGTCCGTTTCCGGGGCACGTACCTGACCTGGGAGCAAAGGAAGTGGAAGGGGAACAACGCGAGCACAACTCCCAAAATGGAAGAACCCGGAATTGGAGATCTCTGAGGCCACTGAGAAGCGCCAGAAACCCGTGACAGACAGTCGGGCAGTAACTGTTGGAAGTTTAGGATCCGCGCTAACAAACGTTCATAACGGAAAGACGGGCGAATATGAGCCCATCTAGAAATTTGAAGTGATAGGCGCATACCAGAAAGATTTCTGGGACAAGCACGTGTCCTGTTTTATTTTTCATCCCAATACATTCAAGATGAACATCTCCAAATGTCACCTGGCCCCTCCACGATACATTATCCGGAAGTTGGAGATGAAGATTGTGGAGGAAATGAAAGAGACCCTTATCCATCTAGGGTCAGTCCAACAAAGGCAACTAGTATGCCTGACTCCGATTGACGCCAACAAAAGGCTCCTCAAGGAACGTCCTTCCAAGTGGGATGATATTAAGGACGGAAATTTCTATATTATTAATGGCCAACATAGCATCACTGCCTCCAAGATGCTGCAAAGTGGAGGATGTTGCGAGTCTCGGAAGGTGGAGTTGTAGACATGGGATGCAACGATTGTCTACTTGCTTGACGCGAGGAAGCTAACAGAAATATCCAAGTGGCACAACTCCTCAAATCATCTCGTTCATAGTCAGCCAACATGGGAGAACCAGATTTTGGCTTGCAGGCAGGTGTGGAAGGAACTGAAGCGGCCAACGAATGTTGAACGAGAAGGACTGGCAAGACTGAATAAGGCCATCTTCAATCCAACTGTTTACAAAATATGCAGCGTCCGTATGTTTATCTTCGCCTCGAAGATAAATTTCAGTTCGTACTGATTTGAATTTGTGCATTGCTGCTATCGCATAGTGTATTTGTGAATCATCGTCAGGGGTCACGACTATGTTTATCCTCGGGTCGAGGATAATTTGCTCTCCCTTGAGATTCCGTATTGTCTCAGGACTGACCTTGGTTTCATTGACAATATTGCCCTGCAGGAATTTGTAGACGCTGTTTTGATACGGTATTGTAGCATTAGTCCGGACAAAGAAGGAACTAAGGTGAAACTCGCGTCGGATGTCAAGAATGAAATTAGAATCATAACATTGGCAGACGAGACGTACCAGTTGTGGGAGGAGTTCCTCCGGAAACACACTGACGGAGAACTGGTGGATCCGGTGACGTGCACTGAATACAAGGTTTCCACAAAGAACTTCAATCCCAAGAACTTCTCGCTGAAGCGAGAGTTCTTCAAGCACATGGGGCATTTCATGGACAAGGACCTCAAGGAATATGTCCTCCATCTGCTTGGACGAACTGAAGGGCGCAAGCGCGATTACCCGAAAGTCTTCGTGGCTGCTGCAAGGATTTTGTGCGTGGACAACTATAAGGCCGAGCACTAGGTGGAGCGTAGGAAGCGCAAGAAAATTGTGATGGAGGAGTTTATGGCCATCGACAAGTCCTTGAAGTTCAGGGACTCACAAGGAGAAGTAATCGATGAGGTATGGAGGAAATAGAAGCGCACGAACAAGTTCACTTCCGCTTCGTGGGATTTTCTATTGACTGCCCCGCCCAATTCGTTTTTTGTGAAGCGTCTAACCAACGAAGCAAAGAAGAAGTCAGCCGTCAACTTTAAGGACCACCCAAAACTGTCCGTGGTCTATCCCATCTTCAAGAGCTTCTTGAAGCTGAAGAAGTAAATCGTGGGAACGGATGGCAATGTGTACATCCGAGGGCACCAATGCTATCCGTAGGCTCTTGTCACGAGCCACAAGTGGCCCTACCAGAATAGAGAACTAAGGCTCGTTGTCATAGACTTCAGAATCCTGCCCAAACAGAAAGCTAGATCCAGTGACGGTCCTCCTTGTACTCCACTGCTCAATTACTTGGCTTCTCATTTGAAGCCCGTAATTACTACACTAGACGCCTGGTTATGGATTGTGGGAAGTCAATACGACTTGGAGGCGACCAAGAAATTTGCTGCTTTGCGGCTCAAGGGCTACGAGGTCAAGGTTTCAACGTATCAGCCCAGCAAGGCTGAGAGGTTGGACAACACGACAACACGAGCCACGCCTTCCTTGGTGAAGCTTGTGTTCGTGTTGAAGAAAGGGACCGATGGCGAGCCCAAGAATATGGATGCAGTGAAGAGGGTCTACTCCATGGACGACATTCCATACTACAAGGAATTCCAGAAGAATACGGAGGCCAAATATAGGATCCATGCCAGCGAGCTGAGGATGGAGTTCTATATTGACATTCTTCATAGCTTCTGTGTGAAGGAAGAGAACGTCATCGGCATCTACATGGGGTCGAAGTTCATGATTGCAGCGAAGGTATAAAACTTACTCCTGCTATCCTCTATCTTCCTGCCGAAGATAACTCTCTGAGGTTGATGGTTATCTTCGGCACGAGGATAACCATCCATGATCAATAGTTAGCCTTGGTTGTGGAATAGGACTTCAGTATCATTGCGGATCTCGTAGCTGATCTCATATATCTACCCCTAACCGTAATTCCTGAACATTTATCTTCGACTCGAGGATAACTGTGCTGGAGTTTGTCTGCAGTTTAATGTGAGAATTGGGTACTAAATTGTCTTGTTGGTCTTGCAAATGTATGGCCTCTTTTATTATGGGATTATCGAGCGGCATATATCTGAGAAGCATCGAGAGATGGCAACGTTTGGCAAGTCTTTGGACATCAACGACTTCTGCCATGAGAACTCGCCATACCTCCCAGGTTATGAACGTCCAAGCAACCTATCAACACCGGAACTAGATTCCGTGTTTACGCCGTCCTTAGCGGATCCCATCAAAATTGCAGAGAGGGATGTCGACTTAGGTGGTCACGGTAGTGCCTTGGAACTCGAGATAAATGAGTTCGAGACAAATACCAATATGGTCGGCGGCGACGACCTGGAGGTTATTATATCCGGTGTCCAGGTGATGAATCGGTTGCCCAAATCGACCCCGCCATCAGTTGAGAAAGAGGTAGTGGACACAGAGCGGGTGGAGGTGATGGTAGCGACAGAGACGAAGAACAGAATGAAGGGCAAGATGCCCATTGAGGGGTCAGTAGCCATACACGATCTGAGTGAACTCGAGGAGTCGTACTCGGATCTGAATGACATTGAATATAGGGATGCGGAGGTTGACAAGGGGGGGCCATCAAGTGCCAACAATGAAGTGGAATCTGCTTTGGAGGTGCGACCTAAGCTTGCAGCGGAGTCCTCTTCACATCTAGTTCAGCGTCAATCAGTTCTGCTTCCGGTGAAGCAAGAGAACAAGGACTTTTGGAAGGAGAGGGCGGAGAGGAAGGCCCTCAAGCGGGCAGAAGAAGAAGCCAGATGGGCAGAGCAGCAGTTGGAGAAGGACATGTTGAAGGCGGAACTAGAGAAACTCAGGAAAGAGAATGACTCTCTCAAGACAATGACGCAGGATCCGTCTGTCTCTCGATCCATTCAGCAGATGAGTTTCGGATCTCCACAAGGCTCCGTTCAGAAGTCGACTTCCGCCAACACCCAGCATTATCCTCGAGGCGAAGATAATGCGGCTTCACCTCAGGACCATGTTCGGCGAACAACCTCGGCCAATACCCCGAAGGATCTTCGGATCGAAGATAATGTTGTCTCTCATCCTACCTTGGATGAGGACAGTACGAGACCCACGCCTGCTGAGCCGGCACTGCCACATGAGAGTCCAGCGGATCCGGTACCGCTTGCTATTGCCTCTCCGAACCACAATACGGTGGTTGAATTCGAGAACTCGCCTGACAAAGAGGAGAGCTTGGACTACGGGGGTTACATGGACGAAGAAACGGCCAACATGGATCTCGGTCAGGTACAGTCTCCAGCATCTTTAGATCCCTACGATTATTCATGAGTTTGTCCATTGGGATGTAATGGATGTTCGTTTTGTGGGTTTCTCATTAGGGATCTCTTATGTCGATTCATTCTGATTGACAGGAGGGAATGGGCAGTCTCTGATTGTTTGGCATTGACAAATTGTTCTCTGTGACTTTGTCTTGTAGGATAGTGTACATACTTGAGCGAAGTGTAGTGAATATTGTAACCAAATTGGATAGTAACTCATCAAAACCGGTAGACCGGATGTATCTTAATTACTTGAGAAATAAATATACGGGGCACTCTTCTTTCGATGAATTTCGTGTCTAATGGATTCATTTTGACCATGCTTGTGCTCAGCGCGAAAAAAAAATGAGTGTGCTTCGACCGTTGCCACTCAAACTACCTCTTACTGGAGGGGTTCTGCAGTCGCTTAGTGGGGTTAAGTACTGTTTGCCGTTTTATGAATCACCTGATTCCGCATTTCAACAGGTAACTACATATCTTTTCTGTTTTGTTTGATCAGGAAGTAGCAAGGAAGCGGAGAGAGAGAGTGCCGCGGATTGTGTCCACGCTAGTTCCTCAACCGCGGTAGAAGTGGTTGAACCTCGTATTTGATTTGAACGGAGTACTGTGTGAGTGCTTGTTTCAAAAGTCATTTTTGAAACAACGACATCACATAGTGCACGAGAATATATTCTCCGGCCGAATTCCCACTATCATTGAGCCCAAGGCCGTCTTCGTTCGTCCCAACATGAGGGAATTCTTAGACGAGCTTTCTAGGATCACGAATCGTATTGTAGTCTAGAGCTCCATGTTGAAGAAGATTGTGGAACCTGTCGCTGGTTTCCTATTCCAAAACAACAAGGTGCCCTTCGATATCCTAGGCCAAGAACAGTGCAAGACGATAGAAGTGTCCAAGGGGCAATTCCTTAAACAGATTGGGTCCCCTTGAAAGTACCTGCTTCTCAAAGTGCTTGAAGAGCAATTGTTCCTAGACCCGGATGATCCAACGTCCTTTAACAAGGACAACACTCTTCTCATTGACGACTCTCCGCAAAAGAGCGTCCTCAATGAGAACGGGAATGCGATATTCCTTGAGAGTTGGAATCATGAGAGGCGTGGGGACAATGTATTGTTGGGCAGTTTGGTTCCGTGGTTGAGGCGACTTCATGAGGAATGTCCTCTTAGTTGCTTGCGTGAGTTCGTTGATGCGAACCGCATTGGCGTGCCCCTTTTATCTCCTAAGTCCAATCTTGCGGAAGGAGTGGTAAACGGCATGAAGGAGTCCGCCAATAATTTTGGGTCCCATTTTGTCTTGCCGGAGATGAAACTAGTGATTGAGCCGGAGAGACGTAGGAAGAGATAGTACTTCTGCATATACTCGTCAATCGTAGAAAGCGTTGTACATAGTGTGAATACAAATTTTTATGTAAATTTAATTCATGCGTCTTAGTAAAATTTTGATGTTCCATCTTTTGATTCTATGTTTTTGGGATGTTGAGTTATCTTTGGGTCAAGGATAAATTTTGGTCTTTCAGATTTTGTTGCTTTTGGTTGGAGAATAGTTGTGGAGGCTTTGTCTTATCAATGAATTGAAGATATTAACTATGCAAGTAGTTTGTTATCTTTGGACCAAGGATAAATTGTGTAAGGGTTATGTACTCTCCGTTTTCTTCAGGTCGGAAGGTCCGTAATGCACCTGTTGCAACAAAGACAACTGCTCACCACTAGGAGTTTGTTGTCTGGATCGGATGCACCAATGTTTAGGAAATCCGAGTCGGCTGGAGGGAGCTTCTTGTCGTTCTCTTATCCTAGGCCTTCTCTTATGGGCTCTGCAACCGATGCGGCTTCCGCAGCCATTGACTTCTCCAAGGGGAATGTGGAGGAAGGCGTGGTCGATAGCCCACCGAGTAGAGGATCATTGAGGACCCCGATTTGCTCGCCTTCACCTGTGAAAAAGAGTGACTTCATTCCTAGTCGATTGTGCTCGCAATCGCCAACGTTACGGACTTCAAACACCCCACACAGGAAACTATATGTAGATGAAGAACACCAGGCAGTGGATCCTTGCCTTGAGGATGGACTAAAATCACATGCAGCAGTTGCATATCACCCTCTACAGGGTGATGATTACAATACAAATTTGACAAGAGGAGGTTGCAAGAGGAAGGTCCCATCCGGTGCATGCAATGCAGATCAAGTCCCGCGCATTGCAGAGATTATTGGCTCCATTCCTCCGAAATCCGTGGGAGGTGGATATTCGCCTTCTGGAGTACCTATATTCCACCAAACAACTCTTCGAAACTTTCGAGGGTCAAATTACACACGATCAACAACAACTTCTGATCCGTACATAAGTACTACCAATAGACCATTTCCAAGGCCGCCTTGTCAAAGTTGCAGATCTCTTTCAAATGATGGCACAGTCGGAAGTGAATGCAAGCGACGAAGAGAAGTGAAGGAACTAATGCTGATGGGCATGTTTGGCCGTGTCCTTTCTGCAAGTGAAGATCCAAGGCCTTCTCGACGCGAGGATATCCTTAGAGGTTTGAGCAAGTTGAAAGCAGTAGAGGCTGCCAATGAAGCAGCAAAAAATTGTTCCTCCACCAAAAATGATGGCTAGTAGATTAGTTCCCTTTTGGAATGCAATGAATTTTGTATAGCATACATTACTATTAATAGAATATTCATTCACAAAAAAAATTTAGAAAAGGCAAAGGCTTCATGTGCACATGGCCTTCATATTTTTACACTATCATATCCAATCATTAGAATTACGGGAGTGATTTTAGTTACTAGGCATTATGGTATATATAAACGAGATAAATTGGTTCATATGTAGATGGGATCTCAAGTAGATTCATGTTCCTGAACATAAATTGACTACTTCACGTGTTATAAATGTTACATACTTTTTGACCATCCATTTGCAATTCCATTTTGCATTGTTTGAGTTTGTGATTGCTCTAAGCTTTGACAAAAGGAACAAAAACTTATCTTCCTGGCCATTTTAAAATAACAATCTTTACATTAACTGTTCGTAAGGCTGTCTATATTTATCTTTGCCTCCAACAACTTATCTTTGAAAAGAAGGGACTTAGGTTCTCATACTGACCAATTCGTCTAATTTTAATGAATATGGCCTTAAATGCTTCTTTCAACATAAAACCCAACAAATACTATATAGTTTGCACTTCAAGTGCTCTCCCACACCTCCAAACCACCAAAACAAGAGAGAGAGAGAGAAAAAAGACTAATCCTTGCCTCAAATAGCCTCCACAAACTCCAAGGCAGCTAGCCCTAACCCTAACTCCACTAACCTTAGTATCAACTACTAACCAACCGGTTATTAGTCAGCTACAACGAAAACAATGAACACCAAGCTCCTAACATCAAGCCTCTATAAACTTCTAATACAAACACTTTTTCAAATAATTAAGACGTCACTTCAACTAGTAAACGGAGCACATCACGACATTGTTTAGTTCATGACTTGATATTCAACAATGAACACAATATTCGCTTCTACAAAAATAACTATTATTTCTCTAAATCATAACTTTGCTGAAGTTGGTTTTTAAGTACTCTAAAGTCTCATTTTAATGGAAGTTGCAACTTACAACTAAAGAATTGAGTTCTCTTCAACTTAAATTGACTTCAATTCTACTACAATTTTTGGGCCTAAAAATGGATAAAATTATTTTGGAAGATTGTCAATTTTCCATTTTTGTACATGTGGATTTTGATATTCCATTTTAAATGTTTTGTTAGCTGTATATTTGTCTATTTCACAGGTAGTAGATTTGCATTGTCCCTATAAACCTTCAACCTCTTCTTTGTCAAGACAACCTTTCCATCATATGGACAAACTTCATCCTGGCCTCCCCTCCATGCCAACAACCCACTCATTGATTGAGCCAAAGTCCTTTCAATTTGGCGCCCTTCCTAGATGGTGCAGTTGTTGTCTGGCAATCCTTTCCATCTAGTGGACAATTTTCCAATAGCCTCGACGGCTAGTATGTTCTTAATGAATGAATATAAGTGGTACTACATGTCTATTTGTAGTATGAGTCTTTCTTGCGCTAACAATTCTCTCTTATCTTAGATTGTAGATAATCTTTGTTTTGAAAAGCATGTGCTTGCAAAAGGGCTCAATTAAGCAAGGGGAACATTTCTTGCACCTTGAAACACTAAATCATGATTGTGCCAACTGATAGGGTAGTTGAACATCTTCAGCAATATTAGAGGGGGATCTGCTAAAAAGAAGATAGACAAATGGTTGGTTCATAGTGTTGTCCTTAAGTCAAACTTGTCATCCAACACAATAAATTGTGTTTTAAAAGCGTTGACTGCAGATGGAGTCAATATTCTGGGCTTTGGAGAGTCTTCACAAAGAAAGAAGGAGAATTGGAAGCATCTACAAAAAAATATTGGGTTAGGAAGTGGCCAAGTACTCAAGCAATCTCAACGGTGCATGAATGTAGTGTATGTCTTGCATGGATAGTCCAAGATGGAGAAAATTACTAGGAGCAAGTAGATTATATGTTCTCTCAGACAATGCTTGATGACAAATGGAGTGGAGCAAATGCACACTATGTTGGATTGATATGGACTATCATAGTCCTTATTTTAGGGGGATTTCTTAAAAGTCTTGTAAATTTAAAAATATACAAGTCATAGAACATCAAAAAAGACATATTAATGTTGTATACTTGATGGTCTATAAAATACAAAAAAAATCTTTGCAAAATTATTTATATTGTATTTGTAAAGGACTTTGAAATGTACACTTTACATACTATCACAATCCATAGCGTTAAAGATAAAGACTTATTGATTTATTAGAAATTCAAATATTTTACAAAAAAGGACCTTATATCGAAATAACTTTATATGTAATCAAATGTTTTGATTTGAAATATATAGAATTGTATTTTTAACTTTGTAAATATGGACCACTTTATGTGTCATTATTTTATCAAAAAAATATTGATTTTTGGAAGTACAATAGACATGTTTAAAATCAACTTTACACAAATCTATCTTACAAAAATAAATGTAATAAATATTTCTAATGATGGTCTAACTTTTAGTAAAAATTAATTTTTATTATAGTTAATTGTACAATTTATTGACACAGATCAAAATTTGATGCCATTTTTGAAGGATTTTTTTCCATAAATATTGAAAGGAAATTTTGAACAATTTTTTCATCTTTTGCTTTAATACACTATAAAAAACTTATAGAAAAAAAATAAAAAAAACTTAGAGTTCATATGCAAAAAAATGAAATGGATATATACATATATATATATATATTTTTTTTTTTTTTTTTTTTTTTTTTCTTTCTTTCTTTTTTTCAATTTAATCTAGCATAGTATACATTTGCCTAGTGAAACTTGCATGCTTAAAGGCTCTCAAAAATGGCTAGATGAACAAGTGCAAATGTGTACTTTAACCTTGCCCATTTTGCTCAAAAACTAAAGGGCATCAATCTAAAAGTACCAACAAAGCAACAAGATAGACTAAAAATCTTTAAGAAGGTAGAGTAGTGGTCCAAATCAATATGTCCATTTACTAGAAACAATATTAACAAGGCCCCGTGGTTTCAAAAAAATCAAAGACAAGCCTTCATATACAAGGGCATTGACGCTATACATTTCTTGGATCAAAATGTGGTAGTACTTCCCTTGTCAATATATATGAAACAATGGAGGTATGAGAGGGTGCAAAAACTCTTCCTCTAGAATTTTGGACAGATTTCCACAAAAAAAGAGTTAGCTGTTTAGTTGGCCATGGACATTTATTAAGTAAACAAAAATTGAAAGAAGTTGTCTATCAAAGCATTGACTTGTTTGTGCAACCATTCCGGGGTCATTATGTTCTTTGCTTTACATGGAGAGATCATGGAGTGTTATTTGCATTGATAGAATGGTAGCACTTTGGCGACATGTTTACTTTCAATAAGCTGAATCCAAACTACACTAAAATTATAGAGTGTGCATGCTGCCCCATCAAACAAACCAAATAATAGTCAAAATGATTGATGGCATTCAAACATAACTACACTAAATGTATGTGGACTTTGATTTGCATCGTGAAAACTTATGAAACCATTTTTTGTCTCTATAATAACATTACGCCATCAAATACTATACTTCACTTTCCAATTAATGATGGATATATTATATAGATTAGGCTATGTGATTGAAAAATGGATAGCTGCTTAAACAAAAAAACTCCTTCTTTGTAGGGCCTCTTGAGTTAGTTTGAAGTGAAGGCCACACACAAAACACGTTGGTAGGTGGCACCATAATTATTATACATTGGCAAATATGGATTAGTTTTATCTCTAAATTGTGTAGGTAAACAACATTGTGTCAATAAACATACAAATGGATATGATGTTGGAAAACATGCACACAATATATGGAAGGAGGACTAAGTTATTTAAGAGATGATTTTAGATTATATGACATTTGGTATTTCAAAAAATACTGGGAGAATTGTGCAAGGAAGACCCTTGAGAATGACACTCATTGTCTTATACTGTGAAACAACTCAATGATCTTCTAACAATTCGGCCACTTTTGTTGGTTGCTATTGCTTCACTTATTAAAGACAAGAGTTCAAGGAAAAAATTAAATAATAAGGAGGTAGATAATGTAGCAACTCAATAAGTCCCAAGATTTAGTACTAGGACCTTTTTAATGTAAGGAAAGTGAATATAATACACTTTTACTTTGAACTCATTTTTTTTCCAAGTAAATATAACTAAATCAAAAAATTTCTATTGAAATCTAGTATTGTTATTTGAAGTAGCTTCCTTCCCAAATGCTTGGTTTGTCCATGTATCCCCTACTCCTCTCTAAGATCACAATTCCGAATAGAAGGTATGTCCAGTTGTTGATGGAGGTCATCAATGGAGGTCGTTGTAGAGTTGACGCCCTCAATGTTTGTAAGTACCATTTTTAAGGTCCATCCACCCGTCGTACATTCCTATTGATCAAGTAAGTCTATGTGGACTTTTCATCTCACTATTGCATTCATCTTGGCTATCCTTGAGTATTTGGTTGTCATGGAAGCTTGGACATGCTGACAGTGACGCTCTAATCTAGTGAGTTCGTCCAACAACAACCATCCGCTTGAGCCCATCTAGGTCGATTGTGGATGGAATCAACCACCTTAACCATTGATTATAGTGTGTTTGTGGTATCATCCAAATCTGATAGAAACAATGGCGGAGCGATCTCTAAACATGATGGTGGTATATAAGGATGCCATTAGGTTTGTTGAAACACCTTTTCTTATTATCTTTGATCTTTTGACCTAATTGGTGTGCAACCATTGCACAAGAATGAAGTCAAGGAAAAGTGTGTTGGAAAAATACGTGCCTTGTGAGCAACAAATGCTTATTCCACCCTACATTGCATTGGTAATATCAATCTTGTGTATTCCATATAGCATAGTAGATGGGGGTTGGATAAAAGAATTAGTTGTAGTGGGAAGGTCCCAAAAGATGTGGGATCTATGGTATATTCAAAATCCCAATGAAAAAATGGAACGCAAGGCTTGCAGTTGCATCATAAGTTATCAAAAAATTTGGTTGTTGTTTCATTTGGAGTAAATACATAATGACAACAATAACATCTCTAGAACAAAGTTTTCTTATCAAACGCATTTTTGGATTTTGGTGTCATGTAGGACGTTTGACATTGTGTGTTGTATTAGACAAAGTGTCAGGTATGTATGACATCTTGTTGAATAAGGCCATTCTCAATAATTGAAACAATTTGAAACTTCACCAAAATTATGAACCTAAATGTGGAATGTACTATGTGCTTATTAAATTAAGATAATTTACTAGAATGAAACTTTAATATGTCAAAATTATAAATGGAGGTAATTATTTAAAAGTCAACTTAAAATTGACTCTATTAGACATTGCATGGACTCTACTAGATATCATATGATGTTTGGCTATTGCCTTTTTACCAATTTTGGGAGAGCAACCATATTTGGAAGGAGGTCCTATTCTAAAATAGGTACAACAATAAAAATAATTTTTTATTTATTGTGACAGACATGTGCCAGTAGCTCGTATGTGACAATAATTTAGCAAGAAGTTAAATCAACTTGGCTAGTAGTCATCAAATGCAAACCCCAACAAGTGACAGTTTAACACTTCAGTCTCAACAATAGAAAGTGGGTCAAAACCAATGGGCAAAGCTCTCACATACATTTTTTGGAGGTGCTAGGACTTGCCTATCCACATACTTGGCCGATGCAACAATTATTTGTCTATCAAAGAATGAATACATCAAAGAAACAATTGTTAGACAAGAAGTAGGAGAGATTTTTTATGAAGCCATCATACCATTCAACATAGTGAGGCACCCCGCTTATTGGACGTAGTAATATCAACTTCTGAGATAAGAACTAATTATAAACCTCTAGCATACCACGAAATGCGTATAAAGTTGTTGAATTCTACAAGGAAAGAGGTGACACTAATGGTATCCACAAGTATAAAGTAACAATATATTCAAATGGATGGGACAATGGGATGCTCTACTCCTTGATGAATATGATGTTGATATTGTGTAGGAATACAAATACGCCAAATACGTTGTGGCTTAGTTGATTGAATACATTGACAGGGTGGCCTTTAGAACCTGGTATAAGTTTATACAAACAACATAGACAACATGTGTACATCAACCAACTTAATAATTAAATGTTTTTCACACCTATATTTTCAAAGTTTTTTTGTGCATGCACTAGACCTCTTATTTGGGCTCTTATTGGAGGATTAGACTAAGGAAGATTGGATGAAAAAGATGGTGAAACTTGCAAAGAAGATAGTAAAATTCATTTATATACACAATATACTACTTGCCAATCTTAAGAGGATCCAAACAAGATATTAAGAAATCCAAAAAAGATATGTTTTGCCACCATGTTTATGATGATTGAGCGATTGGTGGAGGTCAAAGAAAAATTGAGTTGATTGTTGTGGACCTTCAGTGGAATGAATTTGTGAGCAAATTGACTAAAGCAGTGACAAAGGCAATGGCATCTTTTGTTAAAAGAAAAGTGCAAAGAGATGCCTATTGGAGGACATGCTTGAACTTTGTATATATGGTGCAAACTATACTAGTTGCTCTCTATAAGTTCAATGAAAAGCATTCATGCATAGAAAAACGTGGCTAATGATAAAAAAATCCATGGAAAAGCATGTAAAGTCTTTGTAGAATTTGCAATTCTTATTGCAAGGTGACTATAACATTTGTGCTATGAATGCATTTATTACTCTTTGGACAAGTTGGTGACCAACTTACAACATAAAAAATCTCTTTCAAATCCTTATTTGCTAGACATAGAAGCCTTACTGGAGAATTCAAAGGCGAAAGATGTTGTACTTAGAATGTTGCAAAAACTAGATATAGGGTACCAAACATATGCATCTATGTTGTTAGAGTATTAGGTCTTTCAAGATTCATGAGGAATATTTAGTGGGCTTCTAAACGTTGATGCATTGAATTTGGAGCCCCATGAATGCTGGGATCTTTTAGAAGCAAGCACTTGTACTTTTGTACTGATAGCAAGACAAATCTTAGCACATGTTTTTTCAACCTCTTTATATGAATACAATTGGAGCATATATTCATTTGTCTACAGCAAAATTTGCAACAAATTGACGTTGGAGCATGCAAAAGAATTGATTTACATCTATACCAATTTGAAGACTCTAAGAGAGCCAGCCGACGCAAATCCAATAAAGTGGTATACAAAGAATGTACTATCTGAAGATTCTATGACTAATGAAAAACTAGTTAAATGGTTTGGATTGGGGGTCCGTGTTCTCTGACCCTAATGATAACAATTTAGATGATTTGGATGGTTTGTTTGGTAGAGTGGGGAACAAGATGCAAGAATGTAAATACCTTCTCTAATGTGGATAATCACTACAGTGACCAAAATCAAGACAAAGAAGGTGGTCCAAGCAGTTCTGAGATACCGAATGTGGTTGGCAGATGATTAGTTGGAAATGAAGATGGCCATGTTATAATGCTAAAGAAAATGAAGAATGTAGAATGAGAGACTATTGTAGAGGAAGAGATCAAAAATGATGTTGGAACGTATAATGAAGAAGAAGTGCTCAAATGGGATGTTGAGTCAAAAAATGAAGAAGAAGCGATTGCAACAGAAGCACCATCTCCAAAAGAGACTTGCAAAGGGGAACCTTCTCGCACTGGCATGGTCTATGGTGAATTAGGAATTGAATGTTTGCATTCAATCTTGACCAAACTTTGTCAATTGTCACTAGGCATGTGTACACTACCACCTAAGGTTTGTCGAGGCTTTTTTCTTCTAAAATAGTCCCTTGTAAAGTAGGTCCAGTGGTTGGTACTTGATTGGCATCATGAGCCCCTTAAATTAATACTTTGCTACGCAACCACTCCTCTTGAAAGACATGGCGTAGAACCGGCAAATGAATCTAAGCGTCCACAAGAACAAAATAATCCAACTAAACTTTCAAAAAAATGGCAAGAGGGAAAAAATGCAGGTCATTGTGGCTGCCCAACAATTGTCAATGAAGTTAATAGGAGGACTGAGCACAAATGGTATTATGGATGAAACAAATTGATATTCCTTAAAGAAAATCTCTTCTCTTAAACCTTGTATTGGAAATTGGTGCAACTATGAATTAGAAAAGAGTGCTAAGCCTACATCTAGTGATGACAAATTTACAGATAATACTATAGATGAAGATGGTGAGATTCCAAAAAATAGTGATTTTGGATCAAAATGAGGTAATAAGAGTCATTTCTGACATAACCATTGCTTATTTTGGACCATTTCTAATAATATAGATCAATTTTTTTTAGATTTCTCCAAAAAAATCATACTTCATCAACCAAAGATGTTATAGTATCATGTTTGAACATTATATAGTCTATGACACTACAAGAAAACAATGTTCTAATTGACTAACTATGTCCAAATTGACATGTCTAAATTGATTGAAAATGTCCAAGTTGACATTGTTCTTTTTTAGTGTGGTGTCATTATTTCATCTAAATGAACTACAAAAACCTAATGAAACCATTGCTTAATGAAGCATAAAAAGGAGGTTCTTAATGCTAAATTAGATTTAAAATAGCCACCTTAATGAGGTCCATGGACAATGAATAGATAAATGAAGCCTTAGATGAAAGTATAGGGATTTAAAGACTTTAATGAACAAGGATTAAAATCTAATTTTCAAACAAAGCAATCCAATAAGCAATGCAATGCATGTTGCAATTGGCTTCTATTACCTCATATGGACCCTTTTAGAGTACTTCAACAAGATCCACTACCAAGACCTACTGACAATCAACCAAGCATAGGAGAGCCTTATGCAATTGGTATTGTTTGAACAACTAGGGGTGCAAAATGCTAACAAGTTCATTGTGGTGAATGTGTCATCATATTTTATTTATAGAATTATAGCCTACAGTTTATATATGCTCTTATTTTAAGATATATGATTCTATATTATTATCTTTGATTGACTATATGACAAACAAAACATTTTTTAAATACAATGAAATTTTTACATAAAAGAGGAAACTCATTGTCTTTTATTGCTCACATGACACTTTTATACTTAAGATGACATTGTTTCCTACTATACAATCCCAGTGTCAAGTACCCATGATAAAGACAATCATGATTAGTTGAAAAAGTTAGTACTTTGCATTGTTGCAAACAAACAGCCCTATGAAGTAGACAATGCATTCTTTTAGGGTGTCACCTTTTCCTCCAGATTGCCAATTGGACAAAAAATTTGCCTTTTTGAACAGGAGATGTCTTGTAGATGGAATTGACGGACTATCTGTCACTTAAACGAACTAGAAGATGGGCCAATGAATTTCATTTGCTCTTTTTACCTAGAATAACTAAAAAATAAAATTTGAATCTTGGTTTTTGAGGGACCATCAACATCCAATCATAATCCTGATGATTCTTGACCAACATTGATGGATGCACTAGTAGAAAATTCAGCGTCCAAAGTGACAAAAAAATGCTGATTTTTTTTGTTCATTCTTGTGTTGATTTGGACGTGTTGACTTAGACATTGCATAGCAAAACAGTGTTGATTTGGACATGAAAATGAACACTTTTGTGTGGTTCATCAACACATAAGAGTTGATTAAGTAACTAGAAAGTGTTGATTTGGCAACTAGAAAGTGTTAATTTTTCAACAATTTAAAAAAAATTTGAAAACATTTTATGGAAAAATTAATTTCCGACCAATACCTCAATGCCACGTGGCAACTACCACGCGAGCAAGCAGCCACAAGGGCAGGCCGCTTGCGGGGTTTGAACCCCAAACGTTGGGGTTACAACTCTACAATCTTTAACCAATGGACCACACGTGTGTTAACATGTCCTTGAAATTGTGTGTTTCCTATTTAACTACTTCTAGGTTATTTTTTCATTTGCATTGGAAAGTCAGCAAACTTCAGGGTCCGTTTTCACATAGTAAATTAACTTATTTTTTAAAACTTTCAACTAAAAAAAGTTGTTAAATGAAGTTAAATTTTATCTCCAAAAATCCGTTTGCAATTTGGATTCTTTAATAAAAAGTTATGGACAAAACTCAGAGAAGGTGTTTAAAAGTGTCAAAGAAAAATGGCCATTCCAACCCTTCTCTGAGTTTTGTCCATAACTTTTCATTGAAGACTCCAAATTGCAAACGGATTTTTGGAGATGAAATATACCTTCATTTAACAACTTTTCTTAGTTAAAAGTCTTAAAAAATAAGTTAATTTACTATTTGAAAACGGCCCTTGAAGTCTGCTGAAATTTGTAAACACCGATTTGTGAATGATGAAGTTGTTAAAAAAAAATTGTATATACTATTTCCTTCAAGCATGAATATAAATTTTTTTTCAAGGTTGAAGTATAAATTTCGAGCATATTTCTTCAATATGTAATGAACACTTGCAAGTTCAAGAATTGACATACATTTTTTGGGATAAATTCTTTGAAAGATTAAACTTAATCAATTGGAAATTAAAAAAATTAACCTCTAAATGACCAATTAGCATTTTTTGGCAATATAGAGATTTTAGATAGCTCATTGTGGATAAAATTTCAATTTTTTGGCTTTAACTCCTCAAGGCCTAACAATGTTTTTACAATGGAGGTTTTTAATGAATTGCCCAATTTTGATATTTTTTTGCTAATGGACGTGTTTGAAATTTTTAATTTTAACCGTAAAAAAGTAAAGGATACTTTGTTTAGTATGCACGGAATTAGTTGTGGAAAATACTGACCATTATATTTTTAAATTATTATAATTTTGGATGATCAACTTTTTAGGCAAAATACTCTTCTAGAGAAATAAAATTATAAGAAGGTAATAAATGCTTTATTGCCCTCCAAAAAAATGATTTTAGAATCTAAGGCAAATGTATTACTTTTTTATTTAAAAAATTAAAAAACTAAAAACTCTCCCAAGTTTGTAGACATTTTCAAGCAAAAGGAGTAGAAAGCCAAACCTGACCAAATCGGATCCTACAAAAAGTTGATAAATTGATAAATGTATCATTTTTTGAAGTTTAACAACTAATATCATTAGTTTAATTTTTGGAACATCTCCAAAAAATTTGAAATCATTCTAATTATTTTTATATTCTTAATCACACCAAATTGGATTTTGTATTTTTAAAATTACTAAAAATAAAAATTTTAATTTTTTACTTCAAACCTAGTTCGATTGTAGAAAGTAAAGACTAGAAATGTTTAAGAAAATGTTTTTTTCCATCCCTAATATTTCTTTCATTGTAAGCAAATTATATTTGCTCCCTTTTTCCTTTAGACTACATTTCCTAAATAAATTTTTAAATACTTCCCATATATATAGAAATTCTGAAAATTGGATAATAGCGTAGAAATTAACATGGAAACTGACAAAATGGAGATAGGTTTTTTTAATTATTTTATTGTAAATTCAGCAAATTTTGGAGGTTGTTTTGGCATAGTAGAAGAACTTTTTTGAAAAGATTTGAACAAAAAAAAGGTAGTAATTCAAAAAAGCTTTCATCTCCAAAATCCTATTTGAGATTTGGAGATTTTCCTCAAAAGCGTTGGACAAAGTTTAGAAAAAGATTCGGAAATCATCACTTTTGACATTTTTGACTTTTTTTAACATCCTCTTTGAATTTTGTTCATAGCTTTTGATTGGAGGATCAGAACTTCAAACAGATTATAAGAGATGAAAGTTTTTTAGAATTTACAACTTCTCTTAGTTTAAAAGTTTTTCAAAAAATCCTTTTATTATACCAAAACAACTTCCAAAGTCTTCTGAATTTACCAAAAAAACAATTTCCAGTACTTCTCTAAAATTTGTTCATAACTTTTGATTGGAGATTTGAAATCTCAAAAAGACTGTTGGAGATGAAAGTTGATTTAATTCCACAACTTTTTTCAGTTGAAAGTTCTTTGAAAAATGTTCATTTATTATGTGCAAATAACCTCCAAAGTCTGCTGACTTTATGGAACACCGAAATGTGTACTTAATTTTTTTTTTAAATACATTATAAAATGAAGATGTCAAGAGATTCTAAGAAATTCCAAAAGATTCTAGAAGGTTCAAAAAGTATTCAACAAAAATCTGTTGATTTTGTCACTGATTGTCCAAATCAACAAAAATAAATGTCGCCATTAACAAAAAAAATGTGAAGATTGTCCAAATCAACAAAAAAAATGTCGCCATTAACAAAAAAATGTGAAATCAGACATTGCAGTACCCAAATCAACATAAATATGTTGATTTTCTATTAATTTGGACGTCATTTTCTACTAGTGATGCCACATTGAAATAGAAAATCCTATTCTAATATGGTAGTGGATCTATTGCATAATGGCAAATTGATCAAAATCCATTATAAGATCTACCACTAAATCAAAGGCAATGGATAGAATTAGATGTAGAACCAATCTGATTAAAGGGCCTTAGACAATGTTACTAGATCAAGCTAGCCTATAGAATGTTTGTCTTCCCCTAATAAATAGTTGCACAACAACATCTAGATGTTCCCCCAACATGGAGGTAACTATCGCACTTGCAAAGACAACTATTTGAAAAAAACCCTCAAGAGCGGTCCAAGTCATGTACTATCAGTTTGGACATCAACTACGTGCTAGTTTATCTGCAAATACTATAGTCCTACTAAAGCAAGAAATCTTTTCTCTTTCAGAAGTTGTTTTAATATGATTTGCTCTAGCTAAACACCCCTCATGAGTAGAACAACATAAATGGGTCAATGTAAACATAGTGGAAGAAAATATGTTGATTAGTAGAATTTGAATACTATAAAGGGGATACTTTGTCCTCACCTTCATTCACAAGGAAGGAGCTATTTCCACCTCTAATAAAGTCCACTTACGTTTGAAACTCACCAACTCTATTTGAAACCACGGTAGCCATAGTTTAATCCAAAACCCCAATATGAATCAAAATCCCTTTGTGGATTAGATTCTTTTTTGTAGACAATGTGTATTACAAAGTAATGAAGGAAATATGTGTGTCCATAGGTGAGGTTGTTTGGAGCACAAAACAAGAAGATTATTTGAAGAATTCATCCACAAGTTTGTGTCCTAATAGAGAACACAACGAGTTTGTCTATTTTTGTCATAATTCCAAAGCAATAGAAGAAGTCAAAAAATTCTTGAATACAACAGGATTCCTTTCCAATGCAATATCAGTTTTGATATACGTCATGAGAAGGAAGAATGTCCAAATCAAAGAGGTAGAAAATAACTAAACAAAGAAAAAAAACAGCAACAAATTGCATAGGAATCTATCTAAAAATGCCCTCCACTTGTATAAAAAAATGCAAACAAACAAAGGAAGCCAAGATTAGAACATTCAACTACGTTTATGGATGCTACAAATAGAAGGCCTTGTCATCAAGTGGACATTGGAAAGGAACTTAATCACCTTCCAAAAATCCAAATTTAATAAATATACAAACAAGGGGTTTGGAAGGAGCCTTTGCCAACATGACCTAAAGCCTCAGAAACTCACAGAATGCAATACAAGCATAGGGAGCCTCACCACCTCAATAAACACAAACATTTTAGAAAACAGAATAATCACTTTCATAGAGGAGAATCTCAACTTTTCCTACCAAGTTGATGAGTGGCAAACAACACTATAAGAAACTCGTGTTTTTTTGGACATGAGGCATTAGACATGGAGTGTCAAAAGTTGAACACAGTGTGTCGATGGAGACGTCTGCGTGTCTGAAAGACGGTTTTCCATTTCGGACATATCTTAATGGATGTTGCAGCGGACAAGCCGAGATTGAGGTGGTAACCACTTCGAGTTTGCTTGATGTGAAGTTTTCTTCAGACATGCTTCAAGACAGAAGCATGTCCGGAGTAGTGTCTGTAAAAATATGAATTGCCACGTCAACAAGGTTGACCTTTTTTCATCGACTGTAAAATCAGTTTTTTGGATTTTTTAAAATTAAACTGACTGCCCGACAGGGAAAAACTGGGGCCGGGCAGTGCCCGTGCTTGAAAAAATCTAAAGAAGTTGACATGGTAGATGACGTGGCAGCATATCGGGAAATTGTCTACATGGCAATTTTTGGTGCTGGCATGGCACAGCCACGTCAGCCCGGATTTAAAAAATGCATATTTATGGCATTTGTGTTCCTCCTATCGTTGTTTCCTCAGACGTCATGACGCTTGTTCAGATGTCTGTCAGGACATAGTAGCGTCAGTCCGGACGTCTCTTGCAGTGTCATGAGTTGCCCGGAGACTTCTGTACAAGGAGTATGATGTTCATGTGGGTATTTGGAGTAACCTTTACATGTCTGTTTAGATGTTGTGATGTGACGTCACTTGCCCTAGAGGACATCTACGCGATAGTACAGACGTCTGTCGTAACGTCTTTACATTTCCGGGGACTTCTGGGCTAACACTATGCTGTTCACAATTATGTTTGCAGTTTTTGCAAATGTCTTCAGAGACGTCTATTTTATTTTGACATCTCTAAGGAAATCTAGCATTGCATTCTTTCCGTTGCGTTGATGTCCTCCAGTTGGCTAGTGAAGAGTAAGCAGGTTGAACAGCGAATACGGAAATACTTCTCCACAATGGCATTATCCGTTCACATTACCTTATACAGGACTTGCTTTTCAATGCATGACCATCTTATTCATTTCATTTGTATGCAACACACGATGAGCACTTCAAGCATCGTATGCATAGTCTATTTCCAAACTATTATAATGAAGAACATGCATTGATGAGGACAGCTTACTCATTCCCAATGAACACATCGACTACAATGTATCTTGATGCATGTCCTTCCCACAAAATCATTGTGAGGAAAAAAAGAAAGCATTTCCGAACACAAGGACTACGAAAGTGGAAATGCACCAAACATTTTGGTGCACATCTGCTTAAACATTACATACAGAAATTGTCAGATGTTCAGTCTACAAACAACGCTCTCCTCAATATGTAGGCACTCCTACAGAGAATGGACGGCTAACAGTAGCGACGACTGGGAACTTCGATATTCATCCCGAAATTGGACAACGAGACCCATGACGGACGTCACTACGGACAGTGCACACCATGTCCCTCATGTCGTCATCAACATCTTTCCGTTGTTTGTGACATAATTGTGAAGGTAGAGAAGCCGGTGCTATCCTTTGTCCTCTGACATGGCATTGTTGTCTGCTACATCGCTCAAGTCTTCCACGTCTTCCCTTGGACGTCGTATTGGCTCCGTTTCTCTTGCCAGTGGTTGCAGCGCCACAAAGTCAGCATCGTTACGCAGTACAAGCATCTCTGGCAGGATGTCCGCATTGTGCTGTGCCATACGTCTCCCGCGAACATTTGTGCGGCACACCACCTTCCACCCAGGACGATGTGGATCATCCGAGAAAAAAACTTGTTGGCAATGTAGAGGAAAAGCAAATGAATTGGCATGGACCCGCCCATCCATGTGATTGAAATTCGCAACGCTGAAGCCGTATTGGTCTCTCTCTATGCTTGGTTGCCTGGCTTCCCGTGTCCCCCGTACCCAATCACATAAGAGCACTGTGACGCAATGGTTCCTGTAATCCAGAACCAATATTTCTTCAATGTACCCCACATACTCCTCTGTGGCTTCCAACGGCCTTCCATTCCAAAGTCCCCATCGAAGTTGACGGGAAAAACTTGCTACCACAGCTGAGTCCCGTGTGACCAAGCTTCCCTCACAACTGCGGACGCGAAAGTGCTTTCCATGACAGTACATTTGACGGTGTGATGTTGCATCTCGCTGTGGAGGTTGCTTGTACTGGACAACATCGTGTTCCATGTGACGTCCAGAACGTTCAGCTTCTGCCACTACAGACGTCAACCAGTCCGCAAAAGGTGGCAGATCATTGAGTTCTGTTGGATATCGAACAGGTCTTCTGGGATTTGACCGCCTACATTGCTGACGAAAGACCTCCCGCTGCTCCCATCTCTGAGTCCGAGCGTCAATGTACTCCCTACGCAATGAAAATTAAAAGATCTAGTCATTTGGCTAAAATGTTGCATATCACTTTCCTCGGTATTCAGGCTAACCAAAAAAATGGAGAAGTATGTGTACGAGCTTCTGACTTCTTGTAGTGGACACTAAAGACAAGCAAATGGTACTCACTGCCTCCAGGTCTCCAAGCATGGTGCATTGTCGATGACGAATGCATAGGCGTGCTTACGCACTTCATTTGACAATCGTCGTGGTTGAGGTGCCCTAGAATGTATCACTTCATCCGTCATGATGGCGTCCTCTTCAGCATCCCACACTCGTTCAGACGTCCCTTCATAATCTTTCATATACTCTGTGCAGAAGCCAAGTGTGTCTTCATTTCGATATCCTTCAGCTATGCTACCTTCCGGATGTGCGTATGTGCAAACATAATCCTTCAATGTCTTCATGTACCGCTCAATAGGATACATCCATCGACAATGCACCGAGCCACAAATAAATAACTGCTCCACAAGATGCACTGGCAGGTGTGTCATAATGTTCAAGAAAGTTGTAGGAAACTCCTTTTCCAACAGACAAGTTGCCATAATTACATTATGCATGACAGTGTCCTTGTCTGTCTCCTTCACTTCCTTGTCGCAGAGTCTTTGGAACACTCTGCTGATCTTTATTATAGCCAGCCGCACATTGTCATCTAAAATGTTTCGAACAGCCACTGGTAAAATCTACATCAACATAGATGACGAGGGGTTAGTTCACTGTCCGTCTTGACATTCAAGTAGACATTTAATGACGCAACTGGACATTGAATGGGACGTCTAAAACAGCAGCAACGGCACTGCGTGCCTCAAAATGTCTTCCATTTGGCACTGTTGTGTCCGGAAAAGCTCGGCATATGATTTTTGTACCACCAAAGAAGACGCTACAGTGCACTGTGGGCTACTGCACTGGCTTCAATGATGTCCGACACAGCACGTCCCCGCCGCACAGGCACTTTGACAGCGACGTATACATGTTCTAATGCAGCACTTGGAAATTACAAACCGTTCAAGCTATGAAGAAGGACATGCGGTACATCAGCATTTGCAGGAAGACACAGCTTTCCTTGTAAAGCATACTGAACATGCGATGTAAACATGTTAACATTGTAAGCGATAGCTTCGCCATGCGATATGTCCGATATTTCAGTCCAGGCATGAGCATGACCTTCTGCTATTGGGATTACCTTCATAAGGACATACTACGAATGCTACTCGGGTCTTTGTGGCTTACCTGTTGCATGAGCACGTGATAGTCATGCGTTTTCATGTATTGCAGTTTTCCATCCTTGAATCGTTTTTGAATTGCATTGACGTAGTTCGTGGGTGTTCGTATGTTGCTCACTATAGCAATAAACTCCACTCGTTCCTGTGTCGACAGGACGTACGGTGCATGCGGCATGTGGAAATCATCATTGCGCCGCCTTGGCGCTTGCAACCAGGTTTCCTCACGGATTCCAAGTTCTTGAGCGTCCACACGACTCCCTGGGGTATCAGTCATTGACAGCAATGTCTTCACAATGTTCTCACACAAATTCTTCTCACAGTGCATGGCGTCCAGCATGTGTCGTTCCAGAAGATGCTGTTGAAGGAAAGTAAAAAAATGTCAGAAGGGGACACTTTCTGAGCACAAACTGTTGTCTGAGATGTCTCCCTAGACACAATAATGTCTACATTGACATCCGAATCACACATCAGATCTTACAAGGACGTCTACATAGACGTCAAATACAATGCATCCCTTTACTCACTATCAACTGACTACCAAAGTATTGAGTGGCTGTGCAACATGCACGGCCAAAAGACCCAATACAATAGTGTATAACATAGATAATTACATTTGGAGGGAAGCATGAAACCTTCAGTATAACCTACGACATGGACATCCACGTTTCAGACATTGACAAGACTGCCCAAAGAGAGAAAGGATGCATACTCACCTCCCAATACGCTAGTTCGTAGAAGGCTGACAGGCGTTTCACACCTGTACACTACACAGGGTCGTCTTTGGCGTCCTCTTTTCCACCAAGGTCGAGATAGACTTGCCGCCATGCAGCGTAACGAATAATGTCCTAACCAGTCATTGTCCGAGGCCTCGCACGCAGCTCAGGACGTCCGTTGAAATGCCGGTTTCGGCGATACGGGTGTTGCCGATTCAAATACCTTCGGATGCCTCCATACACTATTTTTGAACCTCGTGTACTACGGTTGGCAAGAACATCACCTGTCCTTGCTAGTCTAGACTCCGTTTCAGGACCACAACAAGGACACCCCTTGTATCCTTTGCAGCATAGGCCTGAGATGAGACCGTACGCTGGGAAATCGGAAATGGTCCACATCAATAGCCCTCGCATGATAAAACGGCGTTCTCCTTCGGGTCTTGAAAAATCTTGGGCCACTACACCTTCCCACAACTGGAGAAGCTCGCGGAGCAAAGGTCTGATAAAAACATCAATGTTTTTGGATGTCGGTGACTGCTTCCCTGAAATTAAGATGCATAGCAAAATGAAGAACTTCTTTGTCACAAACCATGGCTCAAAGTTATAAATGAGTATGAGAATGGACCACGTCGACCAGTTTGTGTTGTTCAACTTGAAAGGATTGACGCCATCCAATGCAAGTGCCATACGCAAGTTCCTGCTCTCAGCTCCAAAGTTGTCAAAGAGAACGTCGCGGTCGACATGTTTCCAAGCAGGACTGTCCACCACTGACCTCATGACGCCGTCTTCGCTGACATGTTTTGTCCAACCCCTCAGCATCACTGCAATTTCAGAAGACCGAAACATATGCCTCAACCTTATCAGTGGGAAGTTTCGTATCACCTTCGCTGGTATAGAAGTGGAACCTTGCGCCCAACGCGCACTTCCACACTTGGGGCACACATTCAAATCAGCATGCTCCTCTTCATATAGGACGCAGCCGTATGGACAAGCATGGATATTATTGTATTGCAAGCCCAAGTTCCTTATGAGCTTTCTTGCCTCATAATGACTATTGGGCAGCTTGTTGTCTGAAGGAAGCAAATCTGATGATAAGTAATGTAAGAGTTCGTCCGTGAACTTGTTGCTTACACGGAAGACAACACACATGTTCATGATGATGATGGTCGCAGACAGAATACTGGACATCGCACCTGAGTATACTGCCGTTGTTGCGTGCTGAAAAAGACGTTCCATGTCATCTACGTTGTCCGAGTCAACATCAACTTCGACGTCTTCAGGAACATTGTCTGCTGCCATTGATTCGGTGTGTATGGCATCACCGCGGTCGAGGGCCTGGAGCAATTGCCTTTGCACGTTGTGTTGTGCATCAAGCGTCGGTTCAGACTCCGGATGCGCAGCCCCTCCGCTGTCATGCGCAGCATCTGGTTCCCCTCCGTCATCCTGAAGAGGAACATAGACATCTTCTACGTTCGCCTCTGCGTCTATGATGTCGTCATCATATGCAAGATCTTCCACCCAAATGCCATTTGGAGGATAACCATCAGGAGGGTCACCCCCTATCATGGACTTCGTGAGAAAGGCATCTCTGCCCACCTCGCTGTGATGCTTCCTGATAACATCAATTTTTTTGCGCCGTGCTCCATGACAATTCTTGCAAGGACAAGGATACTTCCTCAAATTCAACTCCGTGACCACCCTCAATTCAGTCTGCAAAATCAAGTCTCCAACTGGAATGTGACGAAGCACACGTCCGTCTCTGTTGATGCGGATACGGGTGCCCCGTCTCGCATCTGAGGCACGCATTACTGCTTCTGATGTCAAGGAAGACAAAAGGCGTCACATGCGACGTTGCGGATTCTGTCTTGCTCAACAGGCAGCTGCAACCACAGAGAACATTGTGAGGTCGAGGTTGGCCCCACATTGGTGGAGGGAAAGGAATACACCATGCACTGCACACAGGTCCCCTCAACTTTTGCACTGTATCACCTCACTTCCAGTTCTCCTCCTATTATTTGTGTAGACAGGTGAACCTGAAACTTCTTCATGACTTTGCATTATGTGATGGGACTTATTGCCCTCACCTCGAACAACATTTCACCCATTTGGCAAGGTGGTGTACGATTGAAGCATGGACATGACTCCACAACAATTAGAACCAAGTTATATAGAAAAGACAAGCAATGACGTCAAAACAGTACTCCGTCAGGCGCTCTTGCAGTGGATAAGAAGAGTTGCAGAGGACATCAGGCAACATGCAAATGTCCGTGATATGTAACGGCAAAACGTCATTCCTGATGTCTTGTAAGACATTGTAAAAAATGTACGTCACATGCAATGCCTTGTAGCATATCAGGTATAGTGAAGGCACCAGAGAACCTAATACGATGACGACGGTGAATTCCAGAAGGGCTGAACTATGAAATTGAATATCCCTATACATGCTAGGAACACGAAAATGTGTGGAAGGTAAATGCTTAAGATGTTGGGGTCTTATCCACACATTTTGCAAGGATACTATTGAACGATACTACCCGCCATTTCAAATGAGAGGGAGAAGTCTTGCGCAATGGGTGTCCCGCGTGAAGTGAAGAAAGGTCCTTGAAACTTGACACTTTAAAGGTAACTGTACAGAAGATGTAAGACTTCCTTAGTGCACATCACATGAGTATGACACATGACAGGAAATGCGTTGTACCATGTAGAACTAAAGGAAGACAACGTGTTGTTATTGACATCTCTACAAGCACTCAGCACCTCCTTGGACATATTACGGAACGCGCCTAGCAGGCCAATACATCATGACGTTTGACCGCATCATGTTTTAGGACACGTCATTTCAGATAGCTGTCATCGTCGTTGCGATGTCTATTACTAAGCCCCTTCTGCGCTTAATGTACAGAAATGCATTTCCTATGAGAAACGCCACTGAGACAGCGCGGTTAAACAAATCACGTGTTTCAAGTTACGATTGAAAGCCATGAAGGTTGTAGGAAATGCAGTTATATAATTGAATGAAGTGAAATGTTTTAAATTTGACAACACGTCCGCTGCGGTACTGTGCCTAAGGAGCACTTTAATACAACCATGTGTACAGAAACTGCTCTTCCAGATGCCAATGCCTTAGAAGTAATATCCACCGTGAACATGGTAGTGAACATGACGACAAAGTTCAAGAACGTACAATTGTGCATATAAAAGCAGGATTTTCAATGCAACACTCCATTCTAATAACATGAGGTGGTCATTGCCTCACGGAAGGACCTCCATAGTCTTGACGTATATAACAGAATATGAGAGCAGTGACCACATCGGCAGTCAGCTCTAAAAATGTTTCAAGTGATGTCCTATTGAATGTCAAAGAAGACGTCAGTTGAGACTCTCACATGTCATCCTCAACAGGTTATGTGTCGCCGGACTTTACGTTGTGGATGTCAACATAAACGTTCATGGAGACAGGAATGTTAGTGACTTGGGCAACGAGCTGCCAAAAAGAGAGCACATGCAGCGTAACGAAATGTACATCCGAAGAATACAACGGTAGGTGTACTATTCATTTCCCATCGTCATTTCTTCTGATTCAGAATGGCAACTACAACATTTTCTGTGCATCAGTGACCCAACACACAATGACTTGTTTTATACATTATTTCGTGTAACTTTAGACGAACAATCCACATGTCTCTTTTTAAAGAAGTTCAGAAAGTGGGAAACATGTGGGCAGTCATTTCATGAAACTACCTTGTTCCTACAAAGTATGGATTGAATTCAAAGTTAAGATGAAATACCTGTTGCCTGGAGAACTCCACAATTGACGTGATTTGATTTGTTGTTCAGAAATTCACAAAGGATGGCCCAGTACAGCAAGGTAGTATCGCTGTAAAAGTCCACAATTGAGGAATCCCACAGAACTGCATGACATGCAACGTCCAGCGGGATATGAGCACACAGTTTTTGACGTTTGCGATGACATTGCATGAAACGTCTGAGCAGACGAGATACATGTTACTGAACGTAAACATCATGCCCTACAGATATTGTACTGCTGCTAAACGTCTTTGGAATTCCCTATTTTCATGAAATAAATATGTCCACAACAGAGTGAAGGGAAGACCAGCAGAACACAGTAAGCCAAAATTTCTTTCCCAAGTGAACATTAATGAGCACATCTTCATTTAAAAAGAATAGCAGACAAATCATTTGTAAAGATTTCTCTTTTTCTAAATGAATTGTGCACACCAAATAACTAAGAATAGCAAGAACCTACTCGATGTGAAACTTGCTTTGTTTCTAAATTACAAGCTGATAGCAAACAAAAGGATAGACAAAAAAAATACACCAAGTCATAATTCGTGTCTTCTGAAAGTACATGTGTACATATAACAAAAGAGAAGACGCAAAAAAATATAGCAAGTGCAAAGGTATGTCCTTAGGAATTACGTATCTACAAGTAGCAACATCGTAGACGGAAGAAATTCACAAAGTAAATATTCCTTTCTTTCTAAGTGAATTGTCTACAATGAACAAAAGAATAGACTGAATAAATATACCAAGTGAAAATTCCTTTCTTGTCAAAGGAATAATCTACAACTAACAGATCTGTAGACGCAAAAAAAAAAAATTGAAATTTTCTTTCTTTTAAATGAATGGTCTTCAACAAATTGAATAGGACCCAAAAAAATAACACAGCCTACTATTTCCTTTCATTTTAAATGAATGGTCCACAACTAACACAATTGTAGACAAAAAAAACACACAATCTAATCTTTCCTTTCTTCTTAAGTGAATGGTCTACAACAAACAACATTGTAGACGAAAAAAAAACACAAAGCAAAGTTTCCACTCTTCTTAAATGAATGGTCTACAACAAACAACATTGTAGACGGAAAAAAAACACAAAGCAAAGTTTCCACTCTTCTTAAATGAATGGTCTACAACAAACAACATTGTAGACGAAAAAAAAACACAAAGCAAAGTTTCCACTCTTCTTAAATGAATGGTCTACAACAAACAACATTGTAGACGAAAAAAAAACACAAAGCAAAGTTTCCACTCTTCTTAAATGAATGGTCTACAACAAACAACATTGTAGACGAAAAAAAAACACAAAGCAAAGTTTCCACTCTTCTTAAATGAATGGTCTACAACTAACAAAATTGTGTAAAACATTTACAACACCAAGTGCAAATTCCTTTCTTTCTAAAGGAATTGTCTGAGTAATTCTGAAGGGACGGAAAAACATCTATAGTGTGTGAGAATTTACATGTTCATGATTTACATCCCGTCAGGAAACATCTGGCTATTGGAAATACCATGACTCTAAGTGTGAAGTCCCTCTCTGCAATGGAAACGTAGTATGTACACCCCACATCTGTGCCGGCAATAGGAGCACACTAAGGTATGATTTCTGAATGAACAGGAAACTATGCAGCCCTTGTCCCTATGAATCATCTCCTGGTCTATTATGACACTGGCCCACACAGAATATGTTCGGAATGTAATGTCCCCTTGGACATTATAATCTATGGTGCACGTCTTTTATGACGTCATCAAAGATGTCGGCTTTGACATTTTGCATGTGGATTAAGCAAAGCCTGTACCTGCTACAAACGCACCCTTTACATGTATTTCGCTAACGCTGCGGCAGAAATGCGCAGAACCCTAAATGTTTTCGTCGTTTCCTAGGCACAGAGCATCTCTTGTACGCGGGTACCAGCTTCACGAATCACGACGTTAGCGACGCAACATGCCAATTCCCTCAACAGGAATGAACGCAGTAGGAGAACAAGCACTAGTAGAACTTCGTGGTCCCGATCAAGCAAGCAACGAAGGCGCTCTCATTCTTTTCCAGAACTTTGTGGATGGGATTGCAGCTGCGTCACTCACCTCAACAATGGGATCAGTTGAAAACCCTGTGGTTACCGTTTCCAATCGCAACAGCAGGCGTCTCCATGTACAGGATGGGTCGTTCGCAGCCCCTTGTCCGGCGACCGCAGATGCTTCTCCGCCGATGCATGACCCCAAGATATCGAAGCAGGTGAGTCCCCGTCTCGCATCCGTCAATACGTCCGAGGTCCGAGCAGGTCCGCCGGCCTCTTTCCTTTCCCGGCCATCGGTGCGCTTTGTAGACGCTTCCGATGCCGCAGTCCCCAGGAATTCAAATTTGAGCGAAGCACCTACGCATAGGGGCCTTACAACCACAGTAATGAGGACGACGTCGTGGGCGTGGTGGTAGCGACGGAAACGGTGTCTTCGTGGGTGTGGTGGTGACATCCGTTGCCGTCCGCCGATCTTCTCCCTCCGTGTCCAGTTTAACACCTCGTGAGGCTTATTCTCTCCTCGGGTGTTGGACGCTGCGTCGTGCTTGGGGATGCACTCTCCGCTGCTGTGAATTTGGAAGCGCAGCCTTCTTTGGTGAGTGTTGAGAGGTCAGACGTGCTTTTAGTTCCCCTGCACCATGTTTTGAGCATTAGGTGTGGCGAGAAGTTCTTTGGTGTTTTGCAGGGTTTTGTTTTGTTTTGCCGTCTTCTCCTCCATCGCGCGGCAGCTACCACTGACGTCGGCTCTCCCCCGGCGTCGCAGGTTGGCTCCTGTCCCTTCCGTCGACTTCGCCAGACAGGTCCCACACAGACACAGCAGCCCTAGACAGGTCCCACACAGACTCCCGCACCTCTGCGCAAGAGTTCCAAGGTCGACCTTGTCGCCTTCTTGTTATGTTGATGATTGCATCTCCTGCCCTGTCATCGTCGTGTTCTTATCTTCTGCCCTAGGACGGGACCTTAGAATGCGCGTGATTTGCCGTCCGTGTGGATGTCTCTTGAGACGTGACAGTGTTTCTGTGGACGTCCTCGCTGGCGCACAACGCCAGCTTCCAACACAGGTATTTCGCACTTGCATATTTCTAGTGTCACTTTCAACTTTGGAAGTGAAACATACCGTGCAAAGCATGTGCGGTGCGGACAAGCAGTACCGCAGGACCTTCATTCGACTCCGGACACTGACTCCAGACCGTTCACCTCGGGAACTCAGAAATTTGTAGTAGATTTTAACTCGTGTCTTAGGCAACACCGTCGACGTCGTGGGAAGTTTGTTTGTGGTGTATATGTTAGCACCATACGTCCACCCAAACATTCGATGTCAAATCCGATGTCCGCGCAAACGTCTTCCTGTTTTATCAGACATCATTGATGACATCCACAGCTGCTCTTTTTTTTTGGTTTAACGTCTACTGACTTCGACGTTTTCCTTTCACTGTGCAGGTGACGTGGCCCGAGCAATTTCTAGTGTGGCCATCTCCGTCTCCAACTATGACGGGCCCCAGGAAGAAGTTGCCACTGAAGCGGCCGGCGGAGCCACAACGCAGGCGGACAGGACACAATGATAAGCCTGAGCCTCGACTTCGCCCTGCCACTGAGGCACGCTCCAAGTACCGCAACGACGACTGGCGCGTGGAAAGTCGTGGTAAGGAGAAGGGAAAAGCAGTGGGTGAAACTTCCCAGCCAAGGAAGCGTCGCAGGCGCTCTACTTGACAGGAGTTTGAGGAGGATCCGCAAGAGCCAGAGCCAGCATCCAACGACACGTCCACTGAATTGTATATGGGGTCCTCAGTCCGCAGGTAAGTGCAAAGCAATGTCTGTTGTAATGTCGCACTCGACTTTGTTCAATGTAATACTTCCGTTTTCCATTTGATTATGACAAGCGCCGAAGGTCGACGATACTGTCTGACAGAACATCAGTGAAGACTGAGAACGTCTTTGACAACATCAGGTGAGCCGTGCAGCACGTCTCGTGAGTTCTGTTGGTCGCTGATTCTGGCGTCAAAGTGGATTTCTAACTGAGGTCTCTTTGGGCGTGCTTGTGCAGCATTGACAGTGAGTCAGGGAGCAGCGATTCAGAGGAAGAAGAAGATGACACCATCGTCTTGGACGCCACCCCAGCCCTGCCACGAAGAATCCAAGAGTGAAAGTGAAGAAGGAGACGCAATGCAGGCAAGAGATACAGCCTAGGCAAGAGCAACATTGGAAGCAAATTATCATGGTTGATAAGCGTGGCAAGCCATACGGGACCGGAGCTGACTTTCTAGCAGAGGAGGTGAAGAAATTTGCAAAGATGCTGAATCCACAATACGGGTGGTCCGACCAGCCCCTGGCGGACAAGCAACGCTTCTATGATCGCGTCTATGCTGGTATGTCATGTCCTTTGTTACAACAGAAGCCCATTTGAAGGTACTCAATAGTGCATGCGAAAGAAGCCTGCGTGTTTGCTCAGACGTTGGCTGCCTCTGATAGTGTTGTACCCAGACACTTCCCACGACGTCGTACTTTACATTTTGACCTCATTATGCAGTCGAGGATTTACTTCTTCCTATTGAGTTCAGTTTGCTCGTTCTGGTCCTCGTAAATGTTGTGAGCACATTAGCATTGCGTTGTGGTTGACACAAACTGGGAGGTCCGCGGACCTGCAACAGAGATCAACCCTGCATGGTTTCCGCAGTATGTGACGAAGACTCTGATCAATGTCCGACACAGCCTCATGAAGATGATTGACGCGAGTGTGGAGCGGCCACCGGAGGTGGATCCAGATGTGTGGCTCGCTTTGGAGGCAAAAAGGAAGACCCGGAAAGCACAGGAGAAGTCCACAAAGATGCGCTTCATCTCCAAAGGCAAGTCCACAAAGGAAGCTCAAATGAGGGCCATCAAGAAGACCATGATCGGTGAACTCGTGAGGACTACATGCTCCCCTTTGTGTTCATTCTTTCCATTTTTGGACGCACTGCTTTACTTTGCAGCAGTCAGTGGGGTCTGCATTTTGGTATGTCAGCTACAACACAATCGTTGAAAAAGCAGTTGTCTTCGTAGGCGCCAGATGATTTCTTAGACGTCGGAGAGGATGTTGAACGTCTTGGAGGACATCAACATACATTTACGGTTTTGTAGCATATCTTATGCTCTCCTTGTTTATTACACGTAACTCCTGTTGTTTCCATTCTTCTGAGTTCTATGAAGTTTTATTCAGTACTGATTTTCACTTTCTGTCGTATGTGATAGACTTTGTTACTGCACCGCATACCTTACGAAGGGGAGGTGAAGGAGGCCACTGAGAAGGAGTATGCTCGACGTCAGGCACAGCTCTGTAAGTCGCCCACTGACTACTCAGAGGACATTAAGGACCTTCAGGCTTCGACTTCTGAGGTCGGCGGTAGGCTTGCCTAGCTGGAGCAGACAATCCGGCAACTAATCCTCTCCTTAGGCGACAAGGTTCCGCACGAGCAGTTGATTCTGCCAGCACCCGCCGGTGGTCCACTCTGCCCGGTGGTGGTGGAGGCCGTTGCAGGTGCGGAAGATGTACTTCCAGACATTTCCAAGGACGCCGCAGCCGCAGCTCGTGACGTAGGTGATGTTCTTGAAGACAGCGTTGCAGACATGGAAGCAGATGTGGACATCCTGGTGGACAACATTGTGGACGACGTCGACAAGGAAGATCATGCTGCAGTCGCGGAGGACGTTGAGCAACCTGCAGCAACAGACAAGTCTAATGGTGCGCCTATGGCAGTAGCAAATGAATCCGTACCTCATGGTAGCATGGCGTCGCAGGTACTGTCTGATCCCTACAACATAGGGGTGAAGTCCGCCGCAGAAAGCACGGACGCTGAAACAACGGCAATTGAGGTATACATGGCATTTTTGGCATTTGCAGAAGTTTTGGCGTTGAACACGTTCCGTTGCAGTTGATGTTCACGTAGACGTCTGGAAGTGCACTCCTGTATTTCAGTTTTGGTTTCCTCATGACATGGTATATCTTCGTAAGTGGAGTGGCGTTATGACGGTTTTGTAGGTTCAAGCATTGCCGACATCGGTGTCTTCTTCTCAATCTAATCGGGTGACAAGGAACACGGTGCCAGCGAAGGCTACAAGGTTTGTTGCTCCCACCAAGACCAGCAAAGGAGCGGCACCAAAGTCTTCAAAGCCCAGCCCTCCTAAAGCAGCTGATCCACCCAAAAAGGGTGCTTCACCACGGAAAAAGTGAAGGCACAGGTTAGTTTGTACCATCTTTGCGTTCTAGAGACGCTGATGTAACTTACAAGTGTTGAGAGTTATGTCTACAATCTCGTTGGTGACGTACATTGTGTTTCTGCACGACAACTTTCAATCCTTTGACACCGTTGTGGACATGCAGATGCCTTCTACAGTGTCTTTCAGGACGGCTTCAGTCTTATATAGCACTATTGTGGACACGTACTCGTCGGCCTCAGTGAGCGCACCATCATAGCCGACGTGGAAGTGGTTGTCCTCTCTAGCAGAGTTTCGGGGCTGAGGGTCAAGTATATATGATTAGAAGTGAGTAATCATAATTGTTATGGTGGCTTCAGCTTCATTTGTTGCAAACATTGGGCTGTTGTTGTAGGAAAGGTAGCATTTATACTTTGCCGTATGTCAGTGTCAATGGCAATTTGGAATTAATGTGATCGTCATTGGCCTATGTGTGAGTGCGCATCTCTAAGCACATATTCATGGATTTCCTCATGACACAGATCTTAATAATGGAGCAGATGCAATGGCAATCCCCTCAATTGTGTCCATGCAGCGTCACATTCTGCCTTGTCTTTGTCATGTCTTGTGGTATGTCTAAGCCAGTGTTGTGATGGACGTTCTGAATGCACACGTACAGCGCGTGCGTCTTAGCCGGTGTTCACTATGTTGAAAAATATGCAATTTTGCGTTGTGAATGACGTCGCGTTCAACAAGTTTCAATTCACATCCGAACATCTCCGTAGTGGAAGATGTCATTCGTGACATCACATTGTCACATGCCAGACCAAGTACGCCTCCGCGCCAACATCATGTAATTCACGATCTCGTCAAGTATGACGTCCTCAAACATCGCATGTGCCGTCCATGAGCATATTAACTCGGATGTTCACACCATTGTCGAAGACGTTAGTGCTTGCATCTGTATGCTGCTCCAGACGTCGACAGAACAGTGCAACCTGTGCTGTCTGACACACTCGTGACTCCTCGACAGTATGCAAAGCAAACTGTGATGTGGCCATCCATCGTGGATGTTAAAACCGTTGCACGTTCGTGTTTTCAGAAGCACCCCCCTTGTCACGAACAACGTCTGTAGTGACGCCATGAATGTCATGGCATGTCGCGTTGGAAACGGATGAAAGAAATTGGACATCTGTCTTTCCACTGAACGTGGCATTAAAAACATCCAGAGTAATACGAGCACGTCTTCGGAAGCATGGAATGTCTACAGCTCTGTCCATGCTGACATTATTCAGGACGGTTTAACGTCGGAGTGGATGTCATGACGGACTTGAAACCCTAAACAAAGTAGCCATTTTCAGGCCCAAAAACAGTGCCACGTCACATCCCAAAAACATGCACGTCGACATGCCACGTCGGTGACGGAAAATGGATGAAAAAAAATCCGACATGGCTTCCCGCGCTCATGTGGCATGACAGATGGCGGATTTTCAGAACCCCGTTGACTAATGTTTTTTTGGACATCACGAAGTTGACATGGCATGTCCGTCCAGATTTTCGATGTTTTTTGCATGTCAACCGCAACGCAAAAAAATGGATGTCTGATCAGACATAACCAGACATCAATTCAGACATCAGCATGCAGAATTCCAGGATCAAAAAAAACACGAGTTTCTTATAGTGCAATCAAGTCTAAAGAAAAAGTGATATCACGTCATACAACCCCAAATCCCCCTAGAAAAAGACAAACGCAGTCTAATAAGTGATGCATCACCTCTAATATGCTAGAAAAATCCATTTGGAAGCTTTTATAATTCCTTAGTATACCATCTAGAGAAAAAAGAAAACAACTATGGCCTATTATCTTCACAAAATGTAGTAGTTCTCTATGATACTGGAGCTTACTGAACAACAAGCTATAGAGCACTAGGATTTGACTCTTAACCAAAAAAAAGCAGACCAAAAATAATTTATGTACCAATTGTTGGAATCAAATGCAAATAGATTTAAAAAAGAATATCATCCTTAGAAATAGAAGCCTCACAAATAGACAATGAGAATCAATTGCTTCAAGATTTGGACCAATATCAACTAAGAGATGGATATGGAAGCTAGTTTCACACTACAAATGTTGGCAAATCATTGGCAAATTAAAACAAACACTAGAAAGAGCGGCATGTGAATTTCTTACACTTTAGCAAAAGGTAATAAAAGCATTGAGGAGAGATTGCCAAATAGACATGCCCTAAAAAAATGTCTGCTTCAAGAGATCAAAATCCCACAAAGTACCTCCAAGCTTGACCCAGCTACAATGGTTGTAGTGCATTAAGACCTGCAACAACCACCTACGGAAACCGGTGGCATCCATCTTTCACCCTAGCAATAGTATAACAACTACATGGCCCAAAAATAGCAACAACAAATCAAAGCACAAGCTATCAATTAATAAACCAAGTATTGAAAAAGAAATGTGGTTCAAAATAGTCCTTTGCATAGCTCCCAAGTAAACATCACAATGCACTAAGATACTGCGGCAAGAGGGCAACATTTTTTGGCTAAGAATAAAAGTCCTATAAGTTGCATGGTATGACACCACTCTCCTTAACAACCTAATTTTCAAAGAAATAACATGGATGTTGGAGAAGGACCTCTCTAAAAACTCATTACACTCAGGATTAACATCCTTTCTTGCATTGTAGAAATGTAGAATGGGACCAACCTTAACTCATAAACAAATCATTATAGAAGAAGAACTGGTATAGTTCTCTAAGCGGCCCTTAATTGCACCTTATTAAGCAGCGACACCCCAACAGATAGAACACAATATGTAATTTGCAAACTAGACATAATAGAAATAGGATTTTTAAATATTTATGCTCCCAACTAAAGTAAAAAATGAGAAGTATTATGAAAATAGATAAACTCACAATTACTACTACCTCATCATGATCAATAATAGGCAATTTTAATGGGTAGAACATGTAGAAGACAAGAATGGGGACAAGAAACTCAAAAGAGATGAAGAATTAGAAGTTTAGAATGCACTAAATTTTAAATCTGACCTAAAAGACATCGGACATAGTGATGACGTTGTCTCCAAAAATTCCCTAATCTTCACGTGGCCTAACAAGCATGATATCAAACCGATAATGGATAGACTTGATAGATTGCACATGCAATAATGGAAAAGAGGCAAAAAAGTTCAAATTCTTGAAGGCCACAATTCTCTATCCAACCATTTATTAATCTTAATCACAACAAAATTCAAGACAAACTTTTGAGTTTTATTTATCCACCTTTGCAAACAAATTAGCTAAGGAAAAAATTCTAGAACAATGAAACATATAGACTACAACAATTACAAATTGAGACAAGATGAAGAGCTTAATCTCATCTTAGGTTGCAGCTTTTCTTAGGCAAAGAAAGAAGATATCATTAACACTATTCCAAGCAACTGAACCATGATCATGTTTTCTTTCTTTAAAGATATAGAATGGGTGATTAAACATCCATTATCTTGAGAAATTGTCATGTATCAAATAGAAAGACCAAAGGACCCCACTTAGACATGAATTTTTATCACACTCACTTTCCTTTATAGGAATTGGGAAGGCAAAGAACCTCATGATTTATTATGTAAAGATCTTTGTTGAACTAGAAATATTGCCTTTGAAGGGGATCTTCACACCATTGAAATCAACACCAAAGACAAATTTTCAAGTACAATGTGGCTGTTGGGGATGATTCAGGAACTAGATTGGGACTCATGTGAGTGGCAATAGAAATATAAAACTCACTAGTTCAAATTATACTTGTCATTTTTTCAATAACTCCTCTAGAAGTGATTATTACATTGGACTCTAGGAGCCTACCACTATAGCTAGGCTCATCATTAAACTTGGTAAACTTCAATTTACAAAACAAGAAGTTAAAACCACAATTCAAACGATTTGCGATAAATATCAACCTAAGAAGTTTTAGTTCATTTTTTGGTTAGCAAACTCATGAGGGCTATCCATTGCCAAATGGTTTTCAGCCATGGACTTCCCTACAGATTGAAAACATAATTCAAGTTTCAAGCTGAAGAAACTATAGAGCATGTTCTCAGCATTTGTCATCATACCTACAGAGTTTGGAACCTCTTTCATAGTACTTGTTGAGCGTTGGAACTTGAGGTTTTGTTTTTTTGGAAAAAGATGCTCATAGGCATACCCCTAGGGCTCTACAATTAAGAGGGACAATATTCACTTGTTGTTTTTTCCTTCAACATTGCTTGGGATATCCTCAAAATGGCTACCGAGTGGAACATCTAGTGTGCCAGAAACCAGTCCATCTTCAAAAAGGAGAATCTTAATATCCACCAAGTCTATGCACAAACTTAGCATGACACCATCTTGGTGACCTGGTTGGCATGGCTAAAAATATAGTCATGTACTAAATTGGATTTTATTCAATAAAGAGATGCATTGTCTTCTATGGTTTGAGCTTTACCACAATAAGCCTCATAGCTAGAAATTCATTTTAATTTAGCATCTACAGGACACCAATCTTTTATCCTCTACTTTTACAACTTCTTTGGCATATATTGTAAAGATGAACAATATGAAATTTTATGTCTTATCATCATTTCATCCATTGTAGCAAACTTTCCTATATGCCATGTTTTCTTGCAACTCTCTCAGATTCAACTTAGCAATTGTCATACTTGGTTCATCTCCTCATGTCTTGGCAAATTTTTGTTATGCACATATGTGCTTGAATTTGTTCTATGTTAGCATATAGTCAATGCTTTAAAATGAACTCTTGTCATAATTATATAATTGATAGGACAATGAAAAATGAAATCAACCTTGTACCAACCTCTTTTATTTGGTTGTCAATTTATACACATGTAAAGAAAATTGCAAAGAAGAATTTCAAAAAAAGACCATTATATATTTCTACTTTAGCCCACTATGGAAATACCATGTGCACCAACCGTTGTGGCATATTTTTGGGGGGGTCGCATACTCTATAGGGGATTTTGGATTTTGGATATCTAAAGAATATTTTGATGACTCAAACTATTTAAGTAATCCTTATCATTATCTAATTTTCTATTTTATGGTATTTTATATCCTTATATAATTAATTTTAATTTTAAAGGACGGGCAATTTTGGAGCACCTTCTTTTGTTATAAGAAAAATAAATAAAGCAAAAAAAACTAAATACAAAGATTCAAGACAAAAATTCTCTTATCCTAAGTTATGTTCAAAATTAAAAGGCATGCTTGCATTTGGAAAATTTGAACATAAACACAATACATGAAGAAAAAACAATACATTGGAATTATGTGACAATAATCATAAAACAATGCTATACCATAATTTTCAATATAAGTTCCATGCAACACATTGAAGCACTTAAAATTGAAATGAACTAGTATCCATGCTCACTGGTGAAAAAACAGAATCAAAATTCTTTGGTAAAAACAAACCATGAAATACCTAATACCAATAACATACCAAAACATGCATGCACAATCAAAAGTCATAATAAGAAGCTAAAATAAATTTGTGTTTTAAAAAAAAAAAAATTTGCAGTATAAAACGATCTCTACAATTTAATTTCTACTTCTTAGTGACCCACATAAGAATCCAAAATTTTTTGTTTAGGATGAGACAATAATCAAAACCAAAAACATGAGACAATAATAAAAAAAACAATGCAATTATACTGTAATTTTCAATATAAATTGCATGCAATATAGCATGCAATATATTCAAGCACTTAAAATTCAAATCAACCAATTTCTAAGCTCAACAAAGAAAAAAAATAATTGAAATTTGATTGTCAAAATAAAGCAAGAAATACCTGAGACTTGTAACATTCACATGCATGTAAAACAACCAAAATCATAATAGGGAATCCCAAAAAATATATAAAGACACATTTTCAGTACAAAATGCTCCTGCAACATGATTTCCTCTTCCTGCTGACACCGCTAAGGAATCTATGAATATCTAGAACAATGGCAAATAATAGCAACTTTGAAAAAATTAAACAAAATTTGAAGAAAATTATAGCCTAAACTTAACCTTGAAACAATTCACAAAATGCATCAAGTATACTCTACAGGGGTCACCTACACATTATTCATGCTTTGCCATTTTTTGCTTTTGTTGACATGAACCTTCCAAAGCACCCAACTAGTATACATGATGTCCATGAGATCACCTAGTTCAACACTAATGAAATTAGACAATGGGGCAAGGCTTAAATGGAGATCAAGTAAGTCTTGTACATAGTAGTCTGGGTAGTATCAGCAAAAAGAGGCATAGCTTGGTGATTCTACAAGTAGAAAATATTGCCTTCCATTTGGTGGAATATAATTTTGCAAATGAGAATTGTTGTAGTTGTGTCTCCAAAGATGACTTTATTGTAGCCAACTTTGATTGCAATTTGGAAATGCTTTCAAAATCTTGTAATCTACAAGTTCTAATTACACTTTGCAATTCAAACTCATCCCATAGATTCAGACTTCCTATCAAGCCATGGATTCAAGCTTCCTATCAAAGATGGTCATGATATGGGTTAGAACAAACGCATAGAGGTTGTTGTCATTAGCCACATGATTCCTTGTATTTTACAAAGTAAGCTATCTTAAAACACCAATGGAATAAACAAATGCAGGGATGCTATTGTGATGTAGATTGTCTACTAATTTTTTAAAAGCATCTTACTATATCTAAATCGATTCCAAGTTGAAAGGTGGTAAGGTTTAATAGATGGTTAGCCTCTTTGGAGAGGTAGACTCTTTGGGATGTTAGCCTCTTCGAAAGAAGGGGGTAGATTTTTAAATGGCTAGGGTTTGATTAGGCATTTGTCTTATATTGTTTGCAGTCTTGAGACCTTCTTGTGGGTACTTAAAGGCTTGACTTCCTTCTTTGGAGCACTCTTGTTTTGGTTATTTGGCTTCTTTTTTTGATTTGGATGGATTTAGTTTGGATAAAGCCTTGTAACCTGAGTTAAGTGGAACTAAGGACGATTTAATATATCATCACTTATTTGGGATCATTTTTTTTTGCGAATTACTAAATAAATTGTTGTGTTTCTAATTGCTTTTATTATTTTTATTCTTAAGAGGTTTAAACTTGGAACTTGAAAGGACGCAATAGGCAAACTTAAGAGGAATTTGAGTGCTATTGCATCTTATAGTTTTGAAAGTTGACTTCCAGGCTTTGGATTCTAGCCTTCTAGGTGAGGGAAATTTGTTAAAGCAATAGCATTGCTCTCTTATTTGTTGTGGAAATTAGATTCTTTTGGATTTTGTAGATTGGATAGGTATTTGATCAAGGTTTCTTTAGACTTTTGGGCATTTTTTCCCCTTTCACAAACATTTACCACAACCAAGAGCCCTATGCTTTTTCAAATAGGCAACAAACCTCACAATAATGTAGAATAGAGCAACACAGTTGAGGAAGACAATAATCTATACCAAATCCTAACACAGTTGAACAAAATGCAACAATAAGAGGCAGACAGTCTAGCAGATGGCAATGGGGGTTAACAATATTCCTTCATGGTAGATGTCGCACGCGTAGTTAGCGCGTAAGTATCTTTAACACAAAAATGTGGTAAGATGACACGAGTTATCGTCCCAGGGAATTCTAGTATGTTGCTGCAAGTTTTGGGTATCCGGATCACTTCCAAAAACACCCCAAGCAATCCGTACACTCTATTGCTATCTTCCGGAAACTAGTATTTTCCGGATTCCAATCCGGTTCCGCCCTATTCCGGATTCCGGTTCCAACTCTCTCAAGTAACTGGTTTTAGATACCCCTGTTTCACCCTCAGGGGGTCCACTATTGATCTTTCCGAGGGGCAGGGACTCGCCACTCTTGGTTCACACTCTCTATCCGTAACAAACAAAACAAAACACCCAAGAATTATACAGTAATAGCAAAGGGAGAATCCGTACCCTCACAATCTTCCAGATGACGTATCCGGAAAGTAGGTCACACAGGGCCCGGTTAGATCCACCTTACTACAACGACAGATCCAGACTTTCCGGATTGTAGTGCTGACTTTGTATCTCTTGAGTGCTCCAGAGGTTGGCAGACCTTCCGATGGCTGGGATAATTCCTCAGGCGGTTGCTTATCTCCGCACGGAATCCTCCCTGGACTTCCGGACTCGCACCCTCACCCGTAACAGGCTTCCACCGGATCACCGTTCCAGCAATTTAAAGGCACCATGCACAGCTCCTCATTCACACATCTAAAGCTCTTCCGTCACAGCATATGTATCCGTCAACCCAAGAATCCGGACTCCCTCTCACACACTCTCACTCACAAACCAGTGTATGACTCAATCATCAACGCGATACGCAAAGAGATGATCAAATTGATCTCTGGTAAGCTTCGATTAAATGACAAGAAAGGGAATGACAGGCCAACAAGCCGGCCTGCCCTTAAAAGCAAACAAAAAGCGGCCAAAAGGCCCACACAAAACCCGGCCAACGGCCAACTAAAAATCCGGCTAACGGTCCTAATAACCGTTCCGGCAAAACCGGAAAGCCGTTTGACAGCCTAAAAGTCCGGAACTAGGGGCCCACAGTCCGGGTTACCCGTTTCCGGAAATAACTAATAAGTCAAAATCCTAACTAAAAAGACACCCATCCGCACTAGTCATTTGCGGGGCTTCTTTGTCGATGGTCCGGCCCTAAGATTCGCTGGAGTGGACTTCCGGGCAGTTACCTTTGCTGGAGTCCTCTTCGTTGCCGACCGAGTCCGGATCTGAGGCGGATCAGAATCCGTCCCTTCCGATTGGGAGTGAGACTCCGCAGATTCCTCTTCCGTCTCATCGATCTCCAGCGGCTCCTCGATCCTCGTGTGTCGCTGCCGTGTCGTCTTTGTCTCCGTCAAATTAATGACGGTGTTGCCCGGATTCGCTGGTGGTGGAGTGTTCTGCATATGCATAAACCTGTCCGGATCGGTCCGGGCAGGATTCCAGACACTTGCTGCTGCTATGGCCTCAGCTTCCGTCTCCGTCAACTGGAGAGGCGGAAACAGGTTTACCGCCGCCTGTCTTCCGGCTGTCCCCTCCTGGACGGTGGTCTGTGTGCTTGCTTCCTTCGGCGTTTTAACCTCCGGATAAGTGACCACGTGAGTCGGGATTTTCGGATTCCTCTTTCCCGTTGAAGTTCCGGCTCCATGGGTTTCTTGGAACTCTCCTCCCGGAAGATCAGCGAACATTGCTTGGTCAAGCAGGTTCGGGTCGAGGCTTCCAATCAGCTGTCGCATCTCCTTCAGCACCCCCTCCATCCGGGCCTCGAAATCCGTCAGGATGAGCACGACCTTCGTTCCGGTAATGTGGCCTTGGGCCACCATCTGTGAGTTCCAAAGTTGGGCCCTCGAGATGGTGCTGGCCGGAAGGTCGATCAGTTCTCCCAGCTTCCGTACTAGAGCCATCGCTTCCGTGGACTTCCGGTTTGCGATGTGCATCTCCCGTTCCGACCACTGGTGCTGGCTCCGGAACTGATCCCGTTCCTCCTGAAGACTCCGGATCTGATCGTACAGAACCTTGACGTCTTCCGGATTCGGTCTTCGTGCGATGGCGGCCAAGATCTCTCTCTCGTCCTTCACTCCTAACGAATGGCAAACGTCTTGGAGTACTGCTGCCATCCGGTCGTTCACCGTCCTCGTCATTCGCAGCCAATGTATGGCGTTCTCAACTGGATCCACCTCCTCGTGTGGGCTTTCCGGCTGGACGGAACCTTCCGCCACTTGTTTCCCTCGCGCTGTCCGGTCGGTGGACTTCCGCCTACTGGTTCCGGCCTTCTCCGGAGTGGTCTGTGTTTCCTCCGGAACGTCCTCCTCCTCAGATTCCGGCTCCTCCGGCTGCGGTTCCGGTCTTAGCCCGTACTTGAGGAGATTTTCCCCTTTCTTGTACATAAGCTGCTCCGGCTCGCTCAGGGTTTCCATCCGGTGGTACAAGTGGAACAAGTACGGGCTAATGTAACTGGTCTTCCGTCCTGAAATCCCATTCGCTAACTTATCCACAATCGTGTGAATAAGTCCGCCCCAATTTACGGGTCTTGGGGGCGGGTTAACCCTGTTTCCTAAAGCCCCAAAAATGGTGTTGGCCACCGTGGTGGTCACCCGGCTAGGCTTTTCCGGATACAGGATGGGGATCAGGAACTCTAAGAGTTGCTGATCCCGGGCATACACGCAATCCGTCGCTGCAAACCCCTCTTTTGGGTCGGCGGAGTTCCGGAATCTTTCTGCCGCAAACTTCTCCGTCCGGCCGGCCCATCCATGCCCCTGGTTCAGTGCAAAGTACGTTCCGGCCCAGAGCTCTTGTGTCCACGCTCTCGGGCGGCCCCTCACCGTCAACTCATACTGATTGGGAACTCCGTAAAGGAGTTCTTCAATCATTCCTTCACTCTTCAAGTCCCATGGGCGGTGTAAGAATCCGACACAGCCCATGGTCTCTAAATCCTCTTGCAACTCTCTATGGCGATCCGTATCGAACGGAATCACCGGGCTGACAGTCCGTGCGGTCACCGCCAATCTACGGGCTCGAGTTTCCGTCATCCTGTCGGTCTTCCGGAGTTGCACCGACCTTACTTCCGCTTCCTACCCCGATCCTATCTCACCACTCTTTCTCTCACTAAACGTACTCGCGAAAATGTCGCAGAGAAAAGAGACCGAATGAGAATGGCGGCGGGGTTTATATAGCGGCACGAAACCCTAAGTTCCCGAACCGGTGGAGTTCCCGTAAGTTCCCTAGCCGGAACCCCTACGATCCGGAACTTCCGACTATCCGGCTACTGGTTCCGGAACACTGTTTTAACCTAATTAGAGTTTTAACTTTCCTACGAAAGAGATCTTTTCTAATGTAGGTTTCTAGTGTCTAAACTTCTATACTTATGCAAAAATTTCAAAGTTCTTCTCCTATATATTTCTATTTTATGTATTAAGTTTAGTTTCCGGACGTTCCGTAACGTTACATGACCCCCTTTTCAAATGTGAGCGTCCCCGCGAACATCCTATACATCTTCTTCCGAATCTGAGATGGCTTCGTATTTCTTGACCCAGGATTTATTAACCCTTGTGTCAAGCCATACACCTTGTAGATCTTTTAATTGCAAGGATCCGTTTGGATAAATGGACTCTACTCTGTATGGACCCATCCATCTGGTGTGAAACTTACCCGGAAAGATCCGGTGTCGGCTATCATAGAGTAGCACTAGTCCTCCGATCTTGACTCCGTGGTTCTTCGGAAGTTTCCGGTCGTGATCTTCTTTCCGTTTAGCTTGTATTTCTTTGTTCTGCTCTAGTGCCGTTCCGCGAGCTTTTTCCAGATCTTCGATGGCCATGAGTCGAATTTCCGGGTCACAGTTTTGGATTGCAGTCCGGTATGTCATGACCCAATGAGTTTCCACTTCTAGCTCGATTCCGTGCATAGCTGTTTGCCCAAACACTAGGAAGAAAGGACTTCTTCCGGTTGTGCTCTTTTCCGATGTGTTGTAGGCATGTACAGCTGATGGGAGCTTCAAATCCCAATCCGTCTTATGTTCGGAAATCATCTTTTGTAATGCTTTCTCCACAATGCCGTTGGCTCGTTCCGTCAATCCATTTGCTCTTGGATTGTAAGGGGTCGTCTTCCGGTGCTTGATTAGATACCGGTCTGTAATGTCCTGAATGACATCGTTAAGAAAATGTAGTCCCCTATCACTGACCAACTCTAGTGGGTGCCCAAATCGCATCATGATTTCCGTAAAAAGGAATGAAGCGGCCGTCTTGGCATTATTATTCTGGATCGGACGAGCTTCTACCCATTTGGAGGCATAATCCGTAGTTAGGATTATGTATCTCTTTTTCCTGGCACTGATCGGAGCAATGGGTCCTATAAAATCAATTCCCCATTTCTCGAATGGTGCGAGCGGAATGATAGGAGTTAGTGGCCAGTGATTCCGGAAGGAAGGAGCACCCATCCTTTGACACTGGTCGCAACTGCCTATATATGCTTTGACATCTCGGATTAGGTACGGCCACCAATATCCGGCCGTCCGGATCCTGTTGACTGTGGTGATGGCTGCAAAATGTCCTCCAGAAGGTCCGGAATGCATCGCTGTCATCACTTTTTTTCGGTCCGTCCTCTCAAGGCATCGTCTAAGTTGATCATCCGCTCCCATTTTGAACAAGGTGCCTTTGATCACTGAATATGGTGCTACTTTCCTTTGGAAAATAATCCGTTCCTCGCGGTTCAGTCCTTCTGGATATATCCTATCCGTAAGGTAGGTGATAATATCCTGAAATTCTGAGTTATTTTCCCCGTCGAGGTGAAACACCGGTACCTCATGCTGTTCCGGAAATTCGTCTGGAAACTCGGCAGATATATCTTCTAGGGCACTTCTCCCGCGGTACCTTGAAAGGAAATCTGCATTTCCGTTTGATCTTCCGGATTTTACTATTATTTCGTAGTTAAACTCTTGAAGCAATAGTACCCACCTTGCGATTCTTCCGGATAGGTCCGGTTTGTTTACCAAATACTTGAGTGAATCGTGATCCGTATGGAACACGATTCGGTACCCGAGCAGGTAATGCCGGAATTTCTTGCATGCATATACAACCGCCAAGGCTTCTCTTTCCGTGGTGGTGTACTTCCTTTCCGGAAGACTCATTTGTCTGCTCGAGTAATAAATAGGGCATTCTCTTTGGCTTTGGTCATATTGCCAAAGAATAGCTCCTAAACACCATCCGGAAGCATCTAAGGTGACGTGGAACTCCTTCTGCCAATTGGGGGAGGACAGGATTGGGGCTTTTGCCAAAGCCGCCTTCAAACTTTCAAAGGCATCCTGTCGTTCCGGATTCCAGATGAATTCCGTCTCCTTCTTCAATAGTTCCGTAAGAGGATTTGCCTTCCGAGCATATCCCTCTATAAACCGTCTGTAGTATCCTACACATCCAAGAAACCCTCTGATTTTCCGGACGCAAGTAGGTGCGACAAGGGCTAGCATAGCTTTGACCTTATCCGAATCCACTTGTAGTCCTTTCTGACTAACCACGTGGCCCAACAGGATTCCGGAAACCATCCCGAAAAAACATTTCCCCGGATGTAATTTCAGGTTTGTTTCCCTACATCGCTGAAAGGTCATCCTGAGATGTTCCAGGTGATTTGCTCGAGAACTGAACACCGCAAAGTCGTCAATGAAGACTTCTAGGAAATGTCGTAAGAAATCTCGGAAAATATCCATCATCAACCTTTGGAAAGTTCCCGGAGCGTTACATAAGCCGAACGGCATCCGTGTAAAAGCGAACGTTCCCCATTCCGTAGTGAACGTTGTCTTCAACTGGTCCATAAGCCGGATGAAGACTTGGTTATACCCGGAGAATCCGTCCAGGAAGCTATAACACTCATTTCCGGAAACATGATCAAGGATGATATCCGTAAATGGTAACGGGAAGTAGTCTTTCTGTGTCGAGGAATTCAATTTCCGGAAATCCTGACATACCCGGATCTTGATTTTACCTTCTGGGCCGGCTTTCTTAGGTACGACAACAATGGGCGATACCCATTCGGAGTTGTGTACTGGATAGATAAATCCGGCTTCGAGAAGAGCGTCAATTTCTTCTTTCACCATCAAGGAGTAGCGTGGGTTCAATCGGTATTGACGTTGCCAGATAGGGATTGCTCCCTCCGTCAGATCTATCCGGTGTTCTCCCAGTTCAGCAGGGATCCCACTGAGATCTGAGGGAACCCATGCGAACACATCCAGGTATTCTTCCAACACCCTTCCGTACTCCTTCCTTTCTTTCGGGGTCATAGAATTGCTCATAAAGAAAGACTTTCCGGAACTCAGTTCGACTTTCTCGTAATCCGAAGGATTCACGACGTTCTTGATCCGTTCTGGTTCCGTTTCTTCTGTTTCGGTACGAAAGTCACTCCATGTCGATTCCTGTCCTTGTTGGCTCAGTCCAACAGCTGGAAGTTTACCCTCCTGAATCTGTTCTCTGATCCAATCGAATGAAAGTGGTACATCTAATTCTGCCATGGATCGATCTTCCGGAATTATTTCCGGAATATCCATCATTTGTTCTTCCGTTCCAATCTCCAAGGTAGGTTCCGGAAATTGGAAATCAGTTTCCGTTACACTTGTGAAGTAGCTTGGAACGGAGTCGGAGTCTTCCGGGTCAGACCAATCAGTGGTGTATCCGTCCGACTCACTGGTTTCTCCCAGGCGGTCTACGTGTTTCCAGGGAATCCGGATAGCCGGTTTCCCTACTATGAATTCCTTAGCTCCCCAGTCCACCAGTGCCCTAGCAGTGTACAGCCATGGCCTGCCTAATAACATAGGAAAAGGTCTTCCTTTTGTTACCCGGATTACCACATAGTTCAAAAGGTAGGTTTCCTTCCCTATCCGGGTTGGAATTTGAGATAGTCTTCCCACCGGATGAACTTGTGACTGATCCGCCATGCGCAATACTAGATCAGTGGCCTGGAATGCAGTATACCCAAGGTCGAAGGCCGTGTCTTCCAACATGAGATTGACTCCGGATCCTCCATCCACCGGAACCCCTGGTACAAGACATCCTTCTACTTCTACCTCAAGTTCTGGTGCTCCGTAATCTTCCACACGTGAGAAGTTGACAGCTACAGAGGGTAGTTTCAACCTTCTCTTCCGTCTTTTTGTCCAAGCTTCTCGAATTAACTTTTGATAATTCGTGTTGTCATGGAGGAGTTGTCCGATAGTCACGTTAGCATTCTGATCCTTGATATCTTGTACAATGTCGTACTCATCAATTTTCAGATTCGGATTGATGACAACCGGAATGTCGTTAAACGTGACCTTCCGAGGTACGGGTTCCGGAGAATCAACTAGTGAATCTAAGTTCCTCCGTACCTCTTGACTAATGTCAATATGAATGGGGGAGGGTCCTACCCCCTTTTCTAACTCTACTATGGGTCGGATTGGTTCTATCCGGACAGAGTGATCCGAATCACTGCGTTCCGTATCACTAGATCCGGATCTACGGTATCTTCTCCGCTCATTATTCCTATATCTCTCTACCCAGTCTTTGGTGGAACTCCGGGTTGTAACACGATGAACAGATTCTTCTTGCCTTTTCGGAAGTTCCACCCTTGATTGTCATTTTTCCGGGTTCTCAATTCCGGTAGTAGAACCGTAATTGAGAGCGGTTTGCTCTCTCGGCGGAACTTCTACCTGTCTGTAGACAGTCCGAACCTGTTGAGGTTTCGGGCATTCACTACTTATATGTCCGTACTCAAGACAATTTTGGCAGGGAAGAGCTAATGGTGCACCTTGCCCATGTCCTTTGTGGGGACAAGTGTTGGAGTAATGTTGGGGACTGCCACAAGTAAAACAGGTTCCGGGAGGAAAACGAGAAGGAGGATAATTACCTTGACTAGATCCGCCCATCGCGGTGTGTGGGTTCACATTCGTCCGGATTAGTTGCTGTGGCATCCGTCCCCTTCCGTAACCCGTCTGAATCTGAAAAACCGGGTTCACTCGTTCTTCATAATCGCCTTCTGGTTCCGGTAGCGTGTAGTACACTCCTTCCTCATCCACAAAGTGAATTTGCTTCTGAGGTCCTTGGCTGCACTCAATTGCATAGTGGCCGCGTCTTCCGCATTTTGTACTCCAGACGTTGGTGCGGGTTGTTGGCACAGTCCGTCTTGGCATCCGATTATCCGCCAGGTTGACCTTGATCGCCTCCAAAGATTCTTGGATACTCTTCATGAATTTCTTGGAGTCATCATCCTCGACCTTCACTTTGACAGTTTTCCGGCTAATCTTCTCATTCTTGCCGCGAGCCGTTCTCCTACTATTGGAAGCTTCCGGTTCACTTCCGGAACTATTTGTATCCGTTGCTGACGCGTCCGTCCCGCTTCCGGAACTCGCAGTTTCGGAATCGGAAAACTTCCGTCTTCTTCTCTCCTTCCTCTCGTACTTTTTACTCCGTCCTCTATCGAACTTGTCACTCTTCTTGACGGATCTCCTTAAAGACTGGGCGGAGTTCTCATAATTTTGAGCAGACTCCATAGCCTCCAACAGGGTAGTGGGCCTGCTTTGACGGATCTGGAAGGCCATCTCTTCCGGAAATCCTGCCACATACCATTCCACTTGTATACTCTGGGCTATGTCCGTGGTTAATTTCTTGATCAAGGCCTTCACTCTCTGCCCATATTTCCGGACTGACTCATTGGGATGCATTGTTACTTTGCTCAACTTCCCCAATGCTCTAGCCTCTCCACCGACCTCTCTAAATGTTCTGAGGAATAATTTCGTCAGGCGATTCCAATCCGCCCGGGTAGGTTCCGGAACATCTTGGTACCACCGGAGGGCTTCTCCCTTTAGTAATCCCTGAAATATCCGTTGCCTGGCAGCTGCATCCTCTTGATTTGCAGTAGCCGTGGCCTCAAATTCTCCCATCCAGTCATCTACATCTTTGGTTCTGTCTCTACGGAATCTACTGTACCGGAGTCGGGTGGTAGTCACCATTATCGCTTCTTCAAAAGGGATATCCTCCTCAGAAGAATCCAGTGAAACCTCCCTATTTGGTCCCTCAACTACTCGTTCCGGTTCGGTGTCTTTTTCCAGATTCGCGACAGGTTCCGGAAGATTCCCTGGTTCTGCTCTTGTGTCAGGAACAACTACTAAATCTTCCTCTACCTCAGACGCCGGAATTCCGTGTATCACTACACGTCTGGTAGTGTCGTCTAAGCGTGTGGAACCGTCCTACCGGAATTCTTCCTTGCGGTCTACTCATGAAGTGGAGACTTACTATCCTCTCAATCTCTACTTCATTGATTTCCGGATGTAAATCCGTACTTTCAACTATTTGCTATCGTCCGGAATGATTCCAAACACTTGAAACAGACTTTAAGAATTCCCCGGCAGCGGCGCCAAAAGTGTCGCACGCGTAGTTAGCGCGTAAGTATCTTTAACACAAAAATGTGGTAAGATGACACGAGTTATCGTCCCAGGGAATTCTAGTATGTTGCTGCAAGTTTTGGGTATCCGGATCACTTCCAAAAACACTCCAAGCAATCCGTACACTCTATTGCTATCTTCCGGAAACTAGTATTTTCCGGATTCCAATCCGGTTCCGCCCTATTCCGGATTCCGGTTCCAACTCTCTCAAGTAACTGGTTTTAGATACCCCTGTTTCACCCTCAGGGGGTCCACTATTGATCTTTCCGAGGGGCAGGGACTCGCCACTCTTGGTTCACACTCTCTATCCGTAACAAACAAAACAAAACACCCAAGAATTATACAGTAATAGCAAAGGGAGAATCCGTACCCTCACAATCTTCCAGATGACGTATCCGGAAAGTAGGTCACACAGGGCCCGGTTAGATCCACCTTACTACAACGACAGATCCAGACTTTCCGGATTGTAGTGCTGACTTTGTATCTCTTGAGTGCTCCAGAGGTTGGCAGACCTTCCGATGGCTGGGATAATTCCTCAGGCGGTTGCTTATCTCCGCACGGAATCCTCCCTGGACTTCCGGACTCGCACCCTCACCCGTAACAGGCTTCCACCGGATCACCGTTCCAGCAATTTAAAGGCACCATGCACAGCTCCTCATTCACACATCTAAAGCTCTTCCGTCACAGCATATGTATCCGTCAACCCAAGAATCCGGACTCCCTCTCACACACTCTCACTCACAAACCAGTGTATGACTCAATCATCAACGCGATACGCAAAGAGATGATCAAATTGATCTCTGGTAAGCTTCGATTAAATGACAAGAAAGGGAATGACAGGCCAACAAGCCGGCCTGCCCTTAAAAGCAAACAAAAAGCGGCCAAAAGGCCCACACAAAACCCGGCCAACGGCCAACTAAAAATCCGGCTAACGGTCCTAATAACCGTTCCGGCAAAACCGGAAAGCCGTTTGACAGCCTAAAAGTCCGGAACTAGGGGCCCACAGTCCGGGTTACCCGTTTCCGGAAATAACTAATAAGTCAAAATCCTAACTAAAAAGACACCCATCCGCACTAGTCATTTGCGGGGCTTCTTTGTCGATGGTCCGGCCCTAAGATTCGCTGGAGTGGACTTCCGGGCAGTTACCTTTGCTGGAGTCCTCTTCGTTGCCGACCGAGTCCGGATCTGAGGCGGATCAGAATCCGTCCCTTCCGATTGGGAGTGAGACTCCGCAGATTCCTCTTCCGTCTCATCGATCTCCAGCGGCTCCTCGATCCTCGTGTGTCGCTGCCGTGTCGTCTTTGTCTCCGTCAAATTAATGACGGTGTTGCCCGGATTCGCTGGTGGTGGAGTGTTCTGCATATGCATAAACCTGTCCGGATCGGTCCGGGCAGGATTCCAGACACTTGCTGCTGCTATGGCCTCAGCTTCCGTCTCCGTCAACTGGAGAGGCGGAAACAGGTTTACCGCCGCCTGTCTTCCGGCTGTCCCCTCCTGGACGGTGGTCTGTGTGCTTGCTTCCTTCGGCGTTTTAACCTCCGGATAAGTGACCACGTGAGTCGGGATTTTCGGATTCCTCTTTCCCGTTGAAGTTCCGGCTCCATGGGTTTCTTGGAACTCTCCTCCCGGAAGATCAGCGAACATTGCTTGGTCAAGCAGGTTCGGGTCGAGGCTTCCAATCAGCTGTCGCATCTCCTTCAGCACCCCCTCCATCCGGGCCTCGAAATCCGTCAGGATGAGCACGACCTTCGTTCCGGTAATGTGGCCTTGGGCCACCATCTGTGAGTTCCAAAGTTGGGCCCTCGAGATGGTGCTGGCCGGAAGGTCGATCAGTTCTCCCAGCTTCCGTACTAGAGCCATCGCTTCCGTGGACTTCCGGTTTGCGATGTGCATCTCCCGTTCCGACCACTGGTGCTGGCTCCGGAACTGATCCCGTTCCTCCTGAAGACTCCGGATCTGATCGTACAGAACCTTGACGTCTTCCGGATTCGGTCTTCGTGCGATGGCGGCCAAGATCTCTCTCTCGTCCTTCACTCCTAACGAATGGCAAACGTCTTGGAGTACTGCTGCCATCCGGTCGTTCACCGTCCTCGTCATTCGCAGCCAATGTATGGCGTTCTCAACTGGATCCACCTCCTCGTGTGGGCTTTCCGGCTGGACGGAACCTTCCGCCACTTGTTTCCCTCGCGCTGTCCGGTCGGTGGACTTCCGCCTACTGGTTCCGGCCTTCTCCGGAGTGGTCTGTGTTTCCTCCGGAACGTCCTCCTCCTCAGATTCCGGCTCCTCCGGCTGCGGTTCCGGTCTTAGCCCGTACTTGAGGAGATTTTCCCCTTTCTTGTACATAAGCTGCTCCGGCTCGCTCAGGGTTTCCATCCGGTGGTACAAGTGGAACAAGTACGGGCTAATGTAACTGGTCTTCCGTCCTGAAATCCCATTCGCTAACTTATCCACAATCGTGTGAATAAGTCCGCCCCAATTTACGGGTCTTGGGGGCGGGTTAACCCTGTTTCCTAAAGCCCCAAAAATGGTGTTGGCCACCGTGGTGGTCACCCGGCTAGGCTTTTCCGGATACAGGATGGGGATCAGGAACTCTAAGAGTTGCTGATCCCGGGCATACACGCAATCCGTCGCTGCAAACCCCTCTTTTGGGTCGGCGGAGTTCCGGAATCTTTCTGCCGCAAACTTCTCCGTCCGGCCGGCCCATCCATGCCCCTGGTTCAGTGCAAAGTACGTTCCGGCCCAGAGCTCTTGTGTCCACGCTCTCGGGCGGCCCCTCACCGTCAACTCATACTGATTGGGAACTCCGTAAAGGAGTTCTTCAATCATTCCTTCACTCTTCAAGTCCCATGGGCGGTGTAAGAATCCGACACAGCCCATGGTCTCTAAATCCTCTTGCAACTCTCTATGGCGATCCGTATCGAACGGAATCACCGGGCTGACAGTCCGTGCGGTCACCGCCAATCTACGGGCTCGAGTTTCCGTCATCCTGTCGGTCTTCCGGAGTTGCACCGACCTTACTTCCGCTTCCTACCCCGATCCTATCTCACCACTCTTTCTCTCACTAAACGTACTCGCGAAAATGTCGCAGAGAAAAGAGACCGAATGAGAATGGCGGCGGGGTTTATATAGCGGCACGAAACCCTAAGTTCCCGAACCGGTGGAGTTCCCGTAAGTTCCCTAGCCGGAACCCCTACGATCCGGAACTTCCGACTATCCGGCTACTGGTTCCGGAACACTGTTTTAACCTAATTAGAGTTTTAACTTTCCTACGAAAGAGATCTTTTCTAATGTAGGTTTCTAGTGTCTAAACTTCTATACTTATGCAAAAATTTCAAAGTTCTTCTCCTATATATTTCTATTTTATGTATTAAGTTTAGTTTCCGGACGTTCCGTAACGTTACATGACCCCCTTTTCAAATGTGAGCGTCCCCGCGAACATCCTATACATCTTCTTCCGAATCTGAGATGGCTTCGTATTTCTTGACCCAGGATTTATTAACCCTTGTGTCAAGCCATACACCTTGTAGATCTTTTAATTGCAAGGATCCGTTTGGATAAATGGACTCTACTCTGTATGGACCCATCCATCTGGTGTGAAACTTACCCGGAAAGATCCGGTGTCGGCTATCATAGAGTAGCACTAGTCCTCCGATCTTGACTCCGTGGTTCTTCGGAAGTTTCCGGTCGTGATCTTCTTTCCGTTTAGCTTGTATTTCTTTGTTCTGCTCTAGTGCCGTTCCGCGAGCTTTTTCCAGATCTTCGATGGCCATGAGTCGAATTTCCGGGTCACAGTTTTGGATTGCAGTCCGGTATGTCATGACCCAATGAGTTTCCACTTCTAGCTCGATTCCGTGCATAGCTGTTTGCCCAAACACTAGGAAGAAAGGACTTCTTCCGGTTGTGCTCTTTTCCGATGTGTTGTAGGCATGTACAGCTGATGGGAGCTTCAAATCCCAATCCGTCTTATGTTCGGAAATCATCTTTTGTAATGCTTTCTCCACAATGCCGTTGGCTCGTTCCGTCAATCCATTTGCTCTTGGATTGTAAGGGGTCGTCTTCCGGTGCTTGATTAGATACCGGTCTGTAATGTCCTGAATGACATCGTTAAGAAAATGTAGTCCCCTATCACTGACCAACTCTAGTGGGTGCCCAAATCGCATCATGATTTCCGTAAAAAGGAATGAAGCGGCCGTCTTGGCATTATTATTCTGGATCGGACGAGCTTCTACCCATTTGGAGGCATAATCCGTAGTTAGGATTATGTATCTCTTTTTCCTGGCACTGATCGGAGCAATGGGTCCTATAAAATCAATTCCCCATTTCTCGAATGGTGCGAGCGGAATGATAGGAGTTAGTGGCCAGTGATTCCGGAAGGAAGGAGCACCCATCCTTTGACACTGGTCGCAACTGCCTATATATGCTTTGACATCTCGGATTAGGTACGGCCACCAATATCCGGCCGTCCGGATCCTGTTGACTGTGGTGATGGCTGCAAAATGTCCTCCAGAAGGTCCGGAATGCATCGCTGTCATCACTTTTTTTCGGTCCGTCCTCTCAAGGCATCGTCTAAGTTGATCATCCGCTCCCATTTTGAACAAGGTGCCTTTGATCACTGAATATGGTGCTACTTTCCTTTGGAAAATAATCCGTTCCTCGCGGTTCAGTCCTTCTGGATATATCCTATCCGTAAGGTAGGTGATAATATCCTGAAATTCTGAGTTATTTTCCCCGTCGAGGTGAAACACCGGTACCTCATGCTGTTCCGGAAATTCGTCTGGAAACTCGGCAGATATATCTTCTAGGGCACTTCTCCCGCGGTACCTTGAAAGGAAATCTGCATTTCCGTTTGATCTTCCGGATTTTACTATTATTTCGTAGTTAAACTCTTGAAGCAATAGTACCCACCTTGCGATTCTTCCGGATAGGTCCGGTTTGTTTACCAAATACTTGAGTGAATCGTGATCCGTATGGAACACGATTCGGTACCCGAGCAGGTAATGCCGGAATTTCTTGCATGCATATACAACCGCCAAGGCTTCTCTTTCCGTGGTGGTGTACTTCCTTTCCGGAAGACTCATTTGTCTGCTCGAGTAATAAATAGGGCATTCTCTTTGGCTTTGGTCATATTGCCAAAGAATAGCTCCTAAACACCATCCGGAAGCATCTAAGGTGACGTGGAACTCCTTCTGCCAATTGGGGGAGGACAGGATTGGGGCTTTTGCCAAAGCCGCCTTCAAACTTTCAAAGGCATCCTGTCGTTCCGGATTCCAGATGAATTCCGTCTCCTTCTTCAATAGTTCCGTAAGAGGATTTGCCTTCCGAGCATATCCCTCTATAAACCGTCTGTAGTATCCTACACATCCAAGAAACCCTCTGATTTTCCGGACGCAAGTAGGTGCGACAAGGGCTAGCATAGCTTTGACCTTATCCGAATCCACTTGTAGTCCTTTCTGACTAACCACGTGGCCCAACAGGATTCCGGAAACCATCCCGAAAAAACATTTCCCCGGATGTAATTTCAGGTTTGTTTCCCTACATCGCTGAAAGGTCATCCTGAGATGTTCCAGGTGATTTGCTCGAGAACTGAACACCGCAAAGTCGTCAATGAAGACTTCTAGGAAATGTCGTAAGAAATCTCGGAAAATATCCATCATCAACCTTTGGAAAGTTCCCGGAGCGTTACATAAGCCGAACGGCATCCGTGTAAAAGCGAACGTTCCCCATTCCGTAGTGAACGTTGTCTTCAACTGGTCCATAAGCCGGATGAAGACTTGGTTATACCCGGAGAATCCGTCCAGGAAGCTATAACACTCATTTCCGGAAACATGATCAAGGATGATATCCGTAAATGGTAACGGGAAGTAGTCTTTCTGTGTCGAGGAATTCAATTTCCGGAAATCCTGACATACCCGGATCTTGATTTTACCTTCTGGGCCGGCTTTCTTAGGTACGACAACAATGGGCGATACCCATTCGGAGTTGTGTACTGGATAGATAAATCCGGCTTCGAGAAGAGCGTCAATTTCTTCTTTCACCATCAAGGAGTAGCGTGGGTTCAATCGGTATTGACGTTGCCAGATAGGGATTGCTCCCTCCGTCAGATCTATCCGGTGTTCTCCCAGTTCAGCAGGGATCCCACTGAGATCTGAGGGAACCCATGCGAACACATCCAGGTATTCTTCCAACACCCTTCCGTACTCCTTCCTTTCTTTCGGGGTCATAGAATTGCTCATAAAGAAAGACTTTCCGGAACTCAGTTCGACTTTCTCGTAATCCGAAGGATTCACGACGTTCTTGATCCGTTCTGGTTCCGTTTCTTCTGTTTCGGTACGAAAGTCACTCCATGTCGATTCCTGTCCTTGTTGGCTCAGTCCAACAGCTGGAAGTTTACCCTCCTGAATCTGTTCTCTGATCCAATCGAATGAAAGTGGTACATCTAATTCTGCCATGGATCGATCTTCCGGAATTATTTCCGGAATATCCATCATTTGTTCTTCCGTTCCAATCTCCAAGGTAGGTTCCGGAAATTGGAAATCAGTTTCCGTTACACTTGTGAAGTAGCTTGGAACGGAGTCGGAGTCTTCCGGGTCAGACCAATCAGTGGTGTATCCGTCCGACTCACTGGTTTCTCCCAGGCGGTCTACGTGTTTCCAGGGAATCCGGATAGCCGGTTTCCCTACTATGAATTCCTTAGCTCCCCAGTCCACCAGTGCCCTAGCAGTGTACAGCCATGGCCTGCCTAATAACATAGGAAAAGGTCTTCCTTTTGTTACCCGGATTACCACATAGTTCAAAAGGTAGGTTTCCTTCCCTATCCGGGTTGGAATTTGAGATAGTCTTCCCACCGGATGAACTTGTGACTGATCCGCCATGCGCAATACTAGATCAGTGGCCTGGAATGCAGTATACCCAAGGTCGAAGGCCGTGTCTTCCAACATGAGATTGACTCCGGATCCTCCATCCACCGGAACCCCTGGTACAAGACATCCTTCTACTTCTACCTCAAGTTCTGGTGCTCCGTAATCTTCCACACGTGAGAAGTTGACAGCTACAGAGGGTAGTTTCAACCTTCTCTTCCGTCTTTTTGTCCAAGCTTCTCGAATTAACTTTTGATAATTCGTGTTGTCATGGAGGAGTTGTCCGATAGTCACGTTAGCATTCTGATCCTTGATATCTTGTACAATGTCGTACTCATCAATTTTCAGATTCGGATTGATGACAACCGGAATGTCGTTAAACGTGACCTTCCGAGGTACGGGTTCCGGAGAATCAACTAGTGAATCTAAGTTCCTCCGTACCTCTTGACTAATGTCAATATGAATGGGGGAGGGTCCTACCCCCTTTTCTAACTCTACTATGGGTCGGATTGGTTCTATCCGGACAGAGTGATCCGAATCACTGCGTTCCGTATCACTAGATCCGGATCTACGGTATCTTCTCCGCTCATTATTCCTATATCTCTCTACCCAGTCTTTGGTGGAACTCCGGGTTGTAACACGATGAACAGATTCTTCTTGCCTTTTCGGAAGTTCCACCCTTGATTGTCATTTTTCCGGGTTCTCAATTCCGGTAGTAGAACCGTAATTGAGAGCGGTTTGCTCTCTCGGCGGAACTTCTACCTGTCTGTAGACAGTCCGAACCTGTTGAGGTTTCGGGCATTCACTACTTATATGTCCGTACTCAAGACAATTTTGGCAGGGAAGAGCTAATGGTGCACCTTGCCCATGTCCTTTGTGGGGACAAGTGTTGGAGTAATGTTGGGGACTGCCACAAGTAAAACAGGTTCCGGGAGGAAAACGAGAAGGAGGATAATTACCTTGACTAGATCCGCCCATCGCGGTGTGTGGGTTCACATTCGTCCGGATTAGTTGCTGTGGCATCCGTCCCCTTCCGTAACCCGTCTGAATCTGAAAAACCGGGTTCACTCGTTCTTCATAATCGCCTTCTGGTTCCGGTAGCGTGTAGTACACTCCTTCCTCATCCACAAAGTGAATTTGCTTCTGAGGTCCTTGGCTGCACTCAATTGCATAGTGGCCGCGTCTTCCGCATTTTGTACTCCAGACGTTGGTGCGGGTTGTTGGCACAGTCCGTCTTGGCATCCGATTATCCGCCAGGTTGACCTTGATCGCCTCCAAAGATTCTTGGATACTCTTCATGAATTTCTTGGAGTCATCATCCTCGACCTTCACTTTGACAGTTTTCCGGCTAATCTTCTCATTCTTGCCGCGAGCCGTTCTCCTACTATTGGAAGCTTCCGGTTCACTTCCGGAACTATTTGTATCCGTTGCTGACGCGTCCGTCCCGCTTCCGGAACTCGCAGTTTCGGAATCGGAAAACTTCCGTCTTCTTCTCTCCTTCCTCTCGTACTTTTTACTCCGTCCTCTATCGAACTTGTCACTCTTCTTGACGGATCTCCTTAAAGACTGGGCGGAGTTCTCATAATTTTGAGCAGACTCCATAGCCTCCAACAGGGTAGTGGGCCTGCTTTGACGGATCTGGAAGGCCATCTCTTCCGGAAATCCTGCCACATACCATTCCACTTGTATACTCTGGGCTATGTCCGTGGTTAATTTCTTGATCAAGGCCTTCACTCTCTGCCCATATTTCCGGACTGACTCATTGGGATGCATTGTTACTTTGCTCAACTTCCCCAATGCTCTAGCCTCTCCACCGACCTCTCTAAATGTTCTGAGGAATAATTTCGTCAGGCGATTCCAATCCGCCCGGGTAGGTTCCGGAACATCTTGGTACCACCGGAGGGCTTCTCCCTTTAGTAATCCCTGAAATATCCGTTGCCTGGCAGCTGCATCCTCTTGATTTGCAGTAGCCGTGGCCTCAAATTCTCCCATCCAGTCATCTACATCTTTGGTTCTGTCTCTACGGAATCTACTGTACCGGAGTCGGGTGGTAGTCACCATTATCGCTTCTTCAAAAGGGATATCCTCCTCAGAAGAATCCAGTGAAACCTCCCTATTTGGTCCCTCAACTACTCGTTCCGGTTCGGTGTCTTCTTCCAGATTCGCGACAGGTTCCGGAAGATTCCCTGGTTCTGCTCTTGTGTCAGGAACAACTACTAAATCTTCCTCTACCTCAGACGCCGGAATTCCGTGTATCACTACACGTCTGGTAGTGTCGTCTAAGCGTGTGGAACCGTCCTACCGGAATTCTTCCTTGCGGTCTACTCATGAAGTGGAGACTTACTATCCTCTCAATCTCTACTTCATTGATTTCCGGATGTAAATCCGTACTTTCAACTATTTGCTATCGTCCGGAATGATTCCAAACACTTGAAACAGACTTTAAGAATTCCCCGGCAGCGGCGCCAAAAGTGTCGCACGCGTAGTTAGCGCGTAAGTATCTTTAACACAAAAATGTGGTAAGATGACACGAGTTATCGTCCCAGGGAATTCTAGTATGTTGCTGCAAGTTTTGGGTATCCGGATCACTTCCAAAAACACTCCAAGCAATCCGTACACTCTATTGCTATCTTCCGGAAACTAGTATTTTCCGGATTCCAATCCGGTTCCGCCCTATTCCGGATTCCGGTTCCAACTCTCTCAAGTAACTGGTTTTAGATACCCCTGTTTCACCCTCAGGGGGTCCACTATTGATCTTTCCGAGGGGCAGGGACTCGCCACTCTTGGTTCACACTCTCTATCCGTAACAAACAAAACAAAACACCCAAGAATTATACAGTAATAGCAAAGGGAGAATCCGTACCCTCACAATCTTCCAGATGACGTATCCGGAAAGTAGGTCACACAGGGCCCGGTTAGATCCACCTTACTACAACGACAGATCCAGACTTTCCGGATTGTAGTGCTGACTTTGTATCTCTTGAGTGCTCCAGAGGTTGGCAGACCTTCCGATGGCTGGGATAATTCCTCAGGCGGTTGCTTATCTCCGCACGGAATCCTCCCTGGACTTCCGGACTCGCACCCTCACCCGTAACAGGCTTCCACCGGATCACCGTTCCAGCAATTTAAAGGCACCATGCACAGCTCCTCATTCACACATCTAAAGCTCTTCCGTCACAGCATATGTATCCGTCAACCCAAGAATCCGGACTCCCTCTCACACACTCTCACTCACAAACCAGTGTATGACTCAATCATCAACGCGATACGCAAAGAGATGATCAAATTGATCTCTGGTAAGCTTCGATTAAATGACAAGAAAGGGAATGACAGGCCAACAAGCCGGCCTGCCCTTAAAAGCAAACAAAAAGCGGCCAAAAGGCCCACACAAAACCCGGCCAACGGCCAACTAAAAATCCGGCTAACGGTCCTAATAACCGTTCCGGCAAAACCGGAAAGCCGTTTGACAGCCTAAAAGTCCGGAACTAGGGGCCCACAGTCCGGGTTACCCGTTTCCGGAAATAACTAATAAGTCAAAATCCTAACTAAAAAGACACCCATCCGCACTAGTCATTTGCGGGGCTTCTTTGTCGATGGTCCGGCCCTAAGATTCGCTGGAGTGGACTTCCGGGCAGTTACCTTTGCTGGAGTCCTCTTCGTTGCTGACCGAGTCCGGATCTGAGGCGGATCAGAATCCGTCCCTTCCGATTGGGAGTGAGACTCCGCAGATTCCTCTTCCGTCTCATCGATCTCCAGCGGCTCCTCGATCCTCGTGTGTCGCTGCCGTGTCGTCTTTGTCTCCGTCAAATTAATGACGGTGTTGCCCGGATTCGCTGGTGGTGGAGTGTTCTGCATATGCATAAACCTGTCCGGATCGGTCCGGGCAGGATTCCAGACACTTGCTGCTGCTATGGCCTCAGCTTCCGTCTCCGTCAACTGGAGAGGCGGAAACAGGTTTACCGCCGCCTGTCTTCCGGCTGTCCCCTCCTGGACGGTGGTCTGTGTGCTTGCTTCCTTCGGCGTTTTAACCTCCGGATAAGTGACCACGTGAGTCGGGATTTTCGGATTCCTCTTTCCCGTTGAAGTTCCGGCTCCATGGGTTTCTTGGAACTCTCCTCCCGGAAGATCAGCGAACATTGCTTGGTCAAGCAGGTTCGGGTCGAGGCTTCCAATCAGCTGTCGCATCTCCTTCAGCACCCCCTCCATCCGGGCCTCGAAATCCGTCAGGATGAGCACGACCTTCGTTCCGGTAATGTGGCCTTGGGCCACCATCTGTGAGTTCCAAAGTTGGGCCCTCGAGATGGTGCTGGCCGGAAGGTCGATCAGTTCTCCCAGCTTCCGTACTAGAGCCATCGCTTCCGTGGACTTCCGGTTTGCGATGTGCATCTCCCGTTCCGACCACTGGTGCTGGCTCCGGAACTGATCCCGTTCCTCCTGAAGACTCCGGATCTGATCGTACAGAACCTTGACGTCTTCCGGATTCGGTCTTCGTGCGATGGCGGCCAAGATCTCTCTCTCGTCCTTCACTCCTAACGAATGGCAAACGTCTTGGAGTACTGCTGCCATCCGGTCGTTCACCGTCCTCGTCATTCGCAGCCAATGTATGGCGTTCTCAACTGGATCCACCTCCTCGTGTGGGCTTTCCGGCTGGACGGAACCTTCCGCCACTTGTTTCCCTCGCGCTGTCCGGTCGGTGGACTTCCGCCTACTAGTTCCGGCCTTCTCCGGAGTGGTCTGTGTTTCCTCCGGAACGTCCTCCTCCTCAGATTCCGGCTCCTCCGGCTGCGGTTCCGGTCTTAGCCCGTACTTGAGGAGATTTTCCCCTTTCTTGTACATAAGCTGCTCCGGCTCGCTCAGGGTTTCCATCCGGTGGTACAAGTGGAACAAGTACGGGCTAATGTAACTGGTCTTCCGTCCTGAAATCCCATTCGCTAACTTATCCACAATCGTGTGAATAAGTCCGCCCCAATTTACGGGTCTTGGGGGCGGGTTAACCCTGTTTCCTAAAGCCCCAAAAATGGTGTTGGCCACCGTGGTGGTCACCCGGCTAGGCTTTTCCGGATACAGGATGGGGATCAGGAACTCTAAGAGTTGCTGATCCCGGGCATACACGCAATCCGTCGCTGCAAACCCCTCTTTTGGGTCGGCGGAGTTCCGGAATCTTTCTGCCGCAAACTTCTCCGTCCGGCCGGCCCATCCATGCCCCTGGTTCAGTGCAAAGTACGTTCCGGCCCAGAGCTCTTGTGTCCACGCTCTCGGGCGGCCCCTCACCGTCAACTCATACTGATTGGGAACTCCGTAAAGGAGTTCTTCAATCATTCCTTCACTCTTCAAGTCCCATGGGCGGTGTAAGAATCCGACACAGCCCATGGTCTCTAAATCCTCTTGCAACTCTCTATGGCGATCCGTATCGAACGGAATCACCGGGCTGACAGTCCGTGCGGTCACCGCCAATCTACGGGCTCGAGTTTCCGTCATCCTGTCGGTCTTCCGGAGTTGCACCGACCTTACTTCCGCTTCCTACCCCGATCCTATCTCACCACTCTTTCTCTCACTAAACGTACTCGCGAAAATGTCGCAGAGAAAAGAGACCGAATGAGAATGGCGGCGGGGTTTATATAGCGGCACGAAACCCTAAGTTCCCGAACCGGTGGAGTTCCCGTAAGTTCCCTAGCCGGAACCCCTACGATCCGGAACTTCCGACTATCCGGCTACTGGTTCCGGAACACTGTTTTAACCTAATTAGAGTTTTAACTTTCCTACGAAAGAGATCTTTTCTAATGTAGGTTTCTAGTGTCTAAACTTCTATACTTATGCAAAAATTTCAAAGTTCTTCTCCTATATATTTCTATTTTATGTATTAAGTTTAGTTTCCGGACGTTCCGTAACGTTACATGACCCCCTTTTCAAATGTGAGCGTCCCCGCGAACATCCTATACATCTTCTTCCGAATCTGAGATGGCTTCGTATTTCTTGACCCAGGATTTATTAACCCTTGTGTCAAGCCATACACCTTGTAGATCTTTTAATTGCAAGGATCCGTTTGGATAAATGGACTCTACTCTGTATGGACCCATCCATCTGGTGTGAAACTTACCCGGAAAGATCCGGTGTCGGCTATCATAGAGTAGCACTAGTCCTCCGATCTTGACTCCGTGGTTCTTCGGAAGTTTCCGGTCGTGATCTTCTTTCCGTTTAGCTTGTATTTCTTTGTTCTGCTCTAGTGCCGTTCCGCGAGCTTTTTCCAGATCTTCGATGGCCATGAGTCGAATTTCCGGGTCACAGTTTTGGATTGCAGTCCGGTATGTCATGACCCAATGAGTTTCCACTTCTAGCTCGATTCCGTGCATAGCTGTTTGCCCAAACACTAGGAAGAAAGGACTTCTTCCGGTTGTGCTCTTTTCCGATGTGTTGTAGGCATGTACAGCTGATGGGAGCTTCAAATCCCAATCCGTCTTATGTTCGGAAATCATCTTTTGTAATGCTTTCTCCACAATGCCGTTGGCTCGTTCCGTCAATCCATTTGCTCTTGGATTGTAAGGGGTCGTCTTCCGGTGCTTGATTAGATACCGGTCTGTAATGTCCTGAATGACATCGTTAAGAAAATGTAGTCCCCTATCACTGACCAACTCTAGTGGGTGCCCAAATCGCATCATGATTTCCGTAAAAAGGAATGAAGCGGCCGTCTTGGCATTATTATTCTGGATCGGACGAGCTTCTACCCATTTGGAGGCATAATCCGTAGTTAGGATTATGTATCTCTTTTTCCTGGCACTGATCGGAGCAATGGGTCCTATAAAATCAATTCCCCATTTCTCGAATGGTGCGAGCGGAATGATAGGAGTTAGTGGCCAGTGATTCCGGAAGGAAGGAGCACCCATCCTTTGACACTGGTCGCAACTGCCTATATATGCTTTGACATCTCGGATTAGGTACGGCCACCAATATCCGGCCGTCCGGATCCTGTTGACTGTGGTGATGGCTGCAAAATGTCCTCCAGAAGGTCCGGAATGCATCGCTGTCATCACTTTTTTTCGGTCCGTCCTCTCAAGGCATCGTCTAAGTTGATCATCCGCTCCCATTTTGAACAAGGTGCCTTTGATCACTGAATATGGTGCTACTTTCCTTTGGAAAATAATCCGTTCCTCGCGGTTCAGTCCTTCTGGATATATCCTATCCGTAAGGTAGGTGATAATATCCTGAAATTCTGAGTTATTTTCCCCGTCGAGGTGAAACACCGGTACCTCATGCTGTTCCGGAAATTCGTCTGGAAACTCGGCAGATATATCTTCTAGGGCACTTCTCCCGCGGTACCTTGAAAGGAAATCTGCATTTCCGTTTGATCTTCCGGATTTTACTATTATTTCGTAGTTAAACTCTTGAAGCAATAGTACCCACCTTGCGATTCTTCCGGATAGGTCCGGTTTGTTTACCAAATACTTGAGTGAATCGTGATCCGTATGGAACACGATTCGGTACCCGAGCAGGTAATGCCGGAATTTCTTGCATGCATATACAACCGCCAAGGCTTCTCTTTCCGTGGTGGTGTACTTCCTTTCCGGAAGACTCATTTGTCTGCTCGAGTAATAAATAGGGCATTCTCTTTGGCTTTGGTCATATTGCCAAAGAATAGCTCCTAAACACCATCCGGAAGCATCTAAGGTGACGTGGAACTCCTTCTGCCAATTGGGGGAGGACAGGATTGGGGCTTTTGCCAAAGCCGCCTTCAAACTTTCAAAGGCATCCTGTCGTTCCGGATTCCAGATGAATTCCGTCTCCTTCTTCAATAGTTCCGTAAGAGGATTTGCCTTCCGAGCATATCCCTCTATAAACCGTCTGTAGTATCCTACACATCCAAGAAACCCTCTGATTTTCCGGACGCAAGTAGGTGCGACAAGGGCTAGCATAGCTTTGACCTTATCCGAATCCACTTGTAGTCCTTTCTGACTAACCACGTGGCCCAACAGGATTCCGGAAACCATCCCGAAAAAACATTTCCCCGGATGTAATTTCAGGTTTGTTTCCCTACATCGCTGAAAGGTCATCCTGAGATGTTCCAGGTGATTTGCTCGAGAACTGAACACCGCAAAGTCGTCAATGAAGACTTCTAGGAAATGTCGTAAGAAATCTCGGAAAATATCCATCATCAACCTTTGGAAAGTTCCCGGAGCGTTACATAAGCCGAACGGCATCCGTGTAAAAGCGAACGTTCCCCATTCCGTAGTGAACGTTGTCTTCAACTGGTCCATAAGCCGGATGAAGACTTGGTTATACCCGGAGAATCCGTCCAGGAAGCTATAACACTCATTTCCGGAAACATGATCAAGGATGATATCCGTAAATGGTAACGGGAAGTAGTCTTTCTGTGTCGAGGAATTCAATTTCCGGAAATCCTGACATACCCGGATCTTGATTTTACCTTCTGGGCCGGCTTTCTTAGGTACGACAACAATGGGCGATACCCATTCGGAGTTGTGTACTGGATAGATAAATCCGGCTTCGAGAAGAGCGTCAATTTCTTCTTTCACCATCAAGGAGTAGCGTGGGTTCAATCGGTATTGACGTTGCCAGATAGGGATTGCTCCCTCCGTCAGATCTATCCGGTGTTCTCCCAGTTCAGCAGGGATCCCACTGAGATCTGAGGGAACCCATGCGAACACATCCAGGTATTCTTCCAACACCCTTCCGTACTCCTTCCTTTCTTTCGGGGTCATAGAATTGCTCATAAAGAAAGACTTTCCGGAACTCAGTTCGACTTTCTCGTAATCCGAAGGATTCACGACGTTCTTGATCCGTTCTGGTTCCGTTTCTTTTGTTTCGGTACGAAAGTCACTCCATGTCGATTCCTGTCCTTGTTGGCTCAGTCCAACAGCTGGAAGTTTACCCTCCTGAATCTGTTCTCTGATCCAATCGAATGAAAGTGGTACATCTAATTCTGCCATGGATCGATCTTCCGGAATTATTTCCGGAATATCCATCATTTGTTCTTCCGTTCCAATCTCCAAGGTAGGTTCCGGAAATTGGAAATCAGTTTCCGTTACACTTGTGAAGTAGCTTGGAACGGAGTCGGAGTCTTCCGGGTCAGACCAATCAGTGGTGTATCCGTCCGACTCACTGGTTTCTCCCAGGCGGTCTACGTGTTTCCAGGGAATCCGGATAGCCGGTTTCCCTACTATGAATTCCTTAGCTCCCCAGTCCACCAGTGCCCTAGCAGTGTACAGCCATGGCCTGCCTAATAACATAGGAAAAGGTCTTCCTTTTGTTACCCGGATTACCACATAGTTCAAAAGGTAGGTTTCCTTCCCTATCCGGGTTGGAATTTGAGATAGTCTTCCCACCGGATGAACTTGTGACTGATCCGCCATGCGCAATACTAGATCAGTGGCCTGGAATGCAGTATACCCAAGGTCGAAGGCCGTGTCTTCCAACATGAGATTGACTCCGGATCCTCCATCCACCGGAACCCCTGGTACAAGACATCCTTCTACTTCTACCTCAAGTTCTGGTGCTCCGTAATCTTCCACACGTGAGAAGTTGACAGCTACAGAGGGTAGTTTCAACCTTCTCTTCCGTCTTTTTGTCCAAGCTTCTCGAATTAACTTTTGATAATTCGTGTTGTCATGGAGGAGTTGTCCGATAGTCACGTTAGCATTCTGATCCTTGATATCTTGTACAATGTCGTACTCATCAATTTTCAGATTCGGATTGATGACAACCGGAATGTCGTTAAACGTGACCTTCCGAGGTACGGGTTCCGGAGAATCAACTAGTGAATCTAAGTTCCTCCGTACCTCTTGACTAATGTCAATATGAATGGGGGAGGGTCCTACCCCCTTTTCTAACTCTACTATGGGTCGGATTGGTTCTATCCGGACAGAGTGATCCGAATCACTGCGTTCCGTATCACTAGATCCGGATCTACGGTATCTTCTCCGCTCATTATTCCTATATCTCTCTACCCAGTCTTTGGTGGAACTCCGGGTTGTAACACGATGAACAGATTCTTCTTGCCTTTTCGGAAGTTCCACCCTTGATTGTCATTTTTCCGGGTTCTCAATTCCGGTAGTAGAACCGTAATTGAGAGCGGTTTGCTCTCTCGGCGGAACTTCTACCTGTCTGTAGACAGTCCGAACCTGTTGAGGTTTCGGGCATTCACTACTTATATGTCCGTACTCAAGACAATTTTGGCAGGGAAGAGCTAATGGTGCACCTTGCCCATGTCCTTTGTGGGGACAAGTGTTGGAGTAATGTTGGGGACTGCCACAAGTAAAACAGGTTCCGGGAGGAAAACGAGAAGGAGGATAATTACCTTGACTAGATCCGCCCATCGCGGTGTGTGGGTTCACATTCGTCCGGATTAGTTGCTGTGGCATCCGTCCCCTTCCGTAACCCGTCTGAATCTGAAAAACCGGGTTCACTCGTTCTTCATAATCGCCTTCTGGTTCCGGTAGCGTGTAGTACACTCCTTCCTCATCCACAAAGTGAATTTGCTTCTGAGGTCCTTGGCTGCACTCAATTGCATAGTGGCCGCGTCTTCCGCATTTTGTACTCCAGACGTTGGTGCGGGTTGTTGGCACAGTCCGTCTTGGCATCCGATTATCCGCCAGGTTGACCTTGATCGCCTCCAAAGATTCTTGGATACTCTTCATGAATTTCTTGGAGTCATCATCCTCGACCTTCACTTTGACAGTTTTCCGGCTAATCTTCTCATTCTTGCCGCGAGCCGTTCTCCTACTATTGGAAGCTTCCGGTTCACTTCCGGAACTATTTGTATCCGTTGCTGACGCGTCCGTCCCGCTTCCGGAACTCGCAGTTTCGGAATCGGAAAACTTCCGTCTTCTTCTCTCCTTCCTCTCGTACTTTTTACTCCGTCCTCTATCGAACTTGTCACTCTTCTTGACGGATCTCCTTAAAGACTGGGCGGAGTTCTCATAATTTTGAGCAGACTCCATAGCCTCCAACAGGGTAGTGGGCCTGCTTTGACGGATCTGGAAGGCCATCTCTTCCGGAAATCCTGCCACATACCATTCCACTTGTATACTCTGGGCTATGTCCGTGGTTAATTTCTTGATCAAGGCCTTCACTCTCTGCCCATATTTCCGGACTGACTCATTGGGATGCATTGTTACTTTGCTCAACTTCCCCAATGCTCTAGCCTCTCCACCGACCTCTCTAAATGTTCTGAGGAATAATTTCGTCAGGCGATTCCAATCCGCCCGGGTAGGTTCCGGAACATCTTGGTACCACCGGAGGGCTTCTCCCTTTAGTAATCCCTGAAATATCCGTTGCCTGGCAGCTGCATCCTCTTGATTTGCAGTAGCCGTGGCCTCAAATTCTCCCATCCAGTCATCTACATCTTTGGTTCTGTCTCTACGGAATCTACTGTACCGGAGTCGGGTGGTAGTCACCATTATCGCTTCTTCAAAAGGGATATCCTCCTCAGAAGAATCCAGTGAAACCTCCCTATTTGGTCCCTCAACTACTCGTTCCGGTTCGGTGTCTTCTTCCAGATTCGCGACAGGTTCCGGAAGATTCCCTGGTTCTGCTCTTGTGTCAGGAACAACTACTAAATCTTCCTCTACCTCAGACGCCGGAATTCCGTGTATCACTACACGTCTGGTAGTGTCGTCTAAGCGTGTGGAACCGTCCTACCGGAATTCTTCCTTGCGGTCTACTCATGAAGTGGAGACTTACTATCCTCTCAATCTCTACTTCATTGATTTCCGGATGTAAATCCGTACTTTCAACTATTTGCTATCGTCCGGAATGATTCCAAACACTTGAAACAGACTTTAAGAATTCCCCGGCAGCGGCGCCAAAAGTGTCGCACGCGTAGTTAGCGCGTAAGTATCTTTAACACAAAAATGTGGTAAGATGACACGAGTTATCGTCCCAGGGAATTCTAGTATGTTGCTGCAAGTTTTGGGTATCCGGATCACTTCCAAAAACACTCCAAGCAATCCGTACACTCTATTGCTATCTTCCGGAAACTAGTATTTTCCGGATTCCAATCCGGTTCCGCCCTATTCCGGATTCCGGTTCCAACTCTCTCAAGTAACTGGTTTTAGATACCCCTGTTTCACCCTCAGGGGGTCCACTATTGATCTTTCCGAGGGGCAGGGACTCGCCACTCTTGGTTCACACTCTCTATCCGTAACAAACAAAACAAAACACCCAAGAATTATACAGTAATAGCAAAGGGAGAATCCGTACCCTCACAATCTTCCAGATGACGTATCCGGAAAGTAGGTCACACAGGGCCCGGTTAGATCCACCTTACTACAACGACAGATCCAGACTTTCCGGATTGTAGTGCTGACTTTGTATCTCTTGAGTGCTCCAGAGGTTGGCAGACCTTCCGATGGCTGGGATAATTCCTCAGGCGGTTGCTTATCTCCGCACGGAATCCTCCCTGGACTTCCGGACTCGCACCCTCACCCGTAACAGGCTTCCACCGGATCACCGTTCCAGCAATTTAAAGGCACCATGCACAGCTCCTCATTCACACATCTAAAGCTCTTCCGTCACAGCATATGTATCCGTCAACCCAAGAATCCGGACTCCCTCTCACACACTCTCACTCACAAACCAGTGTATGACTCAATCATCAACGCGATACGCAAAGAGATGATCAAATTGATCTCTGGTAAGCTTCGATTAAATGACAAGAAAGGGAATGACAGGCCAACAAGCCGGCCTGCCCTTAAAAGCAAACAAAAAGCGGCCAAAAGGCCCACACAAAACCCGGCCAACGGCCAACTAAAAATCCGGCTAACGGTCCTAATAACCGTTCCGGCAAAACCGGAAAGCCGTTTGACAGCCTAAAAGTCCGGAACTAGGGGCCCACAGTCCGGGTTACCCGTTTCCGGAAATAACTAATAAGTCAAAATCCTAACTAAAAAGACACCCATCCGCACTAGTCATTTGCGGGGCTTCTTTGTCAATGGTCCGGCCCTAAGATTCGCTGGAGTGGACTTCCGGGCAGTTACCTTTGCTGGAGTCCTCTTCGTTGCTGACCGAGTCCGGATCTGAGGCGGATCAGAATCCGTCCCTTCCGATTGGGAGTGAGACTCCGCAGATTCCTCTTCCGTCTCATCGATCTCCAGCGGCTCCTCGATCCTCGTGTGTCGCTGCCGTGTCGTCTTTGTCTCCGTCAAATTAATGACGGTGTTGCCCGGATTCGCTGGTGGTGGAGTGTTCTGCATATGCATAAACCTGTCCGGATCGGTCCGGGCAGGATTCCAGACACTTGCTGCTGCTATGGCCTCAGCTTCCGTCTCCGTCAACTGGAGAGGCGGAAACAGGTTTACCGCCGCCTGTCTTCCGGCTGTCCCCTCCTGGACGGTGGTCTGTGTGCTTGCTTCCTTCGGCGTTTTAACCTCCGGATAAGTGACCACGTGAGTCGGGATTTTCGGATTCCTCTTTCCCGTTGAAGTTCCGGCTCCATGGGTTTCTTGGAACTCTCCTCCCGGAAGATCAGCGAACATTGCTTGGTCAAGCAGGTTCGGGTCGAGGCTTCCAATCAGCTGTCGCATCTCCTTCAGCACCCCCTCCATCCGGGCCTCGAAATCCGTCAGGATGAGCACGACCTTCGTTCCGGTAATGTGGCCTTGGGCCACCATCTGTGAGTTCCAAAGTTGGGCCCTCGAGATGGTGCTGGCCGGAAGGTCGATCAGTTCTCCCAGCTTCCGTACTAGAGCCATCGCTTCCGTGGACTTCCGGTTTGCGATGTGCATCTCCCGTTCCGACCACTGGTGCTGGCTCCGGAACTGATCCCGTTCCTCCTGAAGACTCCGGATCTGATCGTACAGAACCTTGACGTCTTCCGGATTCGGTCTTCGTGCGATGGCGGCCAAGATCTCTCTCTCGTCCTTCACTCCTAACGAATGGCAAACGTCTTGGAGTACTGCTGCCATCCGGTCGTTCACCGTCCTCGTCATTCGCAGCCAATGTATGGCGTTCTCAACTGGATCCACCTCCTCGTGTGGGCTTTCCGGCTGGACGGAACCTTCCGCCACTTGTTTCCCTCGCGCTGTCCGGTCGGTGGACTTCCGCCTACTAGTTCCGGCCTTCTCCGGAGTGGTCTGTGTTTCCTCCGGAACGTCCTCCTCCTCAGATTCCGGCTCCTCCGGCTGCGGTTCCGGTCTTAGCCCGTACTTGAGGAGATTTTCCCCTTTCTTGTACATAAGCTGCTCCGGCTCGCTCAGGGTTTCCATCCGGTGGTACAAGTGGAACAAGTACGGGCTAATGTAACTGGTCTTCCGTCCTGAAATCCCATTCGCTAACTTATCCACAATCGTGTGAATAAGTCCGCCCCAATTTACGGGTCTTGGGGGCGGGTTAACCCTGTTTCCTAAAGCCCCAAAAATGGTGTTGGCCACCGTGGTGGTCACCCGGCTAGGCTTTTCCGGATACAGGATGGGGATCAGGAACTCTAAGAGTTGCTGATCCCGGGCATACACGCAATCCGTCGCTGCAAACCCCTCTTTTGGGTCGGCGGAGTTCCGGAATCTTTCTGCCGCAAACTTCTCCGTCCGGCCGGCCCATCCATGCCCCTGGTTCAGTGCAAAGTACGTTCCGGCCCAGAGCTCTTGTGTCCACGCTCTCGGGCGGCCCCTCACCGTCAACTCATACTGATTGGGAACTCCGTAAAGGAGTTCTTCAATCATTCCTTCACTCTTCAAGTCCCATGGGCGGTGTAAGAATCCGACACAGCCCATGGTCTCTAAATCCTCTTGCAACTCTCTATGGCGATCCGTATCGAACGGAATCACCGGGCTGACAGTCCGTGCGGTCACCGCCAATCTACGGGCTCGAGTTTCCGTCATCCTGTCGGTCTTCCGGAGTTGCACCGACCTTACTTCCGCTTCCTACCCCGATCCTATCTCACCACTCTTTCTCTCACTAAACGTACTCGCGAAAATGTCGCAGAGAAAAGAGACCGAATGAGAATGGCGGCGGGGTTTATATAGCGGCACGAAACCCTAAGTTCCCGAACCGGTGGAGTTCCCGTAAGTTCCCTAGCCGGAACCCCTACGATCCGGAACTTCCGACTATCCGGCTACTGGTTCCGGAACACTGTTTTAACCTAATTAGAGTTTTAACTTTCCTACGAAAGAGATCTTTTCTAATGTAGGTTTCTAGTGTCTAAACTTCTATACTTATGCAAAAATTTCAAAGTTCTTCTCCTATATATTTCTATTTTATGTATTAAGTTTAGTTTCCGGACGTTCCGTAACGTTACATGACCCCCTTTTCAAATGTGAGCGTCCCCGCGAACATCCTATACATCTTCTTCCGAATCTGAGATGGCTTCGTATTTCTTGACCCAGGATTTATTAACCCTTGTGTCAAGCCATACACCTTGTAGATCTTTTAATTGCAAGGATCCGTTTGGATAAATGGACTCTACTCTGTATGGACCCATCCATCTGGTGTGAAACTTACCCGGAAAGATCCGGTGTCGGCTATCATAGAGTAGCACTAGTCCTCCGATCTTGACTCCGTGGTTCTTCGGAAGTTTCCGGTCGTGATCTTCTTTCCGTTTAGCTTGTATTTCTTTGTTCTGCTCTAGTGCCGTTCCGCGAGCTTTTTCCAGATCTTCGATGGCCATGAGTCGAATTTCCGGGTCACAGTTTTGGATTGCAGTCCGGTATGTCATGACCCAATGAGTTTCCACTTCTAGCTCGATTCCGTGCATAGCTGTTTGCCCAAACACTAGGAAGAAAGGACTTCTTCCGGTTGTGCTCTTTTCCGATGTGTTGTAGGCATGTACAGCTGATGGGAGCTTCAAATCCCAATCCGTCTTATGTTCGGAAATCATCTTTTGTAATGCTTTCTCCACAATGCCGTTGGCTCGTTCCGTCAATCCATTTGCTCTTGGATTGTAAGGGGTCGTCTTCCGGTGCTTGATTAGATACCGGTCTGTAATGTCCTGAATGACATCGTTAAGAAAATGTAGTCCCCTATCACTGACCAACTCTAGTGGGTGCCCAAATCGCATCATGATTTCCGTAAAAAGGAATGAAGCGGCCGTCTTGGCATTATTATTCTGGATCGGACGAGCTTCTACCCATTTGGAGGCATAATCCGTAGTTAGGATTATGTATCTCTTTTTCCTGGCACTGATCGGAGCAATGGGTCCTATAAAATCAATTCCCCATTTCTCGAATGGTGCGAGCGGAATGATAGGAGTTAGTGGCCAGTGATTCCGGAAGGAAGGAGCACCCATCCTTTGACACTGGTCGCAACTGCCTATATATGCTTTGACATCTCGGATTAGGTACGGCCACCAATATCCGGCCGTCCGGATCCTGTTGACTGTGGTGATGGCTGCAAAATGTCCTCCAGAAGGTCCGGAATGCATCGCTGTCATCACTTTTTTTCGGTCCGTCCTCTCAAGGCATCGTCTAAGTTGATCATCCGCTCCCATTTTGAACAAGGTGCCTTTGATCACTGAATATGGTGCTACTTTCCTTTGGAAAATAATCCGTTCCTCGCGGTTCAGTCCTTCTGGATATATCCTATCCGTAAGGTAGGTGATAATATCCTGAAATTCTGAGTTATTTTCCCCGTCGAGGTGAAACACCGGTACCTCATGCTGTTCCGGAAATTCGTCTGGAAACTCGGCAGATATATCTTCTAGGGCACTTCTCCCGCGGTACCTTGAAAGGAAATCTGCATTTCCGTTTGATCTTCCGGATTTTACTATTATTTCGTAGTTAAACTCTTGAAGCAATAGTACCCACCTTGCGATTCTTCCGGATAGGTCCGGTTTGTTTACCAAATACTTGAGTGAATCGTGATCCGTATGGAACACGATTCGGTACCCGAGCAGGTAATGCCGGAATTTCTTGCATGCATATACAACCGCCAAGGCTTCTCTTTCCGTGGTGGTGTACTTCCTTTCCGGAAGACTCATTTGTCTGCTCGAGTAATAAATAGGGCATTCTCTTTGGCTTTGGTCATATTGCCAAAGAATAGCTCCTAAACACCATCCGGAAGCATCTAAGGTGACGTGGAACTCCTTCTGCCAATTGGGGGAGGACAGGATTGGGGCTTTTGCCAAAGCCGCCTTCAAACTTTCAAAGGCATCCTGTCGTTCCGGATTCCAGATGAATTCCGTCTCCTTCTTCAATAGTTCCGTAAGAGGATTTGCCTTCCGAGCATATCCCTCTATAAACCGTCTGTAGTATCCTACACATCCAAGAAACCCTCTGATTTTCCGGACGCAAGTAGGTGCGACAAGGGCTAGCATAGCTTTGACCTTATCCGAATCCACTTGTAGTCCTTTCTGACTAACCACGTGGCCCAACAGGATTCCGGAAACCATCCCGAAAAAACATTTCCCCGGATGTAATTTCAGGTTTGTTTCCCTACATCGCTGAAAGGTCATCCTGAGATGTTCCAGGTGATTTGCTCGAGAACTGAACACCGCAAAGTCGTCAATGAAGACTTCTAGGAAATGTCGTAAGAAATCTCGGAAAATATCCATCATCAACCTTTGGAAAGTTCCCGGAGCGTTACATAAGCCGAACGGCATCCGTGTAAAAGCGAACGTTCCCCATTCCGTAGTGAACGTTGTCTTCAACTGGTCCATAAGCCGGATGAAGACTTGGTTATACCCGGAGAATCCGTCCAGGAAGCTATAACACTCATTTCCGGAAACATGATCAAGGATGATATCCGTAAATGGTAACGGGAAGTAGTCTTTCTGTGTCGAGGAATTCAATTTCCGGAAATCCTGACATACCCGGATCTTGATTTTACCTTCTGGGCCGGCTTTCTTAGGTACGACAACAATGGGCGATACCCATTCGGAGTTGTGTACTGGATAGATAAATCCGGCTTCGAGAAGAGCGTCAATTTCTTCTTTCACCATCAAGGAGTAGCGTGGGTTCAATCGGTATTGACGTTGCCAGATAGGGATTGCTCCCTCCGTCAGATCTATCCGGTGTTCTCCCAGTTCAGCAGGGATCCCACTGAGATCTGAGGGAACCCATGCGAACACATCCAGGTATTCTTCCAACACCCTTCCGTACTCCTTCCTTTCTTTCGGGGTCATAGAATTGCTCATAAAGAAAGACTTTCCGGAACTCAGTTCGACTTTCTCGTAATCCGAAGGATTCACGACGTTCTTGATCCGTTCTGGTTCCGTTTCTTCTGTTTCGGTACGAAAGTCACTCCATGTCGATTCCTGTCCTTGTTGGCTCAGTCCAACAGCTGGAAGTTTACCCTCCTGAATCTGTTCTCTGATCCAATCGAATGAAAGTGGTACATCTAATTCTGCCATGGATCGATCTTCCGGAATTATTTCCGGAATATCCATCATTTGTTCTTCCGTTCCAATCTCCAAGGTAGGTTCCGGAAATTGGAAATCAGTTTCCGTTACACTTGTGAAGTAGCTTGGAACGGAGTCGGAGTCTTCCGGGTCAGACCAATCAGTGGTGTATCCGTCCGACTCACTGGTTTCTCCCAGGCGGTCTACGTGTTTCCAGGGAATCCGGATAGCCGGTTTCCCTACTATGAATTCCTTAGCTCCCCAGTCCACCAGTGCCCTAGCAGTGTACAGCCATGGCCTGCCTAATAACATAGGAAAAGGTCTTCCTTTTGTTACCCGGATTACCACATAGTTCAAAAGGTAGGTTTCCTTCCCTATCCGGGTTGGAATTTGAGATAGTCTTCCCACCGGATGAACTTGTGACTGATCCGCCATGCGCAATACTAGATCAGTGGCCTGGAATGCAGTATACCCAAGGTCGAAGGCCGTGTCTTCCAACATGAGATTGACTCCGGATCCTCCATCCACCGGAACCCCTGGTACAAGACATCCTTCTACTTCTACCTCAAGTTCTGGTGCTCCGTAATCTTCCACACGTGAGAAGTTGACAGCTACAGAGGGTAGTTTCAACCTTCTCTTCCGTCTTTTTGTCCAAGCTTCTCGAATTAACTTTTGATAATTCGTGTTGTCATGGAGGAGTTGTCCGATAGTCACGTTAGCATTCTGATCCTTGATATCTTGTACAATGTCGTACTCATCAATTTTCAGATTCGGATTGATGACAACCGGAATGTCGTTAAACGTGATCTTCCGAGGTACGGGTTCCGGAGAATCAACTAGTGAATCTAAGTTCCTCCGTACCTCTTGACTAATGTCAATATGAATGGGGGAGGGTCCTACCCCCTTTTCTAACTCTACTATGGGTCGGATTGGTTCTATCCGGACAGAGTGATCCGAATCACTGCGTTCCGTATCACTAGATCCGGATCTACGGTATCTTCTCCGCTCATTATTCCTATATCTCTCTACCCAGTCTTTGGTGGAACTCCGGGTTGTAACACGATGAACAGATTCTTCTTGCCTTTTCGGAAGTTCCACCCTTGATTGTCATTTTTCCGGGTTCTCAATTCCGGTAGTAGAACCGTAATTGAGAGCGGTTTGCTCTCTCGGCGGAACTTCTACCTGTCTGTAGACAGTCCGAACCTGTTGAGGTTTCGGGCATTCACTACTTATATGTCCGTACTCAAGACAATTTTGGCAGGGAAGAGCTAATGGTGCACCTTGCCCATGTCCTTTGTGGGGACAAGTGTTGGAGTAATGTTGGGGACTGCCACAAGTAAAACAGGTTCCGGGAGGAAAACGAGAAGGAGGATAATTACCTTGACTAGATCCGCCCATCGCGGTGTGTGGGTTCACATTCGTCCGGATTAGTTGCTGTGGCATCCGTCCCCTTCCGTAACCCGTCTGAATCTGAAAAACCGGGTTCACTCGTTCTTCATAATCGCCTTCTGGTTCCGGTAGCGTGTAGTACACTCCTTCCTCATCCACAAAGTGAATTTGCTTCTGAGGTCCTTGGCTGCACTCAATTGCATAGTGGCCGCGTCTTCCGCATTTTGTACTCCAGACGTTGGTGCGGGTTGTTGGCACAGTCCGTCTTGGCATCCGATTATCCGCCAGGTTGACCTTGATCGCCTCCAAAGATTCTTGGATACTCTTCATGAATTTCTTGGAGTCATCATCCTCGACCTTCACTTTGACAGTTTTCCGGCTAATCTTCTCATTCTTGCCGCGAGCCGTTCTCCTACTATTGGAAGCTTCCGGTTCACTTCCGGAACTATTTGTATCCGTTGCTGACGCGTCCGTCCCGCTTCCGGAACTCGCAGTTTCGGAATCGGAAAACTTCCGTCTTCTTCTCTCCTTCCTCTCGTACTTTTTACTCCGTCCTCTATCGAACTTGTCACTCTTCTTGACGGATCTCCTTAAAGACTGGGCGGAGTTCTCATAATTTTGAGCAGACTCCATAGCCTCCAACAGGGTAGTGGGCCTGCTTTGACGGATCTGGAAGGCCATCTCTTCCGGAAATCCTGCCACATACCATTCCACTTGTATACTCTGGGCTATGTCCGTGGTTAATTTCTTGATCAAGGCCTTCACTCTCTGCCCATATTTCCGGACTGACTCATTGGGATGCATTGTTACTTTGCTCAACTTCCCCAATGCTCTAGCCTCTCCACCGACCTCTCTAAATGTTCTGAGGAATAATTTCGTCAGGCGATTCCAATCCGCCCGGGTAGGTTCCGGAACATCTTGGTACCACCGGAGGGCTTCTCCCTTTAGTAATCCCTGAAATATCCGTTGCCTGGCAGCTGCATCCTCTTGATTTGCAGTAGCCGTGGCCTCAAATTCTCCCATCCAGTCATCTACATCTTTGGTTCTGTCTCTACGGAATCTACTGTACCGGAGTCGGGTGGTAGTCACCATTATCGCTTCTTCAAAAGGGATATCCTCCTCAGAAGAATCCAGTGAAACCTCCCTATTTGGTCCCTCAACTACTCGTTCCGGTTCGGTGTCTTCTTCCAGATTCGCGACAGGTTCCGGAAGATTCCCTGGTTCTGCTCTTGTGTCAGGAACAACTACTAAATCTTCCTCTACCTCAGACGCCGGAATTCCGTGTATCACTACACGTCTGGTAGTGTCGTCTAAGCGTGTGGAACCGTCCTACCGGAATTCTTCCTTGCGGTCTACTCATGAAGTGGAGACTTACTATCCTCTCAATCTCTACTTCATTGATTTCCGGATGTAAATCCGTACTTTCAACTATTTGCTATCGTCCGGAATGATTCCAAACACTTGAAACAGACTTTAAGAATTCCCCGGCAGCGGCGCCAAAAGTGTCGCACGCGTAGTTAGCGCGTAAGTATCTTTAACACAAAAATGTGGTAAGATGACACGAGTTATCGTCCCAGGGAATTCTAGTATGTTGCTGCAAGTTTTGGGTATCCGGATCACTTCCAAAAACACTCCAAGCAATCCGTACACTCTATTGCTATCTTCCGGAAACTAGTATTTTCCGGATTCCAATCCGGTTCCGCCCTATTCCGGATTCCGGTTCCAACTCTCTCAAGTAACTGGTTTTAGATACCCCTGTTTCACCCTCAGGGGGTCCACTATTGATCTTTCCGAGGGGCAGGGACTCGCCACTCTTGGTTCACACTCTCTATCCGTAACAAACAAAACAAAACACCCAAGAATTATACAGTAATAGCAAAGGGAGAATCCGTACCCTCACAATCTTCCAGATGACGTATCCGGAAAGTAGGTCACACAGGGCCCGGTTAGATCCACCTTACTACAACGACAGATCCAGACTTTCCGGATTGTAGTGCTGACTTTGTATCTCTTGAGTGCTCCAGAGGTTGGCAGACCTTCCGATGGCTGGGATAATTCCTCAGGCGGTTGCTTATCTCCGCACGGAATCCTCCCTGGACTTCCGGACTCGCACCCTCACCCGTAACAGGCTTCCACCGGATCACCGTTCCAGCAATTTAAAGGCACCATGCACAGCTCCTCATTCACACATCTAAAGCTCTTCCGTCACAGCATATGTATCCGTCAACCCAAGAATCCGGACTCCCTCTCACACACTCTCACTCACAAACCAGTGTATGACTCAATCATCAACGCGATACGCAAAGAGATGATCAAATTGATCTCTGGTAAGCTTCGATTAAATGACAAGAAAGGGAATGACAGGCCAACAAGCCGGCCTGCCCTTAAAAGCAAACAAAAAGCGGCCAAAAGGCCCACACAAAACCCGGCCAACGGCCAACTAAAAATCCGGCTAACGGTCCTAATAACCGTTCCGGCAAAACCGGAAAGCCGTTTGACAGCCTAAAAGTCCGGAACTAGGGGCCCACAGTCCGGGTTACCCGTTTCCGGAAATAACTAATAAGTCAAAATCCTAACTAAAAAGACACCCATCCGCACTAGTCATTTGCGGGGCTTCTTTGTCGATGGTCCGGCCCTAAGATTCGCTGGAGTGGACTTCCGAGCAGTTACCTTTGCTGGAGTCCTCTTCGTTGCCGACCGAGTCCGGATCTGAGGCGGATCAGAATCCGTCCCTTCCGATTGGGAGTGAGACTCCGTAGATTCCTCTTCCGTCTCATCGATCTCCAGCGGCTCCTCGATCCTCGTGTGTCGCTGCCGTGTCGTCTTTGTCTCCGTCAAATTAATGACGGTGTTGCCCGGATTCGCTGGTGGTGGAGTGTTCTGCATATGCATAAACCTGTCCGGATCGGTCCGGGCAGGATTCCAGACACTTGCTGCTGCTATGGCCTCAGCTTCCGTCTCCGTCAACTGGAGAGGCGGAAACAGGTTTACCGCCGCCTGTCTTCCGGCTGTCCCCTCCTGGACGGTGGTCTGTGTGCTTGCTTCCTTCGGCGTTTTAACCTCCGGATAAGTGACCACGTGAGTCGGGATTTTCGGATTCCTCTTTCCCGTTGAAGTTCCGGCTCCATGGGTTTCTTGGAACTCTCCTCCCGGAAGATCAGCGAACATTGCTTGGTCAAGCAGGTTCGGGTCGAGGCTTCCAATCAGCTGTCGCATCTCCTTCAGCACCCCCTCCATCCGGGCCTCGAAATCCGTCAGGATGAGCACGACCTTCGTTCCGGTAATGTGGCCTTGGGCCACCATCTGTGAGTTCCAAAGTTGGGCCCTCGAGATGGTGCTGGCCGGAAGGTCGATCAGTTCTCCCAGCTTCCGTACTAGAGCCATCGCTTCCGTGGACTTCCGGTTTGCGATGTGCATCTCCCGTTCCGACCACTGGTGCTGGCTCCGGAACTGATCCCGTTCCTCCTGAAGACTCCGGATCTGATCGTACAGAACCTTGACGTCTTCCGGATTCGGTCTTCGTGCGATGGCGGCCAAGATCTCTCTCTCGTCCTTCACTCCTAACGAATGGCAAACGTCTTGGAGTACTGCTGCCATCCGGTCGTTCACCGTCCTCGTCATTCGCAGCCAATGTATGGCGTTCTCAACTGGATCCACCTCCTCGTGTGGGCTTTCCGGCTGGACGGAACCTTCCGCCACTTGTTTCCCTCGCGCTGTCCGGTCGGTGGACTTCCGCCTACTGGTTCCGGCCTTCTCCGGAGTGGTCTGTGTTTCCTCCGGAACGTCCTCCTCCTCAGATTCCGGCTCCTCCGGCTGCGGTTCCGGTCTTAGCCCGTACTTGAGGAGATTTTCCCCTTTCTTGTACATAAGCTGCTCCAGCTCGCTCAGGGTTTCCATCCGGTGGTACAAGTGGAACAAGTACGGGCTAATGTAACTGGTCTTCCGTCCTGAAATCCCATTCGCTAACTTATCCACAATCGTGTGAATAAGTCCGCCCCAATTTACGGGTCTTGGGGGCGGGTTAACCCTGTTTCCTAAAGCCCCAAAAATGGTGTTGGCCACCGTGGTGGTCACCCGGCTAGGCTTTTCCGGATACAGGATGGGGATCAGGAACTCTAAGAGTTGCTGATCCCGGGCATACACGCAATCCGTCGCTGCAAACCCCTCTTTTGGGTCGGCGGAGTTCCGGAATCTTTCTGCCGCAAACTTCTCCGTCCGGCCGGCCCATCCATGCCCCTGGTTCAGTGCAAAGTACGTTCCGGCCCAGAGCTCTTGTGTCCACGCTCTCGGGCGGCCCCTCACCGTCAACTCATACTGATTGGGAACTCCGTAAAGGAGTTCTTCAATCATTCCTTCACTCTTCAAGTCCCATGGGCGGTGTAAGAATCCGACACAGCCCATGGTCTCTAAATCCTCTTGCAACTCTCTATGGCGATCCGTATCGAACGGAATCACCGGGCTGACAGTCCGTGCGGTCACCGCCAATCTACGGGCTCGAGTTTCCGTCATCCTGTCGGTCTTCCGGAGTTGCACCGACCTTACTTCCGCTTCCTACCCCGATCCTATCTCACCACTCTTTCTCTCACTAAACGTACTCGCGAAAATGTCGCAGAGAAAAGAGACCGAATGAGAATGGCGGCGGGGTTTATATAGCGGCACGAAACCCTAAGTTCCCGAACCGGTGGAGTTCCCGTAAGTTCCCTAGCCGGAACCCCTACGATCCGGAACTTCCGACTATCCGGCTACTGGTTCCGGAACACTGTTTTAACCTAATTAGAGTTTTAACTTTCCTACGAAAGAGATCTTTTCTAATGTAGGTTTCTAGTGTCTAAACTTCTATACTTATGCAAAAATTTCAAAGTTCTTCTCCTATATATTTCTATTTTATGTATTAAGTTTAGTTTCCGGACGTTCCGTAACGTTACATGACCCCCTTTTCAAATGTGAGCGTCCCCGCGAACATCCTATACATCTTCTTCCGAATCTGAGATGGCTTCGTATTTCTTGACCCAGGATTTATTAACCCTTGTGTCAAGCCATACACCTTGTAGATCTTTTAATTGCAAGGATCCGTTTGGATAAATGGACTCTACTCTGTATGGACCCATCCATCTGGTGTGAAACTTACCCGGAAAGATCCGGTGTCGGCTATCATAGAGTAGCACTAGTCCTCCGATCTTGACTCCGTGGTTCTTCGGAAGTTTCCGGTCGTGATCTTCTTTCCGTTTAGCTTGTATTTCTTTGTTCTGCTCTAGTGCCGTTCCGCGAGCTTTTTCCAGATCTTCGATGGCCATGAGTCGAATTTCCGGGTCACAGTTTTGGATTGCAGTCCGGTATGTCATGACCCAATGAGTTTCCACTTCTAGCTCGATTCCGTGCATAGCTGTTTGCCCAAACACTAGGAAGAAAGGACTTCTTCCGGTTGTGCTCTTTTCCGATGTGTTGTAGGCATGTACAGCTGATGGGAGCTTCAAATCCCAATCCGTCTTATGTTCGGAAATCATCTTTTGTAATGCTTTCTCCACAATGCCGTTGGCTCGTTCCGTCAATCCATTTGCTCTTGGATTGTAAGGGGTCGTCTTCCGGTGCTTGATTAGATACCGGTCTGTAATGTCCTGAATGACATCGTTAAGAAAATGTAGTCCCCTATCACTGACCAACTCTAGTGGGTGCCCAAATCGCATCATGATTTCCGTAAAAAGGAATGAAGCGGCCGTCTTGGCATTATTATTCTGGATCGGACGAGCTTCTACCCATTTGGAGGCATAATCCGTAGTTAGGATTATGTATCTCTTTTTCCTGGCACTGATCGGAGCAATGGGTCCTATAAAATCAATTCCCCATTTCTCGAATGGTGCGAGCGGAATGATAGGAGTTAGTGGCCAGTGATTCCGGAAGGAAGGAGCACCCATCCTTTGACACTGGTCGCAACTGCCTATATATGCTTTGACATCTCGGATTAGGTACGGCCACCAATATCCGGCCGTCCGGATCCTGTTGACTGTGGTGATGGCTGCAAAATGTCCTCCAGAAGGTCCGGAATGCATCGCTGTCATCACTTTTTTTCGGTCCGTCCTCTCAAGGCATCGTCTAAGTTGATCATCCGCTCCCATTTTGAACAAGGTGCCTTTGATCACTGAATATGGTGCTACTTTCCTTTGGAAAATAATCCGTTCCTCGCGGTTCAGTCCTTCTGGATATATCCTATCCGTAAGGTAGGTGATAATATCCTGAAATTCTGAGTTATTTTCCCCGTCGAGGTGAAACACCGGTACCTCATGCTGTTCCGGAAATTCGTCTGGAAACTCGGCAGATATATCTTCTAGGGCACTTCTCCCGCGGTACCTTGAAAGGAAATCTGCATTTCCGTTTGATCTTCCGGATTTTACTATTATTTCGTAGTTAAACTCTTGAAGCAATAGTACCCACCTTGCGATTCTTCCGGATAGGTCCGGTTTGTTTACCAAATACTTGAGTGAATCGTGATCCGTATGGAACACGATTCGGTACCCGAGCAGGTAATGCCGGAATTTCTTGCATGCATATACAACCGCCAAGGCTTCTCTTTCCGTGGTGGTGTACTTCCTTTCCGGAAGACTCATTTGTCTGCTCGAGTAATAAATAGGGCATTCTCTTTGGCTTTGGTCATATTGCCAAAGAATAGCTCCTAAACACCATCCGGAAGCATCTAAGGTGACGTGGAACTCCTTCTGCCAATTGGGGGAGGACAGGATTGGGGCTTTTGCCAAAGCCGCCTTCAAACTTTCAAAGGCATCCTGTCGTTCCGGATTCCAGATGAATTCCGTCTCCTTCTTCAATAGTTCCGTAAGAGGATTTGCCTTCCGAGCATATCCCTCTATAAACCGTCTGTAGTATCCTACACATCCAAGAAACCCTCTGATTTTCCGGACGCAAGTAGGTGCGACAAGGGCTAGCATAGCTTTGACCTTATCCGAATCCACTTGTAGTCCTTTCTGACTAACCACGTGGCCCAACAGGATTCCGGAAACCATCCCGAAAAAACATTTCCCCGGATGTAATTTCAGGTTTGTTTCCCTACATCGCTGAAAGGTCATCCTGAGATGTTCCAGGTGATTTGCTCGAGAACTGAACACCGCAAAGTCGTCAATGAAGACTTCTAGGAAATGTCGTAAGAAATCTCGGAAAATATCCATCATCAACCTTTGGAAAGTTCCCGGAGCGTTACATAAGCCGAACGGCATCCGTGTAAAAGCGAACGTTCCCCATTCCGTAGTGAACGTTGTCTTCAACTGGTCCATAAGCCGGATGAAGACTTGGTTATACCCGGAGAATCCGTCCAGGAAGCTATAACACTCATTTCCGGAAACATGATCAAGGATGATATCCGTAAATGGTAACGGGAAGTAGTCTTTCTGTGTCGAGGAATTCAATTTCCGGAAATCCTGACATACCCGGATCTTGATTTTACCTTCTGGGCCGGCTTTCTTAGGTACGACAACAATGGGCGATACCCATTCGGAGTTGTGTACTGGATAGATAAATCCGGCTTCGAGAAGAGCGTCAATTTCTTCTTTCACCATCAAGGAGTAGCGTGGGTTCAATCGGTATTGACGTTGCCAGATAGGGATTGCTCCCTCCGTCAGATCTATCCGGTGTTCTCCCAGTTCAGCAGGGATCCCACTGAGATCTGAGGGAACCCATGCGAACACATCCAGGTATTCTTCCAACACCCTTCCGTACTCCTTCCTTTCTTTCGGGGTCATAGAATTGCTCATAAAGAAAGACTTTCCGGAACTCAGTTCGACTTTCTCGTAATCCGAAGGATTCACGACGTTCTTGATCCGTTCTGGTTCCGTTTCTTCTGTTTCGGTACGAAAGTCACTCCATGTCGATTCCTGTCCTTGTTGGCTCAGTCCAACAGCTGGAAGTTTACCCTCCTGAATCTGTTCTCTGATCCAATCGAATGAAAGTGGTACATCTAATTCTGCCATGGATCGATCTTCCGGAATTATTTCCGGAATATCCATCATTTGTTCTTCCGTTCCAATCTCCAAGGTAGGTTCCGGAAATTGGAAATCAGTTTCCGTTACACTTGTGAAGTAGCTTGGAACGGAGTCGGAGTCTTCCGGGTCAGACCAATCAGTGGTGTATCCGTCCGACTCACTGGTTTCTCCCAGGCGGTCTACGTGTTTCCAGGGAATCCGGATAGCCGGTTTCCCTACTATGAATTCCTTAGCTCCCCAGTCCACCAGTGCCCTAGCAGTGTACAGCCATGGCCTGCCTAATAACATAGGAAAAGGTCTTCCTTTTGTTACCCGGATTACCACATAGTTCAAAAGGTAGGTTTCCTTCCCTATCCGGGTTGGAATTTGAGATAGTCTTCCCACCGGATGAACTTGTGACTGATCCGCCATGCGCAATACTAGATCAGTGGCCTGGAATGCAGTATACCCAAGGTCGAAGGCCGTGTCTTCCAACATGAGATTGACTCCGGATCCTCCATCCACCGGAACCCCTGGTACAAGACATCCTTCTACTTCTACCTCAAGTTCTGGTGCTCCGTAATCTTCCACACGTGAGAAGTTGACAGCTACAGAGGGTAGTTTCAACCTTCTCTTCCGTCTTTTTGTCCAAGCTTCTCGAATTAACTTTTGATAATTCGTGTTGTCATGGAGGAGTTGTCCGATAGTCACGTTAGCATTCTGATCCTTGATATCTTGTACAATGTCGTACTCATCAATTTTCAGATTCGGATTGATGACAACCGGAATGTCGTTAAACGTGATCTTCCGAGGTACGGGTTCCGGAGAATCAACTAGTGAATCTAAGTTCCTCCGTACCTCTTGACTAATGTCAATATGAATGGGGGAGGGTCCTACCCCCTTTTCTAACTCTACTATGGGTCGGATTGGTTCTATCCGGACAGAGTGATCCGAATCACTGCGTTCCGTATCACTAGATCCGGATCTACGGTATCTTCTCCGCTCATTATTCCTATATCTCTCTACCCAGTCTTTGGTGGAACTCCGGGTTGTAACACGATGAACAGATTCTTCTTGCCTTTTCGGAAGTTCCACCCTTGATTGTCATTTTTCCGGGTTCTCAATTCCGGTAGTAGAACCGTAATTGAGAGCGGTTTGCTCTCTCGGCGGAACTTCTACCTGTCTGTAGACAGTCCGAACCTGTTGAGGTTTCGGGCATTCACTACTTATATGTCCGTACTCAAGACAATTTTGGCAGGGAAGAGCTAATGGTGCACCTTGCCCATGTCCTTTGTGGGGACAAGTGTTGGAGTAATGTTGGGGACTGCCACAAGTAAAACAGGTTCCGGGAGGAAAACGAGAAGGAGGATAATTACCTTGACTAGATCCGCCCATCGCGGTGTGTGGGTTCACATTCGTCCGGATTAGTTGCTGTGGCATCCGTCCCCTTCCGTAACCCGTCTGAATCTGAAAAACCGGGTTCACTCGTTCTTCATAATCGCCTTCTGGTTCCGGTAGCGTGTAGTACACTCCTTCCTCATCCACAAAGTGAATTTGCTTCTGAGGTCCTTGGCTGCACTCAATTGCATAGTGGCCGCGTCTTCCGCATTTTGTACTCCAGACGTTGGTGCGGGTTGTTGGCACAGTCCGTCTTGGCATCCGATTATCCGCCAGGTTGACCTTGATCGCCTCCAAAGATTCTTGGATACTCTTCATGAATTTCTTGGAGTCATCATCCTCGACCTTCACTTTGACAGTTTTCCGGCTAATCTTCTCATTCTTGCCGCGAGCCGTTCTCCTACTATTGGAAGCTTCCGGTTCACTTCCGGAACTATTTGTATCCGTTGCTGACGCGTCCGTCCCGCTTCCGGAACTCGCAGTTTCGGAATCGGAAAACTTCCGTCTTCTTCTCTCCTTCCTCTCGTACTTTTTACTCCGTCCTCTATCGAACTTGTCACTCTTCTTGACGGATCTCCTTAAAGACTGGGCGGAGTTCTCATAATTTTGAGCAGACTCCATAGCCTCCAACAGGGTAGTGGGCCTGCTTTGACGGATCTGGAAGGCCATCTCTTCCGGAAATCCTGCCACATACCATTCCACTTGTATACTCTGGGCTATGTCCGTGGTTAATTTCTTGATCAAGGCCTTCACTCTCTGCCCATATTTCCGGACTGACTCATTGGGATGCATTGTTACTTTGCTCAACTTCCCCAATGCTCTAGCCTCTCCACCGACCTCTCTAAATGTTCTGAGGAATAATTTCGTCAGGCGATTCCAATCCGCCCGGGTAGGTTCCGGAACATCTTGGTACCACCGGAGGGCTTCTCCCTTTAGTAATCCCTGAAATATCCGTTGCCTGGCAGCTGCATCCTCTTGATTTGCAGTAGCCGTGGCCTCAAATTCTCCCATCCAGTCATCTACATCTTTGGTTCTGTCTCTACGGAATCTACTGTACCGGAGTCGGGTGGTAGTCACCATTATCGCTTCTTCAAAAGGGATATCCTCCTCAGAAGAATCCAGTGAAACCTCCCTATTTGGTCCCTCAACTACTCGTTCCGGTTCGGTGTCTTCTTCCAGATTCGCGACAGGTTCCGGAAGATTCCCTGGTTCTGCTCTTGTGTCAGGAACAACTACTAAATCTTCCTCTACCTCAGACGCCGGAATTCCGTGTATCACTACACGTCTGGTAGTGTCGTCTAAGCGTGTGGAACCGTCCTACCGGAATTCTTCCTTGCGGTCTACTCATGAAGTGGAGACTTACTATCCTCTCAATCTCTACTTCATTGATTTCCGGATGTAAATCCGTACTTTCAACTATTTGCTATCGTCCGGAATGATTCCAAACACTTGAAACAGACTTTAAGAATTCCCCGGCAGCGGCGCCAAAAGTGTCGCACGCGTAGTTAGCGCGTAAGTATCTTTAACACAAAAATGTGGTAAGATGACACGAGTTATCGTCCCAGGGAATTCTAGTATGTTGCTGCAAGTTTTGGGTATCCGGATCACTTCCAAAAACACTCCAAGCAATCCGTACACTCTATTGCTATCTTCCGGAAACTAGTATTTTCCGGATTCCAATCCGGTTCCGCCCTATTCCGGATTCCGGTTCCAACTCTCTCAAGTAACTGGTTTTAGATACCCCTGTTTCACCCTCAGGGGGTCCACTATTGATCTTTCCGAGGGGCAGGGACTCGCCACTCTTGGTTCACACTCTCTATCCGTAACAAACAAAACAAAACACCCAAGAATTATACAGTAATAGCAAAGGGAGAATCCGTACCCTCACAATCTTCCAGATGACGTATCCGGAAAGTAGGTCACACAGGGCCCGGTTAGATCCACCTTACTACAACGACAGATCCAGACTTTCCGGATTGTAGTGCTGACTTTGTATCTCTTGAGTGCTCCAGAGGTTGGCAGACCTTCCGATGGCTGGGATAATTCCTCAGGCGGTTGCTTATCTCCGCACGGAATCCTCCCTGGACTTCCGGACTCGCACCCTCACCCGTAACAGGCTTCCACCGGATCACCGTTCCAGCAATTTAAAGGCACCATGCACAGCTCCTCATTCACACATCTAAAGCTCTTCCGTCACAGCATATGTATCCGTCAACCCAAGAATCCGGACTCCCTCTCACACACTCTCACTCACAAACCAGTGTATGACTCAATCATCAACGCGATACGCAAAGAGATGATCAAATTGATCTCTGGTAAGCTTCGATTAAATGACAAGAAAGGGAATGACAGGCCAACAAGCCGGCCTACCCTTAAAAGCAAACAAAAAGCGGCCAAAAGGCCCACACAAAACCCGGCCAACGGCCAACTAAAAATCCGGCTAACGGTCCTAATAACCGTTCCGGCAAAACCGGAAAGCCGTTTGACAGCCTAAAAGTCCGGAACTAGGGGCCCACAGTCCGGGTTACCCGTTTCCGGAAATAACTAATAAGTCAAAATCCTAACTAAAAAGACACCCATCCGCACTAGTCATTTGCGGGGCTTCTTTGTCGATGGTCCGGCCCTAAGATTCGCTGGAGTGGACTTCCGAGCAGTTACCTTTGCTGGAGTCCTCTTCGTTGCCGACCGAGTCCGGATCTGAGGCGGATCAGAATCCGTCCCTTCCGATTGGGAGTGAGACTCCGTAGATTCCTCTTCCGTCTCATCGATCTCCAGCGGCTCCTCGATCCTCGTGTGTCGCTGCCGTGTCGTCTTTGTCTCCGTCAAATTAATGACGGTGTTGCCCGGATTCGCTGGTGGTGGAGTGTTCTGCATATGCATAAACCTGTCCGGATCGGTCCGGGCAGGATTCCAGACACTTGCTGCTGCTATGGCCTCAGCTTCCGTCTCCGTCAACTGGAGAGGCGGAAACAGGTTTACCGCCGCCTGTCTTCCGGCTGTCCCCTCCTGGACGGTGGTCTGTGTGCTTGCTTCCTTCGGCGTTTTAACCTCCGGATAAGTGACCACGTGAGTCGGGATTTTCGGATTCCTCTTTCCCGTTGAAGTTCCGGCTCCATGGGTTTCTTGGAACTCTCCTCCCGGAAGATCAGCGAACATTGCTTGGTCAAGCAGGTTCGGGTCGAGGCTTCCAATCAGCTGTCGCATCTCCTTCAGCACCCCCTCCATCCGGGCCTCGAAATCCGTCAGGATGAGCACGACCTTCGTTCCGGTAATGTGGCCTTGGGCCACCATCTGTGAGTTCCAAAGTTGGGCCCTCGAGATGGTGCTGGCCGGAAGGTCGATCAGTTCTCCCAGCTTCCGTACTAGAGCCATCGCTTCCGTGGACTTCCGGTTTGCGATGTGCATCTCCCGTTCCGACCACTGGTGCTGGCTCCGGAACTGATCCCGTTCCTCCTGAAGACTCCGGATCTGATCGTACAGAACCTTGACGTCTTCCGGATTCGGTCTTCGTGCGATGGCGGCCAAGATCTCTCTCTCGTCCTTCACTCCTAACGAATGGCAAACGTCTTGGAGTACTGCTGCCATCCGGTCGTTCACCGTCCTCGTCATTCGCAGCCAATGTATGGCGTTCTCAACTGGATCCACCTCCTCGTGTGGGCTTTCCGGCTGGACGGAACCTTCCGCCACTTGTTTCCCTCGCGCTGTCCGGTCGGTGGACTTCCGCCTACTGGTTCCGGCCTTCTCCGGAGTGGTCTGTGTTTCCTCCGGAACGTCCTCCTCCTCAGATTCCGGCTCCTCCGGCTGCGGTTCCGGTCTTAGCCCGTACTTGAGGAGATTTTCCCCTTTCTTGTACATAAGCTGCTCCAGCTCGCTCAGGGTTTCCATCCGGTGGTACAAGTGGAACAAGTACGGGCTAATGTAACTGGTCTTCCGTCCTGAAATCCCATTCGCTAACTTATCCACAATCGTGTGAATAAGTCCGCCCCAATTTACGGGTCTTGGGGGCGGGTTAACCCTGTTTCCTAAAGCCCCAAAAATGGTGTTGGCCACCGTGGTGGTCACCCGGCTAGGCTTTTCCGGATACAGGATGGGGATCAGGAACTCTAAGAGTTGCTGATCCCGGGCATACACGCAATCCGTCGCTGCAAACCCCTCTTTTGGGTCGGCGGAGTTCCGGAATCTTTCTGCCGCAAACTTCTCCGTCCGGCCGGCCCATCCATGCCCCTGGTTCAGTGCAAAGTACGTTCCGGCCCAGAGCTCTTGTGTCCACGCTCTCGGGCGGCCCCTCACCGTCAACTCATACTGATTGGGAACTCCGTAAAGGAGTTCTTCAATCATTCCTTCACTCTTCAAGTCCCATGGGCGGTGTAAGAATCCGACACAGCCCATGGTCTCTAAATCCTCTTGCAACTCTCTATGGCGATCCGTATCGAACGGAATCACCGGGCTGACAGTCCGTGCGGTCACCGCCAATCTACGGGCTCGAGTTTCCGTCATCCTGTCGGTCTTCCGGAGTTGCACCGACCTTACTTCCGCTTCCTACCCCGATCCTATCTCACCACTCTTTCTCTCACTAAACGTACTCGCGAAAATGTCGCAGAGAAAAGAGACCGAATGAGAATGGCGGCGGGGTTTATATAGCGGCACGAAACCCTAAGTTCCCGAACCGGTGGAGTTCCCGTAAGTTCCCTAGCCGGAACCCCTACGATCCGGAACTTCCGACTATCCGGCTACTGGTTCCGGAACACTGTTTTAACCTAATTAGAGTTTTAACTTTCCTACGAAAGAGATCTTTTCTAATGTAGGTTTCTAGTGTCTAAACTTCTATACTTATGCAAAAATTTCAAAGTTCTTCTCCTATATATTTCTATTTTATGTATTAAGTTTAGTTTCCGGACGTTCCGTAACGTTACAGTAGAAGAAAATGCAACAAAGACAAGCATGTGATCTAACATAGTGTACGTAATTGGATTTCACAAAAGACAAGGCTGCAAGATCTTTGCACTCACTATACAAAAAACAAACAAGCTAAAGGTTGTAGACTGCACTTAAGGCAAAAATTACTTCATGTTATAAGTCTTGCAAGTGAATAGTGGAGCTAGAGCTAGAACTGCAATTTTAGTCCCTCCTTCAAAACCTATTGACGCCTAGTCCAAAAATTATCACTTACAATATACAACATAATAGTACTCTAGTTGGCTTAGCACATCATTTGCAAAAGCCAGAAAAGAATTATTGTTCAGAGCATGTAACTTAGACCTACATCATTTGCAAGAGCAAAAAAAAATGAATGATTAGGAGGAAAAAATGAGTGTTTAGAGAAATGACACATCCATTGTATGAAAAAAATTTAAAATGATGTAGTAATTATAACTGAAACATGTTCAATCATTAAGGAAATTTCACTTTCTAAAATGCTCACATGTGATGTAGAGTACACAATTTGTGAAGAAATGTAACACCTAAATTTTTTTCAATCTTCTACATTCCAAACACTTCACCTCTATTTATGGGGACGTAACAAGTTATTACTAATATGTCAAATACCTGAAAGTGGGGGAATGTATTTTTTGAATTGGGCAAATTAATATTTTGCAATGCCACTAATGCTTCATAAATGGTAATGATCTTTTCTAAATGCAAGTACCTCAAGCTCAGTAATTGGCAAAATCAACATGCAATTCACAAGTCAACAAAATGTGGAAGAAGAGGTCAGAACCTACCAAAAATTATCCTTGCATGTTGGCATTAACTAGTCATTGGTGCTATACAACAAACTTGTTTTAAACATTGACATCTTTAGAATTTAGGGTGTAGACAGAATTAACTCAATTGAATGATAAAGTAACCATGGTTATTATAGATTCAACAGCAATCCACTTTGTACCACTATGGTTGTATTTAAATTTATTTAAATTTGGAATTGTACTGAAAGATTACAACATAACTTTTAGAAGGCTCAAGTTGGTCAATTTCTTTTTTGTTGTTTCCGAGTGATTGAGTAAATCTACTGAATGTCTTCAAAGCCCCCATTGTGAACCTACTTTCTTTAGTGTTTTTTAAAAGCAGCCAATCCACCAAGAGCATTTTTTGGCACCTTTTAATATGTTGTTTGGGCTCTCTCATTTCAAGGCAATAGAATTTGGTCCCTTCTTTTGTTTTGCTTGAGCCTTCGTTGTTGATGTTCTTTTGATGTTTGATTGTTGCATGAAAAGAATCCCACAATGTAATCCTAGTCCATGAAGACAAGTGTTAGATGAAAAAAACCATGATAAAATCATCATGGATATTGACTATTTCATTCTTGTCAAACGATCCTTTAATAAAAATGGATTTCCATTCAATTGAGAGACTATAGTTAAAGATGGAGTGACAACCATATTAAACATATGGGAGCACTTTGAGGGGAACAACACATAATTAAACTTGGATTTCTTGTGCATTTAGGATATCAACAAGGGTATCCTATATATCTTCAGCTATGACATCTTGCAAGTCAAGACTTTCATCCACTAATTTGTCTTCTAACTCTTCTATTGTTATAGCTGGTATAGAATTCTCTACAGCTAGTGGAGGAGATGCAACAATGGTCTACCTCATCACTTCCCCATTGTCATCTTCACCAAGATTTGGGTTGATATTAGGAGTGTAGGACATGAACTTGAGGTCCGCCTTCTTGGAAATCCATGGTTTGCTAGAACATACCTTTCTTGCAGCTATAGCATGAATTGTAGAGGCCATATTCAAGCCTCTTAATGTTTATTGTACCAAGCAAAATCTTCTTGCTTGACCAATCATTCCACCAACCTTTGAAAAAAATATTTCACAAATATCACTACCTATCAAGTATAGATGTGTGTATACCAATCCCTGAAATGACAAATTAGGAGTACAACAGAAGTACATGATTGTTGTATATCTATAAAGCATTATTGACTCACAAATTCAAAATTTGTAGATGCTTTGGTCAAGAAAGAGCTTCTACAATTTCCTTACAATTTCCAAGGACAAAAAAATCACCATGTTTGAGCCACAATTTCTACAACTAGAACTACGGTCATTTACTAACTCATTTAGTGAAGATATTAGATTCCAGCTCTCCCATCCAACACTTAGATAAGGATATATGATACTTTAATAGATTGTAGTATTAATATGCTTCTGTGAGAGTCTCTGCCACTAGAATAGGACCAACAACAAACAAATATTTTTAGCCCATAAACCATCTATAATATCCCATTGCTTCTAAATCCAACTAGAATCAATGGAGTTATACGTGCAATAGGCAACCAACATTTTTTAGCCCATAAACCATCTTAATATTGCATTGCCTGAATCCAACTAAGATCAAAGTTGTTACACGTGCAACAAGCAACGAGCACTAGACAAAGCAATTTATCATGCAAATGATTCATTACAATAACTCTATTAAATCCCCCTATTTTATTATAATTAAACGCCTGAATAATGTTATTGTATCATTTTTCTCCAAATCCAACAATGGGTTGTAAAAACATCCACATGGTTTTCACTTGGTCAACAAAAACCTATTGAAGTGTGCCATTTAGGTTCATAAGCTACTTAGACCTTCACTTTTGACTCATCCTTTGCAAGTACTACAAGAACCGGTTCAATAATACCATATACTACCTTTGCGTTCTTACAAATTTTTGCAACAGACTCAAAAATTTCAAAGTAGTCATTGGGTATGAACTGGACACCTTTCCAATTATCCTTCTTAACAATATTGTAATTAGGTCCCGCATAATTCAAACTACAAACGTCACATTCTTTTACCTCTATAAACCTTCATGACTTGAGCAAAGGATTTAGTGTTTTTACTATATCACTTCTATTGGCTATTATGGTTTAGATTTTAGGTGACATCTTTCATCAAGTTCCACAATGCAAGTCTACCCCCAAGGCACCAATTCTATGAGTACTTAGAATATTAATGCAAAATTTCATCAAATTGTGCTTCGAAGATGACTCTTAAGTCATCTCCTTTAAAGTTGGTTACTTTACATTCAATTGGAAAATCCTAGCTTTAGCAAACCTATGGTTTAGTTTTTCTGACCTCAACTTTTTCTTCATATTTTTGCCATAATGAACAAGCTCGGCAACAATCAAGTGCTCAATTTTCCTACCATCGGCAGTAATCCAAGTGCCTCTCTTATCAATTGCATGATCCTTTCTAACAACCCTCTTCGTGACATCATTTTTTTGTAGTATCTGAGTGCACTTTGAGGATGTGAAGTTCACAAAACCTTTTGCAATAGAATAGAATCTGGCACATTCCTTATGTCTAAATACAATGCTAGTTTGTAATGCCACCCTATCCACAATTACAAAGGCAAGATGTAGTTTGTTGAACTAATGTCTTCTAGACATGTGACCCTATGGAAAGCCTTGTACAACATGCAACAAATCATTGTACAAACAATGTCAATTCCTAAACCCCCAACACATCAAAGCCTTCATAGCATTTACACCTAAATCCAAAGCAAAAGACATACCTTCTTTGTTGCATTTCAATCGATCATTGAACCATGAATATAAATTAAGCTTATTGGAATGGATGTTGGTACTTGACGACCTGCTTAGCTTCCTACCCCTTCCTATTAGCAAGCCAAAAGATTTTTTTTAGTGTTTATTGGGCCTTCTGCATTGTCACCAACACTTTTCTTTTAACTTTTTGGTATTAGATTGCACCAAAATAAATTAATTTGGCTAGAAAATGGCAATAAAGTGTGAAGTTTTTTGCTAGAAAACTTTGAATTAAAAAAAAATCTTGGATTATAGACATGTGAAATGTGCTAATGTGATATTTTCTATCAAATGTGCAAATGAATGTGGAAATTTGAAGCACCTCTATAACATTTTAAATTGCCACTTTGGCACTTTATAAAAAATAAAAAAATAAAACATGATAGCCACTATATACTTTTGAACTACCCAAGTGATTTTGCAAATTAGCTTCTAAATATTTTTGGAATGACACAAATTGACGAGACCATTACAATATGGACATTCTATTTTAAATCAAAAGCTCTTATGGTTCAGGGTTTCAATGCCACCTACAATTGTGAATGACAAGATATTAGCATCCATCCTCAACTTAATATCTTCTAATATTGATACACCCTCCATTATTAACTCCTTGTGGTTAGACATAGATAAGGGTATTAATTTTTCTTTACTGCTACAAAGGTTGCACGATCAAGGAAATTGATGTTATGCTTGCAGTATCTATTTTTGATGTATTGGGTACTTGTAAGGTGGATGGACTTGAACTTTGAAAATAGATTAGTAACAACAAAAAAATTGTGTATGATGTTGTCACTAGCGCATTCACTTCGGTTTTCTAAGTAGTAAAGCTTAACTATCCACACACCATTTTGATTCTATGATTGCAACATCTATTAACAGTCTTCCAATGAAACATCCTTCAATCTCTCTTCAATCTTTTAGCTTGTTTGAGGTATTTTTCAATGACATCCTCTTGATGATGACAATAAACCTCATTCTCTTCTTAGCCTTTAATATCGCCACAAACCCTAGAAGAGCCAAGAAGGATGACTTGAATTTCGATTGTTGCATTCTACATTACAGCATCTAGAATTTGGAATGCCATTGTATGCAACACCGCAAGCTCTAAATCAACACGAGTTTTAATTTTAATTCTCCATTGTTTGTTTGTTTCATAGTTGCCACAACTCACAAGTATAATATGCACTTCTTTTAAAATATTATTCACAACTTTAATTTTCTTCCATATTTTATAGCTGTCTTCAATATCTTAAAAATTCAAAATAGCTAATCTAACACATTTGCGGCCTTGAGCCTCTTCTTCAATGAATTAAACAATTTTCCATCCCCAACCTTCACTTTCTTGAAGTACTTTGGATTTGCCTCTTCATGTCAAGTGCCCACATTTTGGTGTGCTTCTCCTTCAACAATGCCACAAATTTAAAAGCAAATGCACCCTTTTAAAGCCCATGCTAGAATTCCCTGAAATCCAAAGATATGAATTATTCCTCCTAATGGAATTTGAATCCTTTTTCCAATAAACCTAAAACCTTGAACCCCCAAGTTCTTGTCCAACACTCTAAGCCTTTAAACCAAAAGGTAAATATAGCTGCGCAATGACTTTTACAACCTAAGGTTACTAAAGATGCTTAGATGTTGTAATAGGGGAGTCGCCCCCAATGCAGCGAGTATGAAATCCTAAAAAAATAAAAACAACCTAAATACATCAAGAGAGACAACATAATCCATAACTTCATCCATATTGTAAGATTATTACCAAAGATTTTCATCCAAACTACTAGTCCAACAGACTTGTAATTGAACCTGTACATAATAAATTTATACTATCTATATCTTTGAGGGTATATTACATCAAATTTCTATAAATATAAAATATTATTGATGCATATATCTTACTTCTAATTGAATGTACATTAATTTGTATATTATATATTACCTCAAAAAAAAAAAATTTAATTTTTGGACACCGTGAATTATTACCTCTCTATATTATGCAGCATGTTGATTGTTAAGAAAATCTATGTGACCCCAAAGGCATATTGGTAGATTTCATCTATCATATCACAGAATTTGAAAGACGAACAAAAAGTCTCAAATAAATGCGTTATTATTAAAAGTTTGTTTCAAAAATAGATAGATTCAAAAGATAGTTTTCAAAAGAATTTCTATTTGTTGGAAGTTTTAATTATGGTTCTATTTTAAGAAACCAGCTTGCACCATTAGAATTATAAAATGTTTCAAAAAATAGGTTTGAATATCTACCCCCATACATTACAAAATTAAAAAAAAATTAACCCAATAGATAAGTAAACAAGTTAGTTACTATGTGCATTTGATATTTCTGAAATAATTCATTATCCCAAAATCAAATGCTTAGTTCTAAGGGGCTTATGCAAAAACAATAAAAAAATTCTAACATGTGTCCCTTTCATCCTAGTAATTAGATGATATATGGATTTTACTTTGAAAATTTGAAATTGATATGGTTTTAAATATATACATAATAATTATTATCCTTTTAAATTTTTGTTGATGTAGCCACTTGTATATACTTGAATAATTTTTGCAATTTAAGCTAAATATTAGTATATTACCCAATTTTATCTTTATCAATTCTATTGAACATTTCAAGTAGACGTTGATATTCTTTAACTGATAAGCCTGCTGCAGCAGCAAGAGTGTGAATGTATGCTACATCTTTAGCTTGTTTGCAAGCCTTCTTTACTGCAGCAAATGCTGCACTTAGTTGCTCCAGCGATCTGTGAAAGTCACACAATTTTTATAGTTCAAGTCATGCAAGTCAATGAAAGTGAAAGTTAAGTTCCAAAACATTTAAGATGTAACTACAAAATATGAAAAAATATGAAAAAAAGTTGTTTCTTCATTTTTTAAATTAGATCTCAAATTGAAGACTTTACATATCAAAAGTAAACTCTGTCTAATGCAATCCTTTCTACACAATGATTTTAAATTGTTTAATAATTTAAAATAACATTAAAGAATTTGAGCTATGCTAAATGTTTTACATTCCTGTTATTTACATTTTCTCTTTTCAATCCTCTGATACATCCCATTGATGATCTTATGAATATTAATATTGGATATACCAAATTTGTATATATAATACTGATGGACCATTCAACATTTGATATTGAAATTACACCAAAATTTCTACAATGTTCTTTTAGATTTTATGTTGCATTTATTTTCTTACCATTCAAATACTGAAACTTTGAAAAACAAATATTTTTTTTTAAATATTTTTTTAATTCTGATCTTCATTTACAAGCACAAAAGTGATGGCAATTTTTCAATTATCTCTAAAAGAGAATTGTCCCTCAAAAGAATACTTAGACATTGAGAAGGTCCTATAATGTCCATTTTGCATGAATCTTTTTAAATTTGACATAGGAACAAAAATATATTTTCTTCACAAGAATAAGAATTTTTATTCTAATTGATTGTGTTGGTTAAAAGTTATATTGTATGTAATTGAACAGCTAAAGGATTAGATTTATTGCAAAATAGTCAAACATCATGTTTGAGTTACATTTAGCTTTTTACATTATGTTCAATTTCAATCCTCTGATTTTAGTATGTAACTCTACAAATTATTTCTCAGTATGAATATTTTCAGGTTATTCAGTGAAATATTCTCATTGTTATAATATTGTGGCTAAAAATGAAAATAAATTAGTAAATATAGCAAAATAATCCACTTAATTATTTCAAGAGATATAAGTAGCAATGGAGATTAGTATGAATATATTTCAATTAGTCAATTAAAATTTTACACCTAATACATCCCTACCTATGACCTTCAATTCAAATTTTACTATCAATATAACTTTATCCTAATGTATAATTGATATATAAAACCTTAAAAAGGATTTTCTATTGATGCTTATTTTTTCGTAAATTCAGGTGAAAATCAAATAATTAATTTAAAAAAAATAAAAGTTGGAAATAAAATTCATTGTAACTGGAATTTGATTTCAACAACAAAATTATGGCTTGTCAAGTTCTATTTCTATTCCATTTCAAAATTACAGGAACTGTGATTACTTTAGCAAAATTTTGCATTTAGAAATTACAAAAACTATAAGAATTTATAATAATTTTTGCAATTAATCTTTAAAGGTTATTTTATGTCTATACTAAGTCTAACTTCATTAGATTTCTATATTATAATATATATTTAAATTTTTTTATATTGTTTACATATTAAAAATATGTGTAAAATTTAGTCTCACTTTTATATACTCCCTCCGTCCCAAAATGATCTTTTTGTTGGCATGGATTTGTTGTCCCAAAAAGATCTTCATGGTGAGATGAGGGAGGAAGGGCCTAAAAATGAAGTCTTGGGAATTGTATAGTACTTTAGTATAGTCTGGACAAAATATTCTAATATTTATAAGGTAGAAGCACCTATTCCTAATAACTTAAGAAGTTCATCTTGTACAATATCCAAAATTTGTTGAGAAATTGAGCACAATCCGTGCAAACGTAAGTAAGTAAGTATGCCAAAAAAAGGGGTTATTTTTTCCATGAATAAATTTTTTATTCAATGTAAAAGTGGATTTTTCATTGGGACCCATTCTGATTTTATAGACTCACCTACTATGGTTCATGTTGGATCTTCTCCCCAAGCAAGGAGGGAAGAGAGATGAGTGGACAAGAAGATACAAACAATGAATCTTTCTCAATGAATAGTGCAGCCAACTATGTTCCACACTTCCACAACAGATCACCCTAAAAAACCATGACTAGTAGACTGTCCAAAATAAGTACTCCTACCTCATGCAATTTATTTGAAGCCTTGTCCAAACTGGCCCCATCTCTATTCCAAACTGGCCCCATTCCACTTCCAATCAAAACTCAGATTCTGGTTCCCTTTCCCAGGTGCCACAACTAATTTAGGCATATTGTATTTAAATGCCACATACGCCTATAATCTAGGCAGACTGCATGGGTTTCCCGATACCATCTCGTAATGCCCAAAGCATGGCTAATTAGCGCGGAAATAAAAAAGGCAATCCGGTCCAATGAGGGAACTATTCTACGCTGGTCAAATCAGTGGCTAGTGGTGCTCCCTCACAAGATCCTTCCAAATCACACTTTTTTAGCATCTTAAAACTATGTTTTGAAAACTAATCCAAAATTAAACTTTACAGAATGATAGGAGATTATTGAACTTTACTTGCAGGTCAAAACGGATTTAATAAATTAGTATTTGTAAGCCTAATTCAAAATATTTTGTCTAACAAGAAGATCATTTTAAGACGGAGTGAGTATATATTTTGGATAATTTGGTATTTTCCCACAAATTAGGATTATAAACATACTTTTTAAATTTATATTAACTCCTAAAGGATCAGCATGCATATTTTAGCAACATATAAATTTTGGGCAGGTGTATCTGACTGCAAATTTTCATGTTTTTTGTCCCAAATTTTATTAGAAGGAGAGGACTAGGAATATCTTTCATATGCACTAAATTTCTTGACATTTGAAAATATGAGTCAAAAGTTATGGCCTAATATATTAATTTTTTCCCCGGCTGATTAATCTGGGCAAATCACAAAAATTCACTTTTTTTATAAATAAAAGTTTGTAATTGATTTTCTAGAGTTTTATATACATAGACCATATACTCCACCATCATACCACAACCTACACCATAAATTGCTTGACCAAGCGAAGATGGTATCATATATTGTTGGTTCTTCCCAAACTAAGATTCCACAAATGATATATGGTAAATAATAAGTATATTACAAAAATCTCCATCTTATTGGAGATCATTTTTCAAAGTTTATTGACCATGTTATATAAGGCCATATTAAAACTTTAACAACTAACTTCAAATGCTAGAATCTTGCAATCAATTTAGTCAAAATTTCCAAAAACTTTTCTATGTATATACAAAATAGTTTAGAACAATTTTGCACTATTGAACTTATTTGTAAGTTTAATTTTTTTGTATTGTTGAAATCCCTAATAAATGACATTTCTTTGCAAAATTTTTGATGAAAATATACCTTCATCTTCTTAGGAATAAACGCCAATTCATAACTAGTTACAAATTATTAGTATCTAATTTGTCTTTAAGCTTATTGTTTGTATGATTTTCACCATGACTATTAACGCCAATAGTTTAGGAACCTATGATTTTATTTTTTAATTTTATTAATCAAAATAAAATACATTCCATATAATGATAAATAATATTATTTTTAATTGAAGACACATTTCACCAGTGGATAATTTTCATGAGATAAGTTAACATAATTAACAAAGTTGCTAAACCATTTTTCTTTCTTTGATTGTCAATTGGAATTATTGAATAAAAGTTTTATCATAGAATGTAAAAATATAAGTTTAATAAAAATAAAAAATAAAAAAGATACTTTAATATTAACTTATAAAGAATTAGCCATGCAATTTACATATAACTTTTGCCTATATCTTTTCATTATTTTATGATGAAATTGCAATTTCATATAATGTTAATTTAACAAGTTTTTTATTAATCATAATGAAACATATTGAAAAACTTTTCACAATACTATTTTAGTCTTATATTTTTATTTTTTCATAACTTTTGATATTTGTCCATTCTAATTATAAATAAATAGTAATAATAATGATAATAGAAACGAACTTGGCATGGTAGAATATTGCACTATGTAGATATTGCTCTACTAATTGCTGCACAAAACGATTTCAAAATATTAATATTACAACTACAATGAACATTCTTAGAAAAATACCACTATTTATAATTATATATAATATATATTTAAAATCATAATACACATAATAAATATATAATATCAGTTACTCAAAATTCAAATTTCATTTTAAAATATATTATATTAATGATAACTTTATTATCAAAATTTTGAATTAAAATTTTATAATTAACCATTTCACATTATCATGATTTTAATACCTAAAGGTCTATATGTCTTGAAAAAGAATGATGAACAAAGGAAAAATTTCATCCACTTAAAGTTGTTATTACAACCATTTGATTTTTTATATAATTTATATCAATTATCTAAACTTTTCACCATACAATATTTTAAAAGTCATCTCTATAAATATTCTATGAAATATTCAATTAAATTGTTTTATAAAAAAAATTCTTTAAAAGTATTATTAGAGATGATTTTAATTGTATTACTTGAAAATTAAATTTGAAAAATTTATCATAGTTAGAGTTTTACATTTCAAAGTTGCTACCAAAAAAACATTAAAAATATGTTAGAACTTTTTTCAAAATAAACGTTTGAATTATTCAATATTTTATTTGTTTATATCTTATAAAACTACTGATGATAATTTGGGCATACCATAAGTACCAAAAGTAGTTCTCCACCATATAAACTGCTCTTATAAATTAAGAAAATGGAAATATGAACTGAAATTTGGACATATTGTACAAAGGGGATTCTATCTTCATGTGCAATTTTATTTAGATCAAACTATATTTAGATCTACTATTATTTTAATGAAAGTTTTGTGAAAAGTCAAAATGTCCTATTTCTTTTTACAAAAAGAATATACATCTTGATTAGAATCACATGTTACAAGTTTTACAAACTTCAGATTTTTATTGATTGAAATCTTATTGATTGATATTTGACCTCAAAAATTTTATTTTTTTATTTTTTACTTTATATATTGCAAAAAATTAAATAAAAATTCAAAATATCATCAAATAACTATATATTTCAAAAACATATTTCAAAAACATATTTCAAAAACATATTTCAAAAACATATTTCAAAAACATATTTCAAAAACATATTTCAAACTTTTGAATAAATGTTTTGAAACTTTTTTGGAAGATAGAAAAACTTATTAGCTTTACAAAAATATAATTTGTATTTCAATTGGTGCCTAAAAGCAAAACTTGTACAACAATAAGTCCAAATTTTAACTTTGCAAGCAACAAATAAAGTCTATGAAATCATAAAATAAAATTATAATTCTACATAATTTTTATTGATTGAAATGAACATTTTGGAAAGCTAAAAGGAAGAGCTCCAAGAGTAACTCAATTCAAATCTGAAAACAATAAAACTCTAAAAGTTAGACTAGAGGTTAAATGAAGAAGGATTAATGAGATTAAGACAAGCAACAAAGTAAGATTAGAAAGTTAGAATTAGAAACTCAAAGAAAAACCATAAAGCTTTCCATAATCAGTTTGAACTTTGAAAACAAGTTAAAAACAAGGAGGTTATCAAAAGATGAAGTCTTAGACTAAGGTTGGATGAAAACTTAGGATAATCATCTAAATTAAACAAAACTTAGAATATTGGCATAAGTAACCTTCAAAAACTCATACGTGAAGTTTCACCTCATTTCAATAGTTAGAACTCTCAAAAACCATGGATGAAGCTTGATGAACCAATTAAGCGGTCCAAACTTCATCCCTCCATAACTTTCACTAGGAAAGTCAGATCGGGGTGATCTTTACAATTTGGAAAGGACAAAGAGTTTTCTACAAGTTAGGATGGATAGTTAGGGTCTGACCTAACTTTCATGGAAAAAACCACAATGACCTGAGTAATTGCCAAAAGCCTCAATTAAAACCAGTTTAAACCTATGTTTTGAGTTCATCCTATTACTTGAGCCACTTAGATACTACAAAAGATCCATTGCTTGGAAGGCACAGTGGACCAACGATTAGGCACCCTTTAGGATAAAAATTCACATAGAACTAGAATCTGGTTGTGCACGTTGATTTACCAAGGGTGGGTAAGAAAGTGCTCACATAATGGTGCGTCCACCGGGAGCCTTTGGAATTTAAAGTCTCTAAAGATAATTAAGCTAACATGTGGAAAACATTTTGAAGGAAAATGAGTGGAAGACCAGTGATTACGAGGAAGATCAGTATTTGAGACGTTTGCAGCATCTTGATTTTGTTGCGTGGATATATACCTATCAAGGTATTCTGTTCAAGCGCCATCTAGAGAACGAGATTGGACATAGCAACAATGTAGACAACAGTGTTCTTCCGTTAAAAAGTTTGTTGCTTGGGCTAGAAGGCCTAGACATTTTTTTCAAGTACTAGCCGCGGCTTGCTTGTCAGTACCTATTGAGTGCTAACCAACACACACCTAGCATTGCTCAGGCTATTGCCAAAGGGGTCTTTAGAATTCCTCGTGATGAATTTAACAAGTGTTTATTGTTCTATTGGGAGGTTGTGGAAGCCACTTGGAACTACGATAACATTTACATAAAAGAATGTTTTGACTCCAAGTACCCTGCCTATACTACTGACAAGCCCTTGTTGGAGTTGCCTCACATTGAGATACGATATTCCCCTCCTTCGCCACTATTTGACGGGGAATATTATCGATTTGAGTCCTTGAATACTACAACTATCCGATCGGTCAAGAACCCGTACATGTAGTTGCAGCACTTCCATGCTTGGCATCATTGCATCAGCCAATTGACTTTGGATTATTGTACAGGCATCTCAACTAGATTGGTCTCTGCAACACTATCTACTGAGCATCAGCTGCAATATATTCCAAAGTATTGGGCAGCGTGTGAGCCATGCCAAGATGCCGAAAACCATCATGTTTCACACTTCATGGCGCGAGACCTATGGCACCTTCACCAGCCTTGATTCCACCTCCTCTTCTATTTGTATCCTAGCCAAAAAAATAAGTCACGTAACGATCATATTAAGAATGCTATGTTCTTTACAAACGAGGATTCTTGGGTTCGACACTAGCGCGACAACCTGTACATTGAAAAGGAGCAAGACCCCTACTTCTTTGAGTACTGCCCTAGTGCAGGAGAGATTCGTAGTACTCTCATTTGTGCTAATCACATCGTAGCACCTGCAGTTATTTCTACCATAGAACAATAGCTTTAAATATTTCTTTTACTTAGTGTTGTATTTGATTTTTATACATATATACATGTATACATATATATATATATATATATATATATATATATATATATATATATATATATATATATGAGTGGTGTAGTTTTGTATGAATTGACATTGTCTTGAGATTAAATGCCACCTAGGCGTACTAATACATCCAAGTCTACAAGAGCTCTGAGATCAACAACTAGTAGAGGAAGCGCTGCTAGAGTAGAGCCTACAACACCATTTAGGAGAAGGTCTAGCCCTCTTGTACCAACAAAAGATTGAGAAAGCTCACCCAAACCAGTTGAAGGAAGTGAAACTTCATCTTCTTTTTCAGAAGAGATGGATGGTGAACCAACTGTCGGTTCTGCAATACCTCCTGATATCAATGATATCTTACCTGAGGCGCTAGGGGTACCGAAAATTGATCCTATGATGCTACTAAGAGGATTACCTATTAGGGTACCTCAAGGTTTGCGAGAAATATCAATTTCCTATAACCTTCTTAAATTCTCAGGGTTTAGGGACAATGATCCCGCAACCCATGTAGAGCAATTTGAGGATATTTTCATTTCCAGCTTGGTTACTAATCCAAGCTATTACTTGATTTGGTTTCCTACTACTTTGATAGGAATGGCCTACTTTTGGTACCGCTCACGTGATGAAGGTACCTTTGTATCTTAGAGGCAGCTACAAGTGGCTTTTTTACACTATTTCCGACCAGAAATCGGGCAACAACAAGCCTTGTCAACACTCACCAGCATTTGGAGAAGGCCTACAGAAGATCTCACCTCCTATATTTGCCGGTTCCAAATGGTTTGTACACGGTATGTCGGAGGGCTTCTCAATGACATCACCACTCGATATTACTTCATACAAGGCGAGGAATCAGCATCCACCATTCGTGAAATCCTTTCACGAAGGCCGGTTACTCTAAACAACGCCATCCAAGCAGCATTAGAAATCAAAATTATTGATAAAAAAAATGAATGTATAGTAAGAAGGATAGATGATCCTATATCAGCCTTCATTCTTGTTTATCATCAAAGCAATAGCCCTTTATCTTATCATCCGCCATCTCCTAAAGATCTTCAACCAATAGCCACTCAAGGGCCAATGTTAGTAATAATTGCACCTGCTGATCAACTTCATACAAAAATGAGACAAGTATCTAATGAAATGACTCATGCGGTACGAGAGTTGACAGCAGGGTTGTCTTGTCGGACAGATTTTTGGGTTTCGGTGACGTATTAGACGTGTCGCGTCGCGTGTCGTATATGACATGTGTCGAATATAGGTGACAAATGTGTCGCAAAAAATTTAGGGTTTTGAATTTTTTTACCCCATGGTAAATGGATTTGTCCTACGTGTCTAGTTGACCGCAATGATGTGGAAAGACAGAACCATGTCAGCTTGGGCGACTGTGGATTAGGGCGCGTGCGGGTCGGGGTAGGGCGACCGCGGATCCAAGAACTAGGGCGACTGCGGCTTCAGGAAGTGGGACGACTTCGTGTCTGTGTGAGCCCCCAATTCGTCACTAGGGACTCACAATATTCTTTTTTTCAATTTTTACAAATTTAAGTATAGTTTTATATACAAAAAATCCAAAAAAGAGTGTAAAACCAAAATAGGTATGTCACGTACCAATATAGCATTTGGTCCATTATAGATTATTTTCCTCAAATAAACCCCATTTCCACTTGTATATAGGTTAAAATATGGAAATGTAGGTAAATAGTAGAATTAAGGTTAATCCAATCTAAACAGCCCAAATAGCCAAATCTACAGTACATGTGACATCCTATGGCTAAAGTTGGTCCGAGGGAACATTGTTGAGGTCTTAAGTCCATTCCCAAAGATAGGTTTCACTTTCCCCATAACATCAAAGAAATAGCAGAAACCCCAATTGTTGGCCTGCAGGAGTTACAATCTCAAGATGGACCTGTAAGAGGAATCTACGGGTGGAGTATGGTGTTCTAGGGTAGAAATCACATTTGGGACTCAATGGCGAAATCAACTTGTCAAGATTCTCTCATATGTGAAAGGTTCCCTAGTTGTTGGGATTAAAAGGAGAAGACAAAGTTGATTCTCCTCTGACCTTTGTGCAAAATAAGAATATGAATTTGCACATCTTTTGTGGAATTCCATGAGAGGTTCTATAAAAAGTTTTGGAATTTTCTGAATTACAGAAGATGCCCTTCCAGATGGTCAACTACCAAAACCTATGATGGGAAATTCTTAGAAGTCACCCAGGTTGCGGTAAAATCTCACTAAAAATTAGATTAGTTTTTTTATGCTAATAAGACGCTCCAATAAGTTTTAGAACATTCTGATAGCCAGAAGTACCCGAACGAGCAAGATTCTTCAAAACTGGCAAAATTGAAGAAATTTCAGGATGTTGACCGGCATTTCCGACACATACGAAATCGGAATGGGGTCAAAGCTAGGTCTTTTTTTACTCTCCCATACCTACTAAAGAACCTAGGCTAGTTACTTTTTTCAGAAAAGTCAACCTCCAAAATTTGGGTTTTTACCCCATTTTGGTGTTCAGTTAGCGATAGGTTATGTTGCGTTTTTTAGAGTTTGGTTAAGGGGCGGGGGCTTTTCTAAGACTAAAAATGGCCTTCTGAAGCCAATGGCGCAATCCGTTTGTGATTTGGAGTTAATCTCCAAAAGTTAGAAGTTTGGACCAGCGTAGAAAGTCAAAATTAGTAATTTAGGATGAAAATCCTAAGTGATAAGATTACTACATGAAAATAAGAGGAGGTGAGTGCCCTTGAAAGAGTATATAAGGGCACTCATTCTCCTCTCATTGTACCCCTTGGGCCATTATTTTGGTCTTCTAAACACGTTGGTCCATTTGTTTGGACTTTTTGGCCATTTTTGAGCCAAAAGTTGTAAACGTGTGTTTTTGGAGCATTTTAAGCTCCGTTGTTGGTGTTTTTGAGGCTTTCTTTGAAGGACATTGGGGTCCCTTCAAAGTTGCTCCTATTTACCTTGTTACAATTGTTGTATGTTTTTGTTGTTGGTTGTTGAAAATTGTATTAATTCTAGAGTATACCCCCCTCCGTACCTTGGCGATGCCGCTTAGGGGGGCCTCTAACGTTTGATTTTTGACTATTTTGTACTACCATACTTGTTCTTATAACTTATTGTTTATCTAGTGTGTACTAACTTGTACACTAACTATTGTTGTAGTTTGGTGTTTGTACTAATTTCCGTATTCTAACGTGTTGGTACGGAGTGTTAGTGTGAAGTTATAGAATTTCTAGTGATTTCTAAAGAGACGACGAAGCTTTGACTTGCCTTGTTCTATTTGTTTAGAATTTTTAGAGATTTTCTAAACTACGGCGAAGCTTTGGCTTTGTGTTGTTAGAATTATTTAGGAATTTAGAGGTTTTCCCAAACTACGGCGAAGCTTTGGCTTTGGCTGTTAGGAGAGTTTTACAGTATTCTCAAAAAATACGGCAAAGCTATAGCTTTCAGTCTTAGAATTTAGGTGTATTTCAAAATCACGGCAAAGCTTTGGCTTCCTTACAATTAATTCTCAAGTCTAGTTCCCAAAATATTGGAAATTTCCTCAAAGTTTAGCTCCAAAACTTAGTGCTCCAAGTGTCAATTTAGCATTCCAATTTAGTGTGCAATTAGTTGCTAAGAGAAAGCGACTCTTGGTGTTCCAAATTCCTCCAAAAATTAGAACCCCGTTTTAAAAAATATATTTGGTAGCCCGGGCCTTCAAGCAAATCACTGGCTTAGGTTCCCCAGGTCCTCCAAACGAACAAGGGGCCTGTTGAAAAAAACAACAACCAAGCTGACGGATATCAACCGGTCGTAGCAGGGTATCAATCGGACGTGGCTGTTGGGACCGGGCAACGTGGCTGTGACTGAGAGCGTGGCTGCAACTGAAACTGCAGTGATTGTGACTGAGCGTGGCTGCAACTGAGAATTGATTGCGCCTGAGCTGGCTGCAACTGAAATTGGTTGCGACTGAACCAAATTTGGTTGCATAACTTGAATTCATGGCCGGTTGGAGGCTATGCCTTGAGTTGTAAATCAAAAATCACACCTTCATATTGTCTTTTGGAAACTAGCAATTTAAATAGGAAATGTAGAAGTAGTATAGAGAGTGGAAAAAATAGGAATTAGAGCTCACTTAGACAAAACATTCATCATCAAACGTCATCTTAGAATGAAGGTAGAGGATTAGAAGTAGTATAGGAAAATTAAGAACATCCCACTTAGCAACGTTTCCATTGCCAAAGAGGAACCTCTCATATGACTCTTCAACCTTTCAAAAACCCAATGGAATGGAATGCAAATGAAGTAGAGAGAAGTGGTAGTTCAATTAGAAGTTCAAAGAGAATTTAGAAATCAAGATTAGGTGGAAATCCTGGGGAGCTACTTTGGACCATTAGAATTTCGATAACATAATAATTGACGTGAAGAATCAATAGAAGATCAATTATTGTGTAGAAGTCTAAAGTCAACTCTTGAAATCCAAATAATGGAAGGTGAATAGTTTTGAAGAGAAAGAGAAATTAGAAGGAAAAGAAAAGAGAAATTCAAGAAATTGGCAAACCTTGTACTAAAACCCCTACTTTAAGCCGTGGGCAAAACTACCAAACGATTCTGAAACATGGCAAATGACGGGGAGTTTGAAGGGGTATACGATTACGTAAACAATGACTCCAACTCCGAGGTAAGATCCTAACTATAAACCATCCATTCCAATTTCTCAAAAATAGACATTTACAAGTAGGACCGAACTCTCAATTCAATTCAGAGTGTCTAGAATAGGAATAATTCAAGAATCAGGGTAGTGGTGTTGTAGAGTCTAGTTAGAGGTTTCCAAAACAATCTCACACTTAGAATTTGGAATCAAATTGAAAGAGATATTAGCGGATGAAGTTTAGGAGTAATATTGGATGAAAGTTAGTACATTTCATCCAAATGGAACAAGAATAGAAACTTAGATAGAAACATAAATCTAGACTCCAGAAGTGAAACAAAAATTAGAATTCAAGTTGTAGGTTAGTAGAAAACCATAGATGAAGTTTGAAGTACCGATTAGCGGTCAAACTTCATCCATTAATAATTCCTAGTAGGAAGGTCCGATTAGCACGTGTCTTAGCATTTTGGAAAGCTAGAATTAAGAGTTACAAAGAAAAATTAACAAAAATCTAAAAATAGTAATCTGCTCAGAGTAGCACCGAGCCACATAAGTAGGATAAAGATCAAATAATTATTAAAAGAGGCAATCAAAGAGAAGAATTAGATTTGGAAATAGGTAGAAGGCATCTAGTAAAGTTTAGAACTAGTCTAACTTAGGAGAAATTCTTAATCATTTAGTAGCAAACAACGGATGAACTTTGGATTAGAATATGGATGAAATATGGTAAAACTCATCCATCCAAGTCCAAACTTAGAACTTTGGTAGAAGTTGGCAATATAGAGTCAGAGTCAAAAACTTGAAGTAAAATAGAATAGGGAAGGGGTCTAAATCCAAGGATGAAGTTTGGATAGACTTATAGAAGCTAGAACTTCATCCGTCCATAACTCTTGCTAGGAAGATCGCATAACGTTGAGTTTTATATTTTTTAAAATGGCATGAAATTCTATATCTTTATATGTGGCTAAATTTAGACTGTATCACCTTTCTTTCAAAAACCACCGTGGCCTAGTTGGTACGACCTAATTAGATTAAAACTTGCAATTTAAGTTAGTTTTTCTTGATTTCTTTATTTCCTTGCAACCTTGTGTATGTTTAAAATTTAGAAAAGATCCATTGCTTGGAAGGCACAATGGACTGACGTTAGACACCCGTAGGAAATTATCATAAATACTAGAACCTAGTTGTGCTCGTCTATTTACCAAGGGTGGGTAAATAAACGCTCACAGTCTGCATGGGCGACTGCGGGTCCAAAGTCTATGGGCGACTGCGGGTGGGGGATGGATTGGGCAACTGCGGGTACCCAGTGTCTGGGGGACTGCGGCTGCGTGTCAGGGGCGATTGCGGGTCCAAGGGCGACCGTGGTTGGAAGATTCAGGCGGCAACCGCGGGTGGCCTCTGTTGTAATTGAACATGACATCTATTAAAATCTTCTTAAAATTACATGCTTAAGAAGCATTACATTGGCCGCTTATTCATAATGTCTTACACAATTTGCAATTTTGAATAATATACCTCAGGAAATGTAGAATTCAATTCCTCTTATTTGAATGAATGCGCAAAATCCAATACAAGTCGACAATAATTATTATAATGATATTAATAACTCATATATATATGGGTCAAGTCCGGGGTATACAAATGAAGTTGTAATTGCATTGCACTTCCTACTACTTTGTTATGGTCACCATTCCAATGCTCGTGAAAGTCTACACACTCCAAAAAATTTCAAGCCTTCCTATGTGTTTCTCAGCCTCACATACTTTAATATGAGGATGTACAAAAAAATCACACATAAACTATTAATCTATTATAATCTTCATCTACAAATTTTTGCTACAAAAAATATATGTTGAATCCTTACGATAGTACTATACTATCTCCACATCTATTCACTAGGATCAAAGTTGTCATCATTTGACACTTCATCAACATTGGGGTCTGTATCTTCATGCGACTTGTCCCTATTCTCATTGTCGGTCGAGCTCTCGTTCTCGTCTTCTTTTCTTGACACTGGTACGTTTTGTACCTCTCGTGATACCTCTGAATTCAGATTCCGCACTTCAGTATCTACACCGACAACGCCCTCTGTTTGCACCAGTTGTTTCGTGCGCCTCAACACGTCCGTGGTTCCATCAGTGTTGGGTGTACGATGTCGCCCTCCTCCACTTGATTGACCGATATTTTGATTGGAACATTCCGCCCCCATGCTGAACCGTTGGACAACTTGATTTTGACGTTTAGGATTTCTATGGACCACCTTGTGAACCCTCCTAGTACGCTTCCTTCCTCCACTATTGTATCTACGCGTGCCCAATGATGATGCCCCTGGGCCTAACGTTGATGAAGGTTGAGTGGGTTGCGGAGCTGAGGCATGGACTTCCTCATCAATGGTCCGTGGTGGACCTCGATGCACCGGCGGCCTTGGCAGATCGGTTGGAGTAGACCTTGTGACCGTAGCCACGCTCTGACTTGCTCCTCGATTTAAGGGTGCATTACGATTCAAATTCAGAATAGCTTGTAGAGGCACATTTGAATCGTACTCCACCGTTTTTGTTACTCCGGTGGTACGCGCATTCACTACTACAGGAATTGGGCACCCCTCACGTACAACCTCACTGATGTGAGCTGCCTCATCTTCTCTTTCACTTTCCACAATAACTCGTGCAGCGCTCCGGAGATTTATTGGCATGCTTGAAGACGGATGTGCTAGTACCGGAGATCTTGCAGGCTCTTCTGGTGCAAGCACTGGATTTTGTACGCCTTTGTTGTTGTCATCAAAAGTTCTTTCCCTCGGTAGCGGTGAATATGTGGTTGGAGCTTCATCCCACCCAAAGACGTGATTCCGTTCTGGTGTACGTAGGGGCTCCTCTTCACCAGAATTGTTCTCATCATTGCCATCCGTAAAAGTGTGGCCGTAACGTCGTCTTGGGGGGAGGTCAACAGCAACAAGCATCATCCCAGCCCAAGGATTTTCATGCAAGCGCTCTTCTTCCTCCATACGATTATCGGCAGCCCAACCAACTCTAGAAACCACGTCATCTTCGTCACCCGAAGACAATGCCTCCTCGTTCTCTTCCTCGATATCTCCATCCATTAGGTACTTATCGTAGAAAAGGGCAGGATTGTGTCCACGTTTCTCACGTTCAAGCTTGTTGTTGGCATAAATATACACCAATGCCTCCGCCTTGGATGTGGCCAAGCGATTTTGCACTTTACTGTGTACAAACAAATACATGCTCCAATTCCTTTCACATGAAGATGTTGAGCATGTCAAAGATAGAATTCGCTTTGCAATTTTCGGGAGAGCATTGCCATCCACATGGTTCCACCACTGATGGGACAGTAGTGTACTTTGCGTGATATCAGGAGCCTCCATCAAAGGGTCAAATGGGCCTGTCTTTTCTTTGAATTCCACAAGCTCACTCATTGCCTCCACGGGTGACACTCCCAATGGCTCGCTGAGTTTTCTTATGACTCGATGCAAGGCAAATTTGGCTTCGCCATTGTTTTGAATGGTTGCTATATCAAGCAAATATGGGTTCAATAGTGCACCTGCATAGTGCAAAGCTGTGAGCATCAATTTTCAACGAGCGTCAAATTGCTTCTTGTACTTGTCTACAATCACGGGGTCTAGAAAAAAAGGCTCATTCCTCAACGAGTACACATGCTCTTTCAAGCTCTGCATCACCATAAAAGCTTTGGTCATTGCCGGGATCTTCTCATCGAACACTCGAAGAGCAACAAATACAGGCTGTACCATGTGCAAAAAATTCTTACATTTCACCTAGAACGCTTCTGAAAGAATGTTTTTGCCTTGCACGCACGGCTTGTCCTTGAACTACGTATCCGTTCTTCCGCTAAAACAAATTCATCTCAAAAGGCGCATATGTCTCATCCAAAATCACGTTGTGCAATGCTTGCTTGCAATCCACGAGACGATCTACCATGAGGAAGTTGCAAGCAAACCGCGTTAAGGCAGGGAGTCTCAACACTTTGTTCGGTGAATATTTCAGAAACAAAGCCAAAGTGAGCTGATATTTTTTGATGAACGTGCAAATTTTCCTACAGTCCTCTACCAATTCAGTCACCTTCTTTTTCTTTCCCCAGTCTTCCAAAAGTAAGTCCAAAATGTGTGCTGCACACCCTTGTTTATACATGTGAGGGGACATTTCTTGCAACCTTGTCATGGCCCCTGTCATTACTGCGGCATTGTCCGTACATAGTTGAACAATGTTTGCTGGTCCAACCTGGTCTATGTATTGTGCCATAATATCCGTGGTGTAGGCAATGTTCTTCCTCACCCCTGTGCTATCCACCGAGTCCAAAAAAACATCCTCAGCAGGACATACGAGCATCATATTCAACAAAGGACGAGTGTTGGTATCAGACCATCCATCTGAACAAATAGTTGCTCCATATTGGTCAATAGAGTTCCTCGTCCGCTCTGAGACCATGCTCTTTACAACTGCCTTTTTCACATCTATCATTTTCGTGCGCACTACATTGTATGATGGCGGTTGATATACAAATCCAGCTATAGCGGTTTCCTTCACTGCATTTATAAACGCACGACGTTAAATGCTATGTTGGCTTCATAAAAGAAGGAAGCCCACATTTTATCTAAGTTCTGTCGGAGGGCCAATTGTAATGCTTCATCCATACTTCTTTGACGGGAAATGGAAGGCACATTCCTCCTTCTCTCCACTATCGCTGGAGTAGAATCTACTGAGTTTGGATTAGGAGTCGATGGTTCATTTGTATGACTAGGGTCCCCGGACCCTTCAAAATCCACCTCCACTTCAGGCCCAACAAGGGGCCCAACAACACCATCATCTGCATTGAGTGCAATCAGCTCATCGTACATTTCTTTGTAGCTTATGAATTTTGGAACAACCCCCATATAGTTCCTAAATTTTTCTAATACGTTTGCAGGGATACGTTGACAGAGATCATGTCTGCACGTAGTGCCAAATCCAAAGTGAGTCAGTGCCCTCTTCCGTACAAATACTATGCTCCACCCACAGAATCTGCATTTCTTCAGATACAAGGAGGCATCACCTTCAGTGCATGTTATGAGCCAAGGGTCCCACTCCTTTGTGGCTCTATGTGTATCATTAGCAAGTGTCGTCCTCCCACCACCTCAGCCAACCATCTTGCAGATCCGCAACGGGTCGTACAGAAAAATTACTTTATCGAAAAAATCGGATCAATCAAAAGAAGTAATGACAAAGCCACCTCCCAAGAGTGGTCCTATGAACCTCTCAAAGCTAGGTTGTTGCCCTCCGAAGAACCTAAACGTCCGCAAGAAGCCTCTTTAGAAGATTCAAGACGAGAGTTTTATCACCGGAGCAAGATGAGAGGCAATTGTTGCCCTTCAGGCTTTATAGTCCAAGAAGGGTTGTGGGTGAGGGCGACCTCGGGTACATGGGCGACTTCGGGTACAGGCTAAGGGGGCGACCGCGGGTCCAGTAGGGCGACTTCGGGTGCCCGCTAGGCGGTTGCACATCCTTTTGTGGGGCGATCGCGACTCCAGTAAAATGCGACCATGGTCCATGGGTAAGCATGTGTGCAAATTAATTTTTTCTTTCTAGGGCCGCTTGAGGACGTTAGGCGTCCACTGGATGACTTCACCTATCAATGTAAGATGGAAATTTTTTTTATTGATCTAATTCATTTTTTTGGAGGCCACTTTAGTATATTTGTCGTAAATAGTATTGCAACTTACTACATTATGGTGCTATTGACCTTTCTAGGGAAGAAGATGCTTAATCCACAAATCACCCTTAAAGTGAATTTTGGGCATTTCTTGTAGTTTTTTACTGATGTGAATTTCATGACTTCAAATGGCATTTCTTGATCTTGAATCTACCTAATGCTTGGTACGCTTATTAGATACATTTTCTATTCCAATTGGATTACTTGAAAAAATGCTAATTTTTACTATTTTATAGCAATATGAACTTTGGGCCTATAAGTATGGTTTGTTATGTCTCTGATTTTAACAGAGCATGCCAACTTTGGTGTACATAATGATGTTATTAATCATAATATAATTCTATGGTGAAAATGTAAGATATTTTGAGTATATTCTGTATGAGATATGGAATTTCTTCATTATTTCCAAAAAAATGCATAGTAATTTCAAATTCTAAAAAGAAAGACACATGCTCCACGTGTAAGGGCAAAACAAAACATAACAGCATTACTTATGAGTTGGAAGATTACAATGTTTGATCATAACCATGTTCAAATTTTAAACCAATTTGATATCTTCCAATTTTTTTTTTCCGTGTTCTATTTGAAGAAGTGACCTCTTCCAAGTTGATCGGTTTTAAATGGCATAACATGTTGAACTACAATCAATTTATGTGTAATGAAATTGTAGTCCACAAATTTTGTAATTTAAATTCTGATGTGATTTTTCTCCAACCTCTAATGTACGAGAGCCCTATTTCCTAGAGCCTTATATCCAAGAGCCCTCAACAATAGAAAATCAAGATTTGAAATGGACAAATCCTAAATATCAAATACATAATCTACGGGTATATATACATGTTTACAAAAGCATATAGTCCTACAACAATTGCAACTAATCAAAATCATGCAATATCCTTCTTGTCCTTCTCTTTTCTTTTCTTTTTCTCGGATTCCAGCTCGACCATCACCTCGTTCTCTACCCTCTTCAGATATGCCATGTTACATTGCCCGAAGGTCTTAAAGTAACCTTGCCTCCAAGCTTTTCTCCACGATTTGGATAAATCAATGTGTTGGTTCAGCTGACGCATGTTTCGTTGCAAATTCTCTTCCAACAAGAGACAAGTAGCTAACTTCTTCTTCAAGTCGGCTACATCCGCTTGCGGTGTTCCATATAGCTTATCTACATCTTGAGCATCGAATTCGAAGACACGATCAAGAGGGGCCTGATCCCCGATTTGGGTCAGGTGAATTATCCTTGATTGTCCTTCCTCCACACTTCTCTTTGCAGTAATGTACCGATCTTCTTCCATCCTGCAATCTTCTATAATTTTGGCAAGCCGAGCTTTGGCTTCCTCACTGCCGCCAGCGCTAGGCCCTTCGTCTGGACCACCGGAAAATTCCCGGTAAAATGCCTCCAGGTTTGCTATCTCTCTAGCTTGTACGTCTAAACGGGTTTGCCCACTTTCAATTTTTGCTTGGAGGGTGGAAACATATTCACCATCAAAAGTTTTCACAGTTTTCTTTTTGTAATTTTGACAAGCTTGCTCTGTCCTTGCCAAATCTTGAAGAAGCTGATGAAGTTTCTCTTTGTAAAACTGTTTTCTAGCTTCAGTGGTATTTCGACGATACAAACCTTCAACGTGTTCTTCCATTGCCGGTACTTCTTCCACCCAAGGCAATGCCAACAAAGGTGGCACCACCTCCTCCTCTGTTTCGATTTCTCCATCCAGTCTATCAAGTGCTTCTATTTGGATGCATGCAAACACATGTTGCAATACTTCATCGTTTTCGGGATGATGAACCTGAAGTGGGATAACATCCAACGGGATTACTTCCATTGCATCCATAGAGGTGCCCGAGGTAAGTTCTTCATCCGAGCTTTCTTCGCTAGCTGAATTCGTGTGAGTTGACCACATGTATTCTTCATCCGCCACCCCTGTTTGGATCAATTTTTTCTTTCCTAGCCCGTCCCACGGATTAGCGGAGGGACCCGCTTTCGGAATGTCTTTGGCTCTTGGAATGGTGATAAGCTTTGATGACTTGATGGCGGTACAATCTACCGTTCGCGCCAAGACTAGCTCTGCATACACCATTTGACAAATGAACAACGGGACCTCGCTCCTGACCACTGTTCATGTGTTGTACAAATGTCGATGCACTTCGATACAGCGTTGCACAAATGCGCCATCCTTGCAGTAATGTAGATTTGCAGCATTCATCTTTAGATGGAACTTGTGTCGATGAAGAGGGAATAGCTTGTCAATGTGGCACCACTCTACAAACTTCTTACAAATCACCATCGTCCAATCTCCAGTGATTTGATCCCAACCTTGAAATGCCACAACCCCTGGATTAAGAAGGATGCGACAATTTCTATGTTGGCTATCTCCTTTCTTCTTAATCTTTTTTGGCTTAGCATCCATCGTGGATGATTTCAACCTTGGGAACTCCACCAAAAAAAGGATAATTCGATGACGCAAATTTTGGAGCATGGATACAAGCCCCCAAATCCCAGAACACGAGCACGCATTCAACCGCTCTGAGACGGATGAAAGACAGTGCACAGCGTTGGAAAAAAGTGACGAGAATGGGAGGGGGCGACCTCTTATGTACCCGAAGTCGCCCAAGGGCGCGTACGAATCAGGGCGACTGCAGATCCAGGAGGAAAAAATTCAAGTTTTGAATTCCATGAACTTCGAGGCCTGGGCGACCGTGGGTGCAGCGACTGCGGGTTCGGGAGGGAGGGAAAATTCAAGTTTCAAATTCCCAGAATCAGCGGTAGGGGCAACCGTGGGTCCAGGAAGAAGGGAATTTAAGTTTGAAATTCATGGGATCCAAGACATGGTGACCACGGGTAGAAAATTCAAAATCTTTCACTTCCTAAATCTGATTTTGAATGCTCATGGTACACTTTGAAATGAATTTTGAAAAAAACATGTCAACTACCACAATTAAGAATTTAGTAAGGTTCTACAAGACTTTTAAGCTTTTTCTTCACCAAAATGTGGAAGATAGGCCATGTGGGGTCTAATGGATGGAGGTTTAGTGAATCCATTCCTCATTTTATTACTTTTTTCTCCACCATTCATTTTAGTCATCTACCATTTACTTCATTTTATTCAAATTTACATATAAGGGGAAAGGCCGTTGAATTCATAAAAATTCACAATGAAAAATAAAATATGGATGTCACTTCTATATATTTAGGTGACTTCTTCATAAAGAAGCAAAAGAAGTGGGATTACATAACTCTAGGCATGGCATACAAAATTAATAAACTTGGTATTAGGGTTTAGGGTTTAGGGTCTAGGGAAGACCGTTTACATGCACCAAATTATAATTCACTATTGACATTGTATTACTTCACTATTCACTTGTACATGCCTTAGGCCTTTCAATTGGATGTTTAATGGACAATTGTCCTTTAGGGATTTATGCTATCATTTTGGAATGCAATTTCAACAAATCGACTTGTCAAAGGATTTAATTTTGTTGTTACAATTATTTTACAATTGGACTATTGTATTTTGATTTCATCTTTGAGCTATTATCCATTTTAATTTATATTTAATCTTGAGCCAATTTCTATTTAACATTTTTTTAAGAAATAAACGTGAAGTGGTTTTTACTTCAAGTAGTTGGTATTCATGTAGAAGAAAGTAAATGACCAATCTTCCTTAGAAGAATTCATGGACACAGAAATTAGATTTAAACAATGAATACATACATAGCACAAAAGGTCAAGCCAAGAGGTGGAGAGACCTTCTCTTTCTGCCCAAAGGGAGGGATGTTGGAGACTTCGGGTGTTGGGCGACCGCGGGTGGGGATAAACCCTCTCTTCCTTCCCAAATGGAGGGTCATTGGAGAACTCGGGTCATGGCCAATCTCGGGTGTGGGGCGACCTCGTCTTGGGCGACCGCGGGTAGGGAGAGTTGCTTTCTGTCCAAATGAAGGAAAGGAGGAGACTTTGGGACTTGGGCAACTACGGGTAGGAGAACTCTTGTCTTGGGCAACCTTTTAGGGCGACCTCTTGTCTTGGGCGACATCGGGTGGTGGTGGGAGTCATTCATTTGTCTTTGTCTCAAAATTGGTCAAATGTTGTGTTTAAGGAGCGATTTCGGGTCTAGGCGACTACGAGTAGGAGAACTCTTGTCTTGGGCAACCTTGGGTGGTGGTGGGAGACATTCTTTTGTCTTTGTCTCAAAATTGGTCAAATGTTGTGTTTAAGGAGCGATTTCAAGTCTAGGCGACTGCGGGTAGGAGAACTCTTATCTTGGGCGACCTCGGGTGGAGGTGAGAGCCATTGAAGGAATGGAGGAGACTTTGGGTCTTGGGCGACCTCGGGTGGGGATAGACCCTCTCTTCCTTCACAAATGGGGGATCATTGGAGAACTCGGGTCATGGGCGACCTCGGGTAGGGAGAGTCCCTTTTTGCCTAAATGAAGGAATGTAGGAGACTTCGGGATTGGGGCGACCTCGTCTTGGTTGACCGCTGGTAGGAAACGGAAATTCGATTTGGAAGAGATAATTAGGAACAAGTAAAGAGACTTTCTAAATATATGACACATGGAAGAAATGCACAATCAAATACAGTAATCATATAAACAACCATTTAAAGAATTTTGTAGCAAGGTGGATCATAATCGGTATTTTTTAGTAAGCGTAAATAAAATTGCATTTTTCCTAATTGGTGTGTAGCATACCAAATTTGTGTTTCCAAAAATAAAATTGCCTTTTCTATAAATTTATTATTTAATACTCATGGATTTATATTTATAATTCAATAAAGTCAATGTTGTTGAAATATTTTAATTTGGTTGTGGACATATGTAGGAATCATTTGATTTATATCTTCCCCTCAATGAGTACTTCTTAGAAAGTTTTACAATTCTTCATGTAGCAATTTCTATATTAGGGGGGTAGGGGCGATGTCAAAGTTTGTAAAATAGGTATTTCTTTATCATGCTAAGATTGTGATACTTGGCCCTCATAAGGTAAATAATTTTATAGATTTCAGCAAGATAATACAATTATGGATTTATGTTGGCAAAATCTAGTTAATTAACATAGAGATATGTATTTCACAAAGTTTAGTTATATGGCACCTCACAATGCACCCTTTGTACATCATATAATTATTACTGAAGGGAGTCATTTTTTAATATGAAAGATGTGCGTACGCATGTTCCGTACATATGTTTGAAATTGAATTAAAATATTGCAACGACAATATTTTTTGATACAATTTTATGTAAGTCCATGAGATTTGAATTTAATCCGGAGGATTGAAGGCCATTTCTTCCTCAAGAAGCATGAAGAATGCCATTCTTCAGTCATGAATTGTAAACTTTAGAAATTGTTCTTTCTGGCATTTTTGGCTGTAGAATGTTGTAGTAGACTAGTATAATAATGTGTAGAAGAAATTTCAAAACCCTTTACCACATAGATTGGAAGATATTTGAATTTGAAATGAAGAAATCAATTGTTTTGGGATCTTCATTAACTAGATTTGTTTGAATCTTCTTAATTTAATATTTTGCCACCACCAATTTTTGTTTCTAAATTTTTTATAATGAAGTCGGGGATTGAGAATTTAGGAACTAAAATTCAACATAAAAACATTTGGTTTTCACTTTTTGAAAGTAGTTGTTACATACAAGTAGGGTCAAGATAGAAGGAAAAACTAAAATTTGAAGAGTTCTAAGATGGAAATGGAAAACAATAATCGCAAGATTGTTCTAGCAAGATTCATGAACTATGTCTATGTATTTTTTAGTAAAAATTGTGATCTTTGCATTCAAACATGAATTTAATTAGTTTCTTTTTTAAGAATGGTGGAAGTTCACCAAAATAGAAAGATTGTCCATAACTTCTTGAGTACTAATTCAAAACAACAAGAAGGGGAGAAAACCGGCGGTCGCCCTAGACGAGGTCGCCCAAGACCCACGGTCGCCCCTGTCGCAATTGCCTGCATCCGCGGTCGCCCAGGTTCCGCGGTCGTCCAGGACCCGCAGTCACCTTTTCCTAGAATCTGCAGTCACTCCAGGGCGACTGCGAGTACTTTAGAAGTTGCCCCAACCCACATTCTCCACTCCTGGCCTTGCGCACTGCCTTTCATCCACCTCGAAGTGGCTGAATGCGTGCTCGTGGGCCAGGGGGTGTGAGTTGGTAGGGGGGGGGAGTTTTTGCTTCTCTAAACTACGAACTTGAAGAAAGCAACGTGAGTAATTTTTCCGACCACAATGGCTAATCCACAGGAAGGTAGCAGCTCAACACGGAAATCCATTTTTGATTTAGACGATGCGACATTGTTTATTATGCATATACCTGTTAGTGAGGCAATAAGGAGTGCAGAGCAAACGAAGAAGAAGAAGACTATATCAGCACATGACAAGGATTCAACCTATCTTCCTCCCAGTTATACAAACTATGCATTTGAGGGTTGCCTGTCTTGGTATGCGGGAAAAACTACACAATTCTTGGAGGCCAATTACCTAAGGGACCCATCCCACGGCATCTTCAAATTGACTGTTGATTTGGAGGCAAGAATTTTAAGCAAGTGCAGAGCATTGCAAGATTTTGGAGACGTAGAGGAGACGTACTATTCCCAATACCAATTGTGGATTGATAACACTCTAAAGACATGCATATTCAACACCAAGGAAATAATGCTACAGATGCAACCAGAAGTGCCGGGATTTGCAGGAGATGATGAAGCCAAGGAATTCCGTGAAAAAATGGCGTGGTGGCATGAAGCTGTGAAGAAACTTTCGAAGACTCAAGTGAGGGGTATGAAGTGGAAAATGGACGCATTGAAGGTGGGTTTTGCACGAGATGCTGGCTCCAATGTCACATGGATCTCTCCTCAGGCAAAAGTAATTGCCCTCACTGGATTTGACCGTCAAAGTGGGTTTGGAATGGTGCGCAAGGTGCGCATTGAAGGGATGCAAACAATCCCGCCATACGTTGCTTTTGCTGGGAAAGTGCAAAAGTCAAAGCGCATGCGTAAAGCGAGGGAGCAACGAACCGTAGAGGCCTTGGCATGCCCCATAAACCATCCTGGCATTATTAAGTTTTTTGGTATTCACGCAAAAACTATGGAAGCGTACACATTGTGGTGGAATGGTGGTACATGGCTTGATTTGCAAAGATTGGATGAGAAGGTGTCAGAGAGCGTTGACTGGCATGAAATGAAGCAGGTGTGGAAACTTACAGAGGACAATCAAAAACATCTTAGCTTGTTCCGAAGGCACAAGGCGAAGTTGGCGTAGGCTTTAGTGTATGTGACACATCTCATGCACAAATCTTTGGTGCTACACAATGACCTAAATCCTCAAAACATACTGCTGCATTTTCCCGATTATTCGGATGAAGTAATCAACATCGAGATTTGTGATTTCGGAATTTCAAGTCGTTTTGGTGAAGGAGCTCCTTCACATTATGGATATGATTATGAGGAGAAGAAGCAGCACTCCTTATAAAGCCGTTGGTGGGTGGCTCTGGAGTTGTTTTATACGTTTGGGCCACGAAATTCCAGTACGAGCCTAGAGATTATGCAATCAGAGTATAAATATACAGTGCAATCAGACTCATATTCTATTGGAAAGTTGACCGAATGGATGAATCTTATTAATATGGTTGAATACAATACGGATGTATTTAAGAAGCGTGAGGGATCCATGTACTTTGCCATGAAGTTGGGTGAACTCACTAACCCTGATCCAAAGAAGAGACCAACATGTATTGAGGTTACAAAGTTGCTCATGGATAAACCGTGGTACATGAAGCCCCCGGAAGTAGTTTTCCGTGATTCAGTTTTTTAATAGGACTATAGGAACTGATGTTATCAAGTTGGCTTCAAATTTTTGGCCACATTATGCGTCTCTCATTTTGTAATAGCAATGTCAATATACAAAAAGATTTTATACCATGCGTAATGTCTTCTCAAAAACCAAGTATGTTGAATGCAGACCACCCCGTTCCGTACTTTTATATATTGAATCTTGAATTTGGATTTTGGTGTTCAAACTTCATAGAATTGTTGGTTCAGATGTACTTGGCCACGTTTGCTTCCAAACTATTGTGCCATAGAGTTTAGGAAACTGAAACTGAATTTGAGGCTGAAAAAATTTTCATCCACAAGATGCCTTCTCGTAATGTCTTTTATAAGTAATCGGACTTTACCCTATGACCCCTAAAGTTTCCAAAGTCCCCTTGGGGGACTCTTGAAAGTTTGGGCAAGCTTCTATGAGCTCAATTTTTGGTGAAACTCTTTGAAACTATCTCATAAGATAGAACAACTTATTAGCTTTATGGAAATATAATTTTTACTTCAGTCGGTGATTTGAAAGTTCTGGAGTTTTTTTTTTTTTTCCAGGCAATCAAAGCATTTTTTTGAAAAAAACTTTTTCTTTGACCTCGAATACTAATAACCCTCAATCCGTAAGGTCAAAAATCACAAATTTTTTACCACATGATGTGAAATAAGTGTAGTAGAAGATCCTACGTTTGGATTCTAAAAAGATATATTGTCACAATACGGAAATTTAATTTCCGTATAGATAGGGCAGAATAGATGGAATAGATAGAGAAATTTTAAGTCTTTTTGTTTAAGAAATGGTAGTTGTCTTCCAGAAGAGCTTACGATTAGAATAAGCCTTCATCCGGAAACTAGTTTCTGATCCGGTCAGGATAGAGTTTCCGGAAATGGATCGAAACGCCGCCACCTACGGACTAGGGATCCGGCCTACGTGGCTAAGGGACGCGCCTCGGGAACGGAAACCTAATCTTGTTCCAATCCGAGAACTGGCGGCTCTGTTTCTTCTACTTAAGGACCACTACCGGCCCATCTCTCTTCACTTTTTGAGTTTCCAAACTCCTCCGCATGTAGCTAGTTGAGAGAAAGTCTGGTGAGAGTGCAATTACGGATAGAGAGAGGTGAGGCTAGATTAGGGTTTACTTTGTCGGTGCAGCGATGGCGGAAACTAGTGCGCCTCAATCCGCGAAGCCGTCGGTAGTTGCCCGGATGGTGAGTCCGGCCTTACCGATTGACCCCACTGCTCGACAGGAGTTGGAGCAGGACCTCCAGAGATTAGGGTGTGCCGGATTACTCGACAAGCCGTGGAATCTGAGAGGAGAAGAGTTGATTCAGGAGCTAATCAATGGTACGTCGAACCAATACGAGCTGACGGTGCGGGGACGGCCCAAGGGGTGGACGGAGGACGTGTGGGTGGAAGTCTACTCGTTCCGGAAGTTCGGAGAAGGGTTTGCTTCTCGGACGGATAAGTACGCCACCGGGAAGTTCCGGAACCCTCCTCACGCGAAGCAAGGGTATGCAATCAGCGACTGTGTAGACAAGCGCCAAAGGAGGGTGTTGAACTTCCTCATCCCCATATTGTATCCGGAAAAACCTACCCGGGTTACAGTTACGATGGCCAACACCATTTTCGGAGCGATGGAAGAGAGAGTAGTGCACTGAGGACGTATCATAGCGCAGGTGGTGTCGAAACTCGCGGATCACGTGTCCAAAAGCCGGTACAGCCCGATCAGCCCCTACCTCTTCCACATCTACCACTACGGGGACGTATTGACATCGGACGAGATGTTGGCCTACAACACCGGATTGGAGCTGATCAAGTACGATTTGACGGATGAATTGGAGAAGAATGAGCCGATTCCCGAGGAGGAGGAGGATCCAGAAGAGGTAGCCTTGGAGCCAAAGAAGCCCAGGCGGAAGTCAACAGATCCGGGTTCAAGGGGGAAACAATCTGAGACGGAAACGGGTGAACCAAACCAAGTTCCGGATGAGGAGAAGCCGCCTCTTAGGGAATTCTTCGACATCGGGTTTGACTGGATGCATCAAGCCTGGAATCTACACCACAAGGCCATCCAATTCATGGAGGAGGTGGCGACAGAGTTGAATGTGCCACCCGGAAAAATCATCGAGGAGATTAGGTAGAGGCCGAATCTGGAAGTCATCCGTCAAAAGGCCAATCAGATCTGGGCTTTGGAGAAAAGCCGGGAGGAGGCGGAAAGCCGGAGGAACTGGGCACAAGGGGAATTCGAGGTGGCACAAAGGAACGAGAGGTACGCCATGCAATTGGTCCGGAACCTCCAAGCCTTGATCGACCAACCGACGGATGTTGTGAACAAAGCGAGGTTCTACGACGCCCAACTGGTGTCAGAAGGACACGTGGCCGGATCCAAGATCATGATGATCCTCATGGATTTCAAGGCCCGGATGCAAAACTCAAGGTGCTTCAGGAGATGCAGATCTTGGTAGCACGCGTTGATCCGGATAGGGCGATGGACTTCTCGACCTTTCCGGAAGTGGATTTCACCACCAATCCGTATCTCCAGACTCCGCCAAAGTCAGTTGTGGGATTCCGGTCCTGTCTCAACCAGGAAGGCTGCAGTCTCTCCTAAAGCCACATGTGCAGCGGGAATGGTTAACTCAGAGAATATACTCTCCGGTCAAGAATCAGGGAGATAAACAGGGCGTTCCGGAATAGGGCGGAACTTCCACGCCGGCTCAGACTCAGACACCGGAGGAAGGGAGCAGATTAGGGGTAATCTGCTCAACCGGATCGGAGCTGTGGAGAATCCGGCCAAGACACATCCGGACGACTTCATCCACATGCGAGAGGGATGATGCTATTTTGCGTGCGGTGAGCGTAGAGCATAGAACGGTGAGCGTACTTTTGTGAGCCTTTGGACCCCCAAAATGGGTATATTCTATAAAAATAAAAGTAGAAGATAAAATGTAAGCAAAAAAATAAGTAAAAATAAAAATTGTAGTAACCTAGTAGGGTCCTATAGCCGTGGAATTGGTCGAATGTGTGAGAAAAAATTGATCACAATAATAGGCAACACAGGGCGGTTAAATGGTACACACAGATGATTCATGGAATAAATTGAGTAGGTATCCAATAGCCGTGGAAATCCTATGGTTGTTGTTATCCTATGGCCGTTGTTAAAGAGTGGCACAAAAAGAGGGCTTAGGGTAACTCAACCCTTCATTGCCAGGATAAACATTGGAATCATTTATTCGAAATACACAATAGAATTTTAGGAATTTTAGATTCATTCATGCAAGCAAAGGCACCAAATTAACTAGCAATCATGAAGGAATACACAAAAAAACATGTAGAAAAATAGGGAGCAATTTTTCTAATTTATCCCTGGTTGGAATAGTGAGGGGGTGAATTCTTCTTTCCTACGGGAAGAGTTCCTGAAAATAAACTAAGGTACCGTTGGATACTATCACAACATTAATCTGAATAGAACCATTTCATATCCTGGAAAAAACTGCAGCCATAAATGTGTCTCCAACAGTTGAAGGAAAAAATCAAAATTATCGTGGACTTTTTCACGTACTAAAGAGAAAAGAAATGTACTTCGATAACATCCATTCACAAATTATATATTCTAAATGCATTCACCAAAGATAAAGCAGACAGACTCTGCAACAAATTTATGAACAAAGTGAAGACTGAAATCAAGGAGACTTTAGATGATGAACTTCCTTAAATTTTAGAGGGTTCGAGCTTAATTGCAGTGTATGTTATGGTACTTGTCAGTATTTGAGAGAGTTGCCAAGCCAGAAAGACTTTAATAAATTGATATATTTCAAGTCAACAACCAAATACAATTGCACTATGAATGGATGCTAAGATGAACCAATACAACAACATAAACAAATGCGGAACATTACAAATGGAAGCACAACATGTATATGAGTGAGATGAATTCAAAGACTAAATCCGGGTGACATAGAAATTATCAGAATGAGAAATCCGAGGAACTGTCATGAAATGCTGGACTTGGTCCCAAATCAACGTCTGCCTCATCATCACTAAAAAGACGAAAGTGTCTATCAAAATCTCTATCACTAGACATGGAGGTCGGAGAGGCTTTTGCCGCTTGCAACATAGCAACGTGCGCATCCCACGGCACCATAAAATAGTCTTTGGCCGGAGAAATAAGTAGAGTGATCACTCTGAGCCAAACAAGTTTGTGTTAGTGTTTTTTTCACGAACAAAAGAATGAAAGATAACAGGTTCAAGCAGGAGACGTACTTACTAAATCTGTTCTTCTTAGTGACATGTTGAATAGGAACATCTAGTGCAACCTCTGATGGAGAGTTGGAAGTGTCGAGTGGAATGGGAGCTGTAGCTTCCACCTGGTGGAACTGCTGCAACTTAGTCTGGAATACCACGATGTCGTCTTCGAGAGCCGCAATGTGACTTCCAATAACTTTGCAAGCTCAAATAGAATTACCTGGATATCAAAGAGGAAAATCAGTTCTGTATATGACTGGGAGACCGGGAGAAATTCATATCGAGAAGAAAGACTACTCACCAAGAGAAGCAAATGCATCGAGGATGACGGACCCTGGCTTGATAAAAGCCTCGATCAATATTTGAAGGAAAACTGGATCCTTCTCACGGGCGCTTCTCCATGGAACAGATCCATTCATGGATTGAAAGGTTGCAGTTGTAAAATTGAAGAGCACATCGGACTCAGCAACTCCTAAACCAAACTCTGCCAGTGATTCATCAGCCGCTATCACGAATTCACTGGAATCCATGGCACTGTGAATGAAGAGCTGAATTCGGAATCCTCGGCTCTGGAAATGAAGATTGGGAAGATAATGAATTAGAACAGGCAGAAACTAAAGTACAATCTAGTGACTATAACAATTCATCTGTAAGAGTAGTTACCTTATTAGTTGAGTTGTAATACAACGCAAAGGGAAGGTCATTAATACCCCACCACTCTCAAAGCATAACGAAGCTGTAGCACTTTGCATAGGACAGCACATCAGTCCTGATCTTTGGAACATCTGGGACAAACAACAGAATAGACCCCGCACTGTGAAGAAAATGCTCCCCAAACTCAAAAATACTTTCAGTTTGTTGCTCAGAGTACACATTCCAGGCAGGGACATCGTCAGGATTCACTGAAATGGACGACACCCAAAGTCCATCTTTAATATTGCCAAGAATCAAATCAAAGCCACTATGCGGACAAGACAAATTTAAAGCCTTTCCACCGTCTTCATTCTTGACCTGGAGATTTAAACAAATGGAATATAGTTGTTCAAAATGTCATAACAAACATGAATGAAAAAGGCTTTCTGCACCAAAAGCGAAGGACTATCCCAAAAACGCGACGGAGAATCACTAAGTGCCGACATCGGCAGTGATTGTGAAACGTAAACTGGCAAGGCATAATCACAACAATAAACCAAAACGTAGCAGCCCTTAGCCCAGGAAAAAATAAGTTGAAATGATGATTGAGAAGACTAACCTTAAGAACAAACTTGTTGACCGTCTCTAGGCAAGTGTGCCCCTCAGGAAGAGCTTCCACAATCTGAGAGAGGCTAGAATTCAGAACAAAGACAAATGATCTATGGGAAGATCCAGACGACGAAGCTCCCTTTCGAGAAGCAACTTTGGTCTTCAGCTTCTGAGTGACAAATGACAACGAGCTTGATACCCCACAAAGAGCAGAAACTTTTGGATTCCGAGCACCACCTTGCGTGAGATGCAGAGCTGTGGGCTCAACCACCTCCAACACTTCCATGTCCATGTCCACATCAGCGGAGCGAAATGCAGGCGGTCAAGCCGCTTTCTTAGCACTCCCGACAGCAATTATATCACTCTCTTCCGTGGCCGCAGCATCCGATGCAGCCTTCTTCTTCGCTTCTTCCTCGGCCTTTCTCTTTGAGCCCCTAGTCTTCTTACCAGCTACCCCCTTTTGCACTATGTCGTGAACCGTCTTCAGCGAAGCCAAATCAGGTTGCACCTTGTTCCTCAAATCAATCTCAAACGGAGGAGGATTGTTGAGAGGGCAGTCCACATACCAACCACAGACTTCCCAGTGCTCCTTCTTCCACTTCTTGGCGATTTCATCCAAAATCATGTAGTTCTCGGCACGTCTGTCCAAGTAGCTAGGGAAGAACGACGGCGTCTTTGATGTAGCATTTCGTGCATACAGCACGAACTTGAAATATCGGAAGAGAACCCTGGCAACAGCCTTGTCCAAGCCGATCTGAAACTCAGGAGGATGATTCTTGTGAACTCCTTTGCCATCGAACTCATGAGAAAATGCAGTATCCCAAAGCTGAATACGATTTTGCTCAACATATTCAGCGATGCTAGGAATTGGACTTTCATCAGGTGGTTGATAATTGATCGCTACATCCAGCTCCGAGAGCGTAGCATTGAACAGTTCTTGCACAACACTTGCCAACTACAACAAGGAATTAGTAACAAATTTGACAAGGTTAGATCACAATCAAACAACTAAAGAAAATGTAAAGTGTAGTATCTGAGCCCACCAGGTGGCCTTGTGAAGCCAGTCCGGAAAAGCATGATCAGAAAACCTGTTTTTCAAAAACCTCATCGCCTCCCGAAAAGATGCAGGTCTGTTCCAGCGCTCAAGCCATTTCACTTTCATTGCCGCATCCATGACTGACGTTGAAAGGTACCACAACTTCTCCTGGGACATCTCTGGATCGTCTTTACAATTCTTATAGTGGATCTGAACTTGTTCCAGAAATTGTGGTGTTTGCCTCGGATCTGCAATGGGAAGCTGTTTCTTTACATCGGATGACATATCTTTCTTCACCTTGTCCACAACCTTCCCAATGACATCGTACAGCTTTCTTGTGGTCCATTCACTTGACTTCTCCGGATATTTCTCCTTGAATTTCCTGGTCGCATGAGCTAATGCTTCACCCAGCTTTTGCTGCAAGACGAATATCCAGGCGGCAAAAGAAGTTGTCAATTAGGAAAACACATATCACGGAACGAGACCATAAAGTTCTCAAAACGGAAGACCAAAAAAAAAGAAATGGCGCCGACATTGGCAGCAGATTGAGATTGACAAAACTGGAGTGCCGACATCGGCACTCCCCGCAATAGTGCTCAAATCAGTTGAGTGTCCTGAACCCCTTAAGGAGTTGCCGATATGAACACCTCATTTAAAGTCCCTCTAAATTCTAACGGTAGATGAGCCCAAACATCAAATATATTTGTAAATCACACAAAGCACTCAAGATTTGTACGTACCTGATAGAGAACATCGATTAGCCCATCTAGTGTCAAGGTATACCAAGTGCGAATCTTTGACTTCTGCTTCTTCTCGGCGTCAGCTAGTTCTTCTTTGGTAACTAGATTTTCGTAATATGATAGGGGTTGGCTAGCAATACTTTGGAGCCGATAGAGTTTGTGTACAAGGTTCAGCTTCACGTGACAGGTTTGGTTTCTCCTTGAATCCGGTGCGTATCCTTGACTTTGTTTATTTGGACTTCTCCCTTTGGCCAAGACAACATTGGTGTTGACGGACTCCTGCACGACCATTTTGTCCATTTTCGCGTCCAGCTCCTCGGTTGTCATCTCCGCCGTTGCTTTGCTTGCCTCTTGAGCGTCTTGGGAGGTCTCAGCTCCCTCGTCACCCACTTCCTCTGCGTTGCAAACACTATTAGGAAAAGGACAACAAACAACAAAACACACATAAGCAAAGTCAAGGATACGCACCGGATTCAAGGATGTCTGGTTGTGATGACAACTACATTCCATCCTTCAACGCCTCTCTTCCTGGATCGGTCATATCCTTCGATTGACCTGAATATAAAAAATATCAAGTCATTTGAGAAACCATAACATAGACATTCTTGCGGACAGCACCCTCTTAAAGGGGGTGCTAATAACGGCACCTCCTCTAAGGAAGTGCTGCTGTTGCGAACAGCACCTCCTTAGAGGGGGTGCCCATATCGGCACCTCCTCTAAGGAGGTGCTGTCTGTGCGGACAGCATCCCCTTAGAAGGGGTGTCGATAACGGCACCTCCTCTAAGAAGGTGCTGTCATTGCGAACAGCACCCCCTTAGAGGGGGTGCTGATATCGGCACCTCCTCTAAGGCTGTGCTGTGTGTGCGAACAGCACCCCCTTAGAGGAGGTGCCATAAGAAAAGGAAAACTTCAAAACAGGCAAATTCGATGGTTTCCGTACCTTCTGTTGTATTTGTTGTTTCCTCGACGCTGCCCTTGTCCCCGCGCTCTGTTTGCGCTTCCGTGGTCGGATTTGTGGATGCATTTTCCTCTTGAATCTCCACGCCCGTGATGTCGGCACTTGTCATGGTTTCGGGAGTTTATTTTGTCTTCACAGCGCCTGCAGATAAATTGAGTGGTTTAGAGTTCAATAGGATGCAAGTCAAAAAAATACTATTGTGGCACTTGAAGTCGTTACCCTAATACGCAAGCCTTGTAGGTGAGGAGGACATCACGGTAATAATCTCACTTCTCGGAACGGTGAGCTCTTACCGAGCCCCAAGGCCGTAGCACTTTTCTTAATGCTACAATCAGAACAATCTGCTCCGCGAACTGTTAATGATGATCAAGCTCGCGGACCCCTTCTCCAGCTCTCACTATAAGAAACTCGTGTTTTTTTTTATCCTGGAATTCTGCATGTTGATGTCTGAATTGATGTCTGGTTATGTCTGATCAGACATCCATTTTTTTGCGTTGCGGTTGACATGCAAAAAACATCGAAAATCTGGACGGACATGCCATGTCAACTTCGTGATGTCCAAAAAAACATTAGTCAACGGGGTTCTGAAAATCCGCCATCTGTCATGCCACATGAGCGCGGCAAGCCATGTCGGATTTTTTTTCATCCATTTTCCGTCACCGACGTGGCATGTCGACGTGCATGTTTTTGGGATGTGACGTGGCACTGTTTTCGGGCCTGAAAATGGCTACTTTGTTTAGGCTTTCAGGTCCGTCATGACATCCACTCCAACGTTAAACCGTCCTGAACAATGTCAGCATGGATAGAGCTGTAGACATTCCATGCTTCCGAAGACGTGCTCGTATTACTCTGGATGTTTTTAATGCCACGTTCAGTGGAAAGACAGATGTCCAGTTTCTTTCATCCGTTTCCAACGCGACATGCCATAACATTCATGGCGTCACTACAGACGTTGTTCGTGACAGGGGGGGGGTGCTTCTAAAAACACGAATGTGCAACGGTTTTAACATCCACGATGGATGGCCACATCACAGTTTGCTTTGCATACTGTCGAGGAGTCACGAGTGTGTCAGACAGCACAGGTTGCACTGTTCTGTCGACGTCTGGAGCAGCATACAGATGCAAGCACTAACGTCTACGACAATGGTGTGAACATCCGAGTTAATATGCTCATGGACGGCACATGCGATGTTTGAGGGCGTCATACTTGACGAGATTGTGAATTACATGATGTTGGCGCGGAGGCGTACTTGGTCTGGCATGTGACAATGTGATGTCACGAATGACATCTTCCACTACGGAGATGTTCGGATGTGAATTGAAACTTGTTGAACGCGACGTCATTCCAACGCATAATTGCATATTTTTCAACGTAGTGAACACTGGCTAAGACGCACGCGCTGTACGTGTGCATTCAGAACGTCCATCACAACACTGGCTTAGACATACCACAAGACATGACAGAGACAAGGCAGAATGTGACGCTGCATGGACACAATTGAGGGGATTGCCATTGCATTTGCTCCATTATTAAGATCTGTGTCATGAGGAAATCCATGAGTATGTGCTTAGAGATGCGCACTCACACATAGGCCAATGACGATCACATTAATTCCAAATTGCCATTGACACTGACATACGGCAAAGTATAAATGCTATCTTTCCTACAACAACAGCCCAATGTTTGCAACAAATGAAGCTGAAGCCACCATAACAATTATGATTACTCACTTCTAATCATATATACTTGACCCTCAGCCCCGAAACTCTACTAGAGAGGACAACCACTTCCACGTCGGCTATGATGGTGCGCTCACTGAGGCCGACGAGTACGTGTCCACAATGGTGCTATATAAGACTGAAGCCGTCCTGAAAGACACTGTAGAAGGCATCTGCATGTCCACAACGGTGTCAAAGGATTGAAAGTTGTCGTGCAGAAACACAATGTACGTCACCAACGGGATTGTAGACATAACTCTCAACACTTGTAAGTTACATCAACGTCTCTAGAACGCAAAGATGGTACAAGCTAACCTGTGCCTTCACTTTTTCCATGGTGAAGCACCCTTTTTGGGTGGATCAGCTGCTTTAGGAGGGCTGGGCTTTGAAGACTTTGGTGCCGCTCCTTTGCTGGTCTTGGTGGGAGCAACAAACTTTGTAGCCTTCGCTGGCACCGTGTTCCTTGTCACCCGATTAGATCGAGAAGAAGACACCGATGTTGGCAATGCTTGAACCTACAAAACCGTCATAACGCCACTCCACTTACGAAGATATACCATGTCATGAGGAAATTGAAACTGAAATACAGGAGTGCACTTCCAGATGTCTACGTGAACATCAACTGCAACGGAACGTGTTCAACGCTAAAGCTTCTGCAAATGCCAAAAATGCCATGTATACCTCAGTTGCCGTTGTTTCAGGGTCCGTGCTTCCTGCGGCGGACTTCACCCCTATGCTGTAGGGATCAGACAGTACCTGCGACGCCATGCTACCATGAGGTACGGATTCATTTGCTACTGCCATAGGCGCACCATTAGACTTGTCTGTTGCTGCAGGTTGCTCAACGTCCTCCGCGACTGCAGCATGATCTTCCTTGTCGACGTCGTCCACAATGTTGTCCACCAGGATGTCCACATCTGCTTCCATGTCTGCAACGCTGTCTTCAAGAACATCACCTACGTCACGAGCTGCGGCTGCGGCGTCCTTGGAAATGTCTGGAAGTACATCTTCCGCACCTGCAACGGCCTCCACCACCACCGGGCAGAGCGGACCACCGGCGGGTGTTGGCAGAATCAACTGCTCGTGCGGAACCTTGTCGCCTAAGGAGAGGATCAGTTGCCGGATTGTCTGCTCCAGCTAGGCAAGCCTACCGCTGACCTCAAAAGTCGAAGCCTGAAGGTCCTTAATGTCCTCTGAGTAGTCAGTGGGCGACTTACAGAGCTGTGCCTGACGTCGAGCATACTCCTTCTCAGTGGCCTCCTTGACCTCCCCTTCGTAAGGTATGCGGTGCAGTAACAAAGTCTATCACATACAACAGAAAGTGACAATCAGTACTGAATAAAACTTCATAGAACTCAGAAGAATGGAAACAGCAGGAGTTACGTGTAATAAACTAGGAGAGCATAAGATATGCTACAAAACCGTAAATGTATGCTGATGTCCTCCAAGACGTTCAACGTCCTCTCCAACGTCTGAGAAAACATTTGGCGCCTACGAAGACAACTGCTTTTTCAACGATTGTGTTGTAGCTGACATACCAAAATGCAGACCCCACTGACTGCTGCAAAGTAAAGCAATGCGTCCAAGAATGAAAAGAATGAACACAAAGGGGAGCATGTAGTCCTCACGAGTTCACCGATCATGGTCTTCTCAATGGCCCTCATTTGAGCTTCCTTTGCGGACTTGCCTTTGGAGATGGAGCGCATCTTTGCGGACTTCTCCTGTGCTTCCCGAGTCTTCCTTTTTGCCTCCAAGGCAAGCCACACCTCTGGATCCACCTCCGGTGGCCGCTCCACACTCGCGTCAATCATCTTCATGAGGCTGTGTCGGACATTGATCAGAGTCTTCGTCACATACTGCGGAAACCATGCAGGGTTGATCTCTGTTGCAGGTCCGTGGACCTCCCAGTCTGTGTCAACCACAACACGATGAGTACGTAACTTGGCTCTTGGACAAGGCCTGCGTAACGCACACAACAACCCATGGCAATTGAACTTGTATGAAACAAAACGGCTGTAATAGGCCTCGGCAAAAAAAACTATCAAGAGCTGCTATCTTTCATAGACAAACTGCAACAGGAGCTCCGTTTCCGTGTTGTCTGGAGGAACATGTCACCATGCACAATATATTTTGCAATTTGGAAACATATGTACTTCACAATGCTGATGTGCTCACAACATCTACGAGGACCATAACGAGCAAAATGAACTCAACAGCAAGAAGTAAATCCTCAACTGCATGCTGAGGTCAAAATGTCAAGTACGACGTCATACTCGATGTCTGGATACAACATTATCAGAGACACCCAACGTCTGAGCAAACACGCAAGCTTCTTTCGCATGCACTATTGAGTACCTTCAAATGGGCTTCTGCTGCAACAAAAGACATCACATACCAGCATAGACGTGATCATAGAAGCGCTGCTTGTCCGCCAAGGGCTGGTCGGACCACCCGTACTGTGGATTCAGCATCTTCGCAAATTTCTTCACCTCCTCTGCTAGAAAGTCAGCTCCGGTTCCGTATGGCTTGCCACGCTTATCAACCATGACAATTTGCTTCCAGTGTTGCTCCTGTCTAGGCTGTATCTCTTGCCTGCACTGCGTCTCCTTCTTCACTTTCACTCTTGGATTCTTCGTGGTAGGGCTGGGGGCGGCGTCCAAGACGATGGTGTCATCTTCTTCTTCCTCTGAATCGCTGCTCCCTGACTCACTGTCAATGCTGCACAAGCACGCCCAAAGAGAACTCAGTTGGAAATCCACTTCAACGTTAGAATCAGCGACCAACAGAACTCACGAGACATGCTTCACGGCTCACCTGATGTTGTCAAAGACGTTCTCAGTCTTCACTAATGTTTTGTCAGACAGTATCCTCGACCTTCAGCGCTTGTCATAATCAGATGGAAAACGGAAGTATTACATCGAACAAAGTCCAGTGCGACATTACAACAAACATCAGAAGCCCTGTACGGGGGCCAACAAACATTGCTTTGCACTTACCTGCGGACTGAGGACCCCGTATACAATTCGGTGGACGTGTCGTTGGATGCCGGCTCTGGCTCTTGCGGATCCTCCTCAAACTCTTGTCAAGTAGAGCGCCTGCGACGCTTCCTTAGCTGGGAAGTTTCACCCACTGCTTTTCCCTTCTCATTACCACGACTTTCCACGCGCCAGTCGTCGTTGCGGTACTTGGAGCGTGCCTCAGTGGCAGGGCGAAGTCGAGGCTCAGGCCTGTCTCCGTGTCCTGCCCGCTTGCGCTGTGGCTCCGCCGTCCGCTTCAGTGGCAACTTCTTCCTGGGGCCCGTCATTGTTGGAGACGGAGATGGCCACGCTATAAATTGCTTGGACCACGTCACCTGCACAGTGAAAGGAAAACGTCGAAGTCAGTAGACGTTAAACCAAAAAAACAAAGCAGCTGTGGATGTCATCAATGATGTCTGATAATACATGAAGACGTCTGCGCGGACATCGGATTTGACATCGGATGTTTGGGTGGACGTATGGTGCTAACATATACACCACAAACAAACTTTCCACGACGTCAACGGTGTCGCCTAAGACACTTCGTACATGGACGGCACATTTCTGAGTTACCGAGGTGAACGGTCTGGAGACAGTATCAGGGCCGGATGAAGGTCCTGCGGTATTGTTTGTCCGCACCTTGCATGCTTTGCACGGTTTGTTTCACTTTCAAAGCTCAAAGTGACACCAAAAACATGCAAGTGCAAAATACCTGTGTTGGAAGATGGCGTTGTGCGCCATCGAGGACGTCCGCAGCAACACTGTCACGTCTCAAAAGACATTCACACGGATGGCAAATCACGCGCATTCTAAGGAAACCGTCCTAGGGCAGAAGATAAGAACACGACGACGACAGGGTAGGAGATGCAGCCATCAGCAACACAAGAAGGCGACAAGGTCGAATATCGAAAAATGCCAGCGACGGTGCGCGAGGGACCTGTCTGGGGCTGCTGCGTTCTCAATCAATGAAGTCACACACGGAAGGGACAGGAGCCCATCTGCGACGTTGGGGGAGAGCCGACAGAAGTGGTAGCTGCCGCGCAATGGAGGAGAAGACGGCCCAAAAAAAAAAACCCTGCAAAACACCAAACAACTTCCGGCACACCTAATTCTCAAAACATGGTGTAGGGGAACTGCAAGCATGTCTGACCTCGGCAATTCACCAAACAAGGCTGCGCTTCCAAATTCAAAGCGACGGAAAGTGCATCCCCAAGCATGGCGCAGCACCCAACACCTGAGGAGAGAATAAGCCTCACGAGGTGTTTAACTAGACACGGAGGGAGAGGATCGACGGGTGGCAACGGATGTCATTGGATGAAGACACCGTTTTCGTCGCTGCCACCACGCCCACGACGTCGTCCTCTCATTACTGTGGTCATCGTAAGCCCCCTATGCGTAGGTGTTTTGGAAAAATTTGAATCCGAAGGAAGACTGCGGCAGCGGAAGCGGCCACTGAGCGCACCGACGGTCGGGAAAGGAAAGAGACGGACCTGTAAGAATTCGGCACTGAGGACCAATGACGCAAGGATTTCAGAAAGGCAGGGTTTTTGGTACCGGTAGCAGACTCAAGGACTATCAATGCGACACCGTTTTCGACGCTCCACGAGATCATTAGATCAAAATCTGGACTTGCGGAACCACAAGTGCAGTGGCGGATGCAAATGTAACTCACCTTCTTCGATATCTTCGGTTCATGCGTCGGCGGAGAAGCATCTGCGGTCGGCGGAGAAGGGGCTGCGAACGACACATCCTGTACATGGAGACGCTTGCTGCTGCAATTGGAAATGGTAACCACAGGGTTTTCAACTGATCCCATTGTTGAGGTGAGTGACGCAGCTGCAATTCCATCCACAAAGTTCTGGAAAAGAATGAGAGCGCCTTCGTTGCTTCCTTGATCGGGACCACGAAGTTCTACTAGTGCTCCTTCTCCTACTGCATTCATTCCTGCTGAGGGAATTGGCATGTTGTGTCGCTAACGTCGTGAAGCTGGTACCCGCGTACAAGAGATGCTCTGTGCACAGGAAACGACGAAAACATTTAGGGTTCTTCGCATTTCTGCAGCAGCGTTAGCGAAACACGTGTAAAAAGTGCGCTTGTAGCAGTTATAGGCTTTGCTTAATCCACGTGCAAAAATGTCTTCGCCAACATCTTTGATGACGTCCTGAAAGACATGCACCATAGATTATAATGTCCAAGTGGACAATACATTCCGAACATATTCTGTGTGGGCCAGTGTCATAATAGACCAGGAGATGATTCACAGGGACGAGGGTTGCATAGTTTCCTGTTCATTCAGAAATAATTCCTTAGTGTGCTCCTATTGCCGGCACAGATGTGGGGTGTACATACTACATTTCCATTGTAGAGAGGGACTTCACACTTAGAGTCATGGTATTTCCAATAGCCAGATGGTTCCTGACGGGATGTAAATTATGAACATGTAAATTCTCACACACTATAGATGTTTTTCCGTCCCTTCAGAATTACTCAGACAATTCCTTTTGAAAGAAAGGGATTTGCACTTGGTGTTGTTTTGTTTTCCACAATTTTGTTAGTTGTAGACCATTCATTTGAGAAGAAAGGAAATTTTGCTTTGTGATTTTTTTTTGTCTACAATTTTGTTAGTTGTAGACCATTCATTTGAGAAGAAAGGAAACTTTGCTTTGTGTTTTTTTGTTGTCTACAATTTTGTTAGTTGTAGACCATTCATTTGAGAAGAAAGGAAACTTTGCTTTGTGTTTTTCTTTTGTCTACAATTTTGTTAGTTGTAGACCATTCATTTGAGAAAAAAGGAAACTTTGCTTTGTGTTTTTTTCTGTCTACAATTTTGTTAGTTGTAGACCATTCATTTGAGAAGAAAGGAAACTTTGCTTTGTATTTTTTTTTTGTCTACAATGTTGTTTGTTGTAGACCATTCATTTAAGAAGAGAAGAAACTTTGCTTTGTTTGTTTTTTTTGTCTACAATTTTGTTTGTTGTAGACCACTCATTTAAAAAGAGAGGAAATATAACACTTTTTTTTTTTCCGGTCTTATTTTGTTTGTTGTAGACCATTCACTTAAGAAGAAAGGAAAAATTAGATTGTATTTTTTTTTCGTCTACAATGGTGTTAGTTGTGGACCATTCATTTAAAATGAAAGGAAATAGTAGGCTGTGTTATTTTTTTGGGTCCTATTCAATTTGTTGAAGACCATTCATTTAAAAGAAAGAAAATTTCAATTTTTTTTTTTTTGCGTCTACAGCTCTGTTAGTTGTAGATTATTCCTTTGACAAGAAAGGAATTTTCACTTGGTATATTTATTCAGTCTATTCTTTTGTTCATTGTAGACAATTCACTTAGAAAGAAAGGAATATTTACTTTGTGAATTTCTTCCGTCTACGATGTTGCTACTTGTAGATACGTAATTCCTAAGGACATACCTTCGCACTTGCTATATTTTTTTGCGTCTTCTCTTTTATTACATGTACACATGTACTTTCAGAAGACACGAATTATGACTTGGTGTATTTTTTTCGTCTACCCTTTTGTTTGCTATCAGCTTGTAATTTAGAAACGAAGCAAGTTTCACATCGAGTAGGTTCTTGCTATTCTTAATTATTTGGTGTGCACAATTCATTTAAAAAAAGAGAAATCTTTACAAATGATTTGTCTGCTATTCTTTTTAAATGAAGATGTGCTCATTAATGTTCACTTGGGAAAGAAATTTTGGCTTACTGTGTTCTGCTGGTCTTCCCTTCACTCTGTTGTGGACATATTTATTTCATGAAAATAGGGAATTCCAAAGACGTTTAGCAGCAATACAATATCTGTAGGGCATGATGTTTACGTTCAATAACATGTATCTCGTCTGCTCAGACGTTTCATGCAATGTCATCGCAAACGTCAAAAATTGTGTGCTCATATCCCGCTGGACGTTGCATGTCATGCAGTTCTGCGGGATTCCTCAATTGTGGACTTTTACAGCGACACTACCTTGCTGTACTGGGCCATCCTTTGTGAATTTCTGAACAACAGATCAAATCACGTCAATTGTGGAGTTCTCCAGGCAACAGGTATTTCATCTTAACTTTGAATTCAATCCATACTTTGTAGGAACAAGGTAGTTTCATGCAATGACTGCCCACATGTTTCCCACTTTCTGAACTTCTTTAAAAAGAGACATGTGGATTGTTCGTCTAAAGTTACACGAAATAATGTATAAAACAAGTCATTGTGTGTTGGGTCACTGATGCACAGAAAATGTTGTAGTTGCCATTCTGAATCAGAAGAAATGACGATGGGAAATGAATAGTACACCTACCGTTGTATTCTTCGGATGTACATTTCGTTACGCTGCATGTGCTCTCTTTTTGGCAGCTCGTTGCCCAAGTCACTAACATTCCTGTCTCCATGAACGTTTATGTTGACATCCACAACGTAAAGTCCGGCGACACATAACCTGTTGAGGATGACATGTGAGAGTCTCAACTGACGTCTTCTTTGACATTCAATAGGACATCACTTGAAACATTTTTAGAGCTGACTGCCGATGTGGTCACTGCTCTCATATTCTGTTATATACGTCAAGACTATGGAGGTCCTTCCGTGAGGCAATGACCACCTCATGTTATTAGAATGGAGTGTTGCATTGAAAATCCTGCTTTTATATGCACAATTGTACGTTCTTGAACTTTGTCGTCATGTTCACTACCATGTTCACGGTGGATATTACTTCTAAGGCATTGGCATCTGGAAGAGCAGTTTCTGTACACATGGTTGTACTAAAGTGCTCCTTAGGCACAGTACCGCAGCGGACGTGTTGTCAAATTTAAAACATTTCACTTCATTCAATTATATAACTGCATTTCCTACAACCTTCATGGCTTTCAATCGTAACTTGAAACACGTGATTTGTTTAACCGCGCTGTCTCAGTGGCGTTTCTCATAGGAAATGCATTTCTGTACATTAAGCGCAGAAGGGGCTTAGTAATAGACATCGCAACGACCATGACAGCTATCTGAAATGACGTGTCCTAAAACATGATGCGGTCAAACGTCATGATGTATTGGCCTGCTAGGCGCGTTCCGTAATATGTCCAAGGAGGTGCTGAGTGCTTGTAGAGATGTCAATAACAGCACGTTGTCTTCCTTTAGTTCTACATGGTACGACGCATTTCCTGTCATGTGTCATACTCATGTGATGTGCACTAAGGAAGTCTTACATCTTCTGTACAGTTACCTTTAAAGTGTCAAGTTTCAAGGACCTTTCTTCACTTCACGCGGGACACCCATTGCGCAAGACTTCTCCCTCTCATTTGAAATGGCGGGTAGTATCGTTCAATAGTATCCTTGCAAAATGTGTGGATAAGACCCCAACATCTTAAGCATTTACCTTCCAAACATTTTCGTGTTCCTAGCATGTATAGGGATATTCAATTTCATAGTTCAACCCTTCTGGAATTCACCGTCGTCATCGTATTAGGTTCTCTGGTGCCTTCACTATACCTGATATGCTACAAGGCATTGCATGTGACGTACATTTTTTACAATGTCTTACAAGACATCAGGAATGACGTTTTGCCGTTACATATCACGGACATTTGCATGTTGCCTGATGTCCTCTGCAACTCTTCTTATCCACTGCAAGAGCGCCTGACGGAGTACTGTTTTGACGTCATTGCTTGTCTTTTCTATATAACTTGGTTCTAATTGTTGTGGAGTCATGTCCATGCTTCAATCGTACACCACCTTGCCAAATGGGTGAAATGTTGTTCGAGGTGAGGGCAATAAGTCCCATCACATAATGCAAAGTCATGAAGAAGTTTCAGGTTCACCTGTCTACACAAATAATAGGAGGAGAACTGGAAGTGAGGTGATACAGTGCAAAAGTTGAGGGGACCTGTGTGCAGTGCATGGTGTATTCCTTTCCCTCCACCAATGTGGGGCCAACCTCGACCTCACAATGTTCTCTGTGGTTGCAGCTGCCTGTTGAGCAAGACAGAATCCGCAACGTCGCATGTGACGCCTTTTGTCTTCCTTGACATCAGAAGCAGTAATGCGTGCCTCAGATGCGAGACGGGGCACCCGTATCCGCATCAACAGAGACGGACGTGTGCTTCGTCACATTCCAGTTGGAGACTTGATTTTGCAGACTGAATTGAGGGTGGTCACGGAGTTGAATTTGAGGAAGTATCCTTGTCCTTGCAAGAATTGTCATGGAGCACGGCGCAAAAAAATTGATGTTATCAGGAAGCATCACAGCGAGGTGGGCAGAGATGCCTTTCTCACGAAGTCCATGATAGGGGGTGACCCTCCTGATGGTTATCCTCCAAATGGCATTTGGGTGGAAGATCTTGCATATGATGATGACATCATAGATGCAGAGGCGAACGTAGAAGATGTCCATGTTCCTCTTTAGGATGACGAAGGGGGACCAGATGCTGCGCATGACAGCGGAGGGGTTGCGCATCCGGAGTCTGACCCGACGCTTGATGCACAACACAACGTGCAAAGGCAATTGCTCCAGGCCCTCGACCGCGGTGATGCCATACACACCGAATCAATGGCAGCAGACAATGTTCCTGAAGACGTCGAAGTTGATGTTGACTCGGACAACGTAGATGACATGGAACGTCTTTTTCAGCACGCAACAACGGCAGTATACTCAGGTGCGATGTCCAGTATTCTGTCTGCGACCATCATCATCATGAACATGTGTGTTGTCTTCCGTGTAAGCAACAAGTTCACGGACGAACTCTTACATTACTTATCATCAGATTTGCTTCCTTCAGACAACAAGCTGCCCAATAGTCATTATGAGGCAAGAAAGCTCATAAGGAACTTGGGCTTGCAATACAATAATATCCATGCTTGTCCATACGGCTACGTCCTATATGAAGAGGAGCATGTTGATTTGAATGTGTGCCCCAAGTGTGGAAGTGCGCGTTGGGCGCAAGGTTCCACTTCTATACCAGCGAAGGTGATACGACACTTCCCACTGATACCAAGGTTGAGGCGTATGTTTCGGTCTTCTGAAATTGCAGTGATGCTGAAGGGTTGGACAAAACATGTCAGCGAAGACGGCGTCATGAGGTCAGTGGTGGACAGTCCTGCTTGGAAACATGTCGACCGCGACGTTCTCTTTGACAACTTTGGAGCTGAGAGCAGGAACTTGCGTATGGCACTTGCATTGGATGGCGTCAATCCTTTCAAGTTGAACAACACAAACTGGTCGACGTGGTCCATTCTCATACTCATTTATAACTTTGAGCCATGGTTTGTGACAAAGAAGTTCTTCATTTCGCTATGCATCTTAATTTCAGGGAAGCAGTCACCGACATCCAAAAACATTGATGTTTTTATCAGACCTTTGCTCCGCGAGCTTCTCCAGTTGTGGAAAGGTATAGTGGCCCAAGATTTTTCAAGACCCGAAGGAGAACGCCGTTTTATCATGCGAAAGCTATTGATGTGGACCATTTCCGATTTCCCAGCGTACGGTCTCATCTCAGGCCTATGCTGCAAAGGATACAAGGGGTGTCCTTGTTGTGGTCCTGAAATGGAGTCTAGACTAGCAAGGACAGGTGATGTTCTTGCCAACCGTAGTACACGAGGTTCAAAAATAGTGTATGGAGGCATCCGAAGGTATTTGAATCGGCAACACCCGTATCGCCGAAACCGGCGTCTCAACGGACGTCCTGAGCTGCGTGCGTGGCCTCGGACAATGATTGGTTAGGACATTATTCGTTACGCTGCATGGCGGCAAGTCTATCTCGACCTTGGTGGAAAAGAGGACGCCAAAGACGACCCTGTGCACTGTACAGGTGTGAAACGCCTGTCAGCCTTCTACGAACTAGTGTATTGGAAGGTGAGTATGCATCCTTTCTCTCTTTGGGCAGTCTTGTCAATGTCTGAAACGTGGATGTCCATGTCGTAGGTTATACTGAAGGTTTCATGCTTCCCTCCAAATGTAATTATCTATGTTATACACTATTGTATTGGGTCTTTTGGCCGTGCATGTTGCACGGCCACTCAATACTTTGGTAGTCAGTTGACAGTGAGTAAAGGGATGCATTGTATTTGACGTCCTTGTAAGACCCGATGTGTGCTTTGGATGTCAATGTAGACATTATTGTGTCTAGGGAGACATCTCAGACAACAGTTTGTGCTCAGAAAGTGTCCCCTTCTGACATTTTTTTACTTTCCTTCAACAGAATCTTCTGGAACGACACATGCTGGACGCCATGCACTGTGAGAAGAATTTGTGTGAAAACATTGTGAAGACATTGCTGCAATGACTGATATCCCAGGGAGTCGTGTGGATGCTCAAGAACTTGGAATCCGTGAGGAAACCTAGTTGCAAGCGCCAAGGCGGCGCAATGATGATTTCCACATGCCGCATGCACCATACGTCCTGTCGGCGCAGGAACGAGTGGAGTTTATTGCTATAGTGAGCAACATACGGACACCCACGAACTACGTCAGTGCAATTCAAAAACGATTCAAGGATGGAAAACTGCAATACATGAAAACGCACGACTATCACGTGCTCATGCAACAGGTAAGCCACATAGACCCGAGAAGCATTCGTAGTATGTCCTTATGAAGGTAATCCCAATAGCAGAAGGTCATGCTCATGCCTGGACTGAAATATCGGACATATCGCATGGCGAAGCTATCGCTTACAATGTTAACATGTTTACATCGCATGTTCAGTATGCTTTACAAGGAAAGCTGTGTCTTCCTGCAAACGCTGATGTACCGCTTGTCCTTCTTCATAGCTTGAACGGTTTGTAATTTCCAAGTACTGCATTAGAACATGTATACGTCGCTGTCAAAGTGCATGTGCTGCGGGGACGTGCTGTGTCGGACATCATTGAAGCCAGTGCAGTAGCCCACAGTGCACTATAGCGTCTTCTTTGGTGGTACAAAAATCATATGCCGAGCTTTTCCGGACACAACAGTGCCAAATGGAAGACATTTTGAGGCACGCAGTGCCGTTGCTGCTGTTTTAGACGTCCCATTCAATGTCCAGTTGCGTCATTAAATGTCTACTTGAATGTCAAGGCGGACAGTGAACTAACCCCTCGTCATCTATGTTGATGTAGATTTTACCAGTGGCTGTTCGAAACATTTTAGATGACAATGTGTAGCTGGCTATAATAAAAATCAGCAGAGTGTTCCAAAGACTCTACGACAAGGAAGTGAAGGAGACAGACAAGGACACTGTCATGCATAATGTAATTATGGCAACTTGTCTGTTGGAAAAGGAGTTTCCTACAACTTTCTTGAACATTATGACACACCTGCCAGTGCATCTTGTGGAGCAGTTATTTATTTGTGGCCCGGTGCATTGTCGGTGGATGTATCCTATTGAGCGGTACATGAAGACATTGAACGATTATGTTCGCACGTACGCACATCCGGAAGGTAGCATAGCTGAAGGATATCAAAATGAAGACACACTTGGCTTCTGCACAGAGTATATGAAAGATTATGAAGGGACATCTAAACGAGTGTGGGATGCTGAAGAGGACGCCATCATGACGGATGAAGTGATACATTCTAGGGCACCTCAACCACGACGATTGTCAAATGAAGTGCGTAAGCACGCCTATGCATTCGTCATCGACAATGCACCATGCTTGGAGACCTGGAGGCAGTGAGTACCATTTGCTTGTCTTTAGTGTCCACTACAAGAAGTCAGAAGCTCGTACACATACTTCTCCATTTTTTTGGTTAGCCTGAATACCGAGGAAAGTGATATGCAACATTTTAGCCAAATGACTAGATCTTTTAATTTTCATTGCGTAGGGAGTACATTGACGCTCGGACTCAGAGATGGGAGCAGCGGGAGGCCTTTCGTCAGCAATGTAGGCGGTCAAATCCCAGAAGACCTGTTCGATATCCAGCAGAACTCAATGATCTGCCACCTTTTGCGGAATGGTTGACGTCTGTAGTGGCAGAAGCTGAACGTTCTGGACGTCACATGGAACACGATGTCGTCCAGTACAAGCAACCTCCACAGCGAGATGCAACATCACACCGTCAAATGTACTGTCATGGAAAGCACTTTCGCGTCCGCAGTTGTGAGGGAAGCTTGGTCACACGGGACTCAGCTGTGGTAGCAAGTTTTTCCCGTCAACTTCGATGGGGACTTCGGAACGGAAGGCCGTTGGAAGCCACAGAGGAGTATGTGGGGTACATTGAAGAAATATTGGTTCTGGATTACAGGAACCATTGCGTCACAGTGCTCTTATGTGATTGGGTACGGGGGACACGGGAAGCCAGGCAACCAAGCATAGAGAGAGACCAATACGGCTTCAGCGTTGCGAATTTCAATCACATGGATGGGCGGGTCCATGCCGATTCATTTGCTTTTCCTCTACATTGCCAACAAGTTTTTTTCTCAGATGATCCACATCGTCCTGGGTGGAAGGTGGTGTGCCGCACAGATGTTCGCGGGAGACGTATGGCACAGCACAATGCGGACATCCTGCCAGAGATGCTTGTACTGCGTAACAATGCTGACTTTGTGGCGCTGCAACCTCTGGCAAGAGAAACGGAGCCAATACGACGTCCAAGGGAAGACGTGGAAGACTTGAGCGATGTAGCAGACAACAATGCCATGTCAGAGGACAAAGGATAGCACCGGCTTCTCTACCTTCACAATTATGTCACAAACAACGGAAAGATGTTGATGACGACATGAGGGACATGGTGTGCACTGTCCGTAGTGACGTCCGTCATGGGTCTCGTTGTCCAATTTCGGGATGAATATCGAAGTTCCCAGTCGTCGCTACTGTTAGCCGTCCATTCTCTGTAGGAGTGCCTACATATTGAGGAGAGCGTTGTTTGTAGACTGAACATCTGACAATTTCTGTATGTAATGTTTAAGCAGATGTGCACCAAAATGTTTGGTGCATTTCCACTTTCGTAGTCCTTGTGTTCGGAAATGCTTTCTTTTTTTCCTCACAATGATTTTGTGGGAAGGACATGCATCAAGATACATTGTAGTCGATGTGTTCATTGGGAATGAGTAAGCTGTCCTCATCAATGCATGTTCTTCATTATAATAGTTTGGAAATAGACTATGCATACGATGCTTGAAGTGCTCATCTTGTGTTGCATACAAATGAAATGAATAAGATGGTCATGCATTGAAAAGCAAGTCCTGTATAAGGTAATGTGAACGGATAATGCCATTGTGGAGAAGTATTTCCGTATTCGCTGTTCAACCTGCTTACTCTTCACTAGCCAACTGGAGGACATCAACGCAACGGAAAGAATGCAATGCTAGATTTCCTTAGAGATGTCAAAATAAAATAGACGTCTCTGAAGACATTTGCAAAAACTGCAAACATAATTGTGAACAGCATAGTGTTAGCCCAGAAGTCCCCGGAAATGTAAAGACGTTACGACAGACGTCTGTACTATCGCGTAGATGTCCTCTAGGGCAAGTGACGTCACATCACGACATCTAAACAGACATGTAAAGGTTACTCCAAACACCCACATGAACATCATACTCCTTGTACAGAAGTCTCCGGGCAACTCATGACACCGCAAGAGACGTCCGGACTGACGCTACTATGTCCTAACAGACATCTGAACAAGCGTCATGACGTCTGAGGAAACAACAATAGGAGGAACACAAATGCCATAAATATGCATTTTTTAAATCCGGGCTGACGTGGCTGTGCCACACCAACACCAAAAATTGCCGTGTAGACAATTTCCCGATATGCTGCCACATCATCTGCCATGTCAACTTCTTTAGATTTTTTCAAGCACGGGCACTGCCCGGCCCCAATTTTTCCCTGTCGGGCAGTCAGTTTAATTTTAAAAAATCCAAAAAACTGATTTTACAGTCGATGAAAAAAGGTCAACCTCGTTGACGTGGCAGTTCATATTTTTACAGACACTACTCCGAACATGCTTCTCTCTTGAAGCATGTCTGAAGAAAACTTCACGTCAAGCAAGCACGAAGTGGTTACCACCTCAATTTCAGCTTGTCCGCTGCAACATCCATTAAGACATGTCCGAAATGGAAACCGTCTTCCAGACACTCTGACGTCTCCATCAACATACTGTGTTCAACTTTTGACACTCCATGTCTAATGCCTCATGTCCAAAAAAACACGAGTTTCTTATAGTGTCTCTGTCCGCTTTGTACTGGCTTGCGTTCCAACGACAGTTTGCATCCCTCTCCTCGAGCTGTCTCAATGAACCGGCCTTCTTCTCGAGCTGTCTCGGGCTCGCGGTGACCTCTTGTTACATCGAGGTCAACCTCTCTAGAATTTCGATGCCCTTCCGCGAGTTTTTGCCTTTTTCTCGAGCTATGTCGAGGTCGTGGCCTTCTCCTCAAGCTGTCTCGAACTCACGGCCTTCCCGTTCAGTTGGTGTGTCAAGGTCGCATCCCTCTCCTCAAGCTGTCTCAAAGAACCGGCCTTCCCCTCAAGCTGTCTCGGGCTCGCCTTAACCTCTCGATACGACGGGATTAACCTCTCTAGATTACGGTGCCCTTCCTCGAGTTTGCGCCTTCTGCTCGAGTTGTTTCGAGCTCGCGGTCTTCTCCTTGACCTGTCTCGAGCTGGCAGTCTCCTCTCGTAACGTCGGGGTCAATCTTTCCAGATCACGGTACCCCTTCCTCGTGTTCGCGGCTTCTCCTCAACCTGTCTGTCGCTTCTTTGTGCTCGCCGTCACCGCCCCTTAGGTCGCGAACCCCCTCTTGAGGTCACGGTTCATCTTGCGCGAGGTCCTCGTCCTCTTCCACGAGCTGTATGGATCGTCCCCGTGCTCGCCGTCACCTCCCTCAAGGTTAAGGTTCAGCTCTCCAGATCACGGTCCCCTTCCTCGAGCTCCCGTACTTCTTCCACGAGCTGTCTGAGCGCTTCCCTGACGTCTTGGTGTCCTGCCCTTAGGGCAGATATCCAGATCACGGTCCCCTTCCAATTCCTCGCGGTCTCCGTCCTTTTCCTCTCGGTCCTCTTCCTTCAATGCGTTGTCCCCTTTCTCTCCGGGGTCTTCTCAGTTCCCGAGCCGCTCATATTCCGGTTATCGTACCACCGTTTAAGCCCAACTCCCACAATATACTCGCCCTAGTTTCTTGGCTTGCCTACGCGAACTGGAATCTTGGTTCAACAGAAATCTTGGCTATCGAATATCTCTCTCTTACCTTTACTGCATAACTTAAGGAGAACAATCCGACCCTGCAAGCTCTGCCTAGTTCAATGAACAGAATGTAGCGTGGAAAACAGTCTTGCCCTTGTTTGTGCTTTCAAATAGAAGTCACAAACACTTCACGAACGGTCCCGATAGTTTCTTTGAACTAATAGACTAAAGTCTTGCAGAACTAGTGACGCTCCTCCAACTTCTAGAATGGGCATTTTGACATTGAGACTCTTGACATAGTAACTCACGGGTCAACATTACGGCCCATATTCAATATAGAAGATATTAATGAAAACACCTTTGACAACACAAACAATGATACTAGGAGACCAGCTAGAATTTCAATCGTCACATTACCTTGCTTTGGGGTGATCTCTCTACTCAACCCTTCTGCGGAATCTCCAACACACTCGTCGGGTGTACTTCCACTTTCGCTGCTACCCGGCGACAAATTCGCTGGAATTCCTCAGCCCCTTGTGTCCTCTTCAATTTCTGAGTGGCTACATGAAGGAACACCCTGCATTCCGCTAGCAGATGGTTCTTGTCTAGCAAATTCTAGGACTCTTACAATTTCTCCGGCATCAGCTATCCTAGCCTTTGATCGCAACTCTCTCATAATCCTAGACTTCTTTAGGCGCTTTCGATTTGTAAAATACAAAGCTTGTCGCTTTCGTCTCATTGGCATTCTAAAGGACGTAGATATTCATTGTCATTCCTACTTTCCGCGATACTACATATCCTAATCCAATTTACGTGCCGTAAAAGCTAGTCAAATCTAATTACATATTACTTCAAGTACTTGCGCCGTATAGACTTAGTGACGCAGTCCATTAAGGTCTTGGGTGTTTGACCCTTCATACATACCAACAACAAGGTATGATTGCAGGTGTACAACTCAAGTTAGAATCACTAATGGCATTATTCCATTTTGGTGGAACGACGGTGACAATTGGGAGGTCGATCCTTTCGACGCCGTGGCGCCGTTATACCTCATTTAACATGGAGCTAAGTGTCATGGAGCCACATTTTGCGGTATCGATCTGTCCTTCAATTTGCGAGTTTTAATATTCTGACACTTCAATTGACGGTTGTCCTGAGGCAGTTCAAGGAAATGAAGAACAACTACTTATGGACCTACGGGCTCCAAATTACGTCCACAACAGTTGAAGCTGTTTAATGTGTGCTGCCTTATTTAATAATAAAATGCGGATCTGGTCTTGCAGCCACTCATAATTTTAATATCTGGTTTAGTTTAATTACTGTAAGTTAGGTAGCTTCTAGAATTCTTCCCGGTTTCAACTGGCTGCGGCTTTGACAGTACTCGTTTTAACTGGGAACGGGTACTAATTGAATGGAACGTATACCACCGGGTTTGGTTTAGTACCACATTGTCATGAAAAATTACTAAACGGCGGCATGTCTTTAGTTACGAAATGAAAAAACTATATTGACGTATTCCTACAATCCTAAGTCCCTAAGTTATTTATTTATGTTATCCAGTAGCTAGATTTTACCTATTCCTTGTTTTACACTGAAGTTACATGTTTTTTGTATTGCCTTCTTATGAGTTAAGGTTGTCCTGTCTAACATGGAGGATGCCATCTCGAATACAGCTCTAATTCAAGGAGATGGAGCAGCAGTGCCTATTTCCTTCGACATGGAGGAGGATGGCTTTGCTGTAGTTAGTGGTTCTTGTTTGGCTTTTAGGTTGCGGATTATGGAAGGTACTTTGCATTTAGATTTGGATGTTGTTAACCCTATCTCGGGGGAGGTCTCTCACACTGTAGCACAGATGTCATGTGAATCTCCTGGCGGTGAGTTCTGGTCTTTGTGTCCCGGAAACTATCGCGTATATAGAATGAAGAACAATCCTGTCGATTCTACAGCTAGACGTTCTTCTGCAACATTAGAGGTCACCCCAATGCTTCGGAACGTTAAATTAGAGCATGTCGATGGACCAGTCCTTGTTCTCAATGATGATTCTGATAGTGACTGCATCCTTTCCAGACCTGACTTTAGTGCTCCTGACCCTGTAAGCCCCCCGGTCGTGCGCTCATCTTCCGTTCATGAGTCTGGGCCTGTAAGCCCCCCCGCCGTTCAAGTTCATGTACCTCTAAGCCTCCCTTGCCACTTGCTACGAGTATCATCAACTGCCTACGCCAGTTGAAGATTAGCAAGGGCGCTAGATCCATTCTTAGCAAGTTAGATTACAATTCAATTGCAATGGAGAAGGTAGAGTATCTGGCCCCAGATTTTAATGGTGATATTATCTTTGAGCTCCCTCCAATGAGGAAGTACCCGCTGTCCAGCAAGGTCGGACAGTTGTATGGCATGGATAAAAGGGATGACGGACACGCTTGGACTCGAACAGCTACTACACATATCCAATCAGCATCTCAATTTTCATTCAAATTGTCTAATTGCTTGGAACATCTACGGTGCACGAATTTTGCTTGCGAATATGTAAATCGACCCAACCGTTTGTCTTTGTCAAACGAAACTGAGTGGGATGGTCTTGCCTCCTCTACCTTTGTTCCCGGATGTGATCCTCCCTCTAATTCTACTGTTGTTTGTGCTCTCTGCCTCGTAAAGCCTACTTGCCTAGATAGTTGCCCTGCCAAGATATATTATGTTTATGGCCCAAGTCACATGACCCGTGCATGTATCCATCTCGAATTCCATTCGCATCTTGTGAAACATGGAAATTATCGAGAGTCAGCTGCCAAACTCCGTCTTCTTATTGGCGAACAGGTGGAGAGGACTCCATCGGCAACAAACTCTGTCATTGTCCTTGAGGCGACAAAAGAGTACCTTGGCGAACTACTTTTATGTCCTGATGGTGTGCCTCAAAAGACTCTAGTAATTGAAGAACTAATCCCTGTCCTCGACTAGTTTAAGCAAATCTCATCTCCGAGTATTCGAAACAAGGTCACCACTTTCCGATACCTCTGTCGTTTTGGAGTCTTGGACAGCATCACCAAACTTAGGGGATCCAGCAATTGGGCTTTCATCCAGGAGAACAGGTTTACGGGACAAGGAACGAAGTCTGACAAAGTCTTCATTTTTAAGATGGCGGAGTTGGGCTCCGGAAGTGGCATTGACTTGGTGAGGCGTATGCAACCCGGAGGTGATTTAGAACACGCCTGGATGATGTTTGACCATGTCAAGTGGGTGAAGTCTTGGACCACAATGGCTTGTCATGTTTATGACTCCACGTATTGCTGCGTCATGACTATTGCTGTTTGCGATATGCAATTCGAAGATGTGGCAGCCCAACTAGTGTTCTGGAAAAATCTGAATGCTTTATCTTCTAAGCATGGTGTTCTTAATCCAAATTTCAAAGGGTTCATGGCTGACAGTGCACAGGCAAACTGGAATGTCGTACGTATCGTGTACGGTGGTGGGGACCCAACTATCCCCATGGTCAATCGCGAGAGGACTTGCCTCTTCCATTGGACCCAATCACTGGAGAAGCACACCAAGGCAGATATCAGAGTAGACCTGCAGGATCAACATCGGCGCCTCTGTAAAGAATACAAGAGTTCTGTATCACTGGAAGAGGCTCAGAGTAGGTATTTGGCCATCCGTGCATGGTGGTTATCCTTTGGAGCTTCAGCTGATGAAGGACTTCGAAGACTCGACTTATGGCTTGCATTCTGGCATTTTCGATATTGCCAATGGGGGGGATTCATGGAACTGGTAAGTACAAGCTTCAGTTTGTTCTTCTTTTTATTTCGCCCACCTTGCACTTGCTATGCCGATATCGGCAGTACTCCTAGGTAGTGGCAGTTCCTGCATGTCTCCTCTTATTCACTACATGTTTTGTATTCCTGTAATTCGTTCCAGCACTCATAATGTAAGATTGTGTACAGGATCTTTCACTTCTCAAATTGGCCGAGATGCCGTCATGTAATTTGGCAGAGTCTGTCCACAATAAGTAGTTGCAACAATCAGGCAAAAGAGGGAATGATTTGTACGTTGCGTCCGTCGATGACATGGTCAGAGCATTCATGCAGGTGGTTGCCTACTACCAGTTCCTGAAGGGTGAAAAGCCAGGTACTGGTCCCGGGAAAGAGGAACTTCGTCTTCGTACAGCTCAACGCACCGCTCAGCGCTCCAGAAATTCAAAGGTTTTTCATGCCACCCTCGCCAATATGCCTGGTGATGACGTCTTTTGCACACATGATCCTCATCTGGAAGGGGAAGAAGTTTTCGTTTCCTTGAAGTGAAAGGCAAATCTCCCTCCGGGATCAGAATTCGACTCGCACCGCCTTGACAAGATCAGTGTCTCCCGTCCAAGGCGAAAAGCCCAACGGCTCAACCCAGAGATTGTTGATCTCACTGCTGAGGACCCACAATCAGTATTTGAACTTCGACCAGGAGAAGGCAGTGCTCCCCCACTGAAGTCACCATTGACTCACTCTCCGGCAAAGCATGTCAAATCAGTTCAAGAGACAGTTTGCGATGAGCGGCAGTGGCATATTGCAAGACTCCCGAGGACGTCTGCAAAAGCTTGCTTTGTTCTACAAGTCAAGACAAAGAAGAAATGTGTAGCAAGGATTGTACAAGATAATCGAAGTACAGCTGCCCCAACTTATATCGGCTTGATGGACAATTACAAGAAGGTTAGATTGAAAAAAATGCAGTTCAGCTTCTGCAATGATGACATCAATCGTTGTATCAATGGAACTCGGCGGAAATGGGTAGTTTCTAAACCTATTGTCCCTGATATATGGCCTGTTAAAATGGGCACAAACTTAACAAAAAAAGAGATTCTGACTCTTGAAAACGCCGGATTCCACCTCATGGAGCACGTCGAGTTATCCCCTCGGAAGTTGTTTGCGGAAGGCTTTCCTGTAAAACTTAGCGACTATCCTCCTCCTCCAAACCCTTCCGATCACCCTACCAAGAGATATGGGAAGAACATTCAAAGGAACCCTGCCGCTCCAACAACAAAGCACCACAACAATTGTGCTTTTGCTCTGTCCATTGTTATGGAGATCTGCAGTATTCTAATGGTTCCTCCTGTAGCTCTCGGGCTGCATTGTTACATTAGAGTCTAGAAATATTTCTAAGGTATCTAGGTATTTGCTGACGATTGGCCAATTCCCAAGTTGCAACTGCCCATCATTCAAAGACATGTCACAAAAGTCACTTGGCAAGCAAGGAGCATGGACGTATTGTAAGCACTTGTACTACGTATTTGTCATTGTTTGTGGGCTAGATCCGGAAGTAAATATCTTTATGCACGCTCCTAGTTTCAGCTGGAATGAGATAAAACAGGTTCTACAGATCCTACTACTAAAACACTACGGTGTATAGTGAGCATGAATAGTCCCAATACAACAATGTGATCCTCCCCCCTACTTTAAACAAAAGGCGGTGAGACTAAAAGGGCCACTGCCATAGTTTGTGCATGCAAATTTTGTTGTTTTCAACTTGCTCCATAATCAAATCCTATGGAAGTTTTTGGAGTATTTCTCACTCATCATGTAAGTTTATAACACCCTAAACTTCGGAACTATCCTACTGTCCATTAGTCGGTCTCCCTTCTAAAACTGTACCTGTCTACTGTTTCACTTCTACTCCTGTATCCTTCTTCCTGCATCTTGATTCTCCCTCAAACTACCCTAAATCGTAAATCCACCATCTCTAAGCACCCTGAGCTGTTTGCCTCCGCCTTCTAAACCCTAAACATAAGATAAACCGCTCAAAAAAATGAAACCCTACCACCACGGTAGTTGCTCTTCGTCACTCCTCCGCGCCCATTCTCCATCACGGACTCTCCCTAACTTTAACAATCCCCTCAATAGTACCTCCTCACTTCCACTCGGCTTCACTTTCGCTCTTCTTCTCGCTTCAATTCAGAACCACACATATTATATCTCCTCACCTCTTATAATCCTTATCACCACGGTCATAGGACCTTCTGACCGATACTTGCAACTTCTGTCTTCTTCATTCTACGTGTACTGACAAAATAACCTGCTGTACACCATATTCTTGCAACCTACTCCACAGTCATAGGTCCATCATTATTATAAATTCCAAGAGTATCAACCCTTAAAATATTCTATAACTTTTACTTTATTATCGTAAACCCAAAAATTAACTAACTTCAAACGCTTTGCGCTCGCAAATCTACGCTCCCCGCTCTCCGCCCGCATCTCTACGCACGCAAAATAGCAACCCCCCATGCGGGAGGAAACTCCAACCAAGCCACCATCGCCGAAGCCAACCGACGAGCCAATCAACTTGGACTCGCCAATCCGGGAGATGGAGATTCTCGAATCCGAAAAGGAGGACTTTGAGACGGAATTCGCCACGGAGACGGATGAGGAGGAAGATTAGCCACCAAAGAAGCGGAAGATCCAGACTCAAATAGTCGGAAAGCTCACGCCACTGCCAAAGACAAGGGCGAGGACATCACTGGCGCAATCAGAGAGCATCTCGAAGAAGCGGAAGAAAGTAGGATTTAGAAGTTAAATTTAGACTTTAGGGTTTTCCGGAACGGATTTTCCGTAGGTGGGCCCGTTTTCGGAATTTTAGGGATAACTTTCATTTGCATTCCGGATATCTCGGATGCATTTGTGGTTGGTTAGCTTGATTTTCGGATGTCTTTTTTCCTTTTTGTTTTTGTTTTTAATGGTGAGTAGGTCTGTTGCTCATTAATTCCATCCTTATGCAATTTCAAGTTTCATTTCACTTTCCTTACTTTAATCCGAGCTACTAAGTAGACTTTCCATGCTCTAAGTATTGTTTGGAGGACTTGAACAGTGTGTTTGTGTGTTTTGTAAGTTGTGAGGAACCGGGAAGGAGGAGTCCGGATTCCATGATTGTTTGGAGTAAGACAGTAAAAGAGGATCTGTGACGGAGCTAGGTTGGATCTGTAGGACTTGAGCATTTAGAATCTTTAAACTACTGGAACGGTAATCCGATTGGGGTAGTGAGGGTGAGGTTCCGGAACTAGAAGTAGTTCCGTGCGGAGTGTAGCAACCGCCAAGGGGAAAACCCCTGCTTACTAGAAGATCTGCCAACTACAGTGTCAACTACTTTCTCATAGATTTTCTCTTGTGTTGAATCCAGATAGTTATGCATCTGTTGTTGTAGTGGAGAGGAGAGACCAAATTATGTGTGACTTGCCTCCTGGATAGGCCATCCGGAAAGCCGAGAGGAGACGGAAACCTACTTTGTCGCAACATTTAGATATGTCGATTGTCTTAAGTTGTTTAGTAAAAGTTAGAGTGTGTGGTCAATAAGTGGTGGAGTCCTTGCCCCTTCAAAGAGTAAAAGCGGACCCCCTGAAGGTAAAACAGGGGTATAACAAACTGATGAGTGATTGTATCCGGATCCCGGAAGAGGATGGATCCGGATTAGAATCCGGAAAGAAGTAAGTTCCGGAAGAGGGGAAAGAAGTTTTGGGTTCCCTTGGGGTGTTTTAGAGATAATCTGTACAAATCCAAATTCATAGCAACATAGTAGAGTCCCTGGGACGATTTTCCGTGTCATCTAACCACAATTGTGTGTTAAAGGTGCTTACCTCTAGATTACGCGTACGACATATATTTTTCCTACTTCCTTAAGTGAATGCAATAGAAATGGCAGTTTTGAGCAATTTCTAATGGAAAGAAGTTCTTGAGACTTTAAGGTTAAACAAGGGGCCACTGCAGTCACCCTGGACACGCAGTCACCCTGGAGCCGCTGTCGTTTGGACACACAATTGCCCTGGACACGCGGTCTCCTAATACCCGCTGTCGCCCCTCCCTTGCCTTCTGACCCGCAATTGCCCTCCGTACGCGCCCTAGGGCACCATCGGGTATATAAGAGGTCGCCCATCACCCGCGTTCTCCACTCTTGGCTTTGCGCATTGTCTCTCATCCACCTTAAAGTGGCTGAGTGCTTGCTCGTGAGCTAGGGGTTGGAGTTTTAAAGGGCGTATTTTGATCATTTTGGCATCAGAGGAAGGAATATTCCTGTGTATTGCAATGGAAGAGGAGGCCCAACCTTTGCCGCCTACTGTACCGAGATCAGAAGCTGGAAAAGAGTCCAAGGCACTTTGAGGCAAGGATCGAAAAAAGAAAGGAAAAATCCACAAGAAGCGCAAGGCCATCTTGATCCATCCAAAGAGTAAGGCTTTCAAGGGTTGGAGAGATGAACCCGTGCCTTGGACTTATAAGATGGTTCAAAAATATGTGGATTGGTGCCACATCGACAAGTTATTTCCGTTGTATTGTCACAAGTTCCACATGAAGTCAAACAAGGTAAATCTTGCATATTGCAAGAACAAAGCCTTCCAGGAAAGAGGCTGCGAGGTGTAGAAGGAACTCTATGAATGCCTACAAACGTATCGAAACGACAATTTTTCTTTCTTTCTTGCAAGAATGGTGTATGTTGAAGTTGTATTGAGAAAAAAGGTGGATTGGTCAAACATTAAGGAGATTCCGATCGGGACCCATCCAGGAGAATCAAGTATTCCTTGGGCAGATGTAGCGGCGGATGTAAAGGAATCGGTGACATCGGCAAAGCTTGGGAAGTTTTTCATTTCTAATGAAAATGTAGTGTGGTCGGCGACTTCTAGCTCAAATGAACACACCCATGAATACAATGGATATTCTTTCCACAGTGACGATGACGACCTTCTCATGGAAGTCATGAACAAGGCTTTGGGCTTGGAAATGGATAGAAAGGGAAAAATGAAGGTTGGCAAGCCCATCACAATATCCCACATTGATGTGCAAGGCATAGAAGATGCAGGGCCTATGGAAGTGGAACATGTTGTTCTAGAGCGGAACTGCAGCGTTGATGGAAGTGATTTGGAAGACGACATAGAGTTGTTGAGTGTCAAGGCGGCAAGTGTAAGATTTGCTTTGCGTGAGAAGATGAACGAACTCCATCAATTAAATGAGAATGAACTCTCAGTACAAGTGGGTCCCGTTGTCGTAGATGATTTGAAAAAGCAATTGGAGGGAGTAACGAAAAGCATCAAAGAAAACAACACGCGATTTTTATTTCAGGCAACGTGAAAGTGGAAGGGTGCACTACATGGACGAGTATGTGGTATGGCAATCAAAGCGCGATCTCCTGGAACGTGAACGTTGGATTTACAAGAATGAAAGGCGAGACTTTGATGTAGCAATAAAGAAAAAAGAAAAAGAATATTGCATCGCCGCTGTTGAACATGAGCCACGTACCAATGTTGAAGAAGTAGCAAGGCTTTGTTCATTGGTGAAGCTACATACCATGAATGCAATGGCGGTACAAGAATCGCTGCGTCATTTGGAATCTGAATTTTGTTTTCACAAGGAATGGCGGAACTTTTAGATGAGTACCATAGGAAAAACAGAGGCAGAGGTGGACGCAATGGGGCCGGGTCCCATTGAAAGCGACTTTTTTTTTAGCACTTAGTGGTACTCATAGGAGCAGAGTGGGAAATTTACATTTTGCCCACCCTTGTTTGGGATGTTAGACTATCAATTACCTTGAGTAAATAAATAAATATAATATTTTGTCATTCAAAAGTGTTTATATTTCTTTTTTATGGCGTGTGTATAAAAACTTCTTAATTGGCATGTTGCCCCATATGGGCAGGGGTGAAGACATTTTATGAGAAGTATAGAGCTCTAAATTTCAAAGGATCTATGAAACTTGAGTTGTAATGTTTGTGTTAAAAAAGAATTTTGATAACAAAATGAAGATAACTTTTATAGATATGAATTGTAATCCTTGAAGGACTATGGAGTTTAGTTTGGTATTTCTGATAATTCTTTCATGCTCCATTGATACATTAATTTGAAATTTTGGCATGAATATTATAGGAATGATGGCACCCCCCATAATGTAGCTATAAAAGCTTGTTTCATGACTCCAAAAATATTGTGGACGTTAGAGCAGATTTTCAAGGATTTGCTGTGAAATTGGAGAGCGAATAAAAAAATTAACGAAAAAAATTAATTATTTTTTTTAGATTGTTTACATTGATAGCTTGGTATAGAATAAAGAAAATTTGAACTGCGGAATTTCAAATGACACCGATGAAAGTTAAAATAAGGAGTTTTATTTTGTGGACCTTGAAAGAAGGAAAAGCATTTGAATTGGTCTAACTTGTCTTTTGCTCTTTTATTTGAAAATTTCCAAATTAAAAAATAAAGAATGATAACCCATAAAAGAACGTTTAGTCTCTTGATGGATAAAAAAGATTCTGTGCAAAACTCCAAATACATGTGCTTTCAATTTTGTAAATATATCTTGGAACTTTCTTGAAGAATATTTGAACGTATCATCTTCTTAGGAATATATTTTTTTACTTGAATAAGTCCTAAAGAAGTAAGACTTATGCCAAAGAATTTAAAAACCAATGAGACTAGACACTAATAGAGTAATAGATATAATTGACCTAAATTTTCTTTCTTGTTACAAATAGATTTTCTCATACATTATATTCTTTGCTACATGAAAAGTTTTGATTAATTCTATTTTGATATTAAGTGATGTGAAAGATATGGGGGATCTTGGTTTTTGGACAATCATTTTTTTGCTTGCTACCTTAGGAATTAGTGAGTTTTAATTCTATCTTGCTAATATAAGTATTAAAAAAAATTTCAAGCTCGTATGGGCTTCAATTTAAAAAAATAATTTTGAGCATAAAAAAAAAATTGCACAAATTAATTTTATTTTCCTACACGTTGCTCTAAATTCAGTTCTTTATTATTTGGATTCAAACTTTATAACTTAGTATTGCTAGAAAACAAAAGTTAACCGCTGAAGTTCGAAGGCCTTGTTTTCTAAAAGACCACTCAAAACTAGCACTTCTATTGCAAGGTGGCGAAGGTGTTGACAACTTTAATTTTTTTCCCGGTATATCTAAATAATCATTCCGTAGGATCTTTTATCAGACTAGTATATAAATGTGTAGAAGAAATTGAAAAATGTTTTACCATGTTCATTGTAAGATATTTACATTTAAAGTGAAGTAAACGACTTTTTTTATACCTTGCTTGAATATATTTTTTGGCTTTGAATCATCTTAACCCCTAAAGTCCCAAGGCTATTTTCTGGCCAGAAACCACTGAAAACTGTCATTTCTGCTGCGTTCATCCAAGAAAAAAAAAAAAAAAAAAATTAAAATTTAACCGTAGGACCTTGTACTTCACTTGTTTAAGATCATGTGATAAAAATTTCATCAAATTTGACCGTACGGATTGGAAAATATCAGCATTCAAAGTTGGAAAGTAGTGTTTTTGAATGCTTTTTTTCCAATTTCAGCTGACTTTGGTCGCCATTTGGAACAAAAATTTACTCTACGGACTTCAAGTTTAAAATTTTTGTATTGAAGAATTGTGTTGAGAATTTATGAAAAAAATTTCAAAAAATAAACACTCAATTTGCATTCTTAAAAAAATTGTTAAGTAGATGTAGGTCCAAGATTGAATAAAAAACTAAATCATTAATAGCTCCAAGGTGGTATTGAAACACAATAATTCCAACTGTGAGATTATTCTAGCAAGAAAGAACAACCTTGTCTAATATTTTTTTTCAAAATTGTGAAAATTGCATTCAAAAATGAATTCTAAAAGTTATTTTTCCAAGAAAATGCTTAGATTGCCCGAAAAACAGGATTGTCCATAACTATTTCAATACTTGTCCAAATAGAATGAATCAAAGCTTCACACGTATATAGAAATTTATTAGTTTAGAAAAAAAAAAAATTTTGACTTATTTTGACTTCCTGTGATTTTTTTGGTGCTACCTGCTGAGTTTGGTTTGGGGCTTTTTGTGGTATAACTTTCGCTCTTGGGCACCAATTGAAATAAAAATTATATTCCCACAAAGATAATCAATTTTTCTTTCTTTAAAAAAAATTTCAAAAAATCAGAACAAAAATTCAGCCTGTAGGTTCCTGCCCAAAATCCCATTTGTCCCCCGAGGGGACAATGGGACTTTAGGGATTAACTTAGAATTTGGGCAATACTGATTTTGAATCCACTATTTTTATATGTTGAAGAATTGAATTCAGAGTTTAGTAAATTAAAAAAAAAAAAAAACTTCATTTTCACTTGTTAAGAAGTTGTTAAGAAGAAGTAAGTTCAAGATTGAAGGAAGAACTAATGTGTTAAAAGCTCTAAGATGGAATTGAAATATACTAATTTCATTGGTGAGATTGTTCTAGCAGGAGATCTGTGGTTCAATTTTTTATATGTATTGTGAACCCGTTTTCCTACTTATTAATCTCATTGTAGAAGTTACAAGATGTACGTGTTTTTTTCTAGAAATGTTGGACGACATTACTTCACCTTCAATACAAAGTAGAGAAGTCTACAATTTCAATTTTAGGCACATTGAACTGGCAATTGGCCAAGATGATGAATCTAAAATTTTTGAACAATGTACTTGAATAAATGAAGCAAAAAATAGTTTGGATTGGATTTGTTTAGAATTAAATATTGATGAAGATTTCCAAATTTTGTAAGGATGGCCTCATTTTTAAACAAGAAAGGCAAGATAGTATATATTGAAAACCAAAGCAATATAAAATTGTAGTACATAAGTATAAATTATAAAACAAAGCCATAGAACTGGAATCGAAGAAGAAAAACAAAACTACTAAACACTGCTTGCCATTGCTAGTGTAGATATAGTATGACCATATGCTAGGGGCCTTACAGCACGTATACTATTACGCAAAAAGATGTTGACGTAAACAAAGAATAAAAATGTTTAGATGATAACATCTGTGTCGTTTTGAGAACCACTTCCTTCGCCATGTTCGTAGGTGGATGACTCCCCAACACCAAGCTTACGCTTGGCACAAGTTCGTGAAGCTGGTCCGTCCGCCTTCAAAATGGATTCCAGGACGTTGGAATTCTTTAGAGCTTCGAGGGTCTTTGTGGTCTTTGGAGAGTGTTCTTTGGAGAGTGTTCTTCCAACAAATAGTCGAGGGCTTGAGTTTGGTAATAAGGCCCGTATACAGAGTCTAAGTAAGACATGCTGTCCAATTCATCCATGGAGGCCGTTGCATCTTGATTGGCCACCCTCAGTCCTTGAAAATTTCAACAGTGTCGTTGTGGATGAGGACCCCAATTGAAGGTTCCGGAGCTCTTATTGAAATATTTACCAAGGCACTGGTAGAAGAATACCCTCCTCCCTTCGCCTTGTGGCCCTTTTCCCATCAGCTTGACTCCAACTGTGACAATTTCTTCTAGATCTGTTTTCCAATTCAATTGGGAACTAGCAACTCCCTTTTCCAAATCATGGTTTCCTTGTCTCCAGCTCCAGAGCAAATCTCGGCCCCACATTTTGGTGTCTTCTGTTGTATCACTGCTGTATTCCCAAGAAGGAGGCATGTAAGTCGTCAAGTTGAACATGGTGTACAAACGATCATGGAACGGTGCCAAACACGGAACGCAACGACATTTAATCAAACAGTGCGTGATGAGACACTGAGGATGGTACACATGTGTACATGATCCAAGTGCCCAGCCACCTTCGGGGCCAAATTGCTCTAGACATATGGAACATTTGGTGTGGTCCAAAACAAAGGGTGAAGGATGTGGCCATAGTAGCTTTTTTTCCTCCACTTCGATATAGCTGGACATTTGTTTTTTGTGGTCCCAACCATTTTCTGTCCAATCAATGTCGATCTTGTTCGCCAAGTCCATGTTAGTGGGGAACATGTCCTCCATCAATGCCCATGACGTGAGATCGCACTCTCGTTTAGGCTCTTGTGCAACGAAGTTTCTTGAAATTTTCTCCAATTCCTTTGCAACTTGTTGTGGTCTGTCCACTAAGAAGATGCATGCGACCTTCCAATGATAGTATGTGGCCCCCAACTGTGACAACCGATCTCGAAGCATTCTGTTTTCTTTTTCGAGGTCCAATCTCGACTGCTGTATAGAATGAGGAATCACAGGAAACGAGAGTGAATCTTGGGTCTCCTAGAGATCATTTGTGGTAGTATCTTCTATGATTGCTGTAAAAAGCGCATTTGGAGTCATTGAAGAATGTTTGGCACGCTTGGCAAGAGGAGAATGGTGAAGCAAATCATCGGTGAGGTCACCTACAACCTTGTCCAAATGATGTGAATCCGGCTCAAAAAAGGCGTCATCCATGTCCGACAAAGTAAAAGTGTCTTGTACTTTGTCTCTAAGGCGTTGCAGTTCTATAGATTGTTGAGAGAGGAGACAATTTTTGTGTTCACACTCAGATTGCAACTTTCTGACATTGCTTTGCAGCAAAGCAATGGTCATGTCCTTGGTCTTTAGGAGATCGAGAGCCTTAGCTAGAGTCATAGTATTGTCAATTCGACTCACTATAGATTGAGGGATGGAAGCACGGACAACTACTTCCATGGGCATGTCATCGTTTGGACCAAATTTGAAAACGTTGTTGGCATCTTATGTTGGCAACGGTGGGTCTGGACCTGCTGCTGAAGTTGATCATGACCCAATTTGCGCGATTGAACATTGCACCTTTGGGAGGTTTTTCACTCTCTGACCTTGTGACGCTAAACGGTTCTTGTCATTTTCAATCTGAACTTCGGTGGGGCCCATAGTGTCCACAGTATCTTGTGCTATCTTTGACTTCCGCGTACCGTCAAAATCAGGATCTTCTCTGGAATCATCACTGTGAACTTCAGTAGCTATTCTGTTTTTAGGAGCACTTTGAATAGGTCCAAGTCCCCCGTCTGGAAAAGCCATAACACCTCTTGGTATTAATTCGCTTGTTGGATGTGCCACGTACGTAGTTTCCTTGATTGTACTCCAATCGACGCCCTTTTTTAGGGCCACCTCAACATATGCTCCTCTAGCGATGAAGAGAAGTACTTTATTTTTGTCTATGTTGGGTTTTTTATAAATAGCCTGCCACAATTCTATACACCTTTGAGTGAACTTTGGATTTTCATAATGCTTCAGATTTGCCTTGTTAGTGTGACGGTTGTGATAATGGCGCCACGCCGGAAACATCTTGCTGATGTGACACCATTCGATGTAGTCTTTGCAGGTCTGCATTGTCCATGGCTTTGGCTCCTCATTCCACCCTTTAAAAGCAATGTGATTTTCACTATTCAATACATGTAACCGCTTCTTATGCATGGTGCCCCTGCGCTTCCGAGTCCTGTCTTTGGCAGCCTTCCTGAGGTAACCAGGAGTGCGCGTTGTCCGAGGGAGAGGAAGTGACCCATCATTGTTGCCTCCGATAGCCATGGGATCTCTATACGTCGAGAGCTTGCAATAATACAAGCTTGGATGAATGAAGTAAGAAGTAAATATTCAACACAAGGATCACGCATGTAGCCACTAAAGGATACAAGACAGAGAGCTAAAGTGGAGAATGAAGGTGAAGAAAACCGTATGGGCGCATGGATATATAGGTGGGCGAGCACGGGTGCACTTTTTTTAAAGACGCGTTCTGGGTGACTTCAGGTCCAAATGGGGCAACTTCAGGTCAAATGGGGCGACTTTGGGTCCAAGAGGGGGCAACCACGGGTCTGAGCGTCCACCCGAAGTTGCCTCAACCGCGGTCTCCTTTACCCGCATTCTCCCATACCCGTGTTCTCCTACCCGCGGTCGCCTACACCCGTGTTCTCCTATCCGCGCTTGCCCCAACCCGAGGTTGCCCTTATACGAAGTCGCCCCTACCCGCGGTCATTGTGTACCTGCAGTCGCCCGTACATGTCACACCCTTATGCGCCCCTAAATGTGCCACGCGGACACCACATGGCATCCACGTGGCTTAGGTAAAAGGAAGGTAATTTTTTGAAAAGTCAAAGGTAAATTTGACTTTATGTGACGTCGCGAAGGGTTTATTAGATGTTGTGTGACGTCTGTCTGTCGCGATGTCGCCAGGTCCGACAGAACAACCCTGGTTGACAGAGCAAATGGCTTGCCTAGTGAAAGGACAAAGCCAACAAGCTCATCCAAAGTTTCACAAATCAGGTTCGCATTCAATTGGAGTTTGGTGCAACCACTGTGGTCAATTGAATCAAACTCCTACATTTTGTCCATTGTTCAAGGACAATCCACCTCCACCACGTCCACGAGGACCAGCCGAGTCATATCGACATCCAAATGCCCAAAACCAAGTACGATCCAACAATCATTTTGACAGGGCTCAATCTACTAGATGTCCCACTTGTAAAAGTTCACAAGGTTTAGGTCAATGTTGGATAGAAAACAATGTGATTTGTGAGCGTTGTGGTGATCACTACCCTACAATCCATTATACCACTTTGACAAAGTCATTCTACTAGAATTTCCTAAAGCAGACTATGCCAAACATGCTAGAAAAAACCAACGAGGTATTTGTTTTACAGAGATTAGAGAAGCAACTGGCCCACCTAATATGTATTATGATCATTCTAACAACCATCAGACTCAAAATCCACCTGCTGCAATACTAACAAACCAAGGAGTCATTCCATTACTGCCAACTCAGGATATACAAGATGCTAGATTTATAGCAAATCAGGAATGTGAAGGCTTTAGAGTCAACGAATTTGAAAATCCTTTGTTTGTCGGGGTTGCCAGTTCAAATACCATAGACATCCAAAAATCTCTACCTGCATTGGTAGTTACCAAAGGAGGCTCCAAAACCAGTCTTACTCCTTTGTTGAATCTGAAGAGATTCAATCTCTAGATTCTAACTTCTATAGTAGCTTACATCTTCATTCTTTCCAAGATTCCCCGCAATTCTCTGGTTTGCAGAGTACATTGAAGGAAACTACCAAAGAAGTGAGATTCAATGAAAATCTCCCCACAAAAACCAAATTGAATGAAAATGAGTTTCAATTCATTCAAGCAAGAACTCCTTTTCATCCACCAAGACCTACATCTAGGGCTAAAATAAGAAAAAGTAGTAACCCTTCTTCTTCCTATAATCTATGGGATGATCTGTCTAGAGCAAAAGCTAACATTTCTTTTGGACAGTTGATCAGCATAGCATCAATGTTGCGGAAGCAGTTCAAGGAGGGTGCTACAATTCTTAGAGCTCTAAAAAGGGTAGGACAAGTCAACCAGATAGAACCTTTGCCAATGTTCAATCAAGTTGATGCTGACCTAAAAGAACCAAAAGCGGTGGTTATGAAATCTAAAACAGACCTTCGGAAGTCTAAAGAAACCTTTGAGCCAGTAGAAATTGAGGTTGAAATTTAGAATAAGATTATTACCAAAACTCTAGTGGATGATGGAAGCGGGGTTATATCCTGCATTCACTATGCATAAATTAGGCTTTGAGATCACTCATCCATCTTTTGTTACTTTAAAATGTGTTGATCAAAAGTCGGTCAAAATCCTAGGTCAGAATAAAGATCTTAAGATCCAATCCGAAGGGGTAGATTATGTTGTTACTTTTGAAGTTTTAAGGAGATGATAAGATCCATTGGTTACCCTTGTTTAAAGCTATTTAGGCGGAACCCTCCACCGATTTGGAAACAATAAAATGTATTGGTCCTGGTTATACAATTACGTTGACGATGGAACAAACCAACAGTGGCTTCAAGACCATCCTCGCTCTAATGATGATGCATATGTTATTAGGGAAGTACCCTCTAGTCCAATAGCAACTGAAGGTACTAGAAGAGTACCGATTTAGCTCTCTGATGATACTACAGATAAGCAACATCCACCTGCACGTGAATCCATTCTTTAAAGTAGTTCTCTTCTCCTTTCAGAGACTCCCATTGTTGCCATAGAGGAGATTAGTTCTTCTAAGGTGATTACTCCAATACCATTTTGTTTGGGAGGGCCTTATAGAAAAGAGGAGTGCCAAAGATGTGTAATACCATCGGAAGTTCAACAATGTATATCTAATCAAACCTTGTCTCTTCCAATTAATTGCCACTAGTCCAAAGACTAGGATCTTTCACTTGCATTGACTATAGGGCAACCATCTTCATCTCTTGGAGGTCCAAAACGTAAACGGGTTTTTTGTAAGCGTAAAGACCGTCAAAACTTTAAGCCTTATCCAATTGTATCTACTAATTCTTGTATAGATAGTCATGTTGCTATCAAAGACTTTCCTATTGGTTGCAATCCTCCTACATGGTGGATACCAGGAGTGCATGGCAAATGGGGGAGAAGATATTGGTATACCAAGTGAAGAGCAAGCCATCCTATCACTTTCAAGAACAAAAGAGGTATCTATTGTTTGAATTAAGGTATTCCCTTATGGAATATACAACGCCTCAACGAGTCTATAATAAAAGATCATGGAAACGGGAAGCTCAAAAGACATAGGGGAAGCAACAACTCTATTTCCCAAAAAGTTGAAGGACCACCCGCCAAACATTCAAGACTTGCACATTTTGGCTATCAAAATTCATGCTGCAAAGACTCTTCTCAGAACAAGTTCTACCCTTGCCATAAAACCAAGTGAAAAGAAAGATATAGAGGTTCTTCAAGATGGAAGTGAATGTGGACTTGTATCCTTTGTAGATGACATTTCTATAGAAAATGTCTATCATTTTGAGATTGATGGCACTCAAGATGTATCTTTGGATTCCATCCTAACAGAAAAAATTCTTCCTAATCTACATTTTTGTAGAACCTCGGAAAGTCTCTAGGTAAAAACTGACCTACCTACCTATCCCTCAATACCAAATGATTGGTACCATGGTCTTAGCGATCCTATCCATATTCAAGATTCTGACTGGAAAGAGATAGATGTCTCTTTTCTAGAAGAAAAACAAAAAATGATCAAAGTAGAGGTACATCTTGAAGGGGAAGAATTAGACAATTATCGGTCTTTAATAATGGAATACCGAGATGTATTTGCATGGTCTTATTGAGAGCTAAAAGGTGTAACCCCTCACATTGTTGAGTACCCCATTCCAGTAAAACCGGATACGATTTTGGCTAGACAAAGGCAGAGGCGAATGAATCCAGCCCTTTAATTGATAATTAACCCCTAAAGGTCAAAGATTATGTTTTCACCAAAATCGCTCCAAAACTGCCATTTCTAATACAAGTACCAAACTTTGAAAAAAATAACACTCTTAGAAAAATGTAATTGTAGGATCTTGTAATAAACTAGTTCAAGAAGTTGTGGAAAAAATTTCAGAAATTTCCACCTTGTGGATTGCAAGATAATAGCGTTTGAATTGACAAAAATGCTTTTTTGTCCCTACAAAAATATGGGTAGCTGCACTTCACAGGGTTACACTTTAATGAGAAAATGTCCAAAATGGTGGTTATTCTTTGGATTCATTCTTCAAGGAAAGTTGGCTACATGCTTGAAAATTTTCAGATCATTTGGAATTGTAAAACATATAGGAAAAAAATAGTAATTAGAAAGAGGTAGAAAATGATTCAAAACACTAAATTGTTAAGAATTTAGATATGGAATTGAAAAATGTCAATCTCAATGGTTGTAATGTTGTAATAAACAATCTACACCCAATGTTTTTATTTTTTTTCAAAAATAATGGAAACTGAGTTAAATAAAGGACTTCAAAGTTTATTTTAAATTATAGAAATTCCATAACTACCCTCAAACTAAGAATCCTCATAACTCTTGACTCATTAACCAAAATGGAATGATTAAAAGCTATCCGCATATGTATAAATCTAAAAAATAAATTTCAAATTTTTATGTTTTTTAAAAGTGTTTTTTGAAGAATTTTTTTGAGCTTCCCGGGCTGCCCGCTGAATAATAAAAATGACATATCATGCAATAACTTTTTATCCATGTAGTCAAAATTTATGAAAATTGTTGGGCCTTAAAGCTACTCCTTGGGCACATCTTGTGTGAAAATTTCAACGGAAATGAATAAAAATTCCGTTTGTAGTGAGCTGCCCAAAATCGCTATGTTATCAAAAAACAGTTTTTGGTCCTTTAGGGGTTAAAGCAGAAATTGGGCGTTTATTGGAAACCAAGTTCATTCGACCTATAGAAATCACACATTAGATTTCTCCAATGGTCTTGGTGTAGAAGAAAAATGGAAAACTCCTAGTGTGTATGGATTACCGCCAACTAAACAAACACTCAGAAAGACCATTTTTCCCTTGGTTCCTTTCATCAACACCATCATGGATGAAGTGTCCGGTAACGAGTTATTCACCTTCATAGATGGATACTTAGGCTACAATCAAATTTTGATAGCTCCAAAGGATTGGTCCAAGACAGCTATGGAGAACATTTATCTATGTAGTAATGCCCTTGATCTTTGCAATGCACCATCCGCTTTCCAAAGGGTGATGAGTCTTGCATTCTCTAATTTACTACACAAATCAATGACAATATACATTGACGACTTTAGCACCCAGTCCACTAGTAAGGACCATCTTCCGCTAGTAAAAGAGTGCCTTATACGTTGTAGACGAACTGGAATCGCTTTGAACCTAAACAAACTATTTCTAGGGGTTAAAAAGGGAGTTTTACTAGGCTATGTGGTATCTAAAGATGGAAAAATGGCTGATCCCGAGAAGGTTAATGTTATCATAAACCTTCCAACACCCAAGGACGTCAAAGGTATTCAAAGGGTCTTTGGACATGCACAATATTATCAAGAATTGATCAAGGATTTTGCTACTCATACACAACTCTTGACCAATTTGATAAGAAAAGTCGATCAAATTTGACTGGACACCCTTGTGCCAACAAAGTTATGATGAGCTTAAAAAAAGGTTGGCAACCGCCCATGTCCTCAAACCTCCTAACTAGAACCAAGCACTTCATGTTTACTTTGACGCTTCTGCATTAGCAGTAGGCGCTACTTTGTGTCAAGTTGCAAAGGAAACAAGGAAAGAACATCCAATAGCATTCTCTAGTCGCCAGTTAACATTAGCGGAGTGCAATTACACTACCACTGAAAGAGAATGTCTTGCAATGATTTTCTCGATTAAGAAATCTATATAAGAGATCTGCTCGCTAATACAATGGTCTTCTTTGTTGATCACATGGCCATTAAGTACATTGTAAACAAGGCAGAAGTGAGCGGTAGATTAGCTTGATGGGTTTTATTACTAACAGAGTTTGACTACACAGTAGAGTTTAAACCCGGGAAAAAACATGAGAGGGTTGATCACTTATCACGGATATCTGTGGAATTGGGAACTGAAGAAGTTAACGATGACTTCCTAGACAAACGACTCTTCACTGTTAGGGCTATGCCAACTTGGTATGAACATCTTGTACAATTCTTGAACATCCAAAAGTACCCTAAGGGCTTGGAAAAAAATGAACGTCGAAAAATTTGGGTCAATAGCACCTACCTTGCCCTCATTGATAATAGATTGTACCGCCGTGGTATTGATGGCATACTACAACGTTGTGTCTCTTATGACGAGGTCTCATCCATCTTAGAGGCATGTCACAAAGGTGTATGCGGAATCTACTTTTTGGAGCGACTGACATCTCAAAAAATACTTTGAACTGGATACTTTTGGCCCACTTAGTTTGCAGATGCGGAGGCTCACACGAAAAGATGCGATGCCTGTCAAAGGTATGCCCGCAACAACACACGACTAGATCTTCTTTTCCACCCTACGCTATCCATTGCATCCTTCAAAAAATAGGGTATTGACTATGTGGGGCCATTTGCTCTCATCTCATCACAAAGAAACCAATACATCATTGTAGCCATGGAGTATTTGACCAAGTGGGCAGAAGAAAAGGTAGTGAAGAAAGCAAATGGGAAGTAGAATGCTATTTTTCTCTATGAAAACATTATCTCTCGCTTCGGATGCCCCAAAGTCTTAGTCAGCAATCGAGGAATTCATTTCCTCAATGAAACAATCAAGTACATGACAAAGATGTTTCAGATCAACCATCGGAAGACAACATCCTACCATCCGCAAACTAATGGACACACAAAAAGGATCAACCAAATCCTAGTCCGCATCCTTTGCAAGACTGTCTCTGATACTATAAGAGTTTGGAACATCAAACTGATTCCAGCTCTATAGGCATACCGCACCGCTTATAATGTCACAACACAAGCCATCCCTTTTTCCTTAATGTATGGGATTGTGGCTATTTTACCCATTGAATTTGAAATCAAGTCATTACGCATCGCAGTTAATGAGAGGTTGGACGACACTGATTCCCTACAAGATCAACTAGAGCAATTAGAGGCCCTAAACAAAGCGCGAAGGTCGACATCTCAGCACGTTGAAGTCATCCAAAGACAAAGAAAAGTAGCCTTCAATAAGAAGAGTAAGGTATGTACTCTTGAACCTGGTATGAGGGTTTTGGTCCAAGGTGTGAGAAAGATGGAGTTTCCAAGAAAATATGATGCCCTATGGACTGGTCAATATATCATCAAGGAAACCTTTTCTAACAACTCACTTCAGCTTAAAAACTTGGATGGTTCGGAATTTCCAACCTGAACTAATGGGGGCCGTTGTAAGGAATATAGGGTGTAAAGATGTGAATTATACATCCAATTGTGGTTAACACCTTCATTTTTTTATTTTTTATTTTTTCAACTTAGTAGATTTTACCAGTTATTTTGTTGTTGAGAGAAAATGTAAAAGCTATATATGCCTCCAAACAAAAACAAAAACAAAATAAATAAATGATTATACATTAATATACAAAACAAAAGTAAAAATGTAATGTTTTTCATTGAAACTTTTGGTTGCAAAACCTTTTAGATAGTCAAGTAGGGTAGAAAGTGATTTTTGTAAAATCTTTAAGGATAAGTTTTCCATCTACCATTGTCAAAGGATAGCGTACAGATAAAGCTACCAAAGCTTTCCATCAAAGGTTCTAAATGTAAAATAAAAATATTAAGATATCACAATCTTGAATCTTCCTCACTACATTGTTGACTATAAAAAGCAATTGGAGTTGCTAGGTTTTTGCAACTTTGGCGCTAACACTAGATGTAAGACTAGTCAAGCTTTTATATCTTGTCTTTTTCAATACACAACCTTGGTATATAAGCAGAGGGGGGACCCTTGGTTTCTATACTAGAGGTTGTATTGTTGCAGGTATAGTAGGTTAGCACATGGATCTTGGAAGGCATCAAGCTCCGTTGGTCTTACCAATTATTACTTTCAACATCCGCATATTCTATATAGAGAAGCTTAGTTTAGCGTAGTATATCTTCATTCGCTTCAGTCCAGGGGTCCTTGAACAGATCTTGCAACGTTTTTGGCATGCATACTTACCCATCGTCACCTATGGTGACTTGTGGGACTGTGTCATCTACATACTAATTTGAATATTGCCTTGAGTGATTTGAGAGGATCCTAGCACAAGGTGCTACTCTCTTTCTCTATACCCCCTTTCTACCTCACTTTTAGTCCAAACTCACTCCGTTGAGGGAAGAAAGTGGTTTTGAAAACTTTTTTGGCTATAGATCCAAGCCAACTCCATTTGGAGCAAACATTACTTGCAATAGAGATTAGTACAAACTAAGAAAACATGTCAAGCCAAGAGGTTGATGGTCTTGCGGCATCGGCTATGGCATCCCTTAAACAAGAAGAGGCAACCATGATCCAAGTCTCGATTGAACTAATGCTACCGGAGAGACCGGAGTCACACCAAAACTTGGTGGAATCCACTGATGAGACTCCAGCGGAACCATTCCGCACTCAGATTCCAAGTGAATCTTTGCCTCTTTCACCACTACCAAATGCAAGAAGAAGACCACAAGACGAAGAAGTGCAGCCTGGGCAAGAATTTCCTTTGCACCGGAGGCCTCTTGATCAAGAAATATTAGGTCACTGGTTGCTAGCAGCCCAATCTATGTTGATTTTCTTGGATAATCATGTGGACAGTGCAACTGGGTTGCAGACTATGTTTGAAGGCTAATATGATGCTATGGACGACTTTGCCACTATAACTTGGACACCAACGGAATTTGGCCATCTCTTTGAGGTTAGGGATCCATTGATGCCATTTGACCAAGCACGGCGGGCAGCGTATATATTGGAAGTGATGTTGCAGCTTCTTGCATTCCTTGGAATGTGAAGATGCGATAACTTGCTCAAAAGAAAAACAAAACAAACCTGCTACAGGGGTATTTTTACGCCTGACACGACTCACCGAATGTCTCCAGTTGTCGGAACTTGTTGGCAATGGTTACGAGTTACCGATTGACTTTCCGGTGACAATGGTTTGAACCCGAGGCCGGTTGGCGCTACCTCTTGGAGCTAGTGAAAAAGGCAAGAAAAACATCTCCGAGAACCACAAATGGGGACACCTTTTGTAGCTCCTAGTATTGAGGTCTTGGACCACTCTCCCTTCTTCTTTTCTTTATAATTTTTCTTTTTTCAATCTCTTAGTCCAAACTCACTCCGTTGAGGGAGTAAGGCTGGTTTGAAATATTTTTGGCTATAGGTCCAAATTTGTTCTATCAAATGAAGAGATGGGTTTTCTCTTCTACTTTCTATCTCCCCCTAATAGATCCAAGCTCATTCCATTGAGGGCGGAGGGATGGGTTCTTAATATTTTTTGTCTATAGATCCAAATCAACTTTGATTGAGGGAGATGAGAAACAACAAGAAAAATCTAAAATAAAATCTAAAATCTAAAATAAAATAAAAATAAAATAAAAATAAAAAATGAAGAAAACAGAGTGCAAAAAATAAGTTATGATCAAAAGTCATTTGTGGATAGTTGTAAGATATTGATTGCTCACATATTGATACAACTTCATTTATAGTCAAGACATATAAGAATTCACCTTGTGGTGTGTTTCTTAAGTCCAATGACTTAGATAATAGAAGTATTCTTTCATAATGGTGTAGTACTAGAGGAAATCGACCCAAATCTTATAGTTCATATTGTAATACCACCCAAGATATGAGTTAGATTCCTAGTATGATCGCTAATTTTTGAAAGGATTGACATTGTGTCCATGGATAGCAAGAGGCTTCTAAGTTCTTATGATTGAAATCATACCTAGAAGGCCGCCATATGTGAGTCCCATATTCATCACTTGGGACTCATGTTTTATTTTTTTGCGATTTTTGCAAAATAAAGTTAGTAAAAACCTACAAAAAGTCATAAAAAGAATGTAAAGCCACAATAGGTATGTCACATGCCAAAATAGCATTTGGTCCCTTATAGGTTAATTTTTCCTAAATAAACCCAATTTCTACTTGTACATAGGTTAAAAACCAAAAAATTAGATAAATAGCAAGAATAAAGTAAATCTAGCCGAAATCAACCAAGCCTACAATGCATATGACATCTTATGGCTAATATTGGTTTGAGGGAATACGTTGAAGTCCTAATTTCATTCCCGGAGATAAGTTTCATTTTTCCCATAGTATTGAAGAAATAGCGAAAATCCCAATTGTTGGCCTACAGGAATTACAAATTCAAGATGGACCCGTAAGAAGAATCTACAGGTGGAATATAGATTTCTAGGGTGGAAATCACATTTGGAACTCAACGGCAAAAACGATTTGCCAGGATTCTCTTGTATGTGAAAGAATTTCTAGTTGCCAAAATTAAAAGGAGAAGGCGGAATTTGATTCTCCTCTGACCCGTGTGCAAAGTAAAAATATGAGCTTGCAAATCCTTTGTAGAATTCCATAAGAGGTTCCATAAAAAGTTTCGGAATTTCCTATAACCCTTCCAAACGGTCAACCACCAAAACCTACAATGGAAAATTCCTGGAAATTATCCAGGTTGCGGTAAAATCTCACTAAAATTAGAATAGATTTTTTTATGCTAATAAGACGCCTCAACAAGTTCCAAGGCATTTCGATAGCCAGAAGACCCAAAACTGGCAAGATCCTCTCTAATCTAGCAAATTTGAAGTTGACCGTGAAGTTGACCGGCGTATCGGAAGCATACAAAGTCAGAATGAGGCCCAAGTTAGGTCTTTTCCTACTCCCTCATACCTACTTAAAATCCTAGGCTAGTTACTTTCCTTAGATTGGTCGAACTCCAAAAGTTGGATTTCTTACCCTTTTGTGGTTTCTAGTTGGCGCTAGCTTTTAGTGGGTTTTTAGAGGATGAAAAAAGAAGTGAGGAAATTACAAGAATTGAAAATGGCCTTCTGAAGCCAATGGCACCATCTGTTTGTGATTTGGAGTCCTTTTCCAAAAGTTAGAGTTTTGAACCAGCATAGAAAGTCAAAACTTAAAGATTAGGATGAAAATCTTAGTTGATAAGATTACAGCATAGAAATTGAAGGGAGGTGAGAAACCTTGGGAAAGTATTTAAGGGGGGTCATTCTCTTTTCATTCCACCTCTTTTAGCCATTTTTTTGGCTTTGTAAACACGTTGGTCCATTAAACATGGACTTTTGGCCATTTAAGGCCCGAAGTTGTAAACGTGGTGTTTTTAGAGCATTTCAAGCTCTTTCTGTTGCTATTTTGTAAGCTCTAAAGGACATTGGAGTCCTTTCAAGTCTTGTTTATTGTCCTTGTACTTGTTTTGAAGTTTTTGCCAAAGTTTGGGTGATATTTTGGTTGTACTAACTCTAGTTTTGGTGTATTTGTTGTTCTTTCAAGTTTTTGTTTATGACTTGAGCATTTCGTACTAATCCTAGAGGATTCTTACCTTATGACTAGCAATGCCGCTTAGGAAACACCTTTAGCTTGTTATAATTATGATTTTTTTTACTAACTTCTTGTACTAGTGCGTCTTGGGAATACTTGCTATACTAACACTAACACGTTTGTTCCATTTGTCCCATTCGAGACAGCGGAGCTTTGATTTTGAGTATATAGAAGTTGATAAAAATTTAGAGTGTTTCCAAAATAACGGCGGAGCTTTGATTCTGATCTCTAGGATTTGATAGGAACTTAGTAGATTTTAGGAAATACGGCGAAGCTATAGCCTTCTATACTTAGAATTTTGGAGACATTGCAAAACATGGCGGAGTTTTAAACTTAAGAGTAGATAGACTTGAAAGATTGCCCACCACAACCGGCAAAACTTTGTGTAAATTTAAGTAGACTTCTTCACATATTTATAAATATGGTGAAGCTTTGAACCCTCCTCCTCTTACTTTGTAGCTAAAACTCTCTCTTAGAATTTAGATCCTATGTGGGTTTTTTTTAAATTCTCCTAAATTTTCGTTTAAATTTGTACACTTGTCATGAAAATTTCTCCAAAAGTCCAAATTAGTGTTAGTTTGGGGACCAGCCCTTGTCTAGCCCCTCTAGGGTAGCCAAATCTCCAACAAGGAGACCTGGCCAGGCCCCAAGATTGGGTGGTCAAGTCTCGGCCCAGTTAGGCAAGCTATGGGACTAGGTGGCCAAGCCTCGGCTCGGCCCAGTTAGTCAGTAGGAGTAGGGAGGAGCGGCCAGGAAGGGGGATTTTATCTCCCCCTACCAACAAAGCAATAAAATTGTTTTTATTTATTTATTTTTAATTTTGTTTAGTTATATTTTAAGGGAGAAGGGAGAAGAGAAAGGAGAAGAACAAAAAAAATTAGAAGAAGAAGGAAGAAAACAAAAACTTAGAAGTTAGAAATAGTGAGGAAAAAAACAACAGTTAGAGGGAGAAATTAGCCACTAGGAGGAAGAATTTGCAACTCTATACTCACCACTCTTTCTCTCATTAGCAACTACAACTACAAGAAGAAGATCTATAGTTCAAACCTCCAATTTCGAACAAGTCAGAGTAGTTGTATTGAGTTTTTTCCAAGTTTTAGACTCAAATTAGTGTACATCTAATCTAGAGCTTTCTTAAAAAATCTCAAACATAGAATTTGGAGCTAAACTGAGCCAGATATGGCTGGATGAAGTTTGGTAGTCAAATTGGATGAAGTTTAGTAAGGTTTAAAATTTAGGAACAAAACTTAAAACTTAGATAGAGTTAAGAATCTACATTTTAGAACAAAAATTAGAATTTAAATTCCAAATTTTAGATTAGGAGAAATTAGTGGATGAAGTTTTAATAACCAATTACAAGTTAAAACTTCATCTATTGATACCTTTTTATAAAAAAACTCCAATTACTTAAAGTATGAACATTTTGGAAAGCTAAAAAGAAGAGCTCCAAGAGTAACTCAATTCAAATCTGAAAACAATAAAACTCTAAAAGTTAGAGTAGAGGTTAAATGAAGAAGGATTAATGAGATTAAGACAAGCAACAAAGTAAGATTAGAAAGTTAGAATTAGGAACTCAAAGAAAAACCATAAAGCTTTCCATAATCAGTTTGAACTTTGAAAACAAGTTAAAAACAAGGAGGTTATCAAAAGATGAAGTCTTAGACTAAGGTTGGATGAAAACTTAGGATAATCATCCAAATTAAACAAAACTTAGAATATTGGCATAAGTAACCTTCAAAAACTCATACGTGAAGTTTCACCTCATTTCAATAGTTAGAACTCTCAAAAACCATGGATGAAGCTTGATGAACCAATTAAGCGGTCCAAACTTCATCCCTCCATAACTTTCACTAGGAAAGTCAGATTGGGGTGATCTTTACACTTTGGAAAGGGCAAAGAGTTCTCTACAAGTTAGGATGGATAGTTAGGGTCTGACCTAACTTTCATGGAAAAAACCACAATGACCTGAGTAATTGCCAAAAGCCTCAATTAAAACCAGTTTAAACCTATGTTTTGAGTTCATTCTATTACTTGAGGCACTTAGATACTACAAAAGATCCATTGCTTAGAAGGCACAGTGGACCAACGATTAGGCACCCTTTAGGATAAAAATTCACATAGAACTAGAATCTGGTTGTGCACGTTGATTTATCAAGGGTGGATAAAAAAGCACTCACACGCCTAAGCCTATTCATACTGATAATTAGGTGCTAGTTTATGATAGTAGTTTGAATAATCAATTTAGTATGGCAAGAAAATTTACAAAGAGGTGGTTTGGTCTTAGGTTGCTAAACTAGTCTATGACAATTTTACATATTTATTTTGAGAGTTCGATGGGATGGAATTGAAGATTCCAATTGCGGATAAATGAATTAACATTTTTTGAAAAAGACTTGACTATCATTCTTCTAACAAGTTTGAAGATGACAAGCTTGACATTGAAGATAGAGGAGATGATGTGAAGGTAACATATAAGGAGTTGAAGATGAAGAATGTGAAAAATCTCAAGATTATCATGGCACCGAAGACTTGTATACGGCCACATCATTTCTTAATTAAATTGGCACATTCTAAAGGATGTGCAAATTTACAAAGGATGGATGTCATGATGTGGGCCATCTAATGCTTGAAATGATGTCTTAATTGTTAGGAAAAAGTGTTTATATTAGAAGTTTAGTGTCAGAAGTTGTTGGTGTTAGAGACTTGATGTTAGGAGCTTGGTGTTAGTTGTTTTGATTGTAGCTGTCTGCTAACCGGTTGGTTAGTAGTTGATACTAGAATTAGTGGGATTAAATTAGGGCCAGCTGCCTTGGGGTTTGTAGAGTCTATTTGAGGCAAGGGATAGTCTTTTGTTTGTTTCTATCTCTCTTTCTCTCTTATTTTGGTGGTTTGGAGGTGTAGAAGAACACTTGAAGTGCAAACTATGTAATAGCTATAGAGTTTTATGTTGAAGGAAACATTTACGTAAAGGATTATGTATGGTATTTGGATAAAGTGTCATATCTAAGCAAGTTTTTAATTTTAGATCTTAATAGGTTGATCTAATATGATTCCAGGTTTGAGATCCAGAACTATTATGAAGAAGGAGATATGAGGCCGCAAAGTAGAAGTGTTTGAAATCTAAAGTAACCAGGGAGAATGCATTGATGTGCCTAGATCTTATTGAGTTTGCTTTACGGATATAAAATTTGGAGATACATTCTTTACTTAACTTATTTCTTGTGTTAAAATCTTGATTTCTATGCATTTGGGATCTATGAGCAATGCACAAAAGTACAACCGGAGTAGAAATTGTAATTAAGCAAAGTCAAAAGTGAAGAAATGTTCCTGCAAATTGCAAAATATCTTGGATTACAATGAAATTTAGTATATAAAAATTTGATAAGTTTATCTAATATGTAGAAAATTTTCAATGCATTTGAAAAGATTATCCATAAGATATAGTAGACCAAAGGCAGTTATGCCGATTTTAGGATTGTAATGAGAGTTATAAGATTAGTATTTGGATAAATGGGAGTTTGAGATAGGATTTCTAAAGGTTTTTTGAGAACTTAAGGGTAGAAACTGTTTCCACACAAAGTATCACTGTAGCAAAGGCCTTGTGTTAATCTAAACTTACTCACTAATTATTGTGACAATCTCATTTATGACTCTGAGCTCAAAATCTAGCTTTCGTCATTTTGGTGTCATAAGTGTCTTAAATGATTGGTTACATAGTCATAAATGATAGTCATTCATAGTCTATTTTGTACTAGTGGCCAAATGCATGTCTAGATCCTTATTGTCTTGATGTCCAACTTTTGGAGCTACCCCTTAATCACCCATTTTTCTTACAAAGGAAGATTCATCAGTTTAGGATTGACTTTGATCACTTTGAGTCAAATCAAAATATTCTATTGGTGTCAAATGTGGACCTTGATCATTGCTATCTTGAGATTTGGCTCTCATTAGATACTAGTTTTGCAATTCTTTCAAAAAATTTGAAGCATTAATAGTTGATGTTGAAGGTCTTAAAGAGTGTTTGAAAATTTTTTATAAGCTTAGGCCAATGACATCTTCCTTTTAATGTTGAACCGTAAACTAGACCCTTTTTGTCTTGAATTCAAGCTTTCAAAGGTGGATACTAGTATTGCAAGTTTTTTAAGAATTTGAAGCATCAATCAAAGACGCTAGAAATTTTTTTATCTGTTAAGGCAAATGAATACTCCATCTTGGTGCTGAATCTCAAATAAGACCCTCTTTGTCTTGAGGTCCAACTTTTGGATTTGAACACTTAAATTGCAATCTTTAAAAATAAAAAGATTAATTAATTTTGATATAAATCCAAGAACGTCAATATGAATATTAATTTTGATAATTTTGAATTGAATTATAGGACCCTTGCAGTGCCAATTGTGCACCTTAATCTTTGTTGTCTTCATATCCACGTCTTTGAGCTTGACACTAATCACGCAAATTATTACAAATTAGAAGACTAATTTTTTTTAATATAAATGTGAGAATGTGAATATGAATATTAATTTGATCTAATAATATATTCATTGTGGCCATTGGGAGACCTCTTCATAAAGATTTTCTCTCTTAAATTTTTGATGATAAATTCTTGAAACGATTTGACTCTTAAAGGACATTGAGGCCAAAAAGTGGCCAATGTTGGCCTTGAATGTTCATTGTAGAAACAAAAAGTGCATCTAATGGTCAATAGATGACTTGATTGTTCACAATAGAATATGTGTTTATGGATTTAGTTTTTGATCCCTTCTAGTTGGATTAGAGGACCCTTTTGGCTTCGAATGTTCGTCCAAATCCTTCTTGTCTTGAGGTTCACCTTTGAATTTTTGATTTGAACTCTCTAAGAACTAGCTGAAATTCTAATTTTATTATTTAAAATTAGCCATTGTTAGAGAATTCTGCCATTAGACTTTGCGAGATAAAATTCAATTTAGATCAATAAACTCTCTTAAGAGGACCCTCTTGGCACCGAGGATATTCTATAGCACTCTAATTTAGAAATTCAAGATTTGGATCTTTGATTTTAATTGGAATCATTTTATTAAAATTATACAATTATTTTGTGTCAATCTAGCTTAATCAAACTAGGTTATGATTAGTTGATGTGAACTAATGGAACCCTCTCAACGTTAAGGAATTCTTACCTTTGATTATGAGTAGGTTTTAGTTTTTGGAATTAGAATTGAATTGGATTTTTTTTAAATGACCATGCTTTGTCAATGCTGCACTTGATTTAGTTCAGAGAGAACTTTTCTCCATCAATTAGACTGTGTATAGTGGTAGCTCTTGGTATTGAGAGGTGGCTAGGCCCCCTAGGTTATGATCACAATTGTAATAATGATATTGTATCGATAAATCTAATTTATTTATTTCTGGTTCTAATTGCTGAATCTAGAATCAAAAATTTGAAAACATTATTTGTTTTTTATTAAGTATGTGATCAACCATTTTAGTTCATTCATCATTCCTCAACATCAAGGTGAAAGTAGAGTCTGCTTTCTTTGATTTCTAGATAACAAGTCACAAGATTTACACTTAGAATAATCCTTGCATTTTTCTTCTTTATTTGCCAAGGTTATGGACCTAGCATCTCATTTTTGTCTCCATTTAATTAATTTTGACGGACTTAGATAATATGTAAATGTTCGTTTTCTTTCCCTTGGGGCTGAAAGGTAATGTCAAATATCTTAATTTGATCTCCAATTTCAAAATTTGAAAGGATCAATCCTACATAATCATTTTTTTTTCGCGGGGCCAAGGGATTAATTCCAGGCTTGTCGTTTTGATTTAGATTTCAATAATCTTGAATGGTTTAGATTTCAAAAGAATTAGGTCAGCTTCATGTGTCTTGTCATTGAAATATAAATTTGTTGTGCCCATATTTGAAAACATAGATACACGTTTTTTAATTCTGTAGCATTAGATTCTTTGAACATTTGATCAAGTCCGTATCAAATGAAAGTTGTGCAAGTAGCATCGTGTTTCTTTGAAGGCTGTCATTCAATTATTGACCTATTCTTTTAACCAATCATTGTACAGGAAGAAGCTCCTCTATCACATCCTCATGAGTTCCACGCCATCAATCAAACTCATATGGGTGAAGACAAAGATGGGCATAGGAGCAAGTATGATGAAGATGTGGAGGAGAAAAAAAAAAACATTGCAAGTGAAGATGCTTAAAAAGTGAATTATATAGGTTTTATTTGCAAGTTGCAAATGAAACCTTATTCTATTTCTTGCCTTGGGATTCCTTTGTGCTAGATGGTTGTGATGCCAATGATCACATCAACATTGCAATGTGACTTCATGAAATTAGGGTAGGAGTTTGTGCACAGGTGTAGAGATGAATCTTGTGTCTTTTATGTGTCCGTCACTAATGAGTATGGAAACAATGAATAGGTCTCTGATGCAAAGAAAGACTCATGGGGACCATTGTAGAATGCAAAGAATGATGTCTACAATGCCATTTTGAATGCAACACCGGGATTCCAACATCTTTAGAGCTCAAAGTTTTTTGTTTGCAATGGTAACCATCAGCTTCTTGCTTGGACTTCAAACATTTTTGGACACAATAGTCTTAAAGAGATTTGCACATCTTAGTGGATTCTATCATTCTTAAGCCTATGGGCCAAATTGATCTTGTCATGCATACTATGCATGACATTAATAAGTGTGTATCTTTTTATGTATTTGTTGTTTTGAGTATTATTTGCTTCATTGTTTGTTAAAATTATCTAATGACATTTTTCTTCATTACAGGCATATTGAATTTTTATTTATTAAGACAAGCTTAGTATATACATTGTATCAGGTTTATAAGTATGGAATTTTGCCTTTTGAAAAGTTTTCTAAGCACCTCAGTCTATCCGACACAATGCCAATGTAACCTTAGAAAAAGTTGGTATTCAATGTCTATTGAAGTGTTTATTTTCTTTATTATTTGGATATGATTTGCCTTACACCTCTTATTTGTATTAATACTCCTTAATATTTTAGCACAAATCTTGTCTTATTTAGTTTCTTAATGTTTTAACTCTTGTGCAATATAAGATTACTACAACATTTGATGTTGCAGTACGTATATCCAAAGAGGAGACACTAGAAGAAGAGAAATCAAATGAAGGCATTTTGATTGCTGTGAATAATGGTAGTAAGGAGAAGACATCCAGATTAATACAAAAGTTGGAGAAGCTCATAGCACTTGCTAATCCTAGTATTGAGAAAGAATGGCTTCAAGAAGTATATTTGCTTTGGTAATGAAAATTTAATTATTTTCTTCCCCATACTTCATTTTGTTCTAGCTCTATCTTTTATTTGGTACAGATTGAGTGCTACTTGAGCTCAAAAATCTCTTTGAAGATGATTCTCAAGGAATTCCAATTGATTGCAAATTACAAAGAAAAAAGTGAAAAAAGTTGAAGTGGCTTTGATGGTAGAAGTCATTAATTCAAACTAGAGAGGCACAAGCTGGTTGGAGAAAACAAATTGAAGGCATTTTTGACAAAAGCTTGTTGGTACATTAGGATAAGTACTTTACTTTGAATAAAATTATATTGATTCTTTTTTTGAGTTCTAAAATCTTTGACATTATTCTTTCTCTCATGATTTGTTTCAACTTAGGTAGCTTTATTTGATATTCTCTCCTTCTAAATTTACAAATTGAAGAGGTAGGAGCCAAAATATTTGACAGCGTTGTGAAGAAAGATCAATTGGCATTGACTATGGACTATTTGCAAGAGCCAAAGACACTTCCAAATTACATTGAGGGATGGAGGATTTGAGTGTGGAACCATGCATTCTTGGTGCATTGATGTTTATAGGAAGTCAATTAACTTCAAGAAGCACAAGGGGCTGTGACCTTATTATGAGGCACGTGATCTATTGATGAGAATTTCATTTTGAATTTTCATTGTTATATCAATATTTCATTTTGCATTTGTTGTCTATGAAACATCATTTTTGCCTTATAATATATTTTATAAGACATTTTTGCCTTATAACAGTCCCTTTGCAATTCTACTCACCTGAAATCCCGACGCTTTACTGCACCAACATGTCGTATCTTACTCTCCCCACAATTCCTACAGAGCTCCTCTAGAACAATATGGTCTACAACAAGGGTATCCGCCAACTCCACACTCAACCTCACCAATGCTCTGCAAAACACCAGCATCATCCAGAACATTGATTATCAACGCCACTTTCACAAATTCTCTTAGCGATTGCGATTGCTCATGTGTTTGCTCCACTACAACAATCAAAGATTTTTTAGTACTAGGATATTATCCTCATTAGATCTGTTAGACAATCATCTATGAATGACATTAGGTTAAACACTTGTATAAGAACCAGAGGCTTCATGCTTAAGTCCTCTTTTCACTATAATTCAAAACCTAGTTGTGGTACACAATAGGATTTCTGAACAGTTTTGCTTTCATCTACTAAAGATGAGGGCTCACAATACCAATGATCTCACTCTCATGGTACCAAATATGATGTTGATTATATATCACCTAGCAAAGGTGGCGTGGTGCTTAGCCCCATAGCTATAGACTTTCTCAATGACTCAGAGATTACTATCAGTGAATTCATTTTGAATTCTTCTCCTACAGATGTGCTAGCCAATCCTTTATCCCAAGTGTACCATGACACTGTCCAATTTGTTTACAAAGTTTGTAATTCAACTTTTCTTGTTGCAATTTTTGTTATTAAATTTTTTCATTTCAATTCATTTTTCTAATAATAATTTGAATTTTGTTGCAGTACAAAGAAGCTATTGCAACACAAAGAGGCTAAGGAATGGTTCTTCAAAGTAATCCAATGTGACAAATCTTGCATTCACTTAATGGTTTTAGATATGCTAGAAGGGCTGTTAGTTCTAAATTTGTCAGTGCCTCTTAATGCTATTCCCAAATGGAACTTGGACTCTTCCATTTGGCTCCAAGAAGCTTTTGAGTTTATAAATGGACACCTTTATGATGATGGGGCTCTTATCATCATTCATTCTTGGAAGGCAAAGATAAGAAACAACATTCTAAAATATACAACTTTGTATTCCTTCCAAAAAAAGAAGGATTGGTGGAGAATGAACTAGATACACCTTGCTTCACCCATTTCTACTTCTTCCACGATATGTTGATATTCATTTTTATTTTTCAATTTAATATGATTTATACCTTAAATTGTTTGCCTTGAGATTTGAGAATTGTATGTTTCTTTTTATTTTCCACTATAGTATAATTTTTATTAATTTAAAAAAAATGTAATCACTTTAGACTTCTATATTTCGTCTAAAATTTATACTTCTGTTTAAATTTTATTATCACTTTTAAAAATCAACCAATTGTTTTGAAACTTCTTTATTCTTTTAGACACAATGGTTTGCAATTGTATTGTTTGTCAAAAGCTTGGCTGGTGTTGGACCTGCTAGGTTTTAATTCCAACCATGTCTAAAGTTGAAAGAAATAGGTGTGGATGTTGCTATTGATGACATCCTTCAAAAGTACATCAAGAAGGAGAACTTGGCTATGAACAACAATTTTTGACCTTGGAGAGGGGCACAAGAGAGGAATCCTTGTATGTTGCAAATGCTTATTAAAGCATCATCACTTCCAAGCAACATTGTTATGGATTGTATTGTTGCAGTAGGTACATTTTGAAACATTTTTTATCTATTTTTTTATCAATTTGACTTCAATAGTTTTGTGCAATTGTTATTCAACTTTAAATAACTAAATTTTTTGTCTATGTATTATTAGGGGTGTCCATCCTGACATGCAAGATTTTGAGCAGGCATTTCATTGCCGTTGAAGAAGTGAAAGCCATCTTTGATGTGATTTTAGCCCTCATTATTTGTGCAGTTGCAGTTGTTTCAGCAATTGTTGGAGCATCCATTGAGCTTTCAGACAATCCAAATGCAAAGGAGGTTGAATTTCTACCCGTAGTGAAGAAATCTTGTTTCAGTAAGTAAGTCTATTTTTATATTGCATATTTATTTCAATGATGTCTTGTTCTTTGATTCTACTGCTAGCACATTTAAAAATTGCAAAACTCAAAGATTTCTATGTAGACAAAAATTTAATGTATGAAGAAAAAAAGTTCAAGAAAAAAAAAATTCAAATTTTGAATATTTTTTGTTGTTGCCCTCCATCCTTTGTTTTGAGCTTATTTAGACATAACTTTTGTTCCGGGGCACCAATTGAAAAAAATATATAATCCCATGAAGCTTATCAATTTTTCCATCTTGAAAAAAGTTTCAAAAAGTCAGGACAAAAATTCAGCCCATAGGGTACCTACCCCAAAATCTTATTTGTCCCTCGAAGGGATAATGGTGCTTTGTGGTTTAATATTTATCATTATTTTTTAAAGCTTTTCTTCAAGATAGAAAAATAAATTACCTCTATTGGGATATAAATTCTTTTTCAAGCAATGCTTGGGAATCAAAATAATGTCCAAATAAACTAAAAAAAATCAGACAACAATTTTTTTTTATAAATAATTGCATTGTTTAATTTTTTTTAATCTTTTTCATAGGTTACATTTTTTATTCATGGATAACATTTTATTTGTTTCATTTGGATTTGATTCTAAATGTTACAGACGATCTTATTTTTTGGTCAATTAGAGCAACTTCTAAAAAAAATAATGCATTATAACCTACTCATAGGACAATATTGGTAGAAAATTATTATTTTTGAAAATGCCGGGAAAAAAAATTAAATAGAAAAATTGCCAAATTTAGCAAGAATTATACAACCGAGTTGTTGTAAGAAAATAAAATTTTCAATATAAGTCATATTGTTCAAAGACCATCTATCATCAACTAATTTTTTGATAACAAAGTGATGAAGATTGTACATTTGGAGAGAATGGAGGATGGAGAGGTAATTTTTAAAATGAAATCTATTGTCTATAATGAACCCTAAAAGGTATGGGATAATTCTAAAATTTAACTATGTGAGCCCTATAGTTATCATCTAGGCCTCAAATTTCTTTTTCTTTTGCTCAAATTTTACTATTATTTCAGTTCAAAAAGACATTAAAAAAAGTATTGACATTGTATTTGATAGAAGTTCCTATAAATGCTATGTATTATTCCCCAAAAGTATGTGAGTGTTTTATGCACTTCCATACACCATTTCTAGTGTTTAATTAAGTATAAAGCCTGTTGATTAGGAGTTTGAAATAGTTTTGAGCCCTTACAGCCAAAATAGTAGAAAACATTGGAATTAGATTATTACCAGATTTTTTCGTAGGTGCATGAGAACGATCATAGGCTAAAGAGTACGTAGTTAAGGTTGTCAAAAGTTTTCAGGGTCTTAAAAACTCTTATATGAAATTCACATAGAAGTCACCATCCAATTTTTGAGGAAATTAGGAAATAAATCATATGAAACTTGCAGTTAAAAATTCACATTTGCAAAATGTGAGTGATTGTAGACTGGAAAGAGGTGTTTTTAGCTCAATAGCACACCAAGAGCACAGTGGTGAAGTCAGATTGCCAAGATTCCCTCCCAAGAAGAATTAAATTTGGAAGTATGAATTTAGATACTCCCACTTTTAGTACAAAGTCAAAGTTTAAACTTGCACTTAGTATTTTGGAGGCTTCCTGAGAACTACCCAAAAAATTTCATATATTTCTGGATTGCAAGTCAACTATATTTACCAACACTGGAAAATACATAGAAATTACTCAGGCAGTGATAAAATCCTACTAAAAATTGGAATTGTGTGCTTTAGCCTATCTAAGTGTTGAGTCAAATTTTATAACATTTCAATATCAAAAATTATTAAAATTAGCAATGGCAACACCTTTTAACGAGTTTACAAGATTTACGATTGTTTAACTGGTATACCAGGAGCGTATGATGTTTGAATGAAGTCAACTTGAATCCTTTTCTTACTTTATTGAACCTTCCAAAAAACGTAAGCTAGTCAAAACCTTGAGAAAAAATAAACTCCGACATTAATTTTGGATTTTCTATGTCTTTCATTAGTTTGCTAATTGCTAGTTTTTGCTTGCAAATTGGCTTAAAAGTAGGGATTGAGAACCTCTCATTCTAATTTATTTCTTCTAAAGACAATGGCTCAATCGGTTTGGCGTTTGGAGCAATTCTCCAAAAGTTAGAAAGATCTCAATAGTAGTGTAGAATATGAATTTAGTGTTAATTTGGTTTTACAGAGTACTTTAGGTAATTTGAGAGGAGAAGGGGGCCTCTTAAAAATACAAAAGGTCTCTTCTCTATTTTCACCCTTTTTAAAAATTTCCTTGCTTGGCTGCTTAAGGCTATTGTCTTTCGTTGTTGTATTATTGCCCAAACCATTAGCATTGTTTGAATTGTGGTCTTTAGACCAAAAAACTTGCTTTTGGAATTGTATTGGAGCAATTTTCTCTTTCTTTGTTCCCATTATAAAACCTATTCAAAAAACTTTGAGGTCCCTTTGAAGAGTTTGGCAAGTATTGTCGTGTTTTTGAAGTTTATACTAACCATCTGCTATCAGTTATTGAAGTTTCAGTACTAAGCACTTGACAAACTTGTTGTGGGGGATTTTGCAACTCTAGCTTAAGAAAATCCCCTATGGATTTGCATGCTAACAATCTGTTTGACTTTTAGTTGTTGCAAATTTTCCTAATACCTTGACATTGAAAATATGTGATTCAAGTGTTGTTTTGGTGTCAATTTGAAAGAACTTGGGTTGGAACCAAGCCTCCAAAAGTCCATGTTCACTCATTTTGTTGAATTGTTGTCTTGGAAATTGGTGAAAATCCACCAAAAAGTGGAGCTATTGCCTCCAAGCCAATTTACAAAGTCCTATATGTTGTTTGTCACACCTTTATTGTTTAAGTTTTGGCCAAACGCCCCCATATGACAAAGCTATCGACTTAGGACTAACTTTTAGTCCTAAAATCTTGGGGCTACCTCCCGGACAATAAAGCTTTGTTCTTAGTTATAATATTTTTTGTATTTATTTTGTTGTGTGGATTTTCAAAAATAAACCCAAAATATTGGTTTAATTTCCAAAATTGAAATCTGAAAACCAAAAATTGGTGAACAATTGCCAAAGTTCATGAAAACAAAAAAATCAAAATTTTGTTGTAAGCCCAGCCAGCCAGGCCGAATCTCCAGCCAACCGGGTTGAGAACCCAGCTAGCCAAATCAAGACTCCAGCCAACCAGATCAGTATTGGACAGTCATTCGTTGGTTGCTTGATTGCCCTTACAGGTTGTTTGATTTCTTGTATACATACATCAAAAACAACCAAAAGCTACCCAAAAGTGGGCGGATATCCCACGGTGTCTCAAATTTTTATTTTAGTTGCTTTTCTGATTAGTAGCCATCCTTGGGATTTGAATCTTACCAAAAACTGAGAGATTGAGAGGGTGAGGTTTTCAAAATTTAGAAGCTTAAAATTTGAGTAGTAGTTTGAAGCTATGAGCTTTAAGTTTCAAATTGCAGTTTAAAAAGTGGAAATTAAAGAAACCAGACATAGTTTGGAGGTCCAGAGTGAGTGGATTTCAAATAAATCAAAGTTAGAGTTAGAGGGTTTGAGAGTTCAAAAAATCAAAACTATCAAAGGTCCACCAAGTTTGACCAAGGTCCAAAGTGACCAAATTTTCAAGAAAACAAAACTAGAGTGAGTGGAGAAGTTGAGAGTTCAAAATCAGAACTATCAAAGTTAACCAGAATTGATTGAGGGCCTATAGTGATGGAATGTCCAAATCAAGAGTCAATTTTTTTATTTTTATTTTTTTAACAAATAGAATTTCCATTGAGAAAGGAAATAGTACAAGGAACCAGAAGGCATAGCCTTCAATGGGCTTTCTTTTATTTATTTCCACAACAAGACAAGATTTACCACCTAAACAACGTCCTGTCTCTCACTAATTTTTCAAAAGAGCCAAGTGATTGAATGTCAAAGAAATCAAGCCATAGTGTTTAGAAATTAAATTAACAAAGTGTGAGTAAAGAAAGCCTTATAAAATGATTGGGAGGTACAATGTGTTAACAAGCAAGTCATACTAGCTTAATTAAAAAATTTCATATGTTGCGTATACTGGACAGGCCAAAAGTTGATAAAACTTCATTTTGGAGCTGGGATCTTAACGCAAACATGCATACAAGTGCACTAAAAAGACTAAAACAAGAGATTAGTACTTAGAGCAACCCCACGGCAGGGCACCAAGGAGGGAAGACATGGCCAGTGCGAGGGCCCGGGTTGAGTTTTTGCCCCACGGCAGACTCGCCAAGTGAAATTTTGAGCCTGACCACACCAGAATTCACAAAAGGGACGAGCAAATGGTGCGGCTTGGGCATGCTGTGCCAAAGGACTTGGGTGCTATTTTCAACATACCGACCACTAGCTGGCCCTTGAATCAGTTCCACACTAGGCACAACAAGCTCGGCAGAGCAAACTATTGTATTCATAGTATCATAGGAAACAATTGTACAATTACCATTCTACAGCTGAATCAAATACCAATGTCGTTGTTCCAATTACCATCAAGAAAAACTTTTGTTGGCAAAATGAGGATAGAGTTTCATTGGAATTTGGTGTGAAACTAGTGTAGAGAAATTGTTTTTATAATGAATCCATTGTCCAAGAATATGGGATAATTTGAAGATGAGAGCTTGACCACTCATTGTCAAAACTTTAAAATTGTGTTTGAAGTATAATTTTAGACCTTATTTATGCATCATAGAATAATATATTTTTTAAAACGTTGAACTAAGTTAATATAAAAAATCAATTTAACTTTCATCTCTGAAAATCTGTTTGAGATTTCAATCCTCCAACAAAAAGTTATGGACAAAATTCATAGAGGGGTTGGAAGAGAATTTTTTTGGACATTTTTAAACATTCTCTTTGAATTTTGTTCATAACTTTTTATTGAAGGATTGAAATCTCAAACGGATTTTTGCAGATGAAAGTTAAATTGATTTTTCACATTAACTTACTTCAATATTCTTTGAAAAAAATTATTCTACTATGCCTAAATAAGATCTGAAATTATACTTCAAACACAATTTCAAAGTTTTGACTTAACTATGACCGGTTGAGCTCCTACTAATTCTAATTTACATTATCCCATATGAGTTGTTCTACATCCTACCACCATATATGTATATAAAGAAATTTTCTACTCAATAGGATATTCAAAGTAAGTTGGAAATGTTTGGAAGAATGTGAGATGATTGTTGGATTCAATTCTCTAATTTAATTGAGAGTTAAATTTTTGTAGATTGATTATCAAAGCTAAGAAATTGCTTGACATTGCATTCTGCACTTGGTGCTCCTTGGCGCGTCCGTTGTGGTGCAGAGGAGGAGCAGTCAGGCCGCGCTCTTCAAACCAACAGTCTAAACTTGACTTGGCACCCTTGTACAGTCAGGTCCAGCTCAATTACGAATTTTTTGCATTCCCAATGAAAGAAGTTCCACTGCTGCCAACTTTGACACCCTCTTGAGGGTGTCAAAATCTGTTTTTTTGCCTTGAATTTTTTTTTGAAGTTCATCCTATGTTAATAACATATGTGCAAACTTTCATGGCCAAAAGATTTATAGAAAGAAAGATACTCAAAGTCTACCAACATGTGTAGTTGCAAGAAAAATTTCACTACTACCAACTTTGCCACCCTCCCAAGGATTGAGAATTTTTCTTTTGCCTTGAATTTTTTCACATGATATCATGTCTATGTTGATAATATGTTTACCAAATTTCAAAAACAAAAGACTTACACAAAAAGAAGAATTCGAAATCTACCAACATGTAGTTGTAAAGGACAATTTCACTACTGCCAACTTTGCCACCCTCCCAAGGATTGAAAAAAACTTTTTTTGGCATGAAATTTATTGTCATGGAAGAATCTCTATGTTGATAATATGTGTGCCAAATCTCAAGTTCAAAAGACTCACACAAAAAAAGATATTTGAAATCTACCAATATAGGGAGTTAGAAGAGTGATTTTTTCTGCCCTTGTTATAGTGTCATTTTGTGGGTTAAAGTTTGACATGGATGTAAAAAATCATTCTCACAACTACACCTCTTGGTAGATTTCAAGTATCCTTTTCTTGATATAAGTTTTGGACTTGAGATTTGTCACACATATCACCAACTTAGAGATGATCTCATGACAAAAATTTCATGGTAAATAAACAATTTTTCAGCCCTTGGGAGGGTGACAAAGTTGGCAATAGTGAAATTGTTTTTCCAACTCCCTATGTTGGTAGATTTCAAATATCATTTTTTGTGTGAGTCTTTTGAACTTGAGATTTGGCACACATATTATCAACATGGAGATTCTTCCATGACAATAAATTTCATGCCAAAAAAAGTTTTTTTCAATCCTTGGGAGGGTGGCAAAGTTAACAGTAGTGAAATTGTTTTTCCAACTTCCTATGCTGGTAGATTTCAAATATCTTTTGTTGTGTAAATCTTTTGGTTTTGAAATTTGGTACACATATTATCAACATAGACATGATATCATGTAAAAGAATTCAAGGCAAAAATAAAATTCTCAATCCTTGGGAGGATGGCAAAGTTAGTAGTAGTGAAATTTTTCTCGCAACTACACATGTTGGTAGACTTTAAATATCTTTTTTTTGGTAAATCTTTTTGCCATGAAATTTTGCACATATATTATTAACATATAGATGAATTTGTAAAAAAAAGTTCAAGGCAAACAAACAAATTTTCAATCCTCGGGAGGGTGTCAAAGTTGGCAGCAGTGGAACTTCTTTCACTGTTAATGCAAAAAATTCGTAATTGAGCTGGACCTGACTGTACAACGAGCTAGCTGTGGGGTTGCCCTTAGTAGTCAAAGGAAGGAGAGAAAAACAAGAAGGTTAGAATTGATTGTGCACTCATTTGAAATTGTTGACTTTATTAACCACTCTTTGATTTTTGGTTAAAACAAAAAACAAAAAAACAAATAAAGAGGCATTGACTTTGTAGGAGTTTTAGAATTTAGTTATTATTTGGAAAATGTTAAACAAGCTTGTTGGTGTTTTGTTTGACTTCTAAAACCATTAGCAAAATTAAAATTGATTAGATTTGTACGATTTTATGTCCAAAATATCTTAAAAGACAAAAGAGAAAATAAGAAAGAAATGAAGAAGAACCCAAAGGAAAGAGAGGATTTAGGCATCTTCAATTCATCAAATGAGTCTCTAAAATACAACGTTTAAATATAAAGAAGTTGAAATGGAGTTAGACAAAGCATACAATGACATCGTGGTTACAATAAACAAAGATGGAATCAATGAAGTTGCCGAATGGAAGGTCAGTAAATGAATCCTTCTTACAAATTTTTTGAATTTTTATCCAAAACATTAGATTAGAGTTTGAAGTTTTGAATTGCAAGTTAAAATTAGAGTTTAAACATAGGAATTTAGGAAATCCAAAAGTGAAATTAAAAGTAGTTAGAAAACTACTGTAGCCTCTTAAAAAGATTTAAACCACAACAATTAAACAAAATTATCAAAAATTATTTTTGGATGAAAAATAGTAATAAAAATAGACGAAAGATCGAAAGTCATTCAAAAAATTCTTAAAAGGACGTTTAGAGTCTAGAATAAAATTAGAAGTCAAAAGGGGAAAGATAGAAGTAATTTTAAAATTAAAAAATAAATAACATTGACGTATGAAGCTTAGTGAATTGGACAATGATCAAACTTTATCCATAAAGACATTTTACTAAGGAATTCAATAGTAGTATCATTTTTACCTTTCAAAGAAGTTAAATTCAAAGTTTTTAAGATAAATTTATTTAATCTTAAGAGTAAATAAATTCCAAATTCCAAAGAAGTAGTAAGAAAGGATTGAAAATTTACCAAATAAGTCAAAAGATAATTAAGAAACAAATTAAGAGTTGAATGTTAAAAAAAAAAATTTTAGGATTGTAAAACTAGTCTAACTTTAGAAAATCACCTTATAACAATTGAAATAGAGTAGAATGAAGTTTTAAATGAATTTGGTACAAGTTTCAATGAAAATCAACCAAAGTTGAGCAAAGCAAGTCAAATTTAGAATTTAGATTAAAGATTAAAAACCAAAAGTATCCAAAAAAATCTAAATTCAGTTTTGATAGTTAGAACATTAAGAATCTTTGGATGAAGTTTGAGAAGTTAGTTTTAAGGTCAAACTTCATCTACAAATATTTGTCAGAGATTTAGGTCAAAATTAGATTTCTTTAGTTTATCATTTTAGAAAGGGCAAAATAAACTCTACAATATATTCTATTTTACTTATTTGCTTAACTAAATTTTATTGGTCTTCAATTTTGGCTTTCATAGTCAAATCCAACTCCAAATACTAATACATTTTGGATTTTGATTAAAAATTACAAGTGAAAGATTTAGGAGTGGAAAACAACAAGAAGATTTTTTGCTTAGAAGGCGTAACTGGATTGCATACTTTAGATTCCTACAAGGATTTTATCAACAAAAACACTAAGAACTTGGTTGTATACATATTATTCTAAGGGTGGAAATAAAGCGCCCATAATCTCCTTCTAATCTTAACCCCTACACAACTGAGGCCTTTTCTCCATCAAAATACACTAAAAAACACCACTTCTATTGCAAGAAGCAAAAAAAAATTTAAATTGTTATTTTTTGCATATCTAATTGTAGGATCTCATATAAGGCTAGTATAATGATGTATTCAAGAAATTTCAAAAAATTTGATTGCATAGATTGCAAGATATTTGCATCCAAAGTGAAGAAAACAATTTTTTTGCACCTTGCTTGATTAGATTTTTTCACTTTGAATCTTTTTAACTTCAATTTTTTGTTCTATCAAATTTTATTTTCTATGTTTGTATGTTGGATACTTGAATTGAGAATTTAGGAAAAAAAACTCAAGAAAAAAACACTTAATTTTTATTCATGAAAAAATTGTTAAGTAGATGTAGGTTCAAGATTGAAGGAAAAACAAAATCGAAATACAATTTCCAACTGTAAGACTGTTTTAGCAAGCAAATACAACCCTATCTAACAATTCTTTTTGAAAACTTGTAAAAATTGAATTAAAAAATGAATCTTATAAATTATTTTTTCAAGAAGATGTTTAGATTGCCTGAAAAAATAAGATTGTTCATAACTTTCTCATTACTAGTCCAAATAGAATGAATCAAAGCTTCAAATGTAAACAATAATATATTGTTTTAGAAAAAATAATTTTAAGTAAATAATTTGACTTTTTGTGATTTTTTTGTACTGCATGCCAACCTCCATTTTTGGCTTACTGTGTGCTAATTTTTTTCCTAGGTCTTGGCTGAATTAAAAGTTATATATCTATGAAGCTTTCGCAAAACCGCACATGCTCAAAAAAATTCAAAAAGTTTTACTAAAAGTTGAGGTCGTAGAAACCTACATGGACCCAAATTGGTTTCCGAGGGGACAAATGATCTTTTAGGGGATAACTGTTTATACATCCCACATGGGTGGTTTTACCTCCTATCATCCAATTTGTATAAAAAGCTTGTCTTCCTCAAATTTACACATGTAAGTAAGTGATTTTGAAACTTGATGCTGAACATTTTGGATTTTTTTCAAATATATTGTTGAAATTTTAAAAATTAAATTTTAAATTGTCGAAGCTACTTTGGGAACCTTAATTAAATATTTGGTATCAATGTACTAACTCTGTCTTGTTGGTACGATATTTGTTTTTGGATAAAATTTTCTCCAAAAAAAATTGTACATAGTCAAGTTTGTTTTTCAAAAGAATCTCACCATTGCGATTAGTGTGTTTCAATTCCACCTTAGAGATATTAATAATCAAGCTTTTTATTCTATCTTGTACCCAGTTCTATTTAACATTTTTTTAAAGAATCAAAATTACTTCATTTATTTCTATTTTCTCGTAGACTCTCAATTAAATTCTCCACCATAATGAAATAAACCTCACAACTTTTTAGTGCCAAAAATTTAAGTTTAGGAAGTTAAAAGTCCTATATTCTTATGATCTAATCACAAAAAGTGTCCAAAAATTTGCTTCCTTTCCTTAAAATGCAAATATCTTGTAATCATTGTTGTCAAAACTTCTGAAAAATTTCCACACATTTTTATAATAGTTAGTTAAAATATTTTACAGTTAGATGTGCCCAAAAATTAGAATTTCCAAATTTTTCTACTAGTTGCAATCAAAATGGCAATTCATAATATATTTTTGCCAGAAAAAATCATGGTCCTTTATTTATTTTTATTTTTTCTACATTTTGTAGAAATAACAACTTAATGGCTTCAACTTTTGAAGGGATGCAAGTTCAACTTATCAATGGATGTCATTGCCGTATTTCTATATGGTCTTCAATCTTAGATCCATAGTTGCCTTAGATCCACGGTTATTGAAATTGTAGTTGCAGTATTTGCAGTCACCATCTTCTATTATTGAAAAGATCTTTAGTCCCTTTATCTATAGTCTTCCAATTTGCAGTCACCATCTGATGTCAAGGATTTGCAGTCGCCAAAAACTCAATGTTTGCCTTTACGTGATCATCCCTAGAAACAGACTTGTACATGCCCTACATCTAAATCCCTAGGCAACCTCAGGTACATCAACGTTCTCTTTTAGCCGTGGTCGCCACTTTCATTTGCTTTGCGCACTATCTTTCACCCGCCTTGAAGTGGCTAAATGCATGCACGTGAACTAAGGGTTTGAGTTGCAAAGGATATCTTTTGTCCTTTATATGGCTCATGTTCTTTGAAATTGCATTGCGTTGATGAGATAAGAAGCCTCACGATTGAGATTGGTTTTCTATTCTTTTTGTAAAATCACTCTATTTTTGTAAATATAAAGTTTAATGTGTTTATGTTAAACAACTCGCACATTGTAGATTTAGACTTGTAAAATTTGACCACATATGTAGACTAGCATTTCACGTAAAAAATAGATTAGATGAATTTTGGAGGGTCTGGAGGGCTGTTTTGGGCTTGTTCCCAGTGCTGTTATCTTGACAGCAAAAGAACGGCCGCTGTCAGAAAAAAATTTGGAAAAAAAAAAAAAAAAAAAATTTAAATAGAAAAATGAAAAAATAAGATGAACAATTTTTTATTTTTTTTAATATTTTTATGTATGGCGTGGCAGTTGCTTGGCCATGTCAAGCAGCTGTTGCGGCGCAGTTCCAGATAGTTTCAGAGTTTGAGAACCCTGGGGAACTTGCAGCCTTCCACACGGGCTGAATAACATGTAATGATTGTTGTAGAAGACAAAGCCCAACCATTGCCACTTACTGTATCTAAACATCTAATTTGGTAGATGAAAAAGGCGCTTGGTAACAAGGATTGAAAAAGAACCAATAAACAACACAAAAAGCATGTATCCTCTCAAAGCACCCAAAGATTAAGTCTTTTTTGAACTGGACAAACAAATCAAAGCCTTAGACATACCAAACAATTAACAAATATGTGGACTAAATGACTAATGCCACATAAACAAGTTGTTTTTGCTTTGGCATCACAAGCACCTCATAATGGCTAGCAAGGCAAATTTTGCATATTGCAAGAGACCTAAATTCATGCAAAACTGCAAAAGTACTTGGAGGTATGGCTGAAGATGTATTTGGAGGTGGCACCTTACAAAAACGATAGTTTCTCTTTTTTTCTTGTGCAAATGGTGTATGGTATACTTGTATTGAAAGAGGAGGTGAATTGAACAACCCTGAAGGAACTCTTTATTGGTGAATATCCTACAAAAATAACAATTTGGGGTGAAGAAGGATCAATCTATGCAAAATAGAAGATGAGCATACTTATGAATACAACATATATATTTTCTATAGCGACAATAAAGATGTTGTCATGAAAGAGCAACCAAAGGCTTTCAAGGTAGAAGTAGATAGGAAGGGGGGGAAAAAGAGTTGAGGAGCCCCAATCAATGTCGAAGGTCCACAAACAAGACATGGAAAATGTGGAGCCTATGGAAGTGGACCACATTGTTGGAGACAATGGATCTAATGGAAGTGTAGGCAATTTGGAAGATGATTTAGAAGTGTGGAATGCTAGGATAGAAAGTGCAAGAGTAGTTTTGTATAAAACAATCGAGGATCTTTAGAAATTAAAAGAAAATGAACAATTTCTTTCAATGAATGCAATTGTTGTGGATAAATTGAGGCAAGAGTTACAGACAACTGCAAACACCATCACTGAAAACAATAAGTTTTACTTTGATTTTAATAAAGTAGAAAAAAATAATTGAAGAAGAGAGCATAGAGATTATGAGCATTTATTTACTTGCCTTTGATAAATACATGAGCACACACAAGTTCTTGTGTGGTTTGTGTTTCTGTGTACTAAGTGAGTGCCTAGATGTGGTCCATTGTGCCTTCTAAGCAATGGATCTTGTCTAAGTTCCAACATGTATACAAACTTGCAAAAACAAACCAAGGGAACCTAATTTGCAAAAACAATGTGAACAGTTAAACTATTTAGGCTGCTATGGTTTTCTAAGAAAAATGGTGACAATCTAAATTTAAAAATTTCAAATTGTAATGAATTTCATGTCCATTCCAGAACATAAAATTCAAAGTGATCTGACCTTTCTAGTAAAAGATATGACCGGATGAAGTTTAATCCTTGAAAAGGGCATTTAAACTTCATCCACCTTTTTCTTCTAGATATTAATTTCAATTTCACTTAAACTTTGAGCTACCTACTTTGATTAAAAGTTGCTTACAAATTCACAATTTTTACATTGGATAGATACTTTAAAACGATTTTCATCCAACTTCCTTCCGTAACTTCATCCTTCTATAATTTGGAAAGTTTTGAATCTTTTTGAATGTTTGAACTATGATTAAACTCTTCTAAACTTCTTCTAAGATTTTGTAATTTTAAATTCCTATTTGGATTAACTTCCTAAGCCATTATACTACTTTCTCTTGATTCTGTGGCTTAGCACTATTTTTGACAATTTACTATTTTAGAGATTTTGATATTTTTTACTAATAGGTGATAACTCCATTGCTTCAAAATTATAAGGCACTTGAAAATTGGACTTTCCTAGTGAAAGTTTTGCATAGATGCAGTTTGACTGCTAATCGGTATTTCAAACTTTGTTTGCTATTTTTTATAATTCTACATATTGAAACTAATTTTGAAATTCAATTTTGACTTGTAGGAATTATTTACTTCCTAAATCTCTATATTTTTTACTTTTGAAAGAACCTTTTTGATTTCATCCATCCCATTACTTATATTTCATTTGCCTATATATTTTTTGTTTTAACTCCAATTTCTATGTGATTTTTATTTTTGAAAACCTCTAATCTTCTACTATAGTATTTCAAATTCAAACTTGACCTGATACTTTGTTTTAATGGTTTGAGTTGATACTAGGCCTCAGCCCTACTTAAAACTTGTTAGTTAAGATAATTTGAAGAAAAGTAGAAAGTTTAACAACATACCTCAGACTTTGCTTTGTTGATTAGTTGTTCAAATACAACCTCAAATTCCTCTTTTTGTGCCATCTTGCCTTGGTTTGAATTTTTGTGTTCACTGCTAATTTTTATAAATTTTAATACAAAGCCAAAAATACACTAGTTCTACTTCATCTAAGTCCCTATCTTTCCAACTTCATCTTCTTTTTTCATTTTTACTTCTTTTCCTTTAACACTATTCTAATTTAATTATTTATATTTTAATGATCTGACTTAATACTATTTTGAAGTTTGAAGCAATTATTTATTGCATTAGTTGGCATAAATCACATGCACTACAAGTTTACATAATTTGGACAATATCTACTTAACACGCTTACTTTGTACAAATTCTAGATTTCTATCCTATTTACATGCGATATTTTGTTGTAATTAAGAAAAAACAATCTATTTAGGACCAAATGCTATATTGACATGTAATATACTTGTTTTGTTTTTTACACTCATTTGGGACCTTTTGTATATAATATTGCACTTGAAATTGTAAAAATAAAAAAATAAAAAAATATGAGTCCTAAATGACAAAATGAGGACTTATAGAGACATGCACACATTTTTGATGCTTATGCGATATTTAAAAGAAACTTGAAATCCTTCAATGCAAGCAGTGGTAGGTGCAAAACAAAAGGTGAAGCCTCAGTGTACAAATAGATGGAGTTTTTTGCATCTTAGTTATATCTTCCATTTAGTAAGGCCTTGCAGCTTTCCATTTTTTGAGAATGAATTTGGAAGTTTTCTTGGTTAAATTTTTTCCTATATATTGTCAAACTATTTCCTTACAATTTACGAGTTTTAAGATGATTTTTAGTAAAGTTTTACTAAAAACACATGTAATTCTAGTATTGTATTACTAAAAATAATTTGAAAGGTCATAAATTATAGGACTCTACTACTAAAGCTACACTTAAAATATCCCTTTCCCTTATAGTGATGTTGATCTTGTTTTTGGACTATCAATTTAGAAGCAATAAAGGTCTCTAATTATGACAAGATTTTACTAAAATAGTGGTTGGATGAACTGCAGAATATTGCAAAAATTTTGTTTGTCATTTTTAGGGTTTGGATTGGATGCAAAAGAAAATTTGAAAGAAAGTAGAAGTTTAATATTTTCAAATGAGGCTTTATAGAATTATTTTGCATGGAATTGAAAGAAATAATTTTGTATTTTGACATCCACATTTTGAAGCAAAAAAGTGAAAGTAGTATATATATTAAACATCAAAGCAATATAATATTATTATACATAAGTACAATATCACAATATAAAGTTGTGGAAGTAGAATAAAAGAAGCCATCAAAACCCCATGAAGAAACCATCCTTGCTAAAAAATGTGAGAGTGTATATAATATGACCCTATACTATAGGCCTTAAAATTTGTATACTATTACATTAAAACTAAATTGGTATTGCAATAAACAAACCATGAAAATGTTTACCTGATTTTGATTGAGTTGCTTTGAAAACCACTTCCTTCACTTTGTTCGTAATTCTTAGACTCTCCAACCTCAAGTTTCCACAAGGGTTGTTCTGGCAAACATTGCGACAACTCGACAAACAAATGTCAAACAACGTCTAATAAAGTCCCCATGACGTCTCGTAAAGTCAAATTTACCTTTGACTTTCAAAATTTTTATCACACTTTTACCTAGGCCACCTGGATGCCATGTGGCATCCGCGGGGCAAAATTTGGGGCGTTGTGAGCACTTATTTATCCACCCTTGGTAAATAATCAAGCACAACTGGTTTTTTTGTTTATGTTTGATTTTTAAGCTATTGGATGCCTAAGCGTTGTCCATTATGCCCTCCAAGCAATGGATCTTTTTAACGTGCCTAAGTGTACTCAAACTCGCAACAACAACCAAGAAGTACAACTTTGAATGCAATACATGAGATTGTTGGCCGAATGGATCAAGCCAATGTGATTTTTTGTGTAAATCAAGAAAGTCAAAATTTTATGACACTAAGTCATAGAGAATTTTATTCCCTTTCCAAAAATATAAAATTCATCCTCATGTGACTTTCCTAACCAAAGTTATAGGTGAATGAAGTTTTAGTTTTTGTAAGGCTAGTAAAAATTCATCCACACTTTTTATCTAGTTCCCTAATTTAAAATGAATTTAGATTCTTTAGATGTGATTGAGGGGTTATTTTGTATCTAAAGTTCAAGTTTGGTCCTATTTGAATACTTCTTCTAATTTTTCATCCAAATTCATCCTATAATTTCATCCTTCTATATCTCCTTTGTTCTTTAGTCTTTTCTTAAGTGTGAGGTACTTATAAATTCTACCTTACTCATTCTATAAGCCTATGGTTCTAACTTCCCATTCTAATCTAACTTCCAAGTTTTTGATTAGGATTCTTTAATTCTTGAGTTTTGGATTAACTTTTGTTAATTTAATATTTTTAGATTTTAATATTTTTTCCTAGCAAAGTCTAATTCTAGCTTTCTAGATTGCTAAGACTCTTGTTGATTGGACTTCCCTACTAGAAGTTATTGATGAATGAAGTTTGACTGCTAATTGGTTCTTCAAACTTCACCCGCTAATTACTCTCAATTTAGACTTGGAAATTAACTTTTGATTTCACCTATGTATTCTAGATGATCAAGTCCTTTTAATTCTATAATTCTTGTTCCAAAGTTTGTTTTTAACTAAACTTCATCCAAATTAGGCTCTAATCTTCATTCACTCCTATCTTACTCGTTTGAAGTCCAATTTGAAAGTGTTAAATGTTTTTGCAAACCTCTAGATCTAGTATCTAAACTTCTTAATTTAAAACTTGAAAGAAAAGTATTCTTAACACTCTGTCTTGGAGTTATAGTTCGGCTTAAGGATTCAAAGAGGCTAACTTAAATAATCCCTAGAAGGTGGAAGAATTGATAATCCACCTCATCAAAGATGTCATCTTGAATGTTGTTGTAGAGGTTTCTAAGCTCTTCTTCATTTCCATTTCCATCCCAATTAGGTACTTGTCCACCATAGATAGGTGGACCTTGGTTCACATTACCAAATGGCATTTGTGACCAACCTTGGTTATTATTAGAGGGCATTCGAGCAACTCCATTATTTGGATTGTTGTAGTAACCTCCCTTATTAAAATTATTTGGGTTAAAATTGGGATTAACATTATTTGAGTTTGAATTATAATTTGGCCCTTGACCATAATTTAGATTAAAATTTCTCTTCTGAGGGCAGTTGTTATTATTTTCCCAATTTTGGTTATTACCCATATTGTTATTATCATAATCTACTTGGTAGATTTGACCACTCCTATTTTGGTTGGCTTGTTGGACTAAACTTGCTTGCATGTTTTTGCAAGATCTCGTTTCATGAGTTAATCCACAAAATCTACATTTAGCAGATTGATTAGGTGGAGATGGGCAATCTGGCAACATGTGCCTATGACCACAACAATTAGTGCACCATATATGAGCCCTATTGTTATTTGGTTTATTTTTCTTTTCCCCTGATTTGGCCATATTGACTTGCAAGGTACCTACTTGTTTAGTAAGCTCCATCAATTGGGCTTCCATAGCCGAATTGGGATCCTTTCCTAATGGGTAGCCTTGCAGAGCTTGATTTCCAAACTGATTATTCTCAATTTGTTCAAGTGGGAGCCTAGATGCAATTTGGATAGGTGCCATTGGAAGCACATTCATATAACTCGGTTGCACATATGATGGTGGCTTTGCTATTCCCACATCATCCCTCTTCACACCTACTTGGTCTAAATAATTGGGTTGGACCAAATTAGGAGGTATGTACGTTTCTCCTAAATGAACTATTTCCCATAAATTAGCTCTCTGATAGGGTGCAGGCAACGTTGTTGGACTAGCTTCTTTTACATATGCTTTCAACTTAAGCAGATACAAACCATTTATAAATTGGCGCATAAAATACGCATCCGATAATCCATGGTCTGATAAACGTAACGAAATTTCCTCCAGTCGACCGTAATAATTATCTATCTGCTCTCCCGGAGCCATTTGTAATTCAGTAAGCTTCTCAAAAAGTTTTTCTTGGTAAAAAGTTGTTTTAAAATGGTTTAAGAATGCATCACGTAAACTAATCCAAGTATCAAAATGAGCAATTGGTTGCTTTTGGAACCAATGTTTAGCTTGGGCTATTAATGTACTTGAAAAAATACTAAGAAAAATGGGCATCAGCCTGCACATTATTAGCATTACATTGTGTCAAAAATTCATAAATGTAACTATCTGGGTCTTCACCCATGCGACCTTTGTAATTTGGAAAAGGCACAAGCAAACAAGGCCGGTCGCTTTCATTATCTGGCCGCATTACAGTTGGGATTACATTGGCTGGAGTTGCCATATCGTTATTTGATTTTACTATTTAGAGCTCTTCACTAGACGTGGAAGAATTATTCAATTTGGATGATTTTCTGAAATTGATAAATTCAGATTCATCCAAATTGCGGATGACAGCCTCCAATTCTTGATCTTGCTGAAAAATGGAAGGGATCTTTACTTCTCCTCCTTCTACACTCCAAACTGGAATGTTTAACCAAGTTGGATTTTCTTTAGACTCATCCACTAGAGTGGATCTATAGTAAAAATATCCTAATGGGGAATCTATTAAAAGAAATACATTAGCCTTGGGATCCTAAATTGGGCAACATTCAGACTTTAACTAACCAATTTGGACTATCACTCATGACGTCATACATTCCACATACAGAGTCTTCCCACTTAGTTTATAATACAAGGGCTCAAATTATAACGCATACAAATTCACAGACCAACTTGGATAAATCACCATAATACTACAACAACACTCAACACCCAACTTGGCTTATATTCTCAAATTAAAAATCCCAAATTGGTAACATAGAACAAAAAACACACACATACTTATAAAATTAACACTATTCCAACTATGAACTCATAAGTTTCTAGGAATTTGGAAATTAAATTGCACTCACAACTTCCAATTAGTTACAATCTTAATCCGACTTGGACTCACATTCAATTTTCTATTTGGACAGGATACATTCTCATGGAAGGACAATAACAATCAATTCGGATTCATAGCTATAACTTCCAATTTTTGCACATTCTTTTTTATCACCCATCCATCAAACATTGACATACACACAACGACCAATTTGGATTTAATTCATCTCATATTACCGAATTGGTGATTAAATCACTGTTAACAAAATTTAATTGTTTGTAAAATAAAATATCATCGTTCCATCTTAAGTCTTAATATTGCCATACTACTTTCTCTCCACTGAAATAGAGTTCTTCACTCTCCAATCAACTACCTCAACACTGCATTTATCACCAATCTTGGATGTGTTCATCACATTTGTAAACTCTCATAACTTCTACCACACTTATAATTCCAATTAGTATCTCAAAACTTCTCACTTAGACACTCAAAACAAGCAAAAATCTAACACACCAAAACAAACATATATGCAGCTACGATTTGGTTGGGACACGACTGGACTTTCACTCAACAGATGGTGCATTCCAATTTGAAAAGAAGAACTAAATAGGTTCCATAGCCGTTCTACTAACCGACTTGATTGCTTAACAATTAATATTCAACTGCCCAACTTGGCTTCACAACAAACTGCCTAACTTGAAACCAACTCGGTAACCATCACATCAGTCCAACTAGGATTTTAACTTGTACAATCTAGCTGGCATTATCCTCATAACTCCTATTTGGAATTGACATCATAACACTCAGCCTTTAAACTGTGTTCCAACTTGGTAAAATAAGACTTTAAAAACACCAAATTGAAATGCAAACATACAAAAAAGGTAAACACAAATACATTCACTTACAAGTAAACACCAAAAAAGCTTAAAATAAAAAACAATTTGGTTATCAACAGATCCTATCTATTCAAGTTGTAGAAGAGTGTTTTAGTGCCTCCTCTCCTCTTCAAACCTTTATTTCCTAGATGTTCGCAAATTCAAAAGTTTCCTATGGCATTTAATTCTACTTTACTCTTCACTTCCTTCCCTTTCTTATGCTAATCTATTACTAATTCTACTCTAAATCATGATTTTTTTTATCAATGAGAACTTTTAGTCTAAGTTGTAGTGTCTTTTCTCCACTCAACTTGTTTTAAAAATTAATTTTATGCAAGGAGGATTCGGCCCCATCTCAAGCATCAGACAACCCAGCCAGTACTCAGGCAACCTAGTCGTGCTCAAGCAACCCATCCAATACTCAGCAGTTCGGCTACCCTCTTGATTGTTGCTTTGTCCTTGGCCCTCTGACTGTTGATTTGTTATGGCCCCCTTCCGATTGCTACTTTGTTCTAGCCTTCAGGTTGTTTGATGTTTTGAAATTTTTCCAATGCTAATCTTGCGTCTTTGGACCTTTGGAACAATAATTTTGACTTTTCAAGAATGTAAATTTTGAGACAATTATTAAAACATGACTTGGAAGGCTTGGCACTCATTTCCAAATATTAGTGTAAATCACTACCTTGGAGTTGGGATGCTATGTCTACACTTACAAAATGTTTTGTCATTAGGATTTTTTGATACTGAATTTGGACTTCAAGAATTGATATTTGAAACAAAACTTGGTGATATGGCTAAACACTATATTTTTGAGGAATTTTCTAAGATTCTATGATTCAAAGCTTCACTGTGATTTTGATAAGCTTTCTAAATTTTTAAAACAAGTCTAAAACACAAAAGTCATAACTTCGCCTTGTTTTTGGAAACACATCAAATTCTAAGACAATTTCTAACACATGCGGTCAAAGCTCCGCGGTGATTTTTGTCATATACTAAATTCTAAAATAATTTCTAACACATGGGATCAAAGCTCCATTGTCCTGGATGGGACAAGTGAAATAAACGTGTTAGTACAACACCAACTACCATATGTTAGTATAACTTGTTAGTATAACAACTATCCACAAGACGAGTTAGTACAAAAATTTAGTACAAAATTATAATCATAATAAGCTAAAGACCTTCTCCAAGTAGCATTGCCATTCATAAGGGAAGAATCTTCTAGGATTTGTACAAAATCCACAAGTCCTAAACAAGAACTTGAAGGAACAACAACAACACCAAAAACTATAGTTAGTACAACCAACATACTACCAAAATTTTGCTAAAAGTTCAAAACAAGTACAAAAACAACAAATAAGACTTAAAGGGACCCCAATGTCCTTCAAGGCTCACAAAATAACAGCAAAAAGAGCTTGAAATGCTCCAAAAACAACACGTTACAACTTTGGCTTCAAAATGACCAAATGCCATATTTAACTACTTTTGGACTATTGAAAGTTCAAAAGTAATAAAATGCAAAAATCTCCCGATGCATGGTGGTAGGCAATACATCGCCGGGAGGTTTCCGGTTTCAATGAAGTTCATTTATCAAAGGGTGTTGCAAGGCTCCTAGACGTCATTCAAGCATACGAACATGCATATGTAGTCTTCGAATGGATGCATGGTGTTTGGCAAGGCATCAGGACAAATCTAGATATACAGAAGTTCATTTTTCTAAGGGTTTCACATGCTCTCAAGAAGTCAACTGAAGCACACAAACATGCATCTCAAGATATATATGAAATGTGAATATGGATCAGTAAATAGCCTTTCATGCATGGTGATAGGCATAACATCAGAAGATATCCATATACATTGAAGTTCATTTTGTTAAAGGTGCTGCAAGGCCTCCGAGAGGTGAATTGAAGCACATAAACATGCATCTTAGGGACAATAGAAACTTTGAATGATGAATTAAATGCTACCAGTTGGAATATAGGTTCCAACTAGTAGGAATTGAATTACCTACAAATCTCTTGATGAAGTGCAAAACCTGTAAGGTGAGCGAGTCCATTTTGTATACCCTATACTTCATTGTCTTAGGCATCTTATGTCCTACGAAATGTAAAAACAGGTGTTTGTTGCGTGAACAACAAATGTGGAAATTTAGCCAGAATGTATATGAACATAGTACCTAGTAACATAAATATTGAAGAGCAAGGAGAAAGCAAATAACAACAAAACAATGTCAACGACAATGATAAAAGAGAAATGAAAACAAATAATAAGAATAGTAACTATCCAGAAGAAAATTGTCTTGCAAAATTCTAATAACCGCTTAGAAGATCAATACAAGAAAAGAAAGAATAGAAAAGCTAACGGAGCGTGGGCAATTCCTACAACTATGGTATGCAATTTGAAGGTTGCCCTTGAGGAGAAACAAGAACATCACATTTTGTTGTTCATTGATAAAATGAAGGCATCCCACGCATGGCAGCTTCCACAACAACCACTACTAACTAAACTATAAGACATGCACGAACCATTTACCAAGGAAACGAACGCTGCCATTGTCAAGAGGAACCAAAGAAATCATCGGGATATATCCCGATAGCCGTGTTGAGCCATGACACATTAGACCATCAGGGGTTGACCTTGTTTGACCTATTCAAAGTTGCATGGGCAGCTTCTCTACTCTTCTGAGGAATAGTACGTGATTTTGGGTTAACTGTTTTGGACCAATTCGTGTATAATACACAAGAAGCGTCCACCCAAGTGGGAGGCGTATTTTGCACTACCCATTTCCTGTACCAACAATTCCGATACCTCAATTCCAAGGTACTTTCAAAGTTATTTGGCTAATATTGGAGCAGGAACTTCCCGTTATTCTCGTGCCTTGCCTCTCTGCAAACGGCCAACAATGCTCTTCCTTGCCAAACAGCACAAACTGTGGGATCTTTAGGTCTGAGAAGAACCCAAGAACCTGGGCAAATATCAACCCAAAGATTGAAGCTTTCCCTTGGCGCCTCATTTGCGGGTCCGCAATAAGGTTCCAATTCCTCTTCCTCAAGAATCATGTCGACAAGATTGATCGTCAAGCCCTGAGAAGATGGTTCTACTCTCCAATTGTACTTTGGCCAGAAGCCTTCAACCAATTCTGAAGGACAGTCGAGAAGGGGCTCCTTCAGCTCATGCAACACGTGTTTCCAGTACTCCATGTATACAGCAAAGGCGGTCGCAAATCCCTCACATTTGGACATTCCGTTTGCCCAGTACTCAAGGTACTTCTCAGTTCCTAATAGAATCAAACCCTTGCTCAAGGTTGCTTTCTGTGTCGCTTCCACAGCTCTCTCTTGATTTCCTATGGCTTTCGGAACTTCACTGTCCTACATAAGCTTGAAAGGAATAGGTTGAGGGCAACCCCGAAGGAGCTTTGGACGACCCACGCGATCTTTCTTCCACAAGCATCGAGAAGGTCTATCAGATGGAAGCCACTGTGAATCAACTGCCGACTTCTTATACTTCATGACGGGGACTCCATCACTATCCACGTAGAATTGGAAGAGGTGCATTTACCCAAACCAATTAGTTTTGCCATACCACTGCACAAATAACCCTTTAGAAACGACTTGAAATCAGCAACCTCTTGGATGATTTCCGGCATGAATGACAATTCCTAGGACTCCATGAAAGCTTTCATAAGATCCGCGACAACAAATTAAGTATAGGTGGCTGAAATCTATTAGCTTTTGATAGGTGGCTGAAATACGCATCAATGTCCTCATGCGTATGTCCCACTAGTAGAAAACTGACCTGAATTTCCTTAAACACTCCTCGTGCAATAAGCAAAGACAAGAATGCCATTAGATATTGGTTCTTGTTATCCTTGGCGGAGTTGTCAGGCTGAAGATAGAGATTCTTAGGAAGGGGGCGAGATCCACGTCGGGCTGACTCTAGAATCAATTTCAAAGCGTCCATACACCTAGATTTTCCTCTAAGTAGCGCGTCAAACATTGCATTTGTAGACGGATACGGGAAGAGTTCGCCCGTCTCCCGAATTGGTGGACCTTCAAGCCGCCAAAGCAGTTTGGCTAACGATGAAATGGTGAAGTTCGATTCGCCTGGTCAACACGCTGGTGCATAAGGGGCATATGCACCGTCGGCATGACCATGAGCCACCATTCCTATTACACTCATGGAAAGCTAACCCAAACCTTTTGTGGCCTTTGTTGTCACCCGAATTCTTGGAAGAGCAGTCTTCCTCGTATCCATCTTGTCATGAATAATGCACAATATATCATGAGGGTTTCTTTTTGATCCTCATGCCACGAGGCGTACAAATGACAACACGATGCTTGATGGTTATGATGTTCAGTACTCTGCTTCACAAACTCCAAGAAGTCCAAACTTTCTTTAGATGACTTCAAAATGAACTGTTGTAGTTCATCACACTTCGTACACTTTACGAAAGAGCTTCTGAAAGGCTTGATGGAGACATTGTTGAAGCGCTGTATTTTTATCCTACTGATGGTGGATTGGTTCACAGTAGGAAGCCCATACTCCACATTCAACTGCAAGTTCAAAAAACAAAAGCCTAAGCATCAAAGGCAGTGACAGTACAAAAAAGAAAAGACCATCAACAACAATCAGAACATTAGTAGTGAAACAAGTGATCTCGCAAAAAAACAAGGGGATATCTCCCACTAAGCGGAAAAATCAAGTGAATCCCAGAGAGAGAGAGATATCGGGATATCTCCCGATAAGATGATACATGAAGTCAAACCCCACAAGAGAAATGTTTCGGGAGATCTCCCAATTACATTGCCCTCCACGAAATCTAGCAATGTTCTAGACGAAAGTGATAATGAATTTATAAAAATACTTCATTGGCATCAGCATGAACACGTCTCTAGTTGTTCCCAGAAGGCAGAAACTTCAGTGTGTCCACTCTTCCGTTTCCAATGCATTGCATTTGGTGTGGCATTTGGTCAGCAATGTTGTCAATGATGGCTTCAATTGTACCAGTGACCTGCACAATTTGAAGTTGTGGGCGTTTTATCCCTTTGTTTCCATGTGTTGAAGAAACAACGCCTTCCTTGTACTTGTCAATGTACTTGTTAAAGGTTGACTTCGGGATTCCGTGAATAAGGTACCATGCCGTGGCACAAACTTCCACTCCCTCCAACATAATGTACTTCCGCTTCCTTGTCCAATCAACAATGTGTAGTTGTCCACCAATAACGATTCCATACTCTCGATGCTCTTCAAAAGACTTCAAATAAAATCTCTGCCTGACCTTCAACGACTTGTGATGGAGAAAATATTGGCAGCAATGATTGTCACAGCACTTCTCCAAACTAACCTTTTGAATTTCAAAGTCCGTAGTTTTGCGTGAGAATAGTGTGTCCTTCTCACGAAGAGAGGGTCGCCGAACAGTGAAGCAATAGGCCGCCTTCTTTCTTCCACCTAAATAGGCTAGGGGATCCTGTACATCAGGAAAGGCAGCGAAGAGTTCCACTATATTCTTCAAACCCCGTCCACTAGGAAACCAGCACTCCGAAAGGGGCCAACAAGCATGGGACATGATTGCGTCTTGATTACCCACGAAAACATCAAGGACTGTCACACCTACATGGTCCTCACCTAGAGTACAGTTCTAAAAGTAATCATCTGCCCGACAGCAACTTATTCGTTCGGAAGATAAAAGCACACCTACGGAATCAAGTCGATGCACCTTTAAACCGATCCACTCTTCCTAACAAATAAATGGACTTCCGTCTATATGGGGATCCGCAATCACTTCACAACATTGGCAACTCTCCACAACACTGTCCGGTTCACAACATCGAATAGTGTCCGAAAACCTCTCTGGCAAGGATAGAGCATTAGATGCTGAGCTTCAACCACTACCAATGAAGGCCGTAAGAGAACAAAGACCTAGGGCTAGAACGGGATGGGCACACCAAGCCACTCCCCTTGAGGTCGACCTTCTACAATAGACCCTACTCCAACTTCCCCAAATTCTGGAAGGTGAAGCCACACTATGTCACCATTAGTCAACAATATATCACGTGCACAAGATTCTTGAGATTCAGCCTCCCCGGTGGATTCACCTATGTATGGGGTGATGGCTTTATCAAACGATTCAGAGCACGGCTCCATAGGGTCGGACTCACTGTCCCCAGAAAGCATAATAAAAAATTTGGTAATAGTAAACCTGCAAATGAGAATAAGGCCACCATTAGTCTGTAAACATATCAATGGAGAATTAACAAGAAGTCATTGGGAGATCTCCCGTTGAAAAATTCCAAATATTGACAAAGGGAAGTCATTGGGAGGTATCTCGATGTACATTCTCTACAATTGACGAAGTAAGCACATTGGGAGATCTCCCAACATAGCTTTTCAAATATTGACAAAGTAAACTCATTGGCAGATCACCCCATGTTCTTTAGTATTCACAAAAAGAAGGTCAATGAGAGGTATAACGATGTTCTGTTTTTTTAGTATTGACAAAAGAAAGTCATCGGGATATATTCCGATGCAAGTTTTCCAGTACTGACAAGTGGAAGGCATTAGAAGAACTTATGATGTCAGTTCTATAGTACTGGTGAAATGAAGACATCAGGAGATCTCCCGATGGCAACAACGGATGACATAACGATGAGTATGTCAACTAGATCATGCTATTGGGATATTTCTCAATGATTTCAAAGAGACATCCCTCCATGCAAGCAACATTAAATCCACTACTGACGCGTGATCTGGAATTCCGTAGAATACACTGCATACGTAGAATAAACCAATATTCGTACTGTAATTTCGTATTTGGTACAAGTCATCAGAGAAGGCACCACGACACCCTGCAACTTCATGCCTCTTCTCAGTGGCGAAATCAAGTGGTTGGGTCTCCACTGTAGTAAATAACCTTATAAACGGTCACTACAAATGGCAAGGACAATCAAGTTTACGATAGTAACCTAAATTCATGCACATGGGAGTGGGTTCGCTTGGTAGTAGTTTAGCATTGCGAACGACAATCTTGATTCACCATATACCACTCATGCAATACGCGAGTGCAGTTTCAACATCGGACTGACAACTTTCAAAGGGCAAAAATTCAGAAGACTACAGAAGGTGACCTTCCATACTCTACACTCCTAGACTCAATTTCACTATCATTCCTTGTTAACATAGAATTCTATATTCTATTGGGAATATTGAAGTGTCCAAGGAATTTTGCATAATGGACGGAGAGGATTTGCATAAGAAATTCATACCTGTACAGAAAAACAAGGATAGGGACGGAAATCTAAGTGCCTCAATTTGCAGGTGCTAACAAGGAGCAGCAACAATGTCTCCTGACTCCGCAACCGTCCCTGCTCGTTCTCCTCCGCTCCTTAAAAAAAGAAAGGTTAGTTGGGGGGGGTTGGTTGAATTGCTCTAGATTTCGGAACTCTTGTTTTCCGCCCCAATTTCGAGAGGGTCCGCCGATCCAACCTCTTGACTTTCACGTGCACTACTGAAGGTGTGCAGCACTGTGTCCAAGGCAGATCTGAAGATGCGGTCTTCTTTACAAATGTTCATTGTTTCTTAGACGCCGTGCTTCACTGACTGCAGAAATGCTGCGCGTGTGTAGCATCCCTAGAATTTTGAGCCCTTCCGAGAACTTTGACAAGATACGTGTGTACCTTCAATTCAAATCTGCACTGGATCATTCGAACCCGCACCACTAGGTCTTCAACGGGGTACGTGCGGCCTGCAAGTTCAAATCTTCAACGAATTAAGGACTTTTCCGCAGCATTCACTACGGATATCCCCGGTCTTTTCCCCCTCTTTTTTGCAGCATTCACTGCAGATATCCCCGGTCCGTTCCCTCTCTATGTTTGGGAGTTCTTTAGTTGTAGGATCATGCATTAACTAGCCTATAAGTGCACGCGGTTCATGAGAGGTGCTCTTCTTGTTTTAATTCTTGTTTACAAATGTATGACTGCAGTTGAAACATCCACGTCCATAAATTGTGATGCTCCAACTGTGGCTACCGGATTTTTATTATTTTACCCCTCTTTGTAATGATATTCCATTTCTATGTATCCCAAAAAGTCAATAAGACATTGAGGCTCATAATGATTAAACTAAGTCGAATATTTCACATGTACTTAATTATTTTGTAAAAGTGACCTCGGTCAATCTTCAGGGTTAAGGGTTTAGGATTTAGGGTTCCATAGAATTTAGGGTTCAAGAATGAAGATGAATGTTTCAATTCAATGAGTTCAACGAATTCGGGGTTTATGATTCAAGAATTAGGTTTCAAGAAACAAAGGTCATGGTAATCAAAAGTGTTGTTCTGCAGTTCATATTTTAAAATGAAGGATTAATACTTTTAACCATTTAAATACATTTCTTTCAAAGTTCAGGGTTTTAAATTTCCTAGGGCACACATTCTTTTTTAATAAATAATTTTTTCATTTGATTTTTGAGCTTCAAAAAATGAATTGTAGATCCTTTAGTTATAAAAGTTTTTGTTCTCGCATTTATTAAGAAATACCATTCAATCACAACGGTTGGAATGATCTAATGTATAATGAATTGCAGAAAATGAATATTTCTCAAAAACATTGAAAAGTGAAATCAATATAAAGCACTTCAAAGTTTATTAATATGGACTAGAAATTCAATGACTATTCTAGAACTATAAGCCTTCATAACTTTTGGTTCATTGTTCAAACTAGAATAAATCAAAGATTTCAATGTACATACTAAAAAATAAATAGATCTAAGATCGGAATTCAATTTTCCAAAAAAGTGGTGTCTTAAAAATTTGTAAAGATGTAAGACAGTTACTTTTAGGCCTCCAAATTTAAAAATGTCATTGACTTTCATTGAAAAATGTCCAAACAACTTCATGAAAGTTGCAATTACTTTTGGGCTTTACAATCCACAACAATAATCAACTTATTTCCATATGCAATTGATGTATCCAAGAGTTAAAAAAAATAGGGAATATAAGGGGTTTGCAATTTCATAGCCCCTAATTCAAAACTCTTATGAACTTTTATCCAAACATGTCCAAAACAACTTCATGCAAGTTGCAATTACTTTTGGGCTTTACAATCCACAACAATAATCAACTTATTTCCATTTGTAATTGATGTACCTAAGAGTGAAAAAAAATAGGGAATATAAGGGGTCTGTAATTTCATGGCCCTAAATTTGATAATGTCATGGACTGTCCTCTTGGATTTTGGGAGACTTGTTTCTTTTTTATATTTTATGTTTGTGTTGTGGAGTTTCAAGTTAGTAAAGAGTATTAAGGTAGTTTGGTATAGGCAAACATTATTATTGCCTTCGTCTTACAAATTTGATCACAGTGCATATTTATTTGCTTTTGGAATTTGGAAAGCCAGATTCATAATGTACACCAAGACATCTTCCAATTGGGCATCGGGGGATCTATTCAAATCTCTAGAACATTTAAATTTTAATCGGGGAGTCAATTCAAAACATTGAGAGATGAAAGATCTATATAAGCATTAAGAAATGCCCCAATCTACATAGACATTGGGAGATCTTCTGATGTTTGTATAGATTATGCTTAGTCTAGAGTTTATAGTATAGTGTAGAAGTAGTTAAATATGCCAATTTACCATTCATTTCTTGGTAACGGTTTCTACTCATTTTGTCAATTTTATGTAAATATTGACTAGGATTTTTTTTATTGATGGTTGATTTTTAGGTACTTGAGTAGGGACACTTGCATCATTTTGGGCCCACATCATAGTGTATGATGTCCAATATATATGCATTGTGGAATACTATTATTGAAAAGATCTTTGCATATATTTTTAGAGTGAAGATAGTTAATGTTTAGTGTGAGTAATTAAGGAAATGAAAAAAGTATATTAAACCCTAGACTCCATTTCTTATCCCTTCTCTAATTTCAAGTGAGGGTCTCACCACTCTAATTTCAAGTGAGCAGCTGATTCAACTTCTTTAATTTGTTGGAGAAGGGGTGCAATTTATATAATTCTATTGATTTTGTCGTCTACAAAAAAGTAGTTTCAATTGGTTTAGGTGTATGTCCTGCCTATAATTATAAGAAGTGACATTTGAATTCACTAGATTTACTTTTTGTATATGATTGGTATGCTTCATACGTAGTTGGAGTGAAAAATCGTTCATTTAATTGTACATGTTTGTGAGCCTACAATAAAATGAATACAATGTACTTGGCAATGATGAATTGTAGGTATTAGGGTCATTTCCATCATTATGAGCCTACACTGTAGTAGGTGCTATACATTTCACATCAAAAAAAAATTGCAAATATCCACACACATCTTAATTTTGTAATTACAAATATCCACATACATAATATTCAATATATTGCCCACATGTATGATTGTCTGTGATGATATAGTATGTCATAAATAGAAGCTCACATCTTTGCGTATCATGCTTTATAATGATATACTATGTGATTTTCAAAGGCCCATATCATAACCTATGAGGCAACCAAATCTAGTAAACAAACAGGATTCATTAATATAGGTTTACAGTCAAAAAAGAAATTCTACAACAAATATTTTTTCCTCCTAGGAAATTAAAAATCCATGAGCGTCTACTGAGTTATGACTTTTCTAGAAAGCTTCTCTTATTTAATTTGAATTACAATATAATTATTTCTTTCAGGGTAAGAATTACGGTGAAGTGCACCAATAACAACAAAATGGGAGCACGTCCATTGTGCTCTAAATTGTAATGCATGTATAGTTATGTTTCCAAAATTGAAGGTGCCCAGGATTAATATAAAGAATTAAATAAAAGGTACACAATGATTTTAATTTGGTCGCTAATGGATTCCCTACCGCATGTAGCGTAACAATGTAATTGGCTTACGAAGTGCCCCCATCATTTAAAGAATGTTTTTGTTGTAGTGTCCTATACTTAGAAACCAAAACCTTAACCAACTTTATAATATTTAAGGAAATGATAAAGGAATATGTAATTCAAAACCAAGTAATATCCCCAAAGAAGTTTTCCAATAACTAAGGGATTGATGAAGGAGTGTTGAATTAAGAAGCACACACACAAACTATCCCGTTTACTAATTGTAAGTGAAGAGTAACTCACTAACTTAATTATCCCCCGCATAGTAAGTGAAGGTTAACTCTCACTCATGACAATGATGAGTTGATGACCCCTTCAGCTTGGGTCAAGTCACCTTCACGCCCTATCAAATCACGCAGGCGGCGCAAAGATTGTTGTCAGGAGTTCTACTTGGCTCTTCCATTGGGTCTCCTCTTCCTCCCGCTGTCCAGCACGTCGGCGGATGCAGTCCAGTTTTGCTTGGTGGTGCTTCCTGCCCCCCTTGTCGCCTTCACCTGAGTTTCCATGCCTCCGCTTCTTGTTTGTCTCCGGCGCACATAGTGTAGAGATTGTGGAGTTCCTGTTTAGGATTCCTGCATTTGTGTTGCTGCTTCGTGCATGGTGGGCTTTGCGTTAATGGACATGTTCAACTAGACAGGAGTGCGTGCACTACGACATGTTGCGTAGCGCCATTGAAGTAGTAGAGCAATAGAAGAACTTACTGCGCAGCGGCACGGTGACGTAGTTGTTTTTGTTTTCTAATGTAGAAGTGTTGAAGCGCCGAGAGGAAGCGATGGAGGGAACTTTAGTGGTGCTGCAACGTGGACTTCATTTGGCAGATTTTGATGTATGTGAGGAGGACTCTGTGGGATCGGACGTTTTGCATGACTTATGTCGCGTGAAGTTGAACAGTAGTGGCCTCGTGGCACAACTCTAGGTACAACTGGGGCGGTGTTGCGTGCTTCAGTCGCGGGAGGTCTTGGAAAAGCGCGAACTTTGTGGTAGGAGGGACGGATTAGCAAGTCGTGGCATTCCGTTGTGGTACGTGACATTTTCAATGTCTCTCTTCATTTTGTTTGTTGATAGAGAGTTGAAATCGTGTAGTTTGCATGAGTCTTTGTCATTTTCACTCGGTCACAATGCAAGATAGAGCAGAAATCACTTGTAGGTGTAGTTCATTTGTGTAGTTTGTTTGTGTACTTTGCATGCTTCAGTTGCCACGCCGAGGTGTAGTATAGTGCAAAGAGTAATTTCCAAAGAGTTCGTCAAAGACACTGTATGATTCATGTTCTGAGTGTCCATGATGCTCTGGAGCACAGATTTGCATTACAAATGATTTTTTGTGTTGTCTAAATGCAAAAGTTCTGGCTGATACACTAGAAAGTGTAGCGTAGAGAATGTATTACAATTAGGTATTAGCATGAAATGGATTTAAGGTAATCTCCAATGCTTCTGTCATAGATGCTAAATGATCTATGATAGAATTGTGTACCACAAGGTGGTTGTGCACATTGTACATATTTATTATATTCAGTTAATAAAAAACTGAGTGGGCCATGAAATGGATTTGTACTTTGCAAGAATTTGTGAAGAGTCTGATTCTGGCAATGAGGCATTGTTGATAAACTGCACCATATTGTAAGCGTGGATAATTGTAGCACGTAGTCATGGCGAACTCCTCCATACTCGCAAGAATTTAAGCGGAGTGGAATAACCCGTAAGTTTTCAATTCTCTTTCTCTTAGTGTCTGACTACTAACATGAGAAGCAACTGCAGAGTAGGACAAACAATAAAAATGAATTAGGTGCATAGGTACCTTCCAATAAAAATATGAAGAACCTCGAGTGTAGATCAAGTAGTTCAAGCATTTCCAGAAAGAGAGACGGATCACATGTATCGGATAATTGTGGTAAATTATTATCGGGAGTTCTCCCGCTGTATATGTTGTGAAGACTGTTGATGGGATCTTTTCATTGTAGACTGTTGAAAGAGGATAAAGAAAGACACACACTGTAAGTGGTCATGGATAAGTATTGGAATAATTCCCACTGAAATCTCAGTGGACTGGTGACAAGGATGCCTCTGGACCATCAGGAGATCTCCCGATGAGTACTTATAGAAGTTCTATTCATTAAATTATCTAAGTGTTCTTTTGGTCATGTCTACAACTTAAGCAACGGGATAATTTCCGTTAATTCTTGTAAGAAGGAGAGTTGGAATTGGATTTGCAATGAGATTCTACACAAGAACATCATTATATCTCCCAATGAAAACATAGTGGAATAATGAGAAAATGAGGCCGTTGGTCCATCCCGATAGTTAATGGTTGTCATACTGAACCTTTGAAAAGAGTCTAATATTTGATTGTGTGCGACATTGGACAGAGATAATTCCTCAAAGGATTTTCCTATTGACTTGTCACCTGTTAGGCTGTACAAGTTCTGCACTCCGTGGTGCACACCTATCAATACAATGGCAATAACTTCCCAGAAGCAGTGTTCCGATGTGATGTAAAAGTTACAATATAGGGCCTCGAGTGGATGGACCAATCAGACAAGGCTGTGATCATATTTCCGAAGTTGGCATTCCGTAAGAAGAGTCACACTACGACGGGCTTGGACGTGATGGAGCTTCAGGGCTTAGATAGCTCCACAGTCTTGGTCATTGTTCAGGAGAATGTTCCTAGGAAGCAAGAGAAAAGAACATATGGGTTGATCGTGGACTACGCCACTATGGATCTCCAAATGTGCGAGACCTTCATTTGGAAAGGGATGCTCAACAAAACAGACGGTTCTCACTTCTGGACCTCGCAGGAGATGAAGAATGAGTGGGACATTATTGACAAGAACCGTCGGCAACCAAATGCCTCCACCGCAACACCTGCAGGCACACCTCCAAAGCTATCTTCAAAGAAGAAGGGGATAAAGCGGAAAGCCATTGCTGAAGCCCCAGGAGATTTTGTGGTGGAAGAAGTCGACGGAAAGGGAAAAAGCAAGAAGAAGATAAAAGTCGCTCCACTGACCATTCATCGCGCTGTGAACATGACGGATGCCGATATCGCAAAACTGGACACTAGTGAGGTGAAAGAGATACATAAGCTGTACAACCAGATATTCAAGCCAATGTACAAGTGGGAGAAGAAGCCATTTGCCAATAAAGCGAGTGAACTCTTGCAAGTCCACTACAAGTTCCTACACCAGGCTCTTCTTAGAAAACTTGTGTATAGAGGAATTGAGGAAGCACGTCTGGCAGGAATTAAAAATCAGATTCTCATCGACATCGACGCCAACTACCAATCGGAGAACCGATGCATTACAGTTCTTCCGTTGAAGCGGGGTCCATACGGGCTGGACAAAACGGTGACCCTCTATGACTCTTGTCCCCAAATGGAAAGTCTAACTGCCAAATCGCATTACTACATTATTGGTGGTCAGCACACTATTCAAGCGACAAAGAAGCTGACTAAGAACGAAGATATCTTGGAGGCTGATAAGGCGAAGGCGTCTACGCTCAATATTATTCCCATGTAGGCACCGTATTCTACCAAGATGACTAAAATGATGCACCTCTCCAAAGTTCTGAATCAAAACGTTGCTGGTGAGCAGAAAGAGTAGAGCTTCACACAACAACTTGCTCACGCTTGAATGAAGTGGAAGGACATGGGCAGCCCATTGCCATCATATGGAGGAAAAATGCATTCACAAGCGTATAATGTAAATTCAACTTTCCGAATATGTTAATTCTTCTTCAACATGTCCTTTTTGTCTTGTTTATAAAAGTCATCGAGATAACTCCCGATGTGCTCCCTATCGGGAGATATCTCGATGTCCATCATTCTCTAATTACCCTCCCACTTGACAACAGAATATCTCTCAATGTCGACTCTATTTTATGAAACATCCCATTTAGCGGGAACTATCCCGATGTTTATCAGTGAAATTGCAAATGGACAATCAATGGAAAATATCCCGATGGTTTGTAGATGACACTCGGCTTGGTCATTACCTCCACAATTAACAGTGTGAGTTTTCCTGTGCAGGATTTCTATTCGGTAATGTCCACCATCTTATGGGATTCAAGAATCCTGACTCTGCGGATTTGAAAATTCTACTTCTATTCATGAAGAAGGACGAAGATGTGGACCGATGGATCCAGATTGCCAAAGACTTCCTGAGCCACAAGTTCCCTGACGGTAATGGACCCAAATCGAAGGGCAAGTGTAAACCATTGTCCTACACTGACTTCAAGCCCTTATACGGACTTGGAGATGAGGACCTGAACTACTTGGCGGGACAAGTGGAGAAGGAAATAATGTGCATGAAGAAGACGACTCTGAACATCAATTTGTTTAGGAATGCATTGATTCCAATCAGTGTGGCAGCAGGCCGAAAGAAGAAGGTGAGGGCCATGAAGAACAAGTTCATGTGCCACTACGATTGTCACCCGCTTCCAAGCAAGAAGCCCGAATACATTCCATACACGGCTGCGGAGTGGGAGGAATTTGCGGAAGAGAAGAAAATCACCCGGAAACAATTTGAATGGTGGGTGGATAAGAGTATGGCCACGGAACTAGAGAGGGAGTGGATGGAGGGGCGAACTAAAGCCCTCAACAAGACATGTGACCCAGACATGTGTCCGGACGCTGTCAAGACAATGTGGCAGTCGTATATGAATTCCCATGCAGAAGAGGTGGAGGTTGCCATATCAAAGGTATTGAAAACGGAATACCTCTGCAAAATCATGGACAATAGAAGCTGGGACATTACAAAGATTCTGACTGAAGCTTTCGTCATGGCGTGGTGAAGCAAGGTCCCACATGTACTTCTAGTTCTTTTTTGAAGTCACAAGTGCCGGAGGCCATGCAAAACTCTTGGAGCATCACAAGTTGAAGCTTCTATTCAATGCTCTGGAGTACAAGGATGCTGCAGGACGCATTTTGAGAGCCCGTTCACATGCAATTCTCATAACAGCTGCTGCAGGATTTCACGCTGTATTGACACACTTGCAAAGGCGTTTTGAGGAGAGTAAGGTCCACATTTGGGACTGGCATGTAATCTATTACAATTCGGACAAGGTAGATGGCTTTCCCAAACCGGTAGCCAACACACATTACACCATGTACTTAGTCTTTCTTTTTGCCTATAATGAGGACCACGGGTCTACGAGCAACTTCCACAGCTTCTTCCCGGGCAGACAGGAGATATTTGTCGTATATTTTCCAGGGAATGGGACGAAGTGGACACTTTGTACAGGCGCCCAATGATGCCTTAGTTTTTGATCGCCGCTACGGTTCACATATTCGGTGGTCATCTCAGCGACAATATGGTTATTGTGAATGTGAACGGCGGTCCAGAGTTCACATCTATTGGACTGGTGAGCTCATTTTCATTGATTTTTCAGGACTTGCATAGTGTCAACCACTTTTAAAGTCATTGCCTTCTGCTTGTTGGGTTTGTTTAGGTTACCAATAATAAGGTACTTGAAGTTGTCTTTGATACGGAGACATAATCAAAGTCAAAGACTGTTGCCAAGCAGATTTGGGACCAACTGCACATTCAACCGAATCCTGAAGAAGATGAGAACGAAGCCGCAGATGACCACCATGTAGGGAACGTGGATGATGTTGCGAATGATTCTCTGGGACAAACGTCGCGAAATAACTTGGAGCAGACAGATATCGATCGGAATGACGAGGAAGTTGATGATTAGCCAATGGAGAAGGATAAACGAGGGGCTCATACCACAGACAGGACGAGAAGTGATTGCAAGGACGGCGAATCACTGAGTTCGGACATCAGAAAGGTTAGTGACTCACGTGAATCTAACATCGGGAGATCTCCCGTTGACTATTCTACATCGCATTTGATTACTTTCAGAAATAGAGGATATCTGACTTGCTCTGCCTACAAGATAAGTCCCCAACGCCAGTGCTGCCTCTGGATGACTTGGTTCATTCATCTTCAAGAGGTGGCGCACGTAGTGGAATGTCTAGAGAGGGACATAGAAAAGTGAAGTCGCGATTGGTCAAGGGAAAGAAGGGTTCTCAATCGACTCCGGTAAAGGATTTGACAGGTTGGCGAAAGGAGTTGAGGACAAAGCGCAGACTGGATATCAACTTAAGTAATTCTTACTTGCCTGACAGCCTTGTAAATTCTGAAGCAAACCTTGGAGGGAATGCAAGCCCAGTCGGGTCCTCCCTAAAACCGTCGAGGGTACATGTTGCTGCATTTGTGAATCCAAAAGCTTGCAATGCAGCATCCGTTCTTTTGTCATGTTCTACAATATGTGTTTCTGCTTCTGTGTTGGCATCTGACATTGCGAGATTGCCTGAGAGGAAGGACGCATTTGAGACCCTAAATCGTCATTCTGTTGTTGAAGATCTCGTGCGAGAGGAGCACCGCAGCGATGCAACGGGAGATCTCCCCATGCCTACTCCCAAGGTTTGCACTCTTGGTCCTCAAGGGGTCGAGACGGCGGAGCCATATATTACTCCATCGGGAAATATCCCAATGCCTGTTGATCATGATGGGACGCCTTGCTCAGTAGTGGCAGAGAATGAAAATCTGGAATGTGCTTCAGCAAAAGATCTCTCGTTGCTCAGACCCAAGATGTTACCCCGGAGGCGAAAATGCCTAACAACATTCTTGACGATACCTTAGCGGACTTGAAACAGATGAGTCTGGACGCAAGCACTCCCAAGTTGAATCCACTGCTATTGGTCCAACATTCTGGACTTATGTATGTAGACAGGCTCGCTGTCAAGACTAGGTTTAAGGATCTAGTTGATTTTCCGAGTTTTCATGTTCACCAATCGCTAGATTTGGGGAGTCGCCGCTCCTCAAAAGTCATGACCGCGTGGGAGGCGCACCGTTCTTTGTACCATGACATTCTTCAGATTGCTTTGGACCATGGATTGCAGGGAATAGAGGACTTTCGCATAGAACATGAAGCCCTTTTGCCTAGGAAGGTTGTCAATGTTCAAAAGACTCGGACTGAAGAGAATGTCATCAAAGGTACTTTAAATGATAGTCTACATGATTCAAGGTGTTTCATTCAGTCCATTAGGCTTTTGTATGGATTCATTTCTGACTATATTATGCTCTAATTTATTGTAGATTGTGTTGGACCCTTGACAATGCAACCGCGGACACTGGAAAAGATAGCGCAGCGACAGTATACAGTCGTGCTTGACTTGAATGGAGTTCTTCTTCACATGTCCTATATCCGTAATGAAGTCTATGTTGAGCTTTGCCCAAGTGTCACGAGTTTTCTGAATTGGCTGCGTGGTAAAGCAGAAGTTGCTTTCTGGAGTAGTGTAACTCCAAAGAACCTCGACAAGTTGTTGGACACTGTATTTGGAATTGTTCTTTTGGCCGTGGAGATGTTATTTGTCTAGCTCAAGGGGCATGCACAATGTCCACGTACAGGGCTCCAACTGCATCGAATAAGCCGGTCTTTCTGAAAGAACTGGGAACATTTGCACGCCTTGCCGGTTTATCTAGTTTTGATAACATTCTTCTAATTGATGATAGTCCACTAAAAAAACTCTTGAATGATCCACACAGTGTTGTTTTCCCTCAGTCCTTCTGCGGAAAAACGGATGACAACTTCCTACTTATGCACATGATGTCGTGGCTTGATGGCCTCTTCTTGTCTAATGACGCAGTGCCAGTGTATGTGAGGAATAATCTTCTTTCTGGCGGACAGGATCCAGTGGACCCCCTATCCAGTGAAGGCTTCGGAATCATGTCAGGAATAGTGTGTGGTTGATTCATGTGTACATTAGGCTTCATCAGGAGTTCTCCCGATACTGAATACGGCGTTTCACTTTTATCAGACTATATATTACCTTGAGTGTAGATTGTAATTTTCTTTGTAATTGCACCCATAAATTGTAGAACAGACATGTTTTTCAACTTGTAAATGGTTTTCAAGCTCAAACATTATTGAATACGGGTTATTAGTTAACTGGTACCTTGAGAGAACTCATTGTAAATGCATAGTTGATATGTTTTTTGAATGATTCCACACTTTTACTCAGTGTGATTTCTATGTAGTTGTGGTCCTTGGTTTCGTGTTTCATTTCTATTTTTGTGTGGACATTTTGCCCGTGCACGTCATGCGTTACCTGTCCCTTGCATTTTTTTTAAATATGTACTTGGCAAAGAGTAACCACAATTAACGTGTAATTAATAGTTTATCTCTAAGACATTGCGTATGAGGAATGCGGAGTTTGGTCTTTTTTCAAGTAGCGCACTGATATGGATAGGCTAACTCCTATGTCTTTGATATCCAATTTCTAGTGATGTAATGCTTTATTTGTAGATCTCCCATTGCATAGGGGTTCTTAGGAAACTGCTTCTTCATTGTAAGTGTATCAGGAGATCTTCTGCTGTTTAAAGGTTCTCAGTAAAGTGAGTACTCTTTAGAATAACATCGGGATACCTCCCCCTTGCTTAAGGCTTCTTTATAGTAACTTCACCAAGTGATCTCTCTTTATTTTAAGGTTCTTAGCAAAGTGAGTTTTCTTTGGAACAATACCAGGATTTCTCCTGTTGTTTGATGGTTCTCCTGTATCTGTTTAATTGACATTCTTGCTGAGTTCTGTTGCTGCAGAAGGCGGTTCTTGTTGTTTTGACAGGTGATTTCTGCGTTGAGGGCGGTATTTTGGATCTTCCTCATGAAGTCGATGTTCCTTCTGGTTTCCGGGGCTTCTTTAAACAATTGGTTGAACAGAATCATTGTGGGTTGTCTTTCTCCATGAATATATTTACTTTGACGGAGCTCTTAAGGCGTCTTCTCCTACGAAGAACTTTAAAGGGGTTTCTCTTTTTTGCCAGTGCGGACATTCCTCACAAGAATGATCCTTATCCGAACCGTGCTGGATTACTGAAGCGTATTTTAGGGAGCTCTAGACAACGAAGCATTCTTTGGAATCAAACAATTGTATTACTTGAGGTAAATCCTCTTAAGTGGCCACGTTCTTATTTGTTAGGTCCCTCCATACGAGTGAGGGATGATATAGATCCTTTGAAATTAGAAGTCCTGTGTTATGTACGAAAAGAGCTTATTGTTCCTGGGAAATTGTTTAAGCGTCAGTGAAGTTCACTTGTGCAGATATTGTTGGAAATGCCTTTATTGTTTTTATGGGCAACTTGTTGAACATTTCCTTCTTTATCGATATGAATAAAATGTGATGAACCTTACGGACCTTTCAGTGGCTTTGAAGTTTGATTCCACCGTATCCTTATTAGTGCGTATGTTCTCTTATACCATATATTTGAATGCGGAGATTACATCGGTAGATTTCTGGATCCTACTTTTGCAGGGAAATACTAATGGGTCAAGCCTTACTTAGTCCTTGTAATAATTTCAGTTGACAAATAACCATTGGAATCTGGTTCTTGCAACACTTACGATCCCAATGACTTGGATCTACACTACATTGGCAAAACTCCCAATCATTCATCTCAATTTCTATGTACAAATAAATGCTCTATGCTTGAAATGTCGTAGTTATTATGTTTCTGGTCTTCTTCTTCTATTTGAATATGGTTGACTTCATTTTGTTTTTCCCACTTCCATAGGCATTGCGGTCTCTAAATCCGTAAGAACGAGAGGTCTCCCGATGAATTCTACCATGACAAAGTCCAAAATTCCTCCTAAAGTCCAAAAGTAGTTAAATTGGGCATCCAAAAAAGTTCAACTAAATAAACTAATGTGTTACAAAAAAATGGCTAAAAGGAGTCAGTTGAGAGGAAAGGGGGTGCCCCTTTATACTCTTTCAATGGCATCCACCTCCTTTCATTTCCTCGTGGTAATCTTATCATTTGGGATTTTAATTCTAAATTATCATTTTTGAGTTTCTATGTTGGACCAATTTCTAATTTTTGGAGATTAACTCCAAATCACAAACAAGTTGCACCATTGACTTTAGAAGGCCATTCTTAGTCAAGTAGAACTTCCCACCCCTTTTTCCTTCGCCAAAAATACAAAGAACTCTAACGCCAACTTAACAATCAAAAGAGTGAGAATCCCAACTTTTGGAGGTTAACGTTTCTATGAAAAGTAACTAGCATAGGCTCATTAGTAGGTGTAAGGGAGTAAGAAAAGACCCTGCTATGACTTCAATCCAACTACAGGTGCTCACAATACATTAGTCAACTCCTCGTTTTGATCTTCAATTTTGTCAATTTTGAAGAATCTTAATATTTTTTATTCTTCTGACTATCAAAATGCCACGAACCTTGTTGGAGTGCATTATTAACAGAAAAGAAGCTATGCTAATTTTTAGTGAGATTTTATCGCACCCTGGATAATTTCTATTAGTTTTCCATCATAAAATTTGGCGGTTGACCGTTTGGAAAGATATCTTTAGAATATCAAAAAAATTTGAAATTTTTTATGGAACCTCTCATGGAATTCCACAAAAGATGTACAATTAGGGCAATTTGTAATAAACACGCTATATATGTACAATTTTTGGGCTTTTATCCTATTTACATACAAAATTTGGATATAATTGAAGGAAAACACTCTATTTAGGTCCAAATGCTATATTGATGTGTGGCATACCTAATTTGATTTTACACTCTTTTTGGGATTTTTTGTATATAAAACTTCACTTAAAACTGTACCCCTCCCAAAACAAATCACGAGTTCCAAATGACAAAATGGGGACTCACATGTGCGTGTTGGTCATTTGGTTTGGGCAACCACATATGAGATAACGCGGGTGAGTGACAGTAGGTGGGAGAGTGTGGGTTTAAGAGATTGCTTAAGTATCGCGGGTTCTAGAGCGTCAAAGGCACAACTGCAGGTGGCACGGCGGGACCATAAGGTGCCCTTATTGGACCTATTGTTGCCCTTTTTGGATCTCTAGACACCCTTTTAAGATCCGCAGTCTCCACTTTTGTACCCACGCATGTCCCATACAGACCTACGGCCGATATTTTGTCGCACTCGCATGCTCCTCCTCTTATCTGAGGTCGCCTACACGCGGTTACCAACTACAATCACCCGCCTTCGCCTACTTATATATTCAGTCGTCTATGCGATATTTGGCATCTTCATTTTTCAAAGAGGCTTACTATCTTGTATCTTTAGCAGGTTGCATACATAATCCTTCTGGTGAATTTTTATAATCTTTTACATTCATCCCGTTTCACAACTTTTGGACATCCAAGATTCCCATGGCAATTGCAGGCAACAACGATGGATCACTTCCTATTCTACAGACTACCCGCACTATTGGTGTTGTCAAAAAGGTGACCAAAGACAAGTATTGGAAGTAGAGGGATAACTTTTACTAAAAACAATGGCACATGCTTAACATTGGCCACTTTGCTTTTAAAGGGTGGAAGAAGGAGCCTAAGCCATGGGCTATGCCAGTGTACAAACATTACATTGACATTGAGTGGTATCACATTGATTATTTGTTTCTGGCATGGCACCATCATTACAATTGGCACACAAACAAGGCAAACCTGAAGTATTGTAAAAATCCAACTTTCATAGAATAGTGAATGGAATTGTGGCAAGTCTTCAGTAGAACTCCTATTGTATACATGATCAAGGCCCCTTTCTTCATTGCTAGGGGTGCCTATGTTGAGGTGACCTTACACAAAGAAGTCAATTGGTCCACAATCAAGGAAAGTTTATATGTGGAACGTCCAAAGATTGGATTAATTCCAAGTAGTTTTTTAAATTTCCAGAGTGTAAACTTGGACCTATTTGAAGTGATCCTCAAAAGAAAGAAACTCAAGAGGTAGAGACTAAGGAATCAGATGAAGATGACAATTCTAATGGCACACGGGTTCCTAGGCTAGTACGAGTGAGGGAGCCCATTGTCCCCCTTGTTGAAGTCTTACTTCAAAATACCAAGGGAACAACATCATCACGAGAAAGGAGGACAAAACCCCCCGCCAAGGATTGGTGTTCTACCATGCACATTGGACCTGCATCAGCCTCAACAATGGTTCATGCACCACTCTTTGCACCACATGACGCCAGCAATGTCATTGACTTTGAACCAAATGACAAAACGCTTGTGGATGCAAGTGTTAGAATGCCAATTCCTTAGTCTGCTGCGGCTCTAATTTTGAACATGCTAAGTTTGCAACTACTTTTCACCTTCTAAAGACCAAGGACACCATGATTGCTTTGCTAGAAAGTGATGTGAGAAAATTACGTTTAGATTGTGAACACAAAAATGTTCTCATTTCTTAGCAATCTAAAGAACTACAACGCCTTTGTAAAACTATTTTCAATGTGCTTGTACAAGGGACCCCTACTTACGTGGATGTGGAGGATATAAAATAATATATTTTAAATGCCCTTTAATAGGCATATGCCCACCTAGTCTAGAAATAGACTACCAACTTTTCAATTCCAAATCATTCAATTTGGATAAAATGACAAAACTTTGTACTCATTTATTTACTCCAAGTACTTGGCTTTAGAAAAAAGGAAGCAACATGTAAATTCTCACTCATATTCCTACAAGTTTTTTTTGTTTTTTTGAAGTCTATTTTTGGGGCTCTCAAAGTCTAAATGACTCGCACCAATAGCAACAATATTCCAATCCACCATTTCATATGAAACCAACTTGTTCAAGCAATGCATGTCTTCTTGTAGTAGTGTTGTTTTCTTGTCATGTAGTTTCACCAACTTTTGAAGTGTTGCTAATTCTTTGGGTGTGTTACCATACCGAGGAGCCATCGCTAGATAGTCTAGTTGTAGGGTGTGTTCCATGGCGGCAGTGAAATATTCTTCTTCTTTTACATTTATTTGCATGTTTAGTGTGCACTCTTTGTTCTGCACTTGTTGGCGTTCAAGTTGCACAATTTTCAAATTTTTTTAATATACAACATACTCATCCATTATGTGCACCTGCCCATTTTCACACTTCTTCCTATGAAAATGGCGGTTTTTCTTCGCGTCGTTGAAGAACGTGGTGTTCTTTTCAATAGCAATGTTTATTGCCTTTAAGCGTTGTTTTAATCCATCTACATATCCGGAATGGACTTCTTTAGAATGTCCTTTGTCCTTTAAGATTTGGATTTCCTCTATGACTTCATGCAAAGTCAGTTATGCCGTGTGGATCTTAGCACCCAACATCTTTTTGTTGTCCTCCAAATCACTTTTGCCACCATTTTAAAATAAGTCTGTACAAATGGGGTCCTCTATTGGCTTTCCATGTTCCATGCCTTCTTCATTGGTGTTCAGGCACTACAAGGGAATGCTGTCATTTTCTGTCAATTTGGACACATTTTTTGTCAATTTTTTGTCAATTCAAATAATTTTTCTGTCAATTCGAACATTTTTCTATCAATTTGGAAATTATCTGTCAATTTGGACACTATATTCTTGTAGTGAGGGTTAACTAATGGTCCTCTACCTTTTTTTTGCCCTTTTTGTCATATTTTACCACCAAAGCTTTTCTTTCTTTTTCTATGACAACTTCTGAATCTTCACTATAGAAAAAATACTTGTTGCATTTATTGATATGCTTGTCTATGCTAGAAGGGGACGACCACACTACCTCTTTATTTAGAGTTGCCAACTTGCTAAGCTTCATGGAAGTCAATACCTTCTTTAAATCAATTGGTATATTTGAATTTGGCATTGTTGCTTCTTTCGAATGGAGATACACTTCTTGTGGGGTTTCATGTTCCTCTTTCAAACCTTATTGCGGAGCTTCTTTTTTTCCTGATGAGTAAGAGGTTTAGATGACGTAGGTGGCTAGGGAGGAGACTTAACTTCTATGGCAATTGTTTGTGGATTTGTCAAATGGTACTCTATATCAAACCTCAAATGTTGTATGGCTACACCTATTCTACATGGGCACGAAAACCTATTCTTTTTGTACTTCACGTTTACAAAACTGTAGTCATTTACAAAAATGAAACCATATAAAACTGCAATCATTTGCAAAAATGCTATTATTCCCAAAAAAGAATCTTGATGTCATGTGAAGGGCTTAGTTGACTATAGCGTGCAAATAACACATTTGGGAAAAAATATCCCCCACCCAAATGAGACCCCTAATACACGAGCATGCATTTAGCTACTTTGAGGTGGATGAAAGATAGTGTGCACGGCTAGGAGTGTCGACTGCGGGTCTAAGCAACCACTTATTTAGACAAAGTTGCCTGGGGGCGTGTGCATAAGAAGGACACGTGCGGGTCCAACAACACATTGGACGAGTGCAGGTCTTGGGCGACCGCGGGTATTGGGTTGAGGTTTGCAAACGCAGATCTAGAGTTCAACGTGGCAAATGGGGGCTTGGATGCGTGCGGGGTGATTACATACTATAGTCATCCCCCTGCCAAATATACAATCCATAAAAAACTAGTACAAAATGTACACATATTGGTACAAAATGTACCAAAACTCCATTTATACCAAAATTCAGTGTTGGCCCATTTGAGACAAAAGGTCTTTTCATAGATTTTCAAAATTAAAATAAATAAAAATAATTTAAAGTCAAAATTTGACTTTCATACTAAAATCACATATTTGCTAGAATATTTTTTTATATAGGTTCTAAAACACTAATTAAATGCCTAGTCTAAGTACCTAAACATTAAAACATGGAATTTAGCTCTTTGAATTGTAAGAATGACATCCTAAACTAGAAAAAAAATTACAACATTGCTAAATATGAATCTATGACAAAAATAATATTTAATGTTTGTACTCCATACATTCAATTAATAGATGAAATTTACTTTTTATTTTGCAAATGTTAATGTATAAAAAATAAAGACTCCAATCCATTTTTTATATATTTTTTAAATCATAAAAACTAAAGGAAATTGACTCCAAACTTTCATCTTGTGCAAAAAATTTGTTGTGACTATAATTTTGGACAACCATAGTGTGCTTTTATCCTATGGATCTAGAACAATTAATTGGCAATCGTAAGTAGCGCGAGAGCAGGTCGGCCATAAGATCATATTGCGAACAATACATTTAACCCCTAAATGTCTAAGTCAACAAATTTTGGTGTCTACAACACTATGAAGTTAAAAGAAGACCTAACTAGTTTATAATTTTAACAAATTTTTTTTAAAGTCTAATTTTAGCATCAAAAAATGGATTTAAAACATTAATGAGCCTGATTCTTCTATTCAAGATCTTATGCAAGGGTACCCATTGCAATCTTTGCTTTCTGTATTGTTGAGGACTCTTGGAAATGAGCCTCAAATACATTAGATGTTGGAAAAAAAATCACACTAGAAATTCATATTCAAAAATTGTAGAGTACATTTTGAAAAAACAAAAATTGATTGGGGTTACATATATGCAGCCTTTCAATCTCATGTTTTTTAGGTGACAAATTTAAACGTTTCTACCAAAATGACATGAAAAATTAATAGAAAAGCATTCAAAAATAAATTCTACAAGTTATTTTCTGAAGAAGATGCTTACATTACTCAGAAAGAAAAGGTAACCATAACAATTTTATCAATTGGTCACATAGAATGATTCTAAGCTTCAGATGTAGTGAAAAATAATATTTTCTAAAATCTTGGTAAAAATTGATATCACCAAAGTGTATCTAAAATCCCGGAACAGTTCTCCCTACGGACTTTGTGACTTAAGGTGTTCAATTAGGATACAAGATATTCTATCCTTTATTTTTAACAAATACATCAACTAGAAGATGACGTTTTCATATTTTTTTCTTTTTGGTAATGAAAGAATAATTATAAAAAAAACAATGTCATTCGTTGGATCCTAGTGACATCCACTTTAGAATTTCAAATAAAGTAAACAAAGATTTAGACATATAGATTAAGACATGTCTACATTTAATTCTAATGGCTTTTATTTCTCTATAAAGTTATATAAATGTCTTTAACATTGTAATAGAAAGTGATGTTGATTCTTTAGGAATTATGGCAGGTCTCAACCAAATCAAGGTCTTTTTATTCATCCCAATATTTTTAGTCATATATGAGATTCAAACTTAAATTTTACAAAAATACAAAATATAATGTTATGTTTTCAAGTTTATTTAATAACTTGATGTTAGGATGTATAGTTTTTTTATATTAATGGAAATTTTAACAATTAGGTGTATTTATTTGTTGGATCTATAACATCAATTGAAAAAATACATACCAAATGTTAACTAAATTTTTTTGTATGTATCTTTAAAAAATGAAACTTCAAAAGCAAAATACAAATGCAAATGTAGTTCAAATTTTGATTTAAAAGATATATATAACCTAATACAAAGTATATTTGGAAAGGACAATTAATCTCTACGACCAAAATACTTTGTTTATAATATGCTCTACAATATAATTTGCCACAAACAATCAATAATTGCAGATTATAAATTTGTAATTATGGATTATATTAAACACTAGGCATTTTCACAGCTAGTTCAAAATCGCTTGTACGCCTTACAGACCGTCTTATAGTCTATGTTTTTGTTAGTTGCTTTGGAGTGTGGGATGTTCTCTATTTCCTCAACAATACTCAATTTTAATACTGTTGATTGCTCATATGACCTCTTATAAGGTGTACTTGCCAATGAAGTTGCATTAGATTTTCTACCAACCTTTTGCATTAGAATTCTCTTGTGTTGTTGTGCCTTTTTTTGCCACAACTGCCACTAGAAGCTTGTGTGGTATTTCTCCTACTATTTCACTAGCACCCGCATTTGTAGTATCTATGCTCACGGTACGATGCTTCTATTTTGTTCTCTATGTATCCAGCTTCATCTTTAACTAGTACATGTCTCTAAAGAGAGATCAAATCCTAATCGCCAATTTTTCCATTAAGAGGGGTTCTACTAGCATTGACACACATCTTCCTATCAATTTTGGCTTTGAGCTCTTTGATTTTTGTGCTATATAAAGTTGATTTTGGCTCATCTTAAGCAGAGTCAAGTTGAATGGAATGAAGAAAGTATTTATGCAGATACTAAAGTGGTATTGATGTGTTTTTTCAAGTCTTGGCTTCACTGTCATACACTTTACTTTACCATGGGATGGATTTCTGATTCAATGTCCTTCACATTCTCTTCAAATATAAGGTTAATGAAGACTTGTGCATTTCTGAACTTATATGTGAAGCAAATCAAGTTTGTGAATGGCACCATGTGCAAGCTCCAGGTTTTAGAAACTGACTATTTCATTGACTATCAAAAGTACACTAACTTGCTATGCCTCTTGTAGATTAGTTGGACTCGAGCTAATTTGCAAGAGAATTTTTACATTTACCTTGTTTGGATTCTTTATTGCATTAAGGATTTAGTGATACGCTCCATTTTTATATTCATATAATGAACATACATACATTATGTGATTCTATTTTGATTATTCAGACTAGGCATTGGAAATTCTTTGTATAAGGGACCATGATGGCTTAAATGAATTATTCATACAATATAATTTCTTGATTTAAGGTGATCTTTGATGTTAATATTTGTCAATTATTTATTGAATTTCATCTTGAATAATAGTATCGAGTAGTTTAGCTCGATTTGAACTGAACTGTTGGATATTATTGTCTACCGGATTTTTATTTTTGTAACAATACCATGGTAAGGGTATATTAAAAACTCCTTATCTTTCTAAAGTCTTTCAGAAACTTTAAATTTTCTATTCTTTTATTAATAAGTGAATATGAAACCATAATAATGTTTTGGGGATTTTACTATCAACAACATTGGCTAACCTTGTTTAGGGACATTTTGAATTGGAATGGGTGGCACACTTTCTTTGTAAGTTGGTTTTACAGATTAGCTTGAGTCGAGCTAATCTTCAAGGGAATTAAACAAATAATAATTTTTTTTATATATGTGATATTAATACGCCCTAAAAAAGAAATGTAGAATCCTAATCTGAATCAATACATTGATCTACCACTCTTAACACTCAATTTAAAGTCTTTAATTTGCAGTTTGTGTTATTCAAATGAGATTTTAGGAATGGTTGGGGTTTGCTCACTCCGAAGCAACAATGTTTCCTTCACCAACAAAGTGAATGTATGCACATTTTCACAACTCTGAATGGAACTCCGAGAGATTCAGAATACTTCAAATTGTAAAAGGGATTCAAATGCCTAACTATTGCACGCTTAGACAATCTGTACAGTATGTGAATTCATAGAATATGAAAGTCCATTGATGCTAAAATTTCCAACAATAAGCGCTTAAATAGGCTGAACTGAAACAATGAACACTGAGACCCTAACGAAATCCTATATGAGCCATAACAAACCTTGTATGATATTAAATCTTGAGGGGTGCACTTAGTTCTACTACAACAAACCACGTGCGAACAAGTGATTTCCAACTCAAATAAAATATGAAATGATTTTTAGAAGAGATTAAAAATGAACTAAAATAACATGTTTCAACTCAAATGATTATAGAGAACACATTTAGATGACCATTGAATTAATATTCAACTCAAAATGAACTTTCAATAGAAAGTCATTTTTAGGAATTTTTTGTTCACTTTTTGGACAATTTTTTCTTATATTATAAAAGGATGTGAAAGTTATTTTTCAATTCTATAGTGTCTTTTTACTTCAAAAATTTATAACTAATTAATATTAACAAATAAAAATATCAATAATTCAAAACATAAACTTTTAAAGTAGGAAAATTTACTATTCATATTTTTTTAATTTTATTTTATATAAAATTCAAAAAGTATATAAGAGGGCCAAAGTTTTGTTTGCACATAGTTTCTAATGGATCCTATAAGTCAACTCCCTGAGCACTAAACAAATCCTAATCAACCCTAATCAAACCCTAAAATCCCTAAACAAGCAAGAAATCCTACTCAAATGTTCAATTAGGGTTCATAAGCAAGATATTCTTAAACGTACCGTACATAAAAAAAGTAAAGTAGAACTACCCATTACCACCCAGATTTGCAATCTAACTATATTGGAGCCAACTCTACGAAAGACATATTTTTCAGAGGTGTGCTTTTGTTTCAGGAGTCAAACTCAAGTGGAATTATAATTTTTTGATAAAATTGTAATTTTTATGAATTTTTGAAGTGAAATTGCACAACTGCTATCAGACTAGATTCATAAATGTCCTCTTACAACTCAATACCGCTTTCCAATGTATCTAATAGCACTTGAAGATCCACCAATCATTAATTGACACATTATCTTTTAATAGCATTAATAAACTACTGTTGTCAGAATCTAAAGTGGATTTGCATGTTTTTCTGACAGAATTGGGACAAAGCTGTAGACCATGGATTTGAATCATTGACGGAATTAGGTAGTTCTACCTTATACCCTACATGAACACTACATAAGCAAGTATGAAAACCTAATCATAATAAAACGCTTGATTAAACAACCAAGAATTCAAAGCACACCCATTGTACCTGAAACAGGCCAGAAGTTTTAAGAGAAGTGGCAATCCAGCATATCATAAGCTCCTCCAGTGCAACAATGTTGTCCTTCGATCTATGCAGCAAAGAATTTCAGACGAAGCATTCAAGGTGAAGCCTTGAACTTACCAAAACAAACACCAATTTACAGACTAAGCCAACAGCACAAAGAGTCGTAAGCAGCTTGCACAATTGACAACGTGCAAAAAAAAAGCATTCAAAACCATGATTTCTTTATAACATATTGATCACATACTCCAATTGAACGCAAACCTAAACCCACAGGTTAATAGCTCCTCCAATGCTCCTAACCTCTAGCTGCTTTCTCTTCTAATTTTTTACTTCCACGCCCCTAAACACACAAAATTATCAGTCAGTAAGCATGTGTACATTTGTGTATGCGCTTGGTCGATGTAGATGCATGGAAAATCCAAAGGCCAATCTAATTGTACTTGTAATCAGAAGAAAAACTCACAAATGGAAAGCTGAAACTCAAAGAATGAAACCAAGATGCGCACAAATATGGAACTTGGAACTTACAGATTGAAACAAAGATGCACAGAAGCCAGACGGCCGAAACTTCAAGCAATCCTTGACAGCCGCAAGATCCACGTCATAGAATCCAACTCCACCCTAAGACCAATCAACTTGTATTTCTGTAGAAAATTAAACTCACAAATGGAAACCTAAACACACAGAATACCAATCAATAAGCATTTTTACAATGTGTGTGGCCCGAGCCAATGCAGATTCACCTAAAATCCTAAATTGTGATTGGAATGAAATTCACAAATGGAAATGTTGGAAAATACAGATTGAAATCAACTGCGCACAGAAATGAAGGCTGAAACTTACAGATTGTAAGCAAGATGCGTAGAAAGACTAAACTTCAAATCCTTGTCCGCCACAAAATCAAAGTCCATGTTGCAGCTCCCCGCCTCAAAACAATTCGGAGCAGCCAAACTTGCTACCAAAAAATTGAAAGCCCAAAACTGAAAGCCGTGTCAAACCGCAGTAGCATCGCACAACGAAATAAGTAGAAAGGTGACAAAAAATCTGAGAAATTGGCGTACAAGGATGCGAAAGTGACGAGGGAAAAATGTAGTGTTGGGCACCAATTCCTAGCGCCCAATTCATCAAAATCCACCCTCCACCCCCTGATAACCGACCATTCCAGATACCTGGCCATACCCTATCCTATCCAAGACCCGGTCATACCAGACCCTTTTCGATACCAATACATGATATATTCTATATGTTCTTGATATCCGTCCTTGATACCCGACCCTCTATTTATACTTTTAAGTGATACCTAATTTAATATGAAAATTTTACTGGTAAAGTTTGTTCAGACACAAAAATACATGATATCTTTGCATAGACATCCTAACCCTCAATTATAGTTTAGAATCTCATATGGTCCTGCGGAGTTTAAGGTTGATATACCTTCCTAGTTGATTCTCTGAAACTTCTTCAATAATCTCATATAGGCTTCTTAGGCTCTAGTGTTAATTCTCTACCCCTTCTTCATGTACAAATTATTTCCTTCACAAATAAGTAATTTAATTATATTGCCTTACAGTGTCTAATTTTTCAACATCTGACACAACATTCATATTTTAAGTCTTTGGTATGTAAATGCACTATTTTTGAGTTTAATACTATTTTAATCTGGACACATGAATCTCCTTGTGGAAAAATTAGATATTTTTAGAAATATTTGTTTATTTTTGAAGCTTACAAATTCTTCTTCTTCATATAGAGCAAAGTAATTAATAAGACAATTTCTTATATATATTCAATATATGTACTTAGGTAAGAGTTTATATTGTTCATTGATATGTCGATCTATTATTAAGACCTTTAACAAGGTCTACATATTTTGTATCTTTGGTTTATATACAACATAGTAAAACTATCTTGCCTCACATTGTCTAATTTCTCAATGTCTGACCCTACATTACTAATTTACTATTGGTATTTGTATTGCATAAATGCCCTATTTTTTAATTACTTTTTATTTTAATTTGAAGTCATGAACGTCACTCCCAAAAAATGAGATCTTTCTTGAAACATTCATTGCTTCCCATGGCTTGCAAATTCTTCTTCTTTATATAGAGCAACATAATTCTTTAGTACATGTACTTTTGTAAAAAATTTAAAGAAGGATAGATTCTATAAAAGTGAATCGGTATGCAATGACTCTAGAACCCATTCTTTAGTTTAGATGACATCATGTACATTTAGAAAAATAAGATTTTTTTATCACTGTCAAACTACCCTATAAATGTAAACTATCAATACAATAAAACTTTAGTAGTAGGAAGACCATGATGTTTAAAAGTATTAAAAAACAGGATTTTCGATCATTCTCAAATGATTACATTAAGTATTCCAAGTTTTTTATCCAAAAACATATAGATCCTCCAACTTTGCTTCTTTCCATAATATGTTGATTTATTAAATTGGAAATACCTACAAAATTTTGGAATTATTTTTCTTCAATATTTGTACTCTAAAAAATAAGGAAGTAAAAATTAAAAATTAAAAAATTAAAAAATAGTACATTGTTAAGAATTACGTTATAGGATTGAAATGCTGTAAGATAAAAATCTACATTGCATGATTTAAAGTTTAAGAAACAATCTACATTGTATTCTTTTTTCCTAGAAATTGTTGAAAATTGAGTTAGTCGTAAGACTTTTAATTTTTTTTAAATATATATAATCACTAATTGCCCCCTAAAATGATTTTCTTTATACCTTTCCTTTCATATTAAAAACTGAATTTATTAAAATCTTCCCACACATATATGAATTTGGACACTAATTTAAAAGTCATATTCTTTAATAAAAGTGGTGCTAGGGTTGTCATAGTGGACGGACGTCCGGTTCGCCCGTTTGATAGAGGTCTCGCCCGTCCAATGTGGTCAACACTAAAGTGACTTTCTTCTCTTGAAAAAACAGGTGATGCGGTTGCTACTTCAACGCCACCTGGCTTCCAAGTAGGATCCAGGGCGCGGATGTCACCGTTAAGGGCGCGGACGGAATCGTGGCGAGCTTGGACGAATGTCAGGACGGGAATGAAACTGTGTCGGGCATGGATGCCAGTCAGGATGTGGACGCCAGTCAAGGCGCAGACAAGACTGGGTTGGGGCGCGGACGTCTTTTTGCTAAAACAATCTCACCATTGGGATTAATGCATTTTAATTCCATATGAAAGGTATTAGTATTTTAGATTTTCCTACTATCTCCTACCTACTTCTACCTAACAATTTTTTTAATAATGAAAGTGAAGTCTTTTTGAATTTTTTTTTTTTTTTGTTAGACTCTCAACTCAATTTTTCATTGTAAAGATTTAAAGCTCAAAATTTATTAGTGCAACAATTTAAAGTTTAAAATGTTCAAAGTCAAAACATCTAGTTGCACAATGTGTTGAAAAACTAATTTTTTTGTAAATTTAAAAGCAAAGAAGAAGAACCTTGCTCTGTGGACCCGTATTTTTTTTCCTTGTAGGCAAATGAATTTAATTCTTTCGCCATTAAGAAGCAATAAAGGAGCCCTAGTTCAATTAAACCATATTTTTTTGCATTGTAGGCGAAAAAATACTAATTCTCTTTGAATTTATAAGCAATAACTTCCAACAAGGGGGGACCTTTGTTCACGCAAACCACATTTTTTTAAATTGGACACAAATTCAAGTAATTTTTTTGGGAATGAAAGGCAGGCCCTTATTCAATCAAACCATATTTTTTTTCGTTATGAATTTCAAAGTAAAGGTAAGGGGGCCCTTGTTGGCTTGTTCATTGCCTTAGTGAGACCCGTTTTCTATCGGGAGCTTGGTGAATTAAAACAGTTTGGAATTCACTTGATAAAGAATCCATATTCTCTGAATCAATTACTAATATAGAATACAATGTTCTAATATACAAGCCAAATGTATTGTTCAGAACATTGAAATCCTCAATGATGCAAAATCTTTACATTTCTTAGGATGAACTCTTATTTTGTAATTACGATATGGTTTCTTTCCAATTCATTTTCAAATTGAAGATAGTAGGCCTTATTCGTTATATTTGGACAAATGGTAGTCTCAATTTTATCCTCGAGTCGAAGATAAACAGATTATTCAATTTTGAGACTATTTGGAAATTTGAGACTTTAAATATTACTATGTATATAAACCTTTCATTGCCAAAAGGTTGCAGTCTCAACTTATCCTCGACTCGAGGATAAATCCATACAATTGTTTTAGGGCAAAAGTCTCAAAATCTGTCGATTGTCCAATTATAATGAATAAGGCCTATATGTACAATAACAAAAATTAGGCATAGTCCAATAGTGAGGTGCCTTCCTCAAATTCAAAACGTCAGGCACAGACGTCCTCTTGCCTACATCTACTTTCTGGAGGCTCAGCAGCTTAGTCCTCAAATTCTGATATTGCTCTAATTTTTTTGTCGTAAAATATTTGGAATCCCATGCTTCTTTCCAAATTTGATATGCTATCCATCTCGTTGCATATGCATCAATAGCCATAGAATACAAATGTTTATTTTGCATGACTTTAAGCGAGGTCTCTGACCCCTTCTCTCCGTATACGTAGAACAATTTGGAAACTACATGTTTTCGTTGATTTTTCTCCCGTTTAAGCTCCTCCGTGGTTCAATAACCATACCTTGATGGCTCCTTCTCTACAACTTGGCCAGAAAGCCCCTAGTCGCAAATCCCTATGTATACTGTGTTCTCTTTCCATTCATCAAAATGGAACAAAACTTAGGATGGATTAATGTCATTGTGTAAATATTGTGCTTCATGGCATTTCCCCATTGTGACAAGCAATGATAAAGCCAAGTTCACGCGATTTCTGCGATAAGTTGCAACCCAACTGAGTTCTTCTTGCGTCAAACTTGTATCATGTTGTCTCGTGATGTCATCCACCTCCAATAATTTTGAGTTGTACTTGGCTAAAAAAGAAATTAAAGACCCTCCATTCCACCATAGTGTGTAGCCATCCATTGTTTTGGGATGGATGTACGCAAGTCTTATGATACCAGGATGTATCACTGGACACCCCCCTGCCTCATTCACAATATCTTGGCGCTTCTCCTTCTCATTTGAGGTCTTCAAAGTCTTTCCGGCGAAGCAAATCCAACTAGGAATGCTTTATAGTCTTGTCAGCACCACCTTCCTCCAGGTCCCCTATGATCTAGTCACGGTCTGATTTGGCATGGGATTCACTTTCACGCAACTTTCCAGCCACTTGAATGTTTCGCTAACGCAATGAGCTCGTATTTGGTCTTCAAACGTCGCTTTCCATGGTACTTGTTTCTTTCTACGGGAAGAAGAATATTGTTGGAAGAACTTTTGAATCTGAATCAATCTCGAAGCAAACTCCTTGTCATGTATGTCCCAATCACTACCATCTTCCTTCTTCTTTGTGTGATAACACCAATTTGTCACAATATTGGTGGTCAGCTACGACACTTGTTTATCCAACCACTCAGAGTGCAACCAGTAATCCTAATAATTGTTGAACCGCTCTGATGCTAAATTTGGTCTCCAACTCTCGCCGCACTTTACCAGTCAAGTTGTGGTATCCTTCTTCGTTGTAGTTCACATATTCTCTGGACATCATTCCAGAGCTTCGTCATTTGTAAAAGATTACCGCTATTGCTCTAGCCTCGAGCACATAATCTTGGGGGGCATGTCTAAATGGGGTAGATTTTTGCTCTTCGACCTATTGGATGATGAGGGACTGGATGACTCTGAAGCCATTGAGACGTTCAATGCTGGAGGTACCACCTCAAGAACTGCATCCAAGTCACAAACACCGGACAGTGATCTGATGACTCACCCCTTTCTCTTGCCAATGTACAATATTTTAAAACCACCAAAATTTTGGAGAAAATAAAAAAACACGAGTGTTATATGTGGGCTAAGCCCAATCATCCACCAAACTTACGTCCAAAGGTTGCTTTAGCAAACAAAGGTATGAGGTGTAGGGTGTGGACTTGTCAAGGATAAGTGGGGGCCCATTGCGGTTTTATAGTCCCACGTTCGCGCCCACACGAGGCTAGGACGTGGACGTCCCCGCCCCTATGCGGATACGTCCACGTTTGGATCGGGGACATTTGACCCTATATAAAGATGTCCCCGCCCCATTCATCCCTGCCTTGCATATTCCAAATCCTCCACCTCTTCATTGAGCTAGTCGTTGGCATCATGCGAGATCGTTTTTTTATATACCTTGATTTTTGCTTGATTTTCTCACAATGGCGACACCACTGAGTACTAACAACAAGACGTGTGGGCCCTAGGGAATCACCTATTGAATCTGTTATGGAGATTAATTGTTTTTATGAATAATTGTTATTTCTACAGCATTGAAAATAAATATATTGATTCTACAATATAAACTACCTTTAGACTATGTACAAAATAGATGTAATATAGATTGCAAATTGAAGCATACACATAATGCAAAGGTGTTAGTTTGGTGGCAAAAAGGATCGGCAGTAAGCTTACAAAATGATTTAATTAAAAGTTTGACCAAATGGTCAATCAGATTGAAGGCCCTAACCTTACTAGTCCTATTATCCTAATGTAAAACATCTCCATTAAGCTCAAGTTCCACAACTAACTCTGATAGGAAGCTCAAGTAGATTAAGAATCTTCTGAGATCTTCAAAATATAGGAACAAACTACACCTGAGCTTTAAACGTTTAAACCAAACATCTAGATTGTACACCACCATTAATTTTCAACGCACAATGGGCTTGTACCCATTTAATCTGTAATGGGATAGTTTACCTTAGTTGCAGTGATATCAATACTCCTTTAAATTCCTCACCCCTTCACTTGTCCTCGTAAAGTAATTCCAGGGATGCAAGTAAAATAAAAGATCCCCTGTTTTGTGCTTGACAAATTTATCTTACATATCTCTCCTAGCTAATTTGGGGCCTCTGATTGCAAATATGAATTCAGAATTTGCAAAAAAATTCAAAAGTGGAAAATAAAAAAATTCAGGGTTTTCCCAGGTGGACGAGCAAGGAGGTCAGTTCACTGTGACCTATCTTACCTGGCCGACGAAGTGGCTAGGAAGGATTTATCCATGTATTGCCCTAAGTTTTGTCCCTACAGAAAATACTAAAATTATTCTATATTTGTCGCATATGATAAAATGTGCAAATTCTAAATTCATATATGCAAATCAGAGACCCCAAATTAGCTGCTTGACATGATAAAATAGGGGTAACTTTTATTTGATGGGGGCAATACATGGATAAATCCTCCCTGGCCCCGGCGAAGTGTACACACAGAAAAAGGGGTATAAAGCCGGATATTTTTCACATTTGCACTCATACCCTTCGCCGCAAGGGCTCTACCACGTCTAGTCTTCAACGCCGCCTTCAGTAGCCTTTTTCGTTGTTGTCACTCACCTCGTGTGCCGCCTGTGTCTTGCATTTATGTTCCCATTGCCAGCGTGCTGTAAAATCTTCCTGCCAAATCGATAATGCTTGCACTTACTTGTTTGTCAAATTGCCACTTTCTGCTTTCAGCGTGCTCTCGTCTGCTTACTATCTCCGGTTGTTGCCCACACTGCAATACGTGTCGATCAGCCTTCGCTACTTCAGAAAATATTAGATTGCGTCGGCTCAATTGTGTGCACATTGGAATTTGGCAGTCACATTTCAACGGTAGCGTTTATTCTTGGAGGCGGATTAGTTTTGGGGCGCACGGCGTTTACTGTGGAAGATGAGGCGTGGAGCGATACTGCAACGTAACGGACGGAGCCGACGCTTCTTCCTGGGAGTGCAAGCATTTTTAAGTGCAGCGTTGAGGGAGTTTTTTCACCTTCTCATGCTCTCATGTTCTTCAATTCTGATTGATGTTGCTTGCATGGCTCTATCTTCTTGGGCGTACAGTGCTAGTCTGTGAATTTCTTGGGGTTGGGGATCGCAGCTAGCTGTTGCTTAAGGGTGGCACTTAATTTTCGTACTATGGGTTCGGTGCTTTAGAGTAGTCATGGCGACGACGTAATCCTCACTCCGTAGATTTCTGTAAGAAGGTAGACTTCCGTCACAAGAGGCCGGTCCGGGCGAGACAAGTGCAATCCGAATTGCAGGCGGATATGGTGGTATCACAGCTTGAATCGCACCGCCATGGGTCGCAGGTTGGCTTTACCTGCAGTGCACGACTGCTCATGATACATCTTACAGGTTCTTTAATTCTTTCCTTTTATTTACATATGTCAATCTTTGAGTTCTACATTAACTTACTTTTTGCATTTCTGTACTAGGTATTTCTCTTTGAATGGAGTGCTTGTTCTTCCTCAGTTGATCTGTGTAAGTTAGTGCAAGGTTTAGTCGAGAGGAAAAGAGTGATTCGTGTAAAGGTTTCAGAATACCTAAGTTAGCAATGTTTATTTGATTAAACCCCACGTGCACAGTATGGCACATCTCCATACACGCAATGCTCGTGGAAGTTCATACGCATAGGCGACTGTTGGCATATTTTTGATCTGATGCCCCACTGAGCAGCTGTATGCAACGGGAACAGCGACTCCACTCTCAGCAGTTGGACATCAGCAGGCTGTTAACAACTTGGTTTGGTTTGCTATATGATGTATCATACTTCCCCGTGCATACACAAATGGAGCTTTCCACCACAAAGCTCAGGCCTGAACAGACTGAGGAACCGGCTGAGGAGGATAAATATGGCGCAGGTGGTACCACAATAGATGGGGAAGGTTGCTTGGAGAGCTAGTGGACCGCATCCTGCTCTGCTTGCCGATCTTCAACTTGTTCTGCCTGCGGTGCGTCTCGAAATCATGGGATGCCACCATCAGGTCCACCAGCTTCAACAGAATGTACCTGCCAATGGCATCTCGGGGTCCCTCGTGGCTCTTCTTGTGCTCCTCGTTCAATTGCCGGTACATTCCTTCGCTCTGTTCTTTGTATATGTGAAGTTCTCCTTCCATGTATGCCATGTTGAGTTTTGTTTGTAATACTCCCTCCATCCAGAAGTTTGAACTCATGTTTTTTCAGGAGATTTGGTAGGTCACATGTGGACTTTCTTTTCGTCCAATTTCCTTTATGTTTTGACAAACACATGTAATGTTCTACATTGATTCTGGTGATATATAGTTTGAACCCACTTGGATTATGCTGTTTACAATATGATCAATAAAATTGGTGTCAAACGTTTCAAAGAACACTGCAAACACTTCTTCTGGACTGAGGGAATATTTCAATACGTATTTATTCAAGTATTTGTACTAGTAGACTTGTTTTGATTGGCCATGACACCATAATTCTGTTGCTTCTATGCTAGGAACAGCACATGTGTATACGATCCAGTGCAAAATTGTTGGCACAACTTTCCCTTTATGTTTCTGCATTCCTACATGAGGTTTCCTCTCAAGGCAATTGGAGGCCGGTTGTTTGTGAGAGGGGGACTAACAAACGTTGGAGTGTTGGCAGTGTGCACCCCGTGACCCGGACTTGGCGGGAGCTTCCATCTATGATTTGAATTCTCTTGTGGGCATTTACGAAGACCAACGCACCAAGGGCTACAAGATCGTTGTGGCTGGTGGAACCTCTGAATGTCGGGTGATTATGAGTGCACCACTGAAGTCTACGACTCCATGACCGATTTGTGGCAGGTTTGTCTTTAAAATGCTTTGCATTTCCCTGACAGTCCTGTTTCTTTGATGCTTATATTCCATCCTACCAAAGTAACTAACAGAAGAAGCACCCCTTTGTGACAGGTCACTAGCAAAGTGCATCGGGAGTTTACAGTGCGCAATACGTGGTGGACATCAAAGACTGTTTTTTGCAATGGAGTGCTGTACTGCCTTACATCTGGGAGGCCATACAGCATCATAGCTGATGACATGAAGTCTCATCAATATTTCCGGTTCTTCTTCAAGGAGAAGATGGCCTTGGATCTGAAATGTGCTGGACATGGTGATCTGATTTACTTTTATAAAGACTCACGCACCCAGGTACCTAGTTCATCTATAACAATTTGTGACATATTTTTAGCTTTTTTGGAGAGCCTCAAAACGATTTGGAATTGTATCAGTATGCATCTCTATAAGATTTGCATCATCCTTTTCAGATTGGCACCGAGTGTAATTACTCCAGGATCGATTGTGATCACAAGGCAGTTTCGTTCTCCGATCTCAACGATTGATCATCTGCAGCGGTGCTCCTCGTACTCCGGCATATGCTTCTTCCAATCCTCAAGATTCTCATCTTCCCCGGCGACTTTGAAAATCAACTGAGAGCGTTCCCCATTCCCACATTGCCGAAGTTTTCCACTGAGGTTCCCTTCAGGGGAGCGTAAGCGTGTTTAGAAGGGGCCCATAAAAATTTCTGATGTTAGCGAGAGAAAATCATGAATTTTCCAAAAAAAATTAGATTTTTCGGATGTCATATGTAATTTCTATGATTTTTCAAAGTTGTGGGTCTCTAGATCACTGGAACGATCATGTAAGGTGCACCCAAAACTGAACCCTGCTGAAATCAGCTCTTAAGCCAGTCAGATATTGGTAAGTGTCCTTCAAATATGGCAGCCAATTAAAGCCAAGCATTTGGCTAACGGATTAACTAAAGTCTAGGGATATAATTGGGTGAGTCTAGGGTCCATGGCAAGGTACAGGGACAGGAATGGGTGTTTTCACCTTAGCATAAACCTGTCTCCACACAAAGTAGCACCTCAAACATCAATCCAATTTGCAAAATTTCCATCAAGCAAAAGTACAAAGGGATAACACACATGCATAAAAATTGAATGAGATAATGCCACTAATAATGTTTACAATTAGCGTGATGGGGCCATTTGGTTCACCTAGACAACCCCAACAAATTGCAATCACATAACCTAATCATACCATCTTAACTCCAAGAGGGTGGGTTGAAGCAGGTCTTTTATTGTCGGTTCTATAGAATTTTTGTATCAAAGCAATCCTAAAGCTCTTGCATAAAACACAAACTGATCCCTCTCTCAAGCTACAATAGCACATGATTTTGTGATTAATACGGTCAGAAAGTGAGTCTCAATTTCTGATCCTTCTGTGAATGCATTTTGTTCTTAAGCATTGGAATACTTGACACCTAAAGGTAAGGAAGTCTACGATTGTCCCTGCTCTAAAGTAAAACTAACGTCGAATGAAAATTTTCAATGCGTAGCAGAGACATGTTTAAAGGTGGGGAGGCTGTATGTAGGAAGATGATGACTTCCAATAGTAATGAAATCATAACTACTGGTATAAGCACCTTGTCGATACTACTTATTGGAAGTATATTTTACCTCTCTCAACACAATTACTCAAACACATTTGAACCAAGAAATCATGAAGGAGCTTTGTGACAGGTTATAGCATCCAACCTCAAGTATTCGCAGAGATTGTAGGACCATAAACTAACCTCAAAAGGTTTCACTAATTGAAAAATCTTGTATGGCAGGGCTAAATTAATTCATAGTGATGGTTTCGTGTTTGGTGAATTGCAGGTGCCCCAATCAGAATTGTCGTTTCTTTCATGGGGGACTCGGTGTCAGATGGCATAGCTGTTATCTTAGTATTTGGGCTTGCCATTGCATGCGATTGATATAAGTGAATCTTTTGTGCAAAATTGTGAGTTTGTTTGGCTTCTGTAACAATAAAAAAAATCATAAGTTTTGGAGTGGTGTGTTTTGCTGTTTTTCTTGCGCTTCTGGAGTTTTGTGAAGCTCATGCCAAATCAGCTCCAAATTCACAATCGATCCCATTGTGCAACAATTTGAACGTAGGCTGTGGTTTCACCTCTGATCGGTGAGAGAGAAAGATTGGTTGTATCGCTGGAAATCTATCAACATTGATATTGGTACTCCCTTTGTCTCAAAATAAGACCATTGTTTCTTTTGTAAAATACAAAGGAAATATATGTCTTATTTTGAAATAAAGGAAGTACCAAATTATGAAACTAATAACAAAAAATTTAGGTTGTAGTATCACAAATCAAAATTGAAGCTTGAGTAAACTAAATAGGAGTAAGAAAACGACAAGCGAGAAAATAGAAGGTGATTCTAGGTGGACTATCCAAGCACTTTAAGGAAGTCCAAGCCCTTCAATGCTCCATCCTAAAGCCATATCCACCTTATCCAATAACATATCTGCCTCCAACAACAATTAAGCATTAGCCTTGAATGCCACATTAAACTATTTCTGGACTTTTAAAGGGTCCAGAATTAATAATAGAAAAAAAATGGTCATTTGGAAATAATGCAAAATATCAAGAGATCTATGTAAAACATTAGGAGATCATTACAAAACATTTGAAGATCTATACAAACATCTGGAGATCTCCAGATGTTATTATCTAGAATTTTTTTAATATTTTGTACAGAATTCATGTAAAAGTCCAAAAATAGTTAAATGTGGCATTTGATTTCTAAATTGCAAATAACTAAAAATTTGAAAATTTTATAGAAGCAACCATTACATATATATACACTTTTTATTTTTGTACACCAATTGATTGCAAGTCCGACTAATTTTTTTTTTTTTTGATTCCTCTGTTTTCACACTTCAACTGATTATTTTTCCAAAGTCACCGTTTAATTAGGGATTTTTTTTGGCTCTTTGGTGCCATATTGCACTAGGAAAAATAATTTGGCTAAAAATTGGCAAAAAAGTGTGAAGTTTTTTGCCAGAAAACTTTGAATTAAAAAAATATCTTAGATAAAATTGCAGACTATGGATGAAAATAGAATTATAAACACGTAATTTGTGCTAATGTGATATTTTCTATCCAATATGTGGATGAATGCAAAAATTTGGAGCACCACTAAAAACTTTGACACTTCTTAAAAAATGAAAAAAAAAAGCCTTGATGCTAACAATGAACTAATTGGAGGTTCTCTCCAAAAATTGAATGTGACAGTCTCATTGGGACTGCTTTTAACCCATAAATGACGTGGAGGATGTTTTTCGGCCAATGAATGACAAAGAATCTCTCTATGCAAGACAAGAGTGCAACTATTCATCCTCCAATTTTTGGGTGAAAAGGAAAGATCTTCTACAACAACTTAACTTCCAATGAGCGCTTTTGCATTTTTTTAAGCTAACAATTCACACAGTATCAAAACAGATGATTTTCACGGTGACTGGCCCGTCGTTTTAGGGTTAAATCATCTCCTAGGGTCCTACTGGCACAATGCTGTTACTGTAGGTCAGTAAAGGTTCCATTGGACGTGCTCTTGAGAGGGCACTGTACAATGCAGCAGCCAACGGTAGTAAGCGACGCATGTCACCGTGTCACGGTGAAAGGCTTCTACCGCAGCTCACGGGACCAAGTCTCCTCGAGATCGCCCTTGCTACCGGAATGGGCATGTTTTGAAATTTATGTTTTAGGGTTCCGATCATCAATGCTCCTCCTCGTCACTCAATGTCTTTACAATTTTAATGCACAATCTTCTCACAGCATACAATAGTGCTCTCTCGCTCTCTAGTTTCCCAATCTCTTCCATTGACGTACAGGAGCAGCATAGGTAGTTTTTTTTGTGAATTCTCTCTCTTCCAGAAAGCTTTTGGAGTTATCGATATTTTAAGTGGAGATTTTGGGATATGGCCATGGCGGAATCCCATGTGACTGTATTTGGTCCTGCTTTGGAGTTGATGAAGAGCGTCAAATCGACCGACGGGCAGATGCTGACCAAGCCTTTCCTTGATGTCTGTCGCAATGTGCTTCCGGTGATCGGTAGGTTTCGCTCGAATCTTCTAGCTCGTCCTCAATTTTGTTTAGGGCTCTTGTGCTTTGTTTTGAATCTTGGTATTTATAAAATAATTTAAGTGCTTATAATTTACACTCGGATGGTCAGATTTGGTTCAAAGGTTTTGTGGAGGGAGATTTGACGATGGGATGTGTGGATTTGCAGATAAGTTTGGGAGCTCTATGGCATTGGTGAAATCTGACGTTGGCGGCAACATTTTGGTAATGTCGTGTTGCGTCAATTTTATTTCACCGGTTGCTGGGAGACGCACTAGTCATTTTATATCGTGTCTTGTTTACTAGAATTGGATTATTTTGAAATTCTTAGTGACTAATGGGTGAAGTAGAGAGTTTTGGCGTCCTCCAATAGTGATTGAAAATTTATAAATAATTTTTTTTTTCTAATAGAGAAATGCAATATAATGCAATTAGTATGCTTTCAATTAATTGAAAGAACCTATATTGTTGGCAAATACCACGTCATTGAGGTCCTATTTGGAGATAGATTGGTCTTTGGATTTTCAATTTGCTATGGGTCTAATCGTCTTGTAAGGCTGAGACTTCTGTGTTCTTTTTTGCAGAGACTGGATGATAAGTACGCAAGTGATCCTGCTGCGAACAACTTGCTTTATGACATTGTTCGTGCTGAAGTTGCGGCCAAGATTGCCAAGGGTTCATCAAGCTGCACCAATGGTATGCTATGGTTGACCAGGTAACGTTATATCCTAAATCACCAAGGATTCGTGGTTTTTAAATAACCATTTTGATTGATCATATTGTGAAAATATAGGTTAGATACTAAGGATTTCACTTCAATTTGCAACCCTAACGCCCGTTGTACCTGCATTTTCATCTGAAAGACAATCGAGCTTGAATACCATCGTGCTTTCTTCGTGACGCTTGATTGTCAGCTCTCCAAACGCGAAGAGCTCCTGCTTCTGCAAATCGCTGAGAATAATTTCATGTCTTGCTTTCGACGGAGTTCGGCATTCCCCTTAAAGTTCCCTATATTCCTCCAAAGTTCCCAATATCGTTCCCGCGTTACTACGACGTTCTCGCGATATCCCCGAAGTTCCCCTCATTGGAAGCGTAAGCGTGTTTAGAAGGGGCCCATAAAGAAGGAAGAGGCGGTCCCCAACTAAAGCAGAGAAAGAGACATCCAAAGAGTTTACACATACTGAAAACCCCCAATAAACTTGCATTCAGGGGCTGGAATGAAGTACTTGACCCGTCGAGACTTGCATGACATACATTGAATGGTGTTACATTGACAAAGCCTTCCCGGAAGAGCGGCACAACCATCACCGCCGGTTCCATAAAGTCAACTTGAAATACTGCATCGATGAGGCCTTCAAACAACAATGCATCGAAGTATATCAAGTGTTGTACGATAAGCCCAATGTAAGAAGGAATGAAGTCCACCTTTTCATTGCACGAGGTGTACATTCAGAGGTCAAATTGAACAAGCGGGTGGATTGGTCCACCTTGAAGAACACACCATCTCAGCTCAAAATACCAACACCATTGAATGGAATAATTGCAAGGGGGGCTATGAGGTATCCCAAAGGAGGACTAGGCAGGATCAACACACGTATTGAGCCGCCCGACACTTCGGAGACACTAGACTCTTCAACGGACGATGACTCTAATGGGGCTCGTAAATCAAAGATATTAACCCATAGAGGAAAACAACGTGCAAAAAGGCGGAGGGTTCAGCATGCAATTTATGAAGAAATTCCGGAGTAAGGTGCTCATGTGCAATTCTATGGCTCTAAAGAACCAGTGGTTGGAGTTCTTGCGGGACAGGTCCAAGTACCTGATGAATCAACTATTGGAATTGCTGATGTCATGACTGCTGCAGAAGACATACAGAGCTTGAGGGTGTAGTTACAAGATAGAAGTGTTGAAATGCATGCTCTGTATGAAGATGAACAAAGGTTGTGACAAGGACAAGGACAAGGACCTCCTTGCAATTCTCAAATTCTGGTGCAAGATGTCTATGGTGCTGCTGCCATGTCTGCAAAAGAAGAATCATTGTCTTTTCTTGAATTTTCCACCACCGCCAACGTACCAATGCAAATTGAAGTTTGGGGCATGGTTATGGACAATAGCTTTGAGCTGAACGACTTGCGAGCCGAAAACCAAAAATTACAAAGTTGTTTGCATGCGTTGGTGGAGCAATACTACCAATGGAAGTTGGCATGCGTGTTCACCGTCGACAAAACCCGACAACTAGTAGCAAAGTTGAAGAATGGACCACTGCTACAATCAATACAATCAAGAAAGGATGTTTGGCTTGACTTCATGGGCCCTTGTGGATGATCTTTTTACTCCCAACATGAAAACCATCGAGCTTGACGGTGGAAAAACAATCATTGATTGGTCCCAAGAAGGGTGGGATTACAAAAATCAGTTTGGATCAAAATTCAACTACAAAGGTGAGCCGTTGTTGGAGTGGCCAAATCCTTCAAGTTTTGTGCACGATGGGACCGTATGCCCCATTTGTATGAATCCATTTGGCCTTGAAGGTGGAATGCACTTGGGCACGTGCAACCACTTGTACCACCCATTTTGCGTCATCAGTTCTATGATTATCCGTTGTCGGTGCGCATTGTGCAAGGCTCCTATCCATGAGCACTTGTACGAATTGTTTGGCTTGATCCAATATATGCCACCACATTGGGAATTCCATATCAATAATGCCCCCGATCACTATAATATGTGGGGAACAGACTTGGTGTGGAGCTGGAAATTGCAAATGACATCATTGGATAAGACACATGTTGGTATTGAAATTGGTTGGGAGAGTGACCCGGATCAAATTGTCCAAGTCTGCCACCACTTGATTCCGATGAAAGACAGGCAGAGCCAAGGACGACGGAATTTTTTCTTCCAATGCTTCAATAAACATTGGGACGAGGTTGGAAAGAAGTTTCAATTTAGACCTCACCCCAGGCATCGGTTGTGGGGCGTTGATGGAGTCCATGTCACCGATGACGACGGGATTTGTAGTAAGGAGGATCTTGACATACCCATTTCGGCGGAGCTTGCTCAATTACTGGAGTTTGAGTGGAGGGAAACTTTCAGGAATGAAGGGTTGGATTTCCTCCTTGAGCAACATAGCCCATATACATGCCAAGCTCTAGAGAGCTTCAAGCAATCGCAAATTATGAGGGCCATTTTGGAAAAAGATGGACCGGCGAGGAGAACTGGGTCTGCGATTCGTAGACTTCAATTAGGCTCTGGCAAAGATTTTCCCATGCAGCACGGCACATACGACGATAAAATTGGACCCAATGGCATTGCAAATAGTCCAATGAACATCGACTAAGTGCATTTTCTAGTGTAGTAATTACTAAGTAGCAAATCATATTTTGTGTATACACTTAGGCACTTATCATTACCGATGTTTATAGAATTGCTACTTTGGTAGTTTGGTACTACAAACAGTATTAGACAAAGACTTGTGGATATGCATATTTTATGATGGAAAAAGCACTATATGCTTTTTCAATTTTGATTATTTTGTACTACATTATGGATATGAAATACAATTATTCAATTGTTGAATTCCTTTGCATGATGCATGTATAATTCCTTGACTAAGAACTTGTTGAGTAATAAGTTTATAAACTTATTATACTTTCTGATTATCAACATTTCAATGTGAGAAGTATTTTTTCAAATTTAGAAAATATAGTGTAATAGAAAAATGGGAGCAAACTTAATTTTTTTTAAATAAACGGAATAGTAGGGATGCAAAATATATATTCTTGGACATCCCTAACCATTATCTCGTACAAACAAACTGGTTCCAGCCAATAAAACAAATTTGGATTTTGAGGAAGTTCATGAATTAAAAAATAAAAATTTAATTTGGTACGATTAAGAACACAAAAATAACTAGACTAATTCCAAAAAAATTAGAGTCTTCCAAACAGTATGCTAATGTTCCAAAGTCCAAACATTATGCTATCGATTATTAAATTCTAAAAGAACAGCATATATAAATTTAATTTTTTTTGGTAGGATTTAATTCGTTTCATTATGGCTTTCTACTCCTTCCGTTTTCAAATTTGTATAAATTCTAGAGAATTTTTTGTTTCTCATTCTTAAAAATAAAAAAATATTGCATTTGCCTTAGTTTCCAGAATAGTTGTTTCCCAAGGGGAGAAAAGCACTATTCATCTTCTTATAATTTTTCTTCTCCAAAAGCTGCATTTTATGCCTGCACAATTTATCATCAAAAATTGTTAAGATCTAAAAATCTAGCGATCAATATTTTTTATAATTAATTCCACACATCCTACTATCCTAGACATAGTACACTTTTTTTTTGTACGCTTCTATTAAAAATTTCAAATACATCCTATACACAAAAAAATATCAAAGTGGAAAGACTCATTGAAAAATTTCATTGTCAAAACATTGTTAGGCCTTTAGGGGTTGAACATAACTCTCTTACAATCTACTTGTTCAAATTTTCAAGAATTTCGTCCAAACATTTTTATACTAGTCTAATATAATATCCTACAACTAGATATGGAAAAAAAAGAAGCAATTACATACAATATCTAAGCTTCTAAGGAAAATTTTAAAATAATTTATCATCGTGTTTTGAATTTTAGAGTAGAAAGAGGAGCTCATTATATAGGTAGGAGGTGGTAGGAGGTACAACAACCCACATGAGATATGTTAACCCCTAAAGGATCAAATTGTGTTTTGGGGCGACATAGCAATTTTAGGCAGCTCACTACGGATGGAATTTTTCTTTCATTTCTTTGAAAGTGTCACACAACATGTGCCCGAGGAATAGCTTTAAGGCCCAATAATTTTTGTAATATTTGACTACATGGTTAGAAAGTTATTGTATGATTTGTGGGTTTTCTTTGAACTTTAGGCAGCCCAGGCAGCTCAGAAAATTTCTTTAAAAATGACTTTTTAAAAAAATAAAAATTTGAAATTGGTTTATTAGATTTTCATCTAAGTGGAAAGCTTTGGATCATCCCATTTTGATCAATGAGTCAAAAGTTATGAGGAGTTTTAGTTTGGGGTAGTTTGTCATTAGTTATAGAATCTATACATAATAAAAAAGTTTGAAATCCTTTATTTAATTCAGTTTTTAATATTATTGGGAAAAAACAACAACATTAGTTGTAGATTTTTTATTAAAACATTTTTACCATTGGGACTGGAATTTTTCAATTCCATAAATAAAGTGTTTATAATTTAGTATTTTGGCTCATTTTCTAATTTCTACTTCTTTCTACTTACTATTTTTTTTGTACATGTTATACAAATCCAAATGATTTGAAATTTTTTAAGCATGTAGCCAACTTGAATTGAAGAATGAAACCAAAGAGTTACAACCATTTGGACTTTGTTTCATACCAATATTGCCTTCTGAAGTGCAGCTGCCCGGATTTTTGCAATGGTAAAAAAAGAATTTTTGTAAGTTCAAACACTAATATCTTGCAATCTACACGGCAGAAAATTTCTGAAATTTTTTCCACATCTTTTCAAATCAGTTTACTAAAAGATCCTATGGTTAAATTTGTCCTAAATTGTTTTTTTTCTAAAATTTGGTAGTTGTCTTAAAAATGACAGTTTTAGAGTGGTTTTCGTGAAAATTGAAAACATAGTCAAAAACCTTTAGGGGTTAATTACAATTAGTGTTTAGGAGTTCCATTGCTCATGGTGAGCTCAAATTAAAGTAGGATTTTAGAGGTTGAAAACTTGATGTACTATCCTATTATCAAATCCAAAATCAACAAACCGTTGAACTTTTCTGGGCGCAAAAAAATGATTGTATTTTACTTCAATTCCAAACATAAGTAGATGTCTAGATTACAATTATCAAACAAACCATTTAACTTGAATCCCAAATATAAAACAAATTGTATTCGATTTTTTTCCAAGACAATTTTAGTATCTAAATGGTTATTGATTTTTTTTTTTAAAGTAACCTATATCCAAAAAGAAAAGAAGAGGTATTTGATTTCAATTTCTAAATGGCTAAATCCAAACATAATTAGGCTCTCATTACTAAAACAAAGCATTGAACATTTGAACTCAAATCCAAAAAAGAGAATTACATTTGAATACATTGTAATACGTTAATTATAAGAATTCCAGTTTCCAATTACTTGTAGACCCCATTACCAAAAATAAACCCACTCAATTAGAACTCTACAAAATATGAGACGTATTTGATTAGTTTTTTGAACTCTAAATCCTTTTAGTTTCTATTTGGAGAATTCAAAAATGCATCCTTCAACTTGAATTACAAAAAATGTGTACCTTATCTTTTATTATAAATCCAAAAACTTCTAGCTTCTACTTTCAAATTTAATTTTCTTGAAGCATGCAAGTCAGTTTTCATTTTCTGAAAATCTTTTTTTGAGGGGTGGATCCTAGTTCTGAAGTGCTTGATGAAGGCAAGAAAGAGAGGTCCGGGTCCAAGAAGGGAGCAACATGCTTCTATACATTGTCTTTGAACTCAAAAAGTGGTTGGACCCTTTAATGCAGCCATTGGCTTCAAGATATTCCCAAAATCAAATTCAGGGCTGGTTGCATTAATGGGTTCCCCCTCTCCATAGGGCAAGAAGAATCCTCTGACCAAGTTCAACTTCGATTTTGACTTCCCTCCATACTCTGGCTAAGGGGTAGGACGTCCATGCCCTGGTGTCCGCGCCCTGACCAGACGTCCGCGCCCTGTCTAGATGTGCTCGCCCTGACCTGGGTATATGTGTGAAAACTTATCCAAGTGACAGACCTGAACTCCCTTCACGCCAAGTTTGAACTCCTTCCAAGAAAAGTTTGAACTCCCTCCAAGCCAAGTTCAAACTCCCTCCAGGCCAAGTTTGAACTCTCTCCATGACAAACTTGAACACGCAAACTCACAAACTTGATTATACAAATATCTTAAGTAGTACTTCATTACAATCCTAAACCCCTCTACTAGCCCCTTCCAAAAAAAACAAGTTGAGGGTGAATTCCACAAAAATCTTAACAAGTATTTCATCTCAATTCCAAAGCCTTCTCCGATTCTATTACCAAAAAGTACCGTTGAATTTGAATTCCAAAATAACTTAAATAGTATTAGAACCCAATCCCAAAACCTTCTAAAATCATCCCATTACACAAATTAAATTTTCAAGTTGAATGATTGAATTCCAAAATAACATGACTAGTATTTAATTTCAATCCCAAAGACCCAAACCGTTTTGGTAATTGGTATCCCCATTACCAAAATATATACCGTTGAACTTGAATTCCAAAATAATTTTAGTATTATATTTCAATCCCAAAACCTTGTAGGATCACCATTCTAAGAATATACCATTGAAGTTTTGAAGATCTAAACCCTTGTAGAGTTGTAGCCTCTTTTTTCGAATACAAATCCTATCAATATATTTCAATGCATTATAATATGTATTTGATTTCAAATTTTTAATCCAAACCCTTGTAGCTATTTATTTCAAAAATAAAGCCTTCAACAAAAAGCCCAAAAATATAAGTTGGTTATGATTTGATTTGTAAACTCCAAACCCTAAAGTAGAATCCCAAAGGGTTTGGAGTCCTAATAAAAGAGAAGAATCTCAAATAGGTTCTAATTAGAACTTTAGAAGAATAAAAATTGAATCTTTAAACTTGAATATAAACAAATATATACCTTCTCTTTCTTTAGGATTCCAAATCCTTTGGAATTCTACTCAAATAAATTTTATCCTTCTTGTTTGGAAGTTCATTTTCATTTTCAAAATTATTAATTTTTGGATGAATCTTAGTTCTCAAGCGCTTGGTAAAGGCAAGAAGGAAAGGTCCGGGCCCTTGAAGAAGGGAACAATATGCTTCCATACATTGTCTTTGAACTCGAAAAGTGATTGGAACATTTAATGCAGCCATTGACTTCAAGATATTCCCTGAAATCAAATTAAAGGCTAGCTGCATTGATGGGTTTCCCCTCTCCAGGGAGAAAGAAGAATCCCATGTCCAAGTTCAACTTTGATTTTGACTTCTCCCTATGCAATGGCTGAGGGGTGGGACGTCCGTGCCCTGTCCAGGCGTTCACACCCCTCCAAGACGTCCGTGCCGTGACCAGAAGTTCGCGCCCCACCAGGACATCTGCGCCCCTGCGTCCGTACCCTGACCAAAAGTCCGCGCCTTGGCGGGACGTTCGTGCCCCCTTGACGTCCTCACTTGCACATGCTATCCGCGCCCCGATAGAAAGAAGCATGACGTTTTCCACCAAACCTACCCTTCTCTGACGTCCCCGCCCCTACACAATAGTTTCGTACCCCTACACTCCCAAGATATAAAGGCAACCATGTTGTTGTGACTTCCCTACATTTTTCATCTTAGCCTCATGATCTTGGATTTCAATTCACTTTGAGCTCTTTGTGAGTCTACTTGGATGGCAAATGGCTCTGGTTTGCTGCTGAGGTGATGTAAAAATCAATTCAAGCAGTGGATTGGCGCTAATTATTAATTTGTCCTTTTCATTTGGTGTGATAGCCTCTTCTACGTCCTAGAAGAACACATTTCCATTCGTCGTGAACACAATGGGAAGTCAACAAAGGCAAACAAAAGAATGAGAACCATGGTATAATTTCTCTGAGAATGGGAGCAATGTGAGCTATGTTTTCTACAATGCAACATTTAGCTATAAACGTGAGTGCACTTTTGCTCACTTTGAATATGGCGCAAAGTTCGAAAGGTCAATTTGTTGTAGTGCGCTGCGTGCTGTATGCCACCGATTTGCAAATTGTACAAACTTTTTCCCGCAATGATTGAGCCCCGAGGACATATACAAAGGAGAATCAATTCCGGGTGGTCCATCGAGAGCAATTCTAGTCGCAAGTTCAAGCCAATCCACTCAGAACGAAGTGACGGAGGGGGCCCTAGTGGGGACCAAGTTGAAGGGGCTACTCTCCCTGAAGGGAATGACCCAAAACTGAGGTCCCAAAGTCTTGCTGCATCAAATTTCACGAAATTTGGGACATTACTTTAGCAACGCATGAAGGATGCTTTTAACATTGCAAAAAAGAAGGAGTTGGATGACAAGTGGGCATCATTTTTTTACAAGGCAAACGTGCCATTTAATGTGGCAAGGAATCCAACCTTCATTGAGGTTGTCTTCACAACCTCAATGGCAAGGTTTGAATACAATCCACCTTCTTATCATCAAATCAGGACTAAGTTGATTGAACCCAAGAACTTGCAGATTGAGAAGCAAATCAAAACCAAAGTTGGTTTTGCAATGAAGCATTATGGAGTGTCAATATGCACGTGAACCAGTTGGGATGACATGAACCAGAGACCCCTAATGAATGTGATGATGTCGTGTCCTACCGGTGATGTATTTTTGGAGGCCATTGACACTACCGACAACAGAAAAGACATGCGCTATGTAGCGGACTAGATGAAAGTATTCATTGAAAAAGTGGGTTTGAAACACGTCACGCAGATCTGTACGGATAATGCAGGGAACATGCTTGGAGAATTAGATGATATCGTTCACACATACCCCCACATTTTCAAGCAGGGCTACATAGCACATGCCTTGGATCTCATGTTGGAAGATTGGACCTAAGTACCTGAATTCAAAGATTTAATTGAGAGGGCAAGAAGATTGTGTCAATACATTCAAAACCATCACGCGACTATGTCTGCTTTCTGAGAGTTGAGTCCAAACCTTCAACTCGTAGTGCCAAACGAAACCCGCTTTGTTTGTAATTTCCTCATGTTGCACCGACTGGAGAAACTTTGACGAGTACTGCTGCGGTTAAAAGACCATGCGCGCATTCAAAATTACTTTGATGGTTTGCGAGACAGACAAAATGGGCCACAAGCAAGTACGATTGCATGTAATGTGGTATGTACTATTGAAGATGTGGGCTTCTGGCAACGATGCGTGAATTATGTGCACATGACTAAAGATGTGTTGAAGGCATTGTACATATTTAATGGCTGAAAACCACCTATGGGTCGAGCGTGGCTTGCAATGCACAATTTGAGAACCCACGTGTTTTCTTTAAAAGAGCCACCCTTCAACCTATGAGATGACATAGCCACCACCATGGAGGAGTCTTTTCAAATAAGGTGGGACATGGTCTTTACGGATGTTCACTACGCCGGAGCCCTTTTGAATCTGTTGGATAACGTGGCGCTAAGGGCTGATGGAGTTGCCCTCCGTGCATTGTACCGAGTCATCTACAAAATGGCAAATGTAGTGGATGTACAATTTCACGACATGCTGGCGGAATTAACAGAATTCGAGGAGGGCACGGGGCCATAAAGTGCTGCGGAGACACCCGACATCCGAGCGACATAGATGCTTCCCCACCAATGGTGGCACAGGGTTGGAGATCGAGCACTATCTAAGATTGCCGTGCGTATTCTAGCATTGACATGTTCAGCATGCTCGTATGAAAGGAATTGGAATATGTATTCGTTTGTCCACAACAAGGTCCGGAATTGGTTAGCCCCCAAGAAGGCTGAGTCATTGGTATATATTTATACCAATAGCCGTGTACTTCAACAAAGACCAAAGGCTGATCCGATTTGTTGGTACGATGCTAATATCTACTCGGAGGATTCTGATCTAGATGCTCTTGGCTCCATTCAAATAGATGAATGCAATCGTGAGTTTGATATACTGGTAGCTGAGGAAGAGGCTGATGTGGAAGCCAACCAAGCACCCCAAGAGTACCGACCAAATCCAGAATTGTAGAGGGCGAGGGCCAATCACCTCGAGGAAGCTAGAAATTACTATGGAGATGATGATGGAATGGAAGAAGAAGTCCTCCCTGGTTGCTGGGGCCCTTGGGGAGCCAATCTTCACTAAAGTCCTCCCCCCCTCTGGCCCTCAAAATGCAGTTGTTCCGGGAGTACAGCCTTTGTCTTTGGAGAGTGATGACCCAGACGCAGTGGACGCCGATGATGATAATGTTCCCTCCAACAACAACGTTGACCTCCCTCTAGAAAACGAAGAGGGAAATGGAAATGGAAATGGCGGTGGAAATCTGAGGAACAATGCAACTCAGAATACTGAAGGATTTGTTTGCGATCGCAATGGCAGTAGGGGGCCCAAAGGAGTGGTTGGCTGCGAGAGCAATAGAGTTGTCAAAGGGCGCCATGGCCAGAAAATTGGAAATATAGGAATGGCACAACCGATTGCAAAAAATGTTAGAGGAGTTCTTGAAGCGGGAGCACGGCATTTTGACCCTGAACGTTTAGATACCAGTGAAGTTTTTTGCGTTTATTGACCCGCCTGAAGATGAAGACCGTATACCCCCACCGATTGCAGTGCATACTGTTCTTCCTAACCAGAATACACCAATGCAACGTTTCCTTAATCCTTCTTCTCTCGCAACTTCGAGCGTTCACCGTCAACCTTCCCAAAAAGGGCTAGGTTTAGTGGGAAATGTTGAATTGACGCCTCCAAGCATTTCAAATGTTCCAATGGGTGGTAGACCCCCTACCGCTCCTCGACTTGTAGTTCACCACACCATGGGTGAATATCAACAAGGACGTGGAAGGACTGCCGTCCGTGGAAGAGCAAGGGGTCGTGCAAGGACTGGAGATGGTATTGGAATTAGAAGTGGACGAAACAACAACAAAGCGTCATCGTCTAGGCCTTCTAAACCCCCTCTCCTAGGAATTGGGGTCAGAGATCCGAACATGGTGATAGAGCCATTCTTGAATACGTATGTTCCAGGACCAACTTTGTCTACTCCAGCGCATGTCGTTCCTCAAGTACAAGGAGGCCCCATTGTAAATTTTGACGCGGAGGATCCTAGAGCTCAACAACATAAGAGGTTTAAATGCAGTCGTAGGCATGGTGAAATAGCTATGGAGCTTCGAAATGAGAACTCCAAAGTAGAGGGCCACTACACCACAGGTGGTGACAATGGAAGAGATGAACATGGAGCTAGTGAAGGCGGTGATGATGAAGATGACCTTGATAGTGATGAGGCACCAACAAATGATGATGTGGTCATTCGAAATGCTGCATTAGGGGATCCGGGTATACAAGAAGTTCGCAGATCAAGTTGTTTCAACAATTGAGGGGCAGCCTAAACCATCTGTAGATCTTCATTCATCATTAGTTCAAGACAATTGCGCCAATTGAAACATAAAGTAATGAAGATCTACAAGAGCAAGAAGGAGGGTCTGAGTTAACCAATGGAAGAAGAGGCGTATCTTAAAAGTATAGATTCATTGTGTTGTAAAATTGTTATTGCACTAAATAATGCTTGAAATTTATAAATGTTATTGCCTTATTGGTTATTTGAAATAGTGAAGTCTCCAATTGTGTTTGCAAAATTATCACTTTTGCCATATATGTAGACTTGTATATGATTTGATTTCCAAACACTTGTATAGTTGTACCCTTAAATTTGTAAACCAACCCTTTTGACGATGACTACAAAGAAGTCTCTTTGTATTGGATATGAATTTGAAACACTTGCAGCTACTATTTTCCAAAATAAAGCCTTGAACATGAATCTGGACTTCTACTTCATCCGAATTAAACTGCAGTGTCCTCGCCCTTTCCAAGTCGTCTGCGTCCTAACAAAAATTTTCACACCCGACGAATCCGTCGATGCCCAGTATAGTCCCCACCTTGACGAACGTGTCCGCGCCCGTCCGTCCGCGCCTTGCACTGACGTCCTCGCCCTGACGTCCGCTCCCTGCACTGACGTCCTCGCCTCGACTTTCACGTCCGCACCCTAATTCTAGAGTGGACCACCACCGTGGAAGCGTCTTTTTAATTGGAAAATTAGAAAAAGGAAAGGTGTCCGTGCTATCCGGGCTGACCAGCCGTCCGGTCCGGTTTGCCCGTCCATTCACCTCAACCTGTCCACTATGACAATCATGAGTGATGCTTTAATAGGTGTCTACATTTGCCGTCAAGATCAATAATTAGAATTGAACTTTTTTAACAAGCACTGAAGACATTATTCATAAGACAAGATGGTCATTCCTAAATTTAAGAAAAATTGTTAGTAACCAATTTAAATGCTCAAGAATCCTATTGTAACTCCATCTACAAAAATACTTGGAATTGAGTGCACATTACAATTACTATTTATTTTAATTAGGATAACAATTTCAACTCATTAATTTTGATGTTTAAGTTATTTAAGAAGGTTCAAACTTTTAATAATTTAAAATTCTCAATTACATGAAATTATAAGGTGTGCTATACTTGGAGTATATAGGGTGTGCTATAAAGAATATAAAATTTCCATCCCTCCTAATTTTGTAAAACATGCCAATTTACATATAATTCTATGACATATATATAAATAGTTCCCTTAACTACAACAAAGGCATCAATATTTCCGTTTTGAACTTTGAGCTTATGCATATTGGATATTTTAAAAAGTGAAAAAATAATTGAAGAGCTAAATCTTCTCTGCAATCCTTGAATTTAACACAATTAAAATTTCTTACCATAATAACCTTCATCATTTATATTATAATAACTTTGTTTTTAAAATAACAAGAAACGGTGGATATTCTTTCAATTGTTATTCATGTTCAATTGTACCTCTTGGTTATAACTATAAAATAGTGCATCAAATTTTTCCATGATTTTTTGTCCATACGTCTTCCATCTTTTGAAAACAATGGAGATACTATTCTTACTATTTTCTAGCAGAAATCACTTTACTACAACTATTGCAACCTGCTTGGTCATTTTATGTTTAAATGCACTAGATTATATACAAGAAAGTATATTAGTATCTCATGTCATAAATAATCTAACATTAAAAAAATTTATGAGGAAATTTAATTTATGCAATTTCACTCTAAAAGTCCCAGATTTCTTTTAATAAGCCATGTGCATTAATTTATAAAACTCAAGGCCCTCACATCATGAGATTTGTAAGAAAAAGGGAAAAAAATTGCCGTAGAAGTAGTAAATTATGTGAAGATTTAAAATCCATAACCAAATTTAATTCATGCAATTTTTTTCATTTTACTATGAAAGTTGATTTTTTTTTTAATGAGCCATGTGTTGTACTTTATAGAACTTAGGCCCCCAAGTAAGTTATGACACTTGTAAGACCAAGGTAAAAAATTGTACGTAGAACTTGTAAAGACCACATTCATTCATGACTACATTTATTTCAGATTTTTCCTAATTTTACTACGATAGGCTAGTTTTTTAAAGTTTTTAAGTGGAACAAAATAATCATTGTGTGTCACCATGTCTTTTGATGTTCTTGTCCATTAAACTACAGTGCACCATTCAGTCCCTTTTTTTTTTCATTCAAAATGGGGTTGATTAGAAATGGTCTTCTAATGTTTGTATCCATTAAAGTATAGCGTTCCATTCATTCACAAGGAAAATTTGTACATATAAGTTGTAAATTATGTGAAGATTTAAAATCCATGACCAAATTTAGTTCATGCTCTTTTTCCATTTTTTTTCATGACCAATATTTTTAATGAGCCCTATATGTGGTGTACTTTATGTAAATCAAGGCACCTACATCATGAGATTTGTTAGGCAAAGAAAAAAATTGTATGTACACATTGTATATTAAGTGAAGATTTAAAATCCATGACAAAATTTGAGTCACCAAGCCCATACTGGTTTATTACGGCATCATCTTAAACTTAATGTTATTGAATTCTTCGGCCACTTCAAGTGCCATTTAAAAGGAAATGATTAATATGGTGATTAATGAACCAATACATTAGTAGAGTTTAGATGTCATTATATTTTGTCAATCAATGAAAGAGAGTGTAGCTTGCGGAGTAAGTAATTTATGGAAAAGTATTAAACTTATACCTCATGAGTACTACAAGTTCTCATTCCATAGCTTGGCATCATTGCAAATCATTCATTGCTTCATTGCTAATTTCTACAACAAAAAGCTTCTTTTCTTTTTTAATTTATTTAATGTAATTTAAAGTTTTGTTAGAGGATGTAATTTACAAGACATGGTTTATGGGTATTAAAAAAATGAAAATAGACAACAGGAGTAGGTCAAATTTTAGTTGATCATGTTTCTAACTTTTAGAAGTTCTTTACCTCTTTTTTCTATATGTACATTTAATAATGAGATTTAGAATTTTGGATATTTAAAATACAAAACGTGGCTTCTGGAATTTTTTACTTCAAATTGAAAATAGACAAAATTAGTGGGCCAATTTTTATTTGGTCATGAATCAAACATCATTTAAGTACTTCAACCTTATTCCCATTTTTTTCCCCTCGATTTATACGTAAATTTAATGAGAATAAGAATTTTGGGTATTTAAAATTCCGGACATGATGGCTCATGGAATTTCTCGGTTCAAGTTGAAAATCAACAAAATTAGTGGCAAAATTTTATTTGGTCATGCATCCAATCTTTGCTAAATATTTCAAACTTGTACAAGTTCTTTTTTTCCATCACTTATATGTACATTGTATTAGTATTAGAACTTTGGATATTTAAAATACTAGACATGGCTCATAGAAATTTTTGAGTTGAAAATTGAATAAATTAGTGGGCATAATTTTATTTGGTCATGAATCCAAAATCTTCCTACTATTTCTAACTTATACAAACTATTTTTTTCTTTTCCTTAAACATACATTTAATGATAAGTAGAGCTTGGAATATTTAAAATACAAGCCATGGCTCATGGATTTTTTAGTGTTTGAAAATTAAAAACATGAGTTGGCCAAATATTGTTTGGTCATGAATCAAACATCTTCTAAGTATTCCTACCTTGTGGAAATATTTTTTCCTCCTTTTATATGTACATTTAATGCAATTTAGATTTTGGAGTATTTAAAACACAAGCCATAGCTAATGGATATTTTCAAACTGAAAATACACATAATTAGAAGGTCAAAATTTATTTGATCATAAACCTATAGTCTTCCAAGTGTTTCAAGCTTATACAAAAAAAAATTTGCTTTCTTTATACGTACATTTAGAAGGAATTAGAAATTGGGATATTCAAAATGTAAGGCATGGCTCAAGGATTTTTAGAATTAAAAAATTAAAAACATGAGCTGGCCAAATATTATTTGGTCATGAATCCAACACCTTCTAGGTCTTCCTAACTTGTATAAATCTTTTTCCCTTCTTTTGTACATACATTTAATGCAATTTAGAATTTGGGTATTTAAAATACAAGACATGGCTTATGGAATTTCTTGCTTCACGTTGAAAATAGACAACATCAATGGGCAAATTTTTATTTGGTAAAAAATCCACCATTTTCCTACTGCTTCTAACTTTTACTAATTATTATTATTTTAACATTATAATTATTTTTATTATTATTATTATTTTTTATTATTTTTAGTGGAAATTAGAAATTGGGGTATTCAAAATACAAAGCATTTCTCATGAATTTTTTAGATTTTGAAAACTAAAAACATGAGTTGACCAAATATTATTTGGTCATGAATCCAATATCTTCCTACTATATCTAACTTATACAAATTGTTATTATTTTTTTCTTAAAACATACATTTAATGGGAATTAGAATTTAGATATTTAAAATGTAGGACATAAGCACATAGCTCATGAATTTTTAGAGTTTGAAAATTAAAAGCTTGAGTTGGCCAAATATTATATGTAGTGTGGATTTGCTTTTAAGCATGTGTGCATGTTCTAGTGCCTATAGTTTACAACATCTCTTGTAAACGATGTAGAGTGACACGACACATGAGCTATGTCCTACATTTTAAATATCCAAATTCTAATTTCTATTAAATTTTAAAATTATCCTAGTAACTACTTTAGTAATTTCCAAAATTACCTTGGTAATTATCCTCGTAACTTCCAAAATTACCCTGGTAATTATCCTCGTAACTTCTAATATTCACCTTGGTAATTATCCTTGTAACTTCTAAAAGTTATCTCAATAATTGATTGGATAAAGTCCAAAATTACTATAACAAATAATTAGTAACTTCTAAAAATCAACCGGTCTTTGTCTCTCTTGTTTTTCCAAGCTATCAACGCTTGAAAAACATCAACAAAACCACTAAAAACACCTCCAAAAACAAACCCCAGTGCCAAACTTCAAAATGCCATAACTCCTTCAATTTTTGGCGGTTTTCGGCAATTTTACAGTTTTTGGATAGCTAACGCAATTTGTGATCTTTCTATCACTAAAGCACCACCTTAATGGCTCCCAAACACCAAATCAGCACTAATGCTAGTTTGGTCCAGCACACATGAAAGTTTTGACTATCCCACTCAAACTCTCATAACTTTCTCAATTTTCACTAGAATTGCACGAAACGAGTTGGACATGAATCCTTACACTCAAGAGCTTCTTCTTAAGTCTTCTCGGCAAACTCCTAAGCCCTCCACGCCCCTCCAACTCCAAATCAGCACCTTCAACTCCAAAGCTCCAAGATTTGAATTTGTCAGCGCTCCCGTTCGTCACCACCAACGCATACAACGCCCAAACAACACAATGAAGCTCCTCAAGTGCTCTAGTGCTCAAACATTAGCACCTCATTCATTCTCTTCAAGTAATAAGCTTCTTGAATACTCCCAAAAGCTTCTACTTTGTCTCGATTGGACTAGTCTTGCACACAACTTGAAGTACACAAGGAGAAACCTTAAATTAGGTAAATTGGCAAAACCGCCATCATTCACAAACAACCCTCAAGGTATACCATTTCCTAACACTCCATGAAACCTTCACACAACAAGACTTGAAGAGAATGAATGAGCAAAGGGGCGGCCAAGGGTTACAACCACCCCAAAGGTGCTCCAAAATAGCTCCGTTCACACCTCAAACAGCCTAAAAACACTAGTTTAGTCCCCCAATGGCCAATACATGGCTATTTCGGCTACACCATGTCTACAATCAACCCTACAAAGCTCCATAGAGCCTACTAGCCACGCGTCATCAAATAACGTGACACATGAATTTTTAGAGTTTGAAAATTAAAAACATGAGTTGGCCAAATATTATTTAGTTATGAATCCAATATCTTTTAAATATTTCTAACTTACACGTTTTTTTTTCTTTATACGCATATTTAATGAGAATTAGAATTTGGAGTATTTAAAATACAGGCCATGACTCATAGATTTTTTAGAGGTCAAAAATTAAAAACATGAGTTGGCTAAATATTATTTGGTCATGATTCCAACATCTTTTAAGTATTTTAAACTTATACAAATTTCTTGTTCTTTCCTTCTGCACACATTTAATAGAAATTAGAACTTTGAATATTTAAAACACAGTCTATGGTTCATGGATTTTTAGATTCCAAAGATTTAAAACATGAGTTGGCCAATTATTATTTGATCATGAATCCAACATCTTCTTAGTATTGGACTTAGCTTCGTTGGTGAATAAGGAGTTGGAGGTACATATTTTAGTACCACTCTCTATAAGATGTTCAATCTTCTTATTGGTCTTTGCTATTTCTTCTTCAAAGACCTCTTTCTGGAAGGAAGAAGGGCCACTACATTTTTTAATAAGGTCATGCTTGTTTGGAGCAATGTTGTGCTCATCCCTGATTGTTATATGATTTGCTGTGGATATAAAATATGTAGGAGGAGGCAACAACACCTTTCTGTGCACACCTTTAGAGGAAACATTGTTGACTTCTATTGTTGGCTTTGTGGAACCACCCTATTTTACATCAATCTTGCCTTAGAGACCTTAGTTGTAGGGGTGGAGTTATTTTTTGATACCACTGTTGTTTGAATTGGTTTTGCAACAAAAATTGGGAATATCCTTTTGATTTGGAAGAAGTTTGAATGGATTCTTTTTTGTTGTTGGATAAGTGCTCCAATCCATTTTGCACTCCAACCTCAGATTTGCACACACCATGCATGCCACGCTATAATTTATATACCCTTTACTCATTGTCTGATCTTCAAATAGGGCCTTCTAAACCTCTAATTGATGGACAAAATGTTTATTGGTACAAATTTGTGGCTTACAATAGAAATCCGGTGTGTAGCGTTGGTGTGCATCTCGAGGCTACAACTTGTTGATGTAATACATTTTTACATATTGCTTATACATTTTGAAGCTCCAATATTGTGCTTCCACTTTCTCTCAACCACTTTCTGCAAAGATATTAGGATCATCTAGAATTTCATAGTGAAGCCCATGTGTCATCCCCTTTATATAAGCTTTTTTTTTGTCACCTCCTAAAATCATTCCATCAGTACCTGTAGTAGCTATGACAAACAATTTGAATCTATAATCATTTGAAATTAAATAATCTTCGTACGTGGAGTCTTGAAACCTACGTTCTTGAAGTAATCAATCAAAGTTTTGTTGTAATAAAAGTTGGACCCTTCTCTCCAATAAGTAGGAAAAACCAGTACCATGCAAAATACATGGCAATAACAATACATTTGACTTGGCCCCCTTTTGTAGTGAAAGAAAGTAGAAGTGAAGAGGAATGCCTGGGTCATCCACTCATATACCCGTCCGCCATTAGATCTAAAAAAGGTCCGATATCGGCCTAGTAGATGGCTGCTACGGCTTGGCCCTGGACGTGCTGTTTGCCTAATAGATTGCCATTGTTTGCTTTAGGGACAGACGATTACCTCGCCATTCGCTTCAGGGATTGCCCTTGTATCTAGATGTCCACTTTGGCATTGGCCTGGGTGGACCACTCTTGTGGTCCGCCTTACTTGGCATGTTTGCCTTGACAATCGCCGTCCGCCTTGACGACCGCCTTCATGTCCCTAGCCCGTCCGCCATCTGCCCTAACGATTGCCTTCTCATTTGCAGCCCGTCCACCGTTCACCTTGACGTCTGCCGATCAACAGCTTAGCCGTATGATGAAACAAATTTTGTCAACTATTGTCGCATTCTTAATACATTGGATTCCAGAACTGCCATTCAATGCACAAAACATCCAAATGAATGTGGTATGCAAGTGAAAAAGACAAATTCCATATTGTTTTGTCATATTAAAACAAGCTATTTAAATGATAAATGATAAATTCTAAATCCTATACTCTAAACTGGACCTTCTTAAAGTACAATGGCTGATAATAACTCTTTATACCAAGTATTTGTGCAATTTAACAAACTGTATAAAATAATTGGTATGTTTTGCCATGTATAATTATCATTACATTCTTACACAATGTCAATCAAGTATACCAATTTTCAATTTCAAAAAATCAAAACTCCATTTTTGGTGAATTTTTAAAGTCATCTTTTGTGGATTTCCATGATAATTTTAGAAAACAATTTGCAATGATTTTTTGAAATTTGATTGTAGAAATATATAGGAAACATTTATATACACATCTTTCCTTAATCCTTATCAAATCTTTTTCAAAAAAGATTTAAAATTCAAAGATACAAAATTCAGTATGCAAAATGTTCAAGCATACAAAAAAAAAAAAATTTCCATCCATTCACATGTTTGTAGATTCTTGATTTAGTTCTTTAACATTTGTATGACATAGTTTTATCTTCAAATATCATACATTTAAAAGAATATAGCTCAAAAAATAAAATATTCAATTTTAAAAATGATTTTTCAAAACTACTTTGAATGAGTAAGTAAATTAAAATTCTTGATTTCTAATGTAAGCACATTTTTCAAACTTTAAACCATTCAAATTTGAACTAGACCACTACTGGAGTTTGTGGAATTTTTTTCACACCATCTGCCTGCATAGATTGTAATATAATTATATTTGAAGTTAGAAGAAGGAAGAAAATGAGCCTTATCCAACATCGTCAACAAGGTTTGACCCAACTTTGTGGAGAAAGAGGCACTAGCTAACTTTAAGAATTCAAACCATTAGATAGGTAGTTTGTTTATTAATTGCATGGCTTGTTTTCTGAAGCTTATAGAAATGTGGATGTTTGAGCATAAATTCACTTTCATCTATTCAATATTTACTTCACAATAACCTACCCAAGTTTTTGATTGTCTACTTGGTGGACAATTGTCTTTTGGAAATTAATAAACCACCATAGTTACTACTTGACATTTTGAAATAAACCCTTGAAGGACCATTGTGTTTAGAGGCCCAAAATTGCTTCAAAATACTTGTTTCTAAAGCGAGTTCAAAAATTGCATTAATAATTATTTGTTAATAGAACCAACCATATGATCTTTTGGTTAGCTTATATAAGTACATTGCTCCAAAATTTAAGAATAAAATTCCCCATTGATTTCGAGTTAAATGTGCGTAAACTTCGAAATGTAAACTTCAAAATGCACTATGCTCCTTCAGATGGGAGAGGATCCCAACACCATTCAGAATCTACTATACGTGATTCATATGAGCATCATGGAGGGTCTAATTATGGTCATTCAAGTAGAGGATTATCCGGACACAATCTTTGAGTTTTCCCTCTAACTTTTGGAGGTATTTATCACCAGATTTATAGACAAGGAGGTGCGCCAAGCAACCATGAAGACATCTACAATAGAGGACCATATCTTGGGATTTATTGTTCTAATTCTACAATCCCAAATTAGAGAAATGACACCAATTCAGATTCTGAGTGAAGTACATTGGAGTATTTTGTAGGCGTTGTATCACAATTCGATCCACTGATTGTAATATATTGCAATGTAATATAAAATGTGGCAAGCATAGTAATGTGATGTTAGTGAGAAATATTGAGGTATTTTGCAATTTTGATAAAAATACATTGTATCAAAATGTGTAAGTAGATTATTAGATTTGTTTATTTAGCACTTTTATTAAACATCATTGATGTGTAACTCATGGTGTTTTTTAATATGAATATTGCATTGAACTGCTTTTTACAATTTGTCATGTCAGTGTCAAAGCAAAGAAGCAAATGATGAATGGAAAGAACAATTCTCTTTCTTATAGAATGGTTGTGGCACGATTCCAAAGAATTTTGGGAAAGTGTCACATTCATCAACAAATGTAAGAGGTCAAGCGCTTAAATGAATGCTTAATCTTTAATAGAATTGACTTGCATTGAGTAGATGGATGATGTATATAATTTTTCACCATCTCTATTGAAAAAATGATGTCTGACTATTATGTCAAAAATCAGTAAAAAAACACTCAAAACTATCACTTTTGTTGCATTCACCTAAGAGAACCAAAGACAATTTTTATTTGGAATCTAACCATAGAACATCATATTCGCTATTTTGGGAGTATTTCAGTGAAATGGGAGTCTATTTCAATTGACATGGGAATCACTGGAGGCACATAAGTGAGAAATATAGAGGAATTTCAGGTTTCAAAACATGTAAAATGCAATGCAATGACATCCAAAACAAGTTTGCAGATGAAAAATTCGGAAATGTCATGCAAAATTTGTGGTATGCAGTACCATTAATTGCAAAAAATTCATCACATTTTTGCGTAATTGTTAGATGACAACCTTGCCAAGCGAAATTCAATAGAAGCATAACCTACCATTACACACTTGGCAGCAAAATATCACATTTTTATTGCCCATGTTAGACACTACAAACAGATTGCTTAAAAAGACAAGTGTAAGGTGGTTAAAGAATGAAGTGGATGTTGAGCTTTGATCTGGATTAGGGAACAAAATTTATAGAAACAAGACATCTAGACGCCACCCTAGGACTTTCAGAGATCACACTCCACACTCTATAATTTGGAGCGTCATTTGTGAATGTCCTTAGAACGACGTTTGGATATTTTTGTTTCTATACTATTTGTGCCCAGATCCAGGTCAAAGATCAGCATCCACTTCATTCTTTAATCATCATGTCCTCATCTGTTTAAGCTACTAGTTGAATGACTACCACGAGCAATAAAGATATGATATTTTGACTACCTGGTTTGTAATATTTAATGGTTTGCAATGCTCACTAAAAGAATCATGAATAATGTATGTAAATGTCGTGAGTGTGATTCACTCTAGCATTGAGTTCTATACACTAATTGCAGACTATTTTTATGTATGTATAGACTCCAAATCTACAATATGAACAGAATCTACATGTGCGATTTATTTTTCTGCAATTCCATTGTCCTTTGAATCACTGGTCCCCGACTGTATCTGTTATTCCTCTACTTGTACTCCCGCAGCCATTGGAGCCTTTGCAATTCTAAGAACTTCTGGTCCCACATATCGTGAACTAAAGGGACGGAAGGACTCAATGGTTTGTTATCGTGTGCCTTGGTCTTTTACACGCCTAGAGACCATTTATGTTTACGTAGGTGAGGCGGAGGCAAAGAGGGGCCACCAATGGGACTTGCACTTGATGGAGAATCTGACTTCACCATAGCCATGGAGATTGGAATTTTGGCAACCTCATAAAGCCTTTGCTACGTGCCTCTCTCTGAAGGAGAAGGCGACATTTGCAATGCCACAGGATCCTTGCATCTAAGAAGAGACAGGGAGCAGGACTTTGGCAAGCGAGGCGCTCCATTTGGGAGACTGTCCACCACACCGTCTTCCATGGGCATTAGTGAAAAGTCCATCGTCGAATCGGCTATAGCAGCGGAGCAAAGAAAGTTTCTTGTACTGAGTATATCATTTTGGCCTTAGTCTAGGAATGAATCAACTGACGCTTTGCAAGGAAGACTAGCATCCTCGACAGGAGACGTCGAGTTACAAAAAGTCTGGAAACAAGTATCATTTAGAAAGAATTTGACCAACAAGTGTAGAGGGATCCAAGAAACTGAACATAATCTACAAACATGTAGGGAAATCCAGAAAAAAATCCAGACAAACACTTTAGCTTGACCAGACCTAAACCAACGTAGTCATTCTGCACTCAAAAATGGAAGGATGAAGCTTTCTTGTTAAATTTATTATATTGTCGCTACAGAATGAAAATTGACCATGTTTAAAAATCTACTTACATTTAGGATCAATGCAACCTAAAGTGAACAAAAAACAAAAGAGGTCCAGATCTAAGAGCCGTACAGGCCAAGTAGACCTAAACAATACCATCACCTAGAAATACTGTCCTATTTCAAAGCAGAGGACACTCTAACCACATCCATGAGCCTATTATATTCTTGACAACTTTGTTCGTCGCACAACATTTGACAACCCATCTTTCCCTTACTACTCTCCCAGAACGACTTCAACCCTCTTTCTCGAGTGCCTATTATTCAACGAACCTAGGGAAGAAGGACATCAAGGAAATACGCATCCTTCGGACCATTCCTCCTTTGACTCCAAGTGCCTGGGAGAATTACATTCTCTGCCTTGTTTATTATGTGCTTAATTGGGCTATTGTCTACTACGAATCTACAACGGTATTCTCCGGTTTAAAATCTCCTCGAAGGCCACTAAACAAGTAACTAAGATTCTTCAAAAAAAACCTCTTTATAAGTGCCGGGCTCTTTGAATGAAGTAATCTGCCCAAAACTGTCCCTACACTTCAATGTAGTGCAGGCGTCCTGCCCTAGTACAAGGAAGGGTTTTGGCTGGTCCTTGAATAGATAGAGACTCACTTCTTCGGTGGTGGACTGCTTTATGGAACTCCAGACCGACACAAATGCTATCTCTCTTAATTGACAAAGGAACTCTATACACCCTGGCCGAACATACATTGCCTTCGGCCCCACAATCGTGGGAATTGTGGCAGAGTGTGGCATCCTAGCCCCATCAACGGCTTTGGACAAACCCCTGGACTTGGCATCTTCACAGACACATAATAATTACATTAAAGTCTAGGACAACGTTGAGCCACTTCTCAGTCACCTTAGACGTTAATGGAAGTTTGACCTCCTTCGACATCTCTCCACAAAGACTAGGAAAACCCGATCCCTGCTATCACAGGGTCAAATGTGCACCTAGTTAATATACTAGACTAACACATTTGGGGTTCACGCGAAGCAGACAAAAATCCCAATCTACTATACTAAAAAAGAATGAACAAGGAAAAAAGAATATAAGTCAAGAACACTACAACAAAACCAGTGTTTTATGACTGCATAATATGATTGCAATGAGTTGTAAAATCAAAAAATATGATTGGCCGCAGAAATCACTGTAGATGACTGCAACATGACTGACATGAGTCATTACCGACGAGTCGCTTTAGACATCAGTCATATTGGCAGTCATATTTTTTGGGTGGTAGAATTATCCATAATTAGCCGTATTTTGCCAACAAGGCGTATACTTTGACTATCTTTGAGGGCTTGACTTTTTCTTGAGTTGCCCGGGCAAACAAAAATAAATCCTACGTGGCATGTGACTCCATGTAGTCATTTTTTTGGCTAACGTGGAATATGACTGCGGTCAGTCATATTTTGGCTGACGTGGAATATGACTGCGATCAGTCATATTTTGGCTAAAGTGGCATATGACTGCGGTCAGTCATATTTTGGTTGATGTGGAATATGACTGCAGTTAGTCATATTTTGGCTAATGTGGAATATGACTGCGGTTAGTCATATTTTGGCTAATGTGGCGTATGACTTTGTACAGTCATATTTTTTGTAGATGTGGAATATGATTCTTGTGAGTCATATTTTACTAATGTGAAATATAACTCTTATGAGTCATATTTTAGTTGATGTGGTAATTCATATGGATGTCATTGTTAGTTTATGACTAATTGCAGTCATATTTTGAAAAATACAAAGTCATATTTTGGAAAAGACTCCATGTAGTTAAAAATGAATATATTTGATTTTAGAGATATACAAGAGATAATCATATTGGAAAGGAAGAATGTAAGAAAGAAAGCAACTCTCTACATTGACATTTATTAGTTATCAATACAAAACATATATTCCACAATTCATAAAATCCAATAAGGTCTACATTCCTTACAATAATGTGAAGATGGCTCTATTGGGTTGTAAGTAGCTTCTAATGACTTTGTTTCAACTTTTGGTGCCTGCATAAATAATTAAAGAAATAGGAGGTTAATTTTTAGTGAATGAACAACAAAGCTTAACCTTCAAAGGCTTACAACAACACAAAATATATAGCTCAAGTTTAGGGTAGGAAAAATAAGAATGGTGATAGAGAAAACAAGAAGAAAAAATAGACAAGTACTAAGAGATAACAACAAGCAAGAATCAAGATGCAACAAGAAACAAGAAGCAACAAGAAACAAGAAGCAACAACTAGGACACAACAAGAAACAAAAAGTAACAACTAAGACACAACAAGAAACAAAAATTAAGATGCAAAAAAAATTAACAAGAAGCAACAACTACACAAAGACATCCATTTGTCACTTGGAACAACCTGTAGGCTCTTCAGTGCTGGTCAACAGAGCACACTGTTTGTCAACCCTAGCAGGCTCAACAATCAAATTGGCATTGTGAGCATCAGGTAGGGAGATTGGCGAGGTAGATGGGGCTATGTCTTGAGAACCTGTAGCAGCTTCTACATCGGTATCTTGAGGCAGAAGCAGAATCTTCGGATAGACTTCTATTGGAAGAGAAGGAGAAGGAACAACAGGCGTCAAAACCGCCTCGCTATCAAGCCCCTACGAACTAGATCCTTCACCAATGTTCATAGTAGATGGTGAAGCTTGGAGCATGAGTGGCGGAGCCGGCAAAGCTGAGGCGATAGGATGAATACCTCTAAGTTTGTTCATAAGTGCCAAAATTGTGATTCACTCTTCTTATTTGTATCCATTATGAGGTCGCACATGTCATCCATTTGTTTGTTCGTCTCGGCGTACATCGTCATGTTTCTGACCCGATCCCTCAATCTGTCGGCCTTCAGTTGTGCAATTTCATCCTCATAGTCTTCGTCCACAGGTGCTCTTTTCCTTCTCTTTGTATGCCGCACTGAAGGCGGCGGGGTGCCCAATGGCTGCGTCGAGATTGGCTGCCCAAACAAATCCGAGGCTGACCCACAAACACTCTGTGACAGAGTCACAGCAGTGAGTTGTTCCTTTGGGGACGTCATCGGGAAAGTCACCCGTTTCCTCTTCCTCAGATTCGTATTCTTCCTCTTCACTGTCATTCTCGAGATGTTAAGCTTTCTTCAAAGATGTGTATGGCCTATTTCATGTGGATTCCGCCGTCTTTTTGACGATGATGGCATCGTCAATGTAGCGGGTTTTCTGCTAAATCTTTCTTTGTCGACAAAATAACCAGTTGGGAGAAAATCATTCTTGTTGAGAAATTTAGCCGTCTAGACAATCATTGTCCATTGCTTGGACTCCTCAGTTAACCCAACGTCAAAGACATTGAGACCACTCATCTGCACACCGGCATAAGGTAGGAAACATCAGATACTCAGTAGAGTCAATTCAGGTCGGATCAACCTAAAGGGATGGTATACAATGCGATTATTCAAGAAAGACATACATATCTGTTTAGGTAGGACCGACCTAAAGTACATCACAAGAAACCAGATAACGAGATTCAAATAAGAACATGGAAAGGATGGATCATCCTCAGCAGATCTCAAAACATATACCATAGCGGCACATGTAAACTTCAATCTTGCGAATACCGAGAGCAAACTAGAATCCACGATGCAGAACTTCCTTAGGATGCCTAAGTAGAACTCTATGCGCAGCTCCGTGTTGTGGATTCTGTACTCCACTTCATTGTAGCTCCAAGGCTTGGTGAAGACATTAGTGTTGAAAGCACAATAAGCCAATTTCGGCACCACGATGTCCGTATTCTTGGGATTATGGAGAAATGCAAGATAAATCTTCTCCACCACCTTGCTGTTGTTTAGAGAAACATCACCCATGCGCTCATGCTTTGCTGGATAGTAGTCGGAGAAGTCTAACTTGAATTCCTTCAAGACCTCATTGTTCTGCACGTAGTGCAACGCTTGAGTTTGCTCAGTCAGGTCGGAGCAGATGAAGAGCCACGTGTTGACCTCTTCCAACCTTGGCTACTTCTTCTACTGGAAGGAATTAATTGCTGCAAAGAAGTAATGCATCGTTGGCGTAGCCTTTGTTTTCTTTGTGACGAGTGGCGTGTAACGGAAGTCCAGAACCCCAAACTTGATGTTGCCAATTGTGGACTCCTTCCAGACCCTTTTTGGCTAGTCTATATGCTTTTTGGTCATGATGTCATATGGACGATAATGCGTAGTGGACTGTCGGGTAACAAAGTTTGATCGACGTGCCATGAGTACTCTGAAGAACTTTGCGGCATATGGTGACATCTCCTCGGCCAACTTGTTTTTGGCTCTAGTGTTCTTGGCTTCCCCTTAGTAGTCAAGCCCTGGCTGCTTGAGTAGCACATTCATTGTGGCACTTGTAATATTCGACTCCGTTTAAAATCTCTCCATTTCTCATGATTGATCTCGTCAAACGCATTCAGCAATCTAATCTTGGATTTAATGAGATGCAGCTCTCTCTGCACGAGGTATTTGCGCTTGCGCTGCTCAACCCATTCCTTGTGCGTATAGCAGCTCTTCAAAACAGAAAACATGGCCTTCACAATCACTTTCAAGTACTTTGTGTTTGTCTTCTTTGGATTTATGTGGAGAATGTACTTTGCCAGTTTGATGAGATCATTGTACAAGAGATTGCCCAACCACTTAAAAAATTCGTGAGTCAAGTTCCCATTCTTTGGCTTCCAACTTGATTTTTTGTTGAATGGCATTAAGGTGTCCGTGTGTAGGAGCTCCCCGTGGGTGGAACTGGATATCACCTTGCTCCATAGTTTGTAGACCGCATCGGAAGTTGTAATGATCTTGAGCTCATTTGTAATTTCAGCTTCTCTTCTGCGTCTTTACCCTTAGTTGCTTTCTACGCCTTTACAACATCCAGCATAGCAAATTGGTTGTTCATCGCCGTCACAAATTCTTGTGCAATATCCACAAAAGTTGAGTGAGTTTGAATTTAGGTCGATTCAATCTTAACATCATGTTAGATTGCAACATCTGCAACTGGATACTCACATTCAATTTAGGTCGGATTGACTTCAACTGCTTACCTGATACTTCTTCTTATTTGCTTTGATCTTGACATTTTGTCTGGCGTTTGACACTGTCCCCACTGGTGCAAGGTCTTTTGGATGTCTTGGCTTTCCCATTATTTCCCAAACTATTCTTGCCCCCAAGATGGTTGTCAACCATGACGGCTTCATTGCTTGGAAGTGGTTTATCCTGTTGTAGTAAGCGGAGATTGTCCTGAGCTTCTCGTCATCTTTTGTCCAAACAATGTAGCAATCCCACTGTCGAAAGTGCTTCAAAATTTCTTCTTCTAACCCCTTCTCTACTATTATATGGCTGGCCGTGATACTATGCTGGCCGTGAATTAGAAAGAAGTTTCCCGTTCTTATGGAATCCCAGTCCTCGGGTTTTGGCTTCTCTTTCAGGATGACAGGCATGACACATAGTGTCTGCTTCTTTGATTGGTCCGGCATGTGCTAATAGAAGTGCATTAAGTCCTTGGCTAGACGCTCCTTGTGGCTGCACATGTTAAGGTGCGCCGGAGCTTGAATGAGCTGATCAATGGAGATGGTTCTCTTCTCGTCACATTCAAAGACGTAGGCATCATTGTATGTTGCCTAGTAGTTCTTGAATGCTTCAATAGAGAGCTTATAGTCATGTTTCTTGTTTGGATTGTGAGCCTCTGGGATTTGGGCTACAGTGGAGGCAAAGCTTGCCTTGTTGACGACAAGCAAACTTAGAGGCTTTTCCAGACTACGTTGTGCCGAGGAGCTTGCCAAGTTGCTCTTCTTGATTCTAGTTGGAGGAGTTTTGGACGACTTACTCTTCCTAGTCCCCCTACTGGTTTGAGTTGCTAGCATGCCCTGCAATCCCTAACCCTTGCCCTGGCTGGGACTATCTAGAAAAATAGATCGGGAATCTAACTCTTTTCTCCTTGTCTCTAATTTGGCAGTGAGGACCACAAAGTCTACAAATATAATCCTGAGCTTCCCACATAGACTTTTTCCGCTCACTTGATTTCCAGCATAATTCTTGAAGAAATTATGGTCAATCTTCTTCTCTAATTCTGGTATTTCGGTCCTATAATTTGTAGGGAGAAGGGATTCCAGAAATAGCGTGATGTTGAAGACAACTTTTGATAAGTCAAGGAGGATTGTGAAGTGATACTAGTCCTTCTCCTCTTTTTCCATCTGGGCCGTGATCCAATGGATTTTAATCATTGGACCGCATTCGTGAACAACATCTTTGATCTTCTTGTCAAACAAAATTGAGTAGTATGGCGTGCTATCTTTGTAGTTGGCGGAGAAGTAGATGATGCTTCGGAACGGGATCATTTTCAAACTCCAGAACGCCATCTTCTCTGGATTTTGGAGCATCTAGTACTTGCCATCCATATCGCAGTCATCTCCATCATCTTCTTCTTTTGGTCTATCGACCCGTTTGTAGAAGGCTTCTAGTTTTGGAACTTGCTCTTCCATGCTGCCACAATTACAATCAATTGTTTAGGTCAATTTGACATGAATGATGTTTATGCTTACTGATTTTTGAGTTTTTTTGGAAATGAGTTTGATATGCTTGATTAGGTCAATTCACCAAGATTGATTTCAGTTGATTAGGTCAATTCGATCTGAACTACTGCTTTTATTGCTGGTAGGATAGTAGTGTTCTGTTTTAGGTCGAACCAACTTAATTATATTCTGATAGTGCTTTCAGATGAACTGTTACTTTTAGGTCGAGTCGAGCTAAATGTTTTCTTTAGACATTTTTGTATGGCCTTTCTGGTTTAGATCGACTCGACCTTATTACTGGTTTCCTCTCTTTACCTAAATGAAATTTATGCGTACTTATTCCCGAGTTTGTTTGACATCATTTATTTATGCTAGCTTAGATCAATTCTCTGCGATTGGTTTCAATCTGTTAGGTCGATTTGACCTGAACTATTAATCTTGTCATACACATGCTAGTAGTTTAGGTCGAGCCGACCTAATTCTCTCAGGTAGTGCTTCCAGATAAGTGATGACTGGGAGTGCTTCCAAATAAGCAATGACCTCTCTGCTATTGCTTTTAGGTAAGCAATGACTTAGTTAGGTCAACTTGAGCTAAATGGTTTTCATTATGTTTTTTGCGGCATTTCTTTTATACTTTTCATTTTGGCTCTTTTGATTTAGGTTGACTCGACAAAAAAATTGTCTTGCACTTTTTCTGTGTAGAAGTCAATATTAGACCTAATCTTTGTCTCGCACTCGGGTTTTGGTGTATTACGCTATTTAGATCGAGTTGACATGAATTTACTTGGTTGTTTTCCTACTTTTATTTTATTTTTGACTTTTTTGTTTGCTTTTTCATTCAATTCTATCTCTGTCTTTTACATAACATTTTTGCATTTAGGTTGGGCCGACCTAAATTTTGACTTCGTGATGACAAATTTGTTTTATTAGCATAATTTTTTCCTTTCTCATATTTGAGCATGTCATTTTAGGTCGACTAGACCTAAATTTGCTAGTCTTGTTCTCTCTTTCAACATGGAAGTTGATCTAAACTAATATCGACCGGAAGTGCATTCTACTTGATTTACTTTAAACAAATAGGGGAGGTACAAAAATACGTACCTTTCTCCAAACAAATTTGTGTGCTTTAAAAATTCCGGAAATCGCCTTTAAAAAGCACTTGCACAATGCAAGCAAATTTGAACTTAGGAAAAAATAGCTAGCAGATGCTCATGCTGAAGCTAATTCGAGTGGTATTGAAACTAGTGGCATTTGAAATTCTAGAACTGTAAAGTTGTGAAACTAATGTTTTGAAATCCTAAACTAATGCTACGCTAATGGATTTCCTAAATTGTGAAGCTAATTCTAAGCTTAAAATTATGCACATTCAAACGAATGGGTTTGCTAAACTATAAAGCTAATTTGTTGTTAAGCTGAAGTTTGCATTACAAAACCTAAACAACAAATCGGAAGTTCTAATTCTCACAAAACAAGCACAAGACACAACTACCTTTGCCTTACAAAATATAAACCCTAAAACCGCAAGCAAATTCTACTCTCTAGCAAAACAAGCAGAAGACACAGATAGCTAAACCCTAGACATGACTTTCCAACCAATTACAAAATCTTGCTAAAACAACACTTCTACACAACATCAAAACCAATCAAACCTCAAACATTTATAATAGTATGGAATTTTGGCAGCATGCTTACCCTAATTTGTAAACAAAGACCACTGAATTGCAATGCATTGTGCCTGTTCTATGCTTGCAAGCAAAATCATGAAGAAATCAAGGAATGTAGCACACAGTGAAAGCAAATTCAATTCAAAAACATTTCTAATTGAAAGGTCCATAAAATTCACATCAGGAAAATCTTCAATTGAATTCACAGAAATGCAAAAAATCACCTTGAATGATGATGTTGAGAGTGCAAATGCTACCAACATTGGAGAGAACTCTGTCGTTCAAAACATAAAATCAAAACAGGACAAAAATTTGGTCCTCTCCATTACTCCCTTGGTTCTCCCAATCACTCCCTAGTCCTCCCAATCACTCCCTAGTCCTCCCAATCACTCCCTAGCTCCTCTCAATCTCTCCCCAGCTCCTAACAATTGTCCAAATCCTTGCTAAGAAAAATGTTCCCCTAAACCACTCAAACACAACAAAAAAGCAGGAAACCCTAGACCTCCCACTCACTCTTGTAATCTTTCAAACCCTGGTTCTTCCTAAAATTCCCGGTTGGAAGAGTACTCGCTGCCCTAAAAACTACCCTAAACTCGCCGCTCCGACCTGAAATGATACACAGACAAAATTAGTAACCCCAAATCCTATGAGGAAGCGCAAGAACAGAGGGTTGGTCAACCTAGACACCTTCAAATCAGACATTCTAACGACTAAAAACAAAAGCAACTAATAGCAATCTTCTAGAAATTAGGCCCAAATTCACAAAGGATTGACTATGCAAATTTTTACGCTTGAACATCAAAAAGTGTTGAATCCTCTCAAATTGCCTTGGATATCTCACCGATACATCCAAAACTGAAACCATCTACAAGTTTCTCCTCTCAAACACAAGGACACATACCATGCTGAGGATAGATGCGGAAAGTAGAACAACAATGCTATGAGCCTACTCCAAATCCGTGCATACACCATTGCTGAGCCATCTCCACCTCCCTCTCAACTCAGCTTGAATGATAAGAAGCTAGAGGACAACCTTCCCTACTGAAAGCGACAAGACAAACACACCGATCAAAAAAAGAACACAGCGGCTGCTCGACAAAAAAACTCACAAATGAAGTTCAATATTAGAAACACAATCGACAATGGAGCAGCAACAACATAATTGGAGAGTACCATTGCAGCAAAACATTCAAAAATTACACGCAAAACAAAAACATCAAGAACTTGCAACAAATCAGAAGTGCAAACAAACGAGCACTTGCGTGTTAGGGTTCACCTATGCAAGAAAGACAATCCCAACGCCGTGCGTCAAATCCCAAAACCGTGCACTTATACCCAAAGACGTGCACCTAAATCCAAAGCCGTGTGCCTAATCCAAAGCCGTGGACTTTTACTCAAAGTTTTTGACTTGTACCTTAAAGCCGTAGGGTTCTATACAAAGCCATGGAATTGTATCCAAAAGTCGTGCACTTGTACCTAAAAGCCGTGCACTTGTACCCAAAGTCGCAGACCCGTAACCTAGAAGCGTGAACTTGTAACCTATAATAGTGCACACATAATGAGTACACAATACAGCGTAGTGAAATTAGGTTGTCTTAAAATAATTTGTTGACATTTGACACCTAATAGATATTTAAAATTATTGTGCAAAATTGAGTTACTTTTGGATTATAACTCACTGTATTGAGACTCATAAACCTCCATATATGTAAGTGGAAATATTTCCAAAAATAACTGTTGACTTCATGGCTTATAAGTTGCTCTCTTGATGTTAGGAAACCTTATTATTAATACTAAAATTGGCATATAGCACATTTCTCTGTTGTAAGAGTGAATTTCAGAAGTTCAAATACAATCATTTGATAAAAACATTGTACTTTTGAAACATATACTCATCGCATAAAATGCTTCAAAATATTTTGCGGAATTATACAAAAAATAGTGGTTATGTTACTTTAGGATTTTCAACATTCAAAGGCTAACCTCCTCTTGTTGTTTATCTAATTATCTCCAAGAAAAACAAATGGATTTAACATGTCCTAAATTATTATTCTCAAAGCACATAGTTATACAATTCAATAAAAATTAAATGAAAAAAATGGATGAAAAGATAAAGAATTCATGAAGGAAACTGAAAGCCCTCCAAAACAAGCTGTTAAGAACATGATTCTAATTATTTTATCCTCCATCTTTTGATCCTTTGTTTATTCAAGCACTCCCTAATTTGAATTCTTGTGGGAGGAAGTGAAGAGTTCTTGCTTCCTACCTATTTTTTGTAATTGATATATAAAGCAGTATCTAATTATCTTGTCAAGAATTTTTGCTGGTAGAGGTAAATACTTCTCCCTACCACCTCATCCATCATTTGTATAGGCTCGGCATTAGAATCCACAATGTACCAATTTCTAGGAAATCAGAGTTTAGTTCATGCAACTAATTTAACAATTAAAATTACAAATAAAAAATGAAAGCATTCATTTGGTGATTTTAAAGGCAATCCATAAAAAGAAGTCATGGACAACATCTTAACAGAAAGTAATAAAATGTCTGAACATACAAGTTTAAAATTTTATGAATAGTTCACTAAGACTCATTAAACCATTAAAACCATACAATCATCACACATATTCTAATTTCCGTTAAGGTCTACAGTTGCATATATTTTCAGGAAGAGAATGTCATTATGAAGCAAAACAAACAAGAATGATCCTCAATTTCATTTATAGTTTTAAAATTTTACTGTTGACTTCGATAAAAATTACACAACATGCATGTGGTTGCCCCTTTAATATAGAACAATTATAATACCCTATTTGTAATTTTACTTCCAAAATTTAAAAAGAAAAAAACTCTTGAAATGCCCGCCTAAACGCATTTTTGTTTTCTCCTATGGTTTGCAGGTAGCATCTCAAGGCATTATATAAAGCAATCATATTTATATTCAAATTGAAACCATATACATTATTAACAATCCTTCATGTACATGTACATTACAATTCTTCATGGCCTTGGTGTAGGTAAAATAATCAATGCATAGAATTCAACCAAATCAACTCCTATAGTTAAATAAATAATAATAATTGAGATGATAGATGTAAGAAAAAAATTCCCACAAAAAATTTACAGATTTTAGGATTTACACTAACAAAATTACAGGCATGGCTTTTTCAATTGTGAATTTATATTTAAATCTCCATGCTTGGATTATTCACATCTTGCACATATCTTATTTCGTGCTTGTTGAAATTAAATTTCATGACATTTCAGGTTTTGGTTCTTTAAACTACAGCGCATGGTTAATTGAAATTTTTTTCTTTTTGAATTACATTCAAGAAAATGAGGCTCTAATTTTAGTGCACTCACAAATTCTTAATGTTCGGATTATTTACAACTTCTACATTTTTTTTCTATGCTCTTCGCGTTCAAATTTCTATGAGTTTTTGGTTCTTGAACTACAGGGCATGACACTCCATCTTTTTGTTGGTCTCATGACATGTACCTTGAACTATAAGTAAATGAATACAATTTTCTATCACCCTACATTTAAGATACTGGGGCACTAAGTTAATGTGTTGAAAATTGTAATATAATTTCACAATATTGTATTATATTTGCTATTGTAAACAAATGGACTATGTTAAAACATGGAAAGGCAATAAATAGGCTTTGGAGTTTAAGACAGAAGGCCCCGGACCCTAAACTCTAAAATCCTAAACCCTAAGACCCTAAATCCTGTACATCCTGAACTTTGCATCTTAAAAATGATTAGAACCTTATTTTCTCTAAAATTTATGTTGGACTGCACTATTAAAAAAAAATATTGACTTTGCACTCTTTTTTTAATACGCCAAGAATTTTGTCTCGAGCTTATTGGTTTGAATTTGTAAAAGTAACCACAAATTTATAATACAGAAGAGAGATTCCTTTACCTGAAATTTAAAAAACCAAAATTTGGACTTCATATTTATTTTTAAATAGAAGAGGAATTTGCGGAGCTTTATTGACCTTGAAGATAGGGCTCGGATGGTGCAAAGTCAACAAATGCCCATGTCCATTTTTTGAGGAGTAATGAAAAGGCGGTGGGAATCTAGACATAGTAATTGCCCGCATGACGTTCAGAATGTTTGAAATTCTTTTTCAAACTTGCCGCCTTCTTCTTTCCCGCAAAGAAGTCCTTGACTTCCAACACCGTCCGGTTTAGGTCAACCATTCTCTCATTCTCAAATCTCTACGTGCACCTTCGTATGCACCCTGTCCATTTCGTGCCCTTTGTTTTTTCATGTTGCTAAGACCGCGTACCATATTTGCCTGTGCTAGTCTGTTGCTCAAGATTTTGTCCACAAGGCGCTTGGCGTTATGAGTATGTGATGCATGATATTGTAGTGTCTTTGATGATATTTCCTTGGACTGAGCTGTCACTCTGTTGTTTTGAATCAAAGTATTGCTTCTGTGAAGAACGGCCGTAGGAATTCTTATGTGTTGTAGTTTCATGTTGTTTTTTCGGTGCAACTGTGTGTGCGAGATCGTGCTTGCGGTGGGGGAGCTCTGCGTTTTCACTTTGATTTGTGTGAAGATGCTGTTGTAGTTTCCGAATTTCTCGCCGTAAAAACCGGAGGAAGATGAAGTTGAAAATGATATAAGTAAATTCATGAAAATTTAAGATCACTTTGTCTGACCTTGTAGACGGACATTTTAAGTCGAGCCGACCTAAACCCGTCTCATGTAATCACTCTTAGAAGGAAAGACAAGAACGCTTCAGGTTGATTCAACTTGAACCGGATGATGAGGATACTTGTAACAATAGAAACATGACCATGTCCGCAGAAACGAGGAAATTTGTAATAACAAAATTTTTATCCATCATGCAAAATCAGTACTAAATATTGTTCAAGTCAAGTCGACCTAATCAGATATTATAAAGGATTTCAGAGACAACAGGTCATGGAATCCGGAGAGTTCAGTAGTTTTGTTTAAGTTGAAATTGACTAATTCAAGCTAATGTCTTTTTGACATAATTTATGGATGTCTTTAATGCATTTGTCAAATGGAAATGCATTGGTATTTAGATATTGTTAGTTTTATTGATGTTCATCTTTTGCATCTTATGACGACATTGAATTTTGTTAAGCTTGTGGTTTATAATGTTCATGAAATGCGTTGAGTGTAAAGAGTCTATCTTTAAGCATTTGTCCTAGACTTTTAGTCTTGTATGAATCTTGTGCTACTCGGATGGGTTTCTATTATTGTGGTTTAGATCAACTCGACCTGAACGGATGGTTGTCCCCTTTTTGTTAGGAACATGTTAGAGTGTTAGTATCTTTCCAAATCTTCTCCTAATACATAAACCGAGTGTCATTTGTTATCTTCATTGTTTAGCATTTAGAGCGAGGTAATCTATAGTTTATGTTTTTCATATGTTCTGGCTTATCGAAACCCTTTTGCTTACTGGAGTCCATGTTCTACAAGTGTCATGGATGATATGGCCATGCTACTAGAGATTATGGACTCATCAGACAATGAGGTCCTAAATATTGAGGAAATGGATGTTCATATTCCACAGTGTGAGGGAATATCACGTCGCTTTTGGAATACAATAGTTGTCACTCTATACATGGAGAGTGGAATACTTGTTGGTGAAGGTACTTGCTATAGTGTGAACTGTGACCTGGTGCTTGGTGCCACCGGTCCTTTGGGAGATATTCATGTTGCTCTTCACATTTCCAAGTCACATTCCGAGGAGCACTTGCCACAGGAGAGGGTGACTTTGTTGATGGCCTGGCCTATTCATCTAGTCCATTGCTGTGGTGCAAGCCTTTGGGACCATGACGCCTGTGATAAGCTTAATACTCTTCAATTGGCTCTCTTGAACCCGCCATATGCGACGTCTTCTTGACCATATGCAAGTTGCGTCCGGAATCCTCCTCGACTAACTTCTATAAAAACGAAGGAACTCTTTACTCAGGATTCCATCAATGCGGTGTCTAGCAAAGTATGTTGCACCCAAAAATGTGTTCAACCATTTTCGAGGGAGAAGATTCATGCATTCCGCAAACGTATGTATCGGAATTCAACGTTCAAACATAGAGCCTTCATAAAGACTGAGGAGCACACATTGGTTTATTGCAATATACATGGGAGAAAGATGGTGACGGTTGAAGAGATTCCTATGTGCATGCAAGCATGGATGCATATTTCCGTGGTCTTGGAAACCACATTCTTCCGCTATCAAATGCTCATGAAGGATAAAAGAGAAGCGACAGACCATGGCAATAGGGGACTGTTGAAGCCAAGGAGACACACTCAACAAGCTACTGCTACGTTGAAGTGCGTCCTTGACAAAGAGTCCAATCACATGATGCATCATACTTGAACTATAAAGTCAGAAGAGAAGGTTGTGTCCATGTGTCTCCCTCCTACCTTTCAATGGAAGGGGAAGATGAAAGAAATCAATGATGCCAATGCAGCCTTCGGATTGCCTGAAGTTTCAATTTTGAATTTAAGCAAGATCAGATCCTCCAAATTCTAAGAGTATGAGGTGAAGAAGCTTGGGGATAATTTCGCTTGGTGTGCTATTTGTGACAAATTACAAGAGCTCCGGAAGGGTGCTCTTGTTGGTTCAAACACCGCTCTCATGTAGGCGCGGAAGTTGGAGAAACATCTCGCTATTGCGCGTACTTACAAGGAGTTGTACTATGCAAACCATTATCAGTCGCACACTGATCCGCACAAGTGCCTCATGATCATGCACAACAAGATGGATCATTCTAAACCGCTTGTCTAATCTTTTCCCACAAGAGTAAACAAACTGATGGCCTTGTGAAGTTGCGCGTGTCTGTGACGGGAATGATTGCGCATGGTCATGCTGATGTGCGCTATGCGCATTATGGTTTGGATTTGTTTCCTCACAACTCAAACTATACCATTGGCTCCATGGCAAAGTTGTTGCAAGATCTTGAGTTGCCACCAAAGTCTTCGTCTCAGCAATTGGTTACAAGATCAAGGTCAACTAATTTGTTCAAGGCAGTTCTGGAGGGTGCGGTGATGTGCGAAGCGTCGCTTCCCCCATCACCGATCAACTTAGTTCCAGCGACACCGTTGCCGTCCATTCTCAATGTACAGATGGACAATGCCATTAGGGACAACAAGAATAGATATGTTTTCTGCTTTTGGTCTCTTCTTGTTGCAAACAAAATCTTCTATGAAGTATACGTGAACTTCATGATTGTGGGTCACACGCACGATGACATTGATGCATTGTTTGGAAGCTGGAGCATGCAACTAAAGAAGGAGAATTTTCCTATAGTTCTTGTGCTTATGAAGTCATGCATGGATGTGGAGTCCATTCTCACTAACCCTCACCTTGTGGAAGAGGTGCTTGATTTCAAGGGTTTCATTGCAAGTTCATTTGTGGATGGTCATGACATCCTCGTTGGACACACAAGACCACAACAAGTGAAGTTCTACCTAGATTCAACAGGTTGTCTAGTCATGAAGTACAGTCATTATGTATTGATGTAAAACTGGTTAGGAAAAAACGGTACAAGCATTAAGTTGTGGAAAGAAGATGCTAAAGGGCAAAGTTTGTGGCCGCGTGGGGTACCATTGGCAATTCCTTTGAAGGCAATGAGAGGCCTTGATGACATTGTGAAAGGTGTGTCTGGATTTATGAATTACTGGGAGGACTTGTGCAATGCGGATGTCATTGGAGAATGCAGGAGGCGCTACGAGCATGTAGTGCACTATTAGCATGATGTGAAGATAGCGCTGCAAGAACCACTACCTGCATCTACTATTTTGAAGGATGGTTTCTAGCTGACTACTAAAGTTCAAGCGACTCAAGCGGATCAGTTTGATAAAGATGATGAAGACCGTGAAGATTTTGGAGAAGATGTTGCCTATGTTGGACCTTTACAAGGTTGCCCACAACCGTCTTTCAGGGTGATTCGGGATGTTTTTGATGGCTACTTCCTTGCTGTGAGACCAGCGGATGGTGACAATCATCCAATTTGGATTGCAAGGGCATTGTTTGATCTACATTGTAACCCTTGTAAGCCGAATTGCGTGTGCATGCAGTATTTCCGTCCAACATCAAGAGGTGAGGATGTTCAAAAATTCTACACTAGATGGGACGACGAAAGAGGTCTACGCTGAAACGTTGATGAAATTGAACCACCGTTTTGGCAGCATACAGACGCACTAACAACAACGTGGAGGTCTAGAATCTAGAAAGATACCACGGAGTGCCTGATCAAGATTCCTATTGCTCAAATTGAAGTCATCAAGCAAAGTTTTGCTTCAATTCCTTCATCTTAAACGCGGTGGTGGATCGTTGATTTTATGAGATTCTGACTACTTGTTAGTAATATGTTATTGAGTGCTATTTGGTATTTAGATGTTTACAATAATTATGCTTTCACATGATTGTGGGATAATGATAATATTATGTTTTATCCTAGATGTGAGGTAATAGTTTTAGATTTATGAATGTTTTTGTGTTGATTTCCGTGTGTACAACTAGTTATGGATTTGTAGTAGTGAATATATGTTTTGGTAATGTATTCACGATCTTTACATCGCAAAAGCAATACCGTATTAATGCAAATATCGTATTAATATATTTTACCATATTAATATGCAAATATATTTTACCATATTTGTAATAATACAGTATTTGCATATATATGTAGACTGAAACATAGTATTTTAGAAAAAATATTATTTTGACATTTTGTGATTTTATTTTTGAGATTGCTCACCAACTTCCGGTTTGGGCTAATTGTGTCATAATTTTTTTGCCTGACATGTGATTGAAACAAAAATTACATATCCAAAAAGCTCTCAAAATCAGGGTTGTCATAGTGGACGGGTCCAAGTGATCAGACGGGCGAACCGGACCGGACAACCGGACGTCTTGGACAACCCGAACGCCTTTCATTTTTCCGATTTTCCAATTGAAAACTCGCTGCCAGAGTGGCGGTCCACACTAGAATCAGGGCGTGGATGTCATCGTCAAGGCGGGGACGGTGCAGTTTAATTCGGATGAAGTAGAAGTTACACTTTTCTAGGTTCATGTTCAAGACTTTATTTTGAAAAAAAGTGGCTATAAGTGTTTCAAATTCATATCCAATACAAAGAGACTTCTTTGTAGTCATCTTCAAAAGGGTTGGTTTACAAATCTAAGGGTACAATTGTATAAGGATTTGGAAATCAAATCATATATCAGCCAATATGCATGGCAAATATAATAATTTTGCAAACACAATTGGAGATTTGGAGACTTTATTATTTCAGATAACCAATAACATTTATAAATTTCAAGTGATGTTTAGTACAATAACAAGTGCATAACACAATCAATTTATACTTTTAAGATATGCCTCCGCTTCCATTAGTTATCTCAAACCCTCGTTCTTGTTTTTGTAGATCTTCATTACTTCATGTTTCAATTGGTGCAACTGTCTTGAATTAACAATAAATGAAGATATACAGATGGTGTCGAGTGCCCTTCAATTGTTGAAACGACTTGATCTGCGGACTTCTTATATATTCGGACCCCTTAATGCAGCATTTCGAATGACCACATTATCTTTTGCTGGTGCCTCATCACAATCAAGGTTGTCTTCATCATTACCGCCTTCACTAGCTCTAAGTTCATCTCCTCCATCATCACTGTCTGTGGTGTAGTAGCCTTCTACTTTGGAGTTCTCATTTCGAAGCTCCACAGCTATTTCACCATGCCTATGACTGTGTTTATATCTCTTATGTTGTTGAGCTCTAGAGTCCTCCGCATCAGAATTTATAGTGGGGCCTCTTTGTACTCGAGGAACAACATACCCTGGAGTGGACAAAGTTGGTCTTGGAACATACGTATTCAAGAATGGCTCAATCAACACGTTTGGGTCTCTGACCTCAATTCCTAGGAGAGGGCATTTAGAAGGCCTAGACGATGACGCTTTGTTGTTGTTTCCTCCGCCTCTAATCCCAACACCATCTCCGGTCCTTGCACGATCCCTTGCTCTTCCACGGACGGTAGTCCTTCCACGTCCTCGTTGATATCATCCATGGTGTGGTGAATTACGGGTCGAGGAGCGGTAGGGGGTCTACCACCCCTTGTAACATTTGAAATGCTTCGAGGCGACAATTCAACATTTTCCACTGAACCTAGCCCTTCTTGAGAAGGTTGGCGGTGAACGCTCAAAGTTGCGGGAGAAGAAGGATTAAAGAAACGTTGCATTGGTGTATTCTGGTTAGGAAGAACAGTATGCACTGCAACCGGTGGGGGTACACAATCTTCATCTTTAGGCGGGTCAATAAACGCAAAAACATCACTGGGATCTAAATGTTTAGGGTCAAAACACCTTGCTCCCGCTATGGGCCTCCCCTTGACATTTCCTGCAATCAGTTGTGCCATTCCTATATTTCTAATATTCTGGCCATGCCGCCCTTTGACAACTCTATTGCAATCGCAACCACCCACTCTTGTAGGCCCCCTACTACCATCACAATTGCAAACAAATCCTTCAGTATTCTAAGTTGCATTGTTCTTCAGATTTCCACCGCCATTTCCAAGTCTATTTTCCCCTTCGTTTTCTGGAGGGAGGTCATCGTTGTTGTTGGAGGGACCATTATCATCATCGGGGTCCATCACATCCAAGTCATCACTCTCCAAAGGCAGAGGTTCTACTTCTGGAAGAACTGGATTTTGAGGGCCAGGAAGAGGAGGACTTTGGTGAGGATCGGGTCCCCAAGGGCCCCAACAACCATGGAGGACTTCTTCTTCCACTTCATCATCATCTCCGTAGTAATTTCTAGCATCTTTGAGGTGATCGGCCCCTGCCCTCCACAAATCTGGATTAGGTTGGTACTCTTGGGGTGCTTGGTTTGCTTCCACATCAGCCTCTTCTTCAGCTACCAGTACATCAAATTCACGATTGCATTCATCTATCGGAATGGGGCCAAGGGCATCTGGGTCAGAATCCTCCAAGTAGATATTAGCATCGTACCAACAAATTGGATCAGCCCCCAATCTTTGCTAAGGTACATGGCTATTGGTATAAATATATACCAATGACTCAGCCTTTTGGGGGGCTAACCGATTCCGGACCTTGTTGTGGACAAAGGAATACATACTCCAGTTCCTTTCACACGAGCATGCTGAACATGTCAATGCTAGAATACGCACGGCAATCTTAGATAGTGCTCGATCTCCAACCCTGTGCCACCATTGGTGGGGAAGCATCTATGTCGCTCGGATGTCGGGTGTCTCCGCAGCACTATATGGCCCCGTGCCCTCCTCGAATTCTATTAATTCCGCCAGCACGTCGTTAAATTGTACATCCACTACATTCGCCATTTTGTAGATGACTTGGTACAATGCACGGAGGGCAACTCCATCAGCCCTTAGCGCCACGTTATCCAAGAGATACAGATTCAAAAGGGCTCCGACGTAGTGAACATCCGTAAAGACCATGTCCCACCTTGTTTGGAAAGACTCCTCCATGGTGGTGGCTATGTCATCTCGTAGGTTGAAGGGTGGCTCTTTTAAAGAAAACACATGGCTTCTCAAATTGTGCATTACAAGCCACGCCCGACCCATAGCTAGTTCTTTGCCATCAGATATATGCAATGCCTTCAACACGTCTTCAGTCATGTGCACGTAATTCATGCATCGTTGCCAGAATCCCACATCTTCAATAGTTGACACCACATTACGTGCAGTCGTAGCTACTTGCGGTTCATTCTGTCTGGTTTGCAGACCATCAAAGTAGTTTTGAACGCGCGCATGGTCTTTTAACCGTAGTAGTACTCCTCAAAGTTTCTCTAGTCGGTACAACATGAGGAAATTACAAGCAAAGCGGGTTCCGTTTGGCACTACGAGCTGAAGGTTCAGACTCAACTCTCAAAAAGCAGACATAGTCGCATGATGGTTTCGAATGTACTGGCACAATCTTCTTGCCCTCTCAATTAAATCTTTGAATTTAGGTACTTAGGTCCAATCTTCCAACATGAGATCCAAGGCATGTGCCATGCAGTCTTGCTTGAAAATGTGGGGGTACGTGTGAACGATATCGTCTAATGCCCCAAGCATGTTCCCTGCATTATCCGTACACACTTGCGTCACGTGTTTTGAACCCACTTTCTCAATGAATACTTTCATCTAGTCCGCTACGTAGCGCATGTCATTTTTGTTGCCGGTAGTGTCAATGGACCCCAAAAATACATCACCGGTAGGACACGACAGCATCACATTCATTAGGGGTCTCCGGTTCACGTCATCCCAACCATCAATGCATATCGACACTCCATAATGCTTCACTGCAAAACCAACTTTGGTTTCAATTTGCTTCTCGATTTGCAACCTCCTAAGTTCAATCAACTTAGTCCTGAAGTGATGATAAGAAGGTCGACTGTATTCAAACTTTGGATGATTTACAGCATGTGCACAAAGAACGTGGAAGAAAGAGCTCAGCAACCAAGGATGGAATTGGTGGAGTGGAAGCTGTTGGTGAAGAAGTGGTTCGCTTGCGCCAATTAGTCCAAACACCGCAAGCAGAAAAAGAAGAAGCAATACAACAATATGCTGCAGAGTTGGAAGGTCAAAGAGCAAGGATTCAGGCCCTCGTGGTTGCACATGAAGCTGACCTTGTAGCGCACGAAAGTCAGTTGAGCACAAAAATTCCACCACTTGATGTGGTAGTGGAACGTGCTACGTATGGTGCGGTTGAAGACAGGCCAGGCCCGAGCAATACGAATGTGTTTACGGTGCGGCCTCGAGCAATTTTTCCAAGCGTAGAGGGTGGCACGTTGGATGTTATGCGTGCACGCGCTGAGTAAGCTGAAGTAGAGGTTGGAAGTACAAAAGCTAGCATTGAAGAATTAACAAACTCCATGCGTGCTTTGGAACTTCGTGCCAACGAAGCTGAGCAAGATGTGGCGGTTCTTACTGTAGCTCGAATAGACATGGAGAGGGCCATGACCAAATTAAGTGCTTGGAATATGCAATTGGTCCAAAATCCTCAGATGGAGCAGACATTGCTTTTACTGTGCAACTACAAGTTGGCATGTAGCTTAGCACTGAATGAGGCCCAACAAATGCAACCTGAAGTGAAGAGAGTGGCTGTGGAATTCAATGATGGAGGTGAACATTATTTTGGCTTGACCTCGTGGCCTCGGGTGCAGGAAATGTTCACTAATGATCTACCCCAGCTAAATGAAAGTTCAAGCATTGATTGGAACCATTCTCCAGCCTTGGAATTCCAATATAATATCGAGCGCAATTTGTACGCGAATGTACTTCGTGATGGCACTAGGCCACTAGTGTGGCTTGCCGTTCCCGATTTTGTAAAAGATGGAACGACATGTATTATATGCCAAGAACCATTTGGCCCCGAGGGTGGATGGAATCTTGGTACGTGCGGACATTTATACCACCCCGTATATCTCATTCCCCACATGGCCACCAGAAAGAGATGTGCGCAATGCAAGGCTCCATTTCATCCACGACTCTACAAAATGTTTGGCCTCCAAGACCACATGCTTGCACATTACAAGCATAACGAAGAAAATTTACCGGGCCTCGCTAATACGGCACATTGGGGGAAAGACATGACGTGGCTTTGGAAGTGGGGACACGACAATCGACACCTCCCCGCACAAATGGTTGCGGCCATACATTGGGAGAATGACGCCCACATGACAGAGGTAATCAAGAGGGTGTTTGGAGGAGGTGATCCAGGGAATCGAATCTACTTTGCTCATATGGCCAGTGGACATTGGGACATAGAATGCTCCATTTTTGTGCATGCACCGCATCCAAAGGGCATATTATTTAACTCTCATGGCGCGCCTGTCGGATTTGAGGGTGAATTGAGTTTTGACGACCAAATGAGTTACATTGAAGACAATACCTTCCATGAGGCTGCACTCTTGAATGACATTTTTTCCCAGCTACACTATAGATACAACGATGCCGCACTTCAGCTTCTGAAGACTTTGCAATCGAGAGAAGAGTTGCAGAGATTTTTGAGAAATAGCATAGCACGAGGCATTGTAATTGTAGGAGTAGAATAGATAGTTTTGGATGAGATAGTGTACAACTAGATAGATGTATAGAATTACATACCAAATGTCATACAAAGCGGACATATGTAAAGGTTTACCAACCTTTGTTGGATTTATAAAACATTTACCTTTGTAATTTTCTCTCCACCTTGTGTATTCTTGCTTTGCCTTTGTCTATTGCGTTTGTCTATTGGCATTTTTGTAATAGTGTAGAAAAAGCTTGTATACATAGATGGTAGGTAAGATAGTCTTCTATTTAATTTTTGGCTAACCCCTAAAGTCCCACGGCCACTTTTTTTCTTAAACCACCCTAAATCACCACTTTTGCTACGTTCACCTATGAAATAAATTATTTAAATATTTTTTAGAACCTAACCGTCAGATCTTGTTCTACACTTGTCATAGATCACACAATACAAAATTTGTGATTTTTGACCATATAGATAGAAAGTTATTAGCATTCAAAGTGAAAGAAGCAAATTTATTTCAAGAAGTTGCTATGATTGCCTCTAAAACAAAAAACTCCATAACTTTCACATTACTAATCCAAATGGAATGAATAAAAGCCTCCCATTTAGAAGAAAATGTAGTCTACACGAAAAAAAATATTAAAATTTTTACTTCAATCTTTTGTGGATTTTTTTTGCTGCCCCGAGTCTCTGGAGAGCCCGGTGCCCCGGTCTCCCCTATTTTGAGTTTATTGTGGCATAACTTTTGCTCCTAGGCACTGATTGTAATAAAAATTGTAATCCAAGGAAGCTCATAAGTTTATCCATCTTATGAGAAAGTTTCAAAAAGTTTCAGTAAAAATTGAGATCATAGAATCCTACCCAAAATGGCAAAATCCATTTTGTCCCATGTGGGGACGATGAGAGTATGGGACTTTAGGGGTTAAGAAATAAGAACGATGGAAATTCCTTACCAAAGCAATAAACCAAAACAATTAATTTTGTTGCTTAATCTTTGATGAAATCCTATTTAAATCTTTAGAATTAAAAAGAAAAGAAAGTCAAGTTTTGTTCTTTTGGATTTTTTAGTTAGACTTTTGATTGACTACTCCCTCATATTTATTTTTTAATTCAAAGTTTACAAATCAAATATTTTCCTCAATTGGCAATGAAATAATCATAGTCTAATTTCTTTCAATTGCTAACTCGATATGGTTACACTACTTGAAATTTTTGGCAAATCAATTGAAATAAATGACTTTGTGATCCTATATTGCTATATTTAGATTCTAATTTTTTCTTTTCTTTTCATTTGTGGATGAATGCAACAAGAATGGCAACTTGGAGTGGTTTTGAGGCAATAATTAACCTATGGCCCTCATGGATTAATATTTTTGAATTTCTTGCCGTACAGTGTAAATTGTAAAATCAATTTAGTAACTTTTCTAATTAGAAATTCAATAACGAACTTTAATCCCTAAATGCTTAAGGCCTGTTTTGAGCTTCTTGGAATTTTTTCTAAATGATCTAAAATGTCCATGTTTTGATAAAATGTATTAATTTTTTTTAAATTGCAACCGTACAATTTCAAACTAGACATGTTAGAAATCTCATACGAAAAGAAAACACAACAATATCACTTATGGTCTTATGGTGTGAAAGATTATAATGTTTGACCATGAGGGTGTTAAAACTACCAAAATGATGTGAAGTCTTCCAATCCTCTTTTCACAAGTCAAATCTATCAAGTTGGTATCCGAAAAAAATTTGAGTTTAAAGGGCCTAACATGTATAACCCCAATCAATTTATGCCTTCATGACTTCTTAAAATCTATACTATTATTTTTTTAAATAAATTTTGAATGTGATTTTTTATCCAAAATCTAGTGTATGTGAGGCTCATTTCCAAGAGCTCTCAATACTACACGAAGTAAAGATTGCAATGGATACCCTTGCACAAAATCTTAAATAGAAAAATCACTATCATTTATTTTAAAATTTTAAAATCCATCCTTTTGATGCTCAAACTAAACTTCAAGAAGAACTTTCTAGGAATATATACTACTAAAAATAGCAACTTGGTTAGGTTTTATTTAACCCCTAAAGGTCTATGCATCCAAAAAATGGATGCGCCTTGGTCAACCTTGATTGTAACTTTCAAAATAATTATTTTTAGAATTTGATTTCAACTGAGGAAATGAATCTTGATAAGTGTTTTTCCTAACCCATTTTAAAATTTTGAGAAATGTCAGAAATTGAAATTGTTATTGCAATTGAAAGCTCCACGTGTTGAAATCCAAATAACACAATACGGCATGTTTTTCATTCATATTCTATATTCTTAAAATTGATTTGAAAAAATTATGAAATTATATTCCTCATAATATCCTTCATTTTTGGTAAAATTTATAGATAATTTTCATATATTATATAATTGATATAATTTTATTTCCACCTTTAGCTTCAAAAAATGCAATAATTTGATTTCTTCATCAAAATTATTGAAAAAATATAGCATGAATAGAAAATTTGTTTTTCCACTAGAAAAAAATATCAAAATTTTACACATAGATTATATAAAAGGATAAATTTGGTTTGATAGTCAAATTTGACATCAAGGTCTTTGGATGTAAAAAATAAAATAACTGATTGAAAATTTTTCACATTAATTTTCATTGTTGCTTGTAATTCTCAAGATTAAATAATTTGGATTGATTTTTGTTATTTTTACTCATTTATGTTCAAATTTTGCAAGAAAAATGATAACAATTACAATTTTTCATGAAACAAACTGAAATTTCTTGTGGTGATATAAAATTAAGAGCTTCAAGTAAAAAAAATAGAAGATTATTGTTTGAACACAGTTTAGAAGGCTAAATTTAATTCAAACACAAAGTTTGACCACTTCTCAATGAATTCGGTCCTTTAAGGGTTAACTTCAACGCGCGTCCAGTTTGCCCGTCCAAATGCCCGTCGACGGTGGACCGCCCGTCCAGACCGCTCGCCGACGGAGGCCCGCTCGTCCAGATGCCCGTTGACGGAGGCCCGCCCGTCTAGATGCCCGTCGACGGTGGCCCGCCCGTCCAAGGTCTCGTCGACGGAGGCCCGCTCGTCTAGTGCGCCCGTCGACGGTGGCCAACCCGTCTAGAGGCCCGTCAACGGAGGCTCGCCCGTCCAGTGCGCTCGTCGACTAAAAACGTCCATCGTGTCCGTCCATCCATTTCTATAGTTATTCATCCTCTGTTGAGGATTCTCGGCCTGATTTCATCATGATGGATGCCGGGGATGAATCCGAACGTCCAGACGTGACGTGACGTGGACAACCCTGATGTACATTCTTCATCTCATAAAAATAAAGTACTCCTTCAGTATTATCCTTTTAGTTTCGTTGCTACTATCATTTTATGAAAAAAAAATTGCAATCACTTTTGCTAATACCTTGTGAGACTCGCTTCACTAATATTGAAAAAAACCAAAAAAATAAAATGAGGACATTCTGGATATTATGGCTTGAGTTCACAAATTATCATTGCCTTCTTTTTAAAATAAAAAAATAGTTGGTTTTATTTGACTAAAAGCAATGCTTTGGAGTCACTTCATAAAACTGTCAGCAATTGCACTGCATGAACGTCAGCGTGCCATCACTCACCTGTGCATTCAAATGTAATTGCCACCTACGAATTTCTTTAAACTTACTTCAGTTGGACTTTTTTGATGTGAATTATGGACGTGCCATTTCTTTTGAAATTATAAAATAACACCCGTTTATTTTGCTTTCCCATTTTTTTCCTTTCCAAAACTCCACATTTTTTTGTCATTCAGAAGCTCACCTTTTCAAATTCTTATACCACTTCCGACACTCACACCTTGGTTTCTATTTCGGAAATGTATTGGATTCAATTCATATATAAGAAAAACATTAGCAAAAATAAATTATCTTTGCACGGGTACAAACTTCCCTTGCATCAAACAATAGTCATGAAGTAAAGGAGAAATTAGAAGACACGTGACACAGAAAAGACTTGACTATAAAAAAAAAATGCAAAAAAATAACTACTAGTCACGCTAAACAACAACTTCAGCAACTGATATTTGATAATATGGCTCTCCATCTGTTCTAACACTTGGACTGCTGTTCGATGTACCTCCCACCTTTGTCATACACATGACGTGGGACACCTTCTTTGAATCCACTAGTTTCACTATAGAAGTTGGAGTTTGTCATGACTACCCAGTACAGAACAATATATATGAAAATTGTACGGAAGGCGGACGTCCTTGATGATGCTGAAGGAGATGTCCGTCGTGATGCATTCTTTGTTTCACTGGACATCTCCATTGACAACGCGTTGTCGTTGTCGACGTTACTGACGCTCTTCTGAACCAGATGTTTCAAGGTGAACAACAGGGACTACTATACTGGTCTGCTGTAGCATCCTCCTCTATTGCCAACTTCGTTGCCAAGGGGACAAACACACCACCCACAGTTGCAGCTTGATGCACGGGCTCTGAGTCCAACATCTCCGGTTGCAAGGCAGCAAAGTCTAAGTCATTTCCCACTTATATGACTCTTGGTATGGACTATTCCACATGCAATTGGCCTCGTCTTCCCCTGACATCTATACGACACACAATTTTCCACCCTTGTCTCTGTGGGTTGTCCGAAAAGAAGACTTGTTGGCAATGCAAGGGGAAAGCAAAAGAATCAATATGAACCCTACCATCCATCCAATTGAAGTTTGTCACTATGAAGCCATAACGATCCCTTTGAATGTTAGGGAAGCGTGGATCCTCTGTTGCCTTCATCTAATCACAAACAAAGACAATGGTGCAATGGTTCCTATAGTCTAGCTCTAAAATCTCTTCGATGTATCCCACGTAGTCCTCTGTTCTCTCTATAGGTCGCCCATTACAAAGCCCCCACCAAAGTTGTTGAGTGAAAGATGCCACCACACATGAATCTCGTGTGACAAGGCCACCTTCTACAGAACGGATGCAAAAATGGATGCCAAAGGCATACATTTGCCGATGTAAAGTAGCACAATGCTCGGGTGGTTGGCTATATTGCACTATGTCATCATGCACGTCCTGCCCTCCATCTGATAGGGTGCTCACTCTGGCCCTCAACCACAATGCAAAGGAGGGTAGGTCAAAGAGATCACAAGGATAATGCACTGTAGTCGAAGGATGCCTCCTTCGAAACTGTTTGCGGAAGGCCTCCCTCTCTTCCCACCTATGTGATCTTGTTGCAACGTACTCCCTGCAATACATTCCGTGCAATACTTTCAGAGAAGGCATGGTGTGGGCTCCGAACTTTATAACAATCACATCAGTTGTTTCCTGTGCTACGCACTAGGACAACGGCATGTCACAGTGGACATGTCGGTGTGTCGCCAAGGACATCTTTTGAGACAAGATTCAACACGAAGCACAGAATCGTCTTTGCTTCTTTGAGTGACCCACAACATATCACGAAAAGACTACAGACAACTGGCATGTTTAGAGGAGCAGGGTTTTAACGACAGGAACACGCCTCTAAAGTAGACAACCACCATGAAATATGCGAACTACATGTTGACGCACTTACTGGCGCCATTCTTCCAAGCACTCTGCGTTGTTGAGGACGAAGGCATGCGCGTAAGCTCGGAAGTCATCAGACATCCTTTTCTTTTGTTGACAGTTACCTCACAAGATCTCGTTGATCATGGTCGCGTCCTTGTCAGGATCCCATATGCGTTGCTGAGTCCCTTGGTATTGTCGCATATATTCGGTGCAGAAGCCAAGTGTATTGTCCATGCGGTACCCTTCTGTAATGCTGCCTTCGGGATGTGCATATGTTCAATTATAATCTTTCAATGTTTTCATATAACACTCTATAAGATACATCCACCAGCAATGCATTGGGCCGCACTTGTATAATTGCTCCACCAAATGCATTGGTAGATGGGTCATGACGTTTAGAAAGGTAGGGGGGAACTCTTTTTCTAGCACACAGGTGGCCATCACGACGTCTTGCATCATGTCCTCCTTGTCACCTTCGCGCACCTCTTTGGCACATAGTCGTTGGAAGACTCTGCTCATTTTGATTATAGCCAGATGCACTATCTCATCTAAAACATTGCAAACAGTCAAAGGTAGGATCTACCAAATATTTAGCGCAAAAATACAAGGATCAATTCACTTGAGACCACAACAGGGCACAACTCTCATAGCAGTTGTGGCTCAGAAGACAAAGAATTTTGTATGTTCTCACATGAGTTCCCGTTTTCCAAGAAATGTGTCCACATTCGCCATGTTTGACACAACATTTGCATGGATGCACTGTGCTGTTTACAGCAACAGAGAAGGGCGGTACATTGCAACTTGCATTCGACATGACGGTGCGTTTGTAGACATTCAAATTGACATCCTCCTAGACTTTCTCAAATGGCTTCCATAACACAACATCCCCAAACTAAATACCAGACAAGTTTGTTCATCATATCTGTTGCATGAGTACATGGTAATCGTGCGTTTTCATATATTGTAATTTTCCGTCTACTAAGCACTTGTGGATGCTTCCCACATAGTTTGAAGGAGTACGAATGCTGGAGACAATACTAATGAATTCCCTTTGTTCATGTGGCTTCAAGATGTATGGGGCGTGCGGCATGTAATATTGATCTTGCTGCCGTTGTGGAGCTTGCAACCAAATTTCCTCTCGAATTCCTAAGTCTTCTACGTCCAACCAATTTCCTAGACTATCATTCATGCCAAGGAGACTTTTCACAATGTTCTCACACAAGTTCTTTTTGCAGTGCATGGCATCCAGAATGTGGCGATCCAACAAATGCTACAAACACCAGAAATAAAGTCTCCAAAACTTAGTCATAACTCTCACTGCCTATACTAATATGCAGTACACTTCCTCTACATAATTTGAGTATTTGTATATATGGGGACCTTACAGTCTACCTATCAGTTGACGTCAGACATGATGTTTGACAAGTGTAAGCTTGAACTCAGAGAACCGTCGCAGGAAACATGTCCCTGTTCTCATTGACGTCCTATTGGACATCTATGGAGACAGCACATGCCTACATGAGGAAAGACGTTTGAATTGACGTTGAAAAAAAAATTCTTTGGTCTTTCAGGATAATAGCAACGTCCCGATGGAATCTTTGGGCCGTCCTCGACATGTTTTAAAGAGTGTACAGACAAGGAAGGGCACGAAGGTGGTGAATACCCTATCGCCTGCAAAAGCTCCAGCAGCAAAGGCAGTGGGACTTTCAAAACCTGCACAGGCCACAACAAAGGTGAACTCTGTCAACTGCAAGTAACATTTGGGACTTTCCTTTTTATGCCGCTCCTTAGAGGCCTCTCTAATTGCAGTTCAAAGAAGCAACATACAAGCATTGTTTGTCCTTGATTATCTCATGAAAATGTGTTCTAACGTTATGCTAATGTGTAGGTGGCAGCACCCAAGAAAGCGGATCCACCCTGGAAGAAGTGAGAAGACAACTGCCATATTAGTCATGGCGCCGCGAGAGAAAGGCAGCTTGTCCAGTGATGTCGTGCACGATGCAAGGCATTTTGTTCAATGTCGCAGAAGACATAGTTTTGCTTCCTTATATGGAAATCGTAATGACAATGTTCCAACCAGACTTTTTTTGGGGGAGAATGACGCTACTAACGCCTGACCTTGTCCTACACAGCTGTAGGTTGCTGAGATTAGGTACTACTATGGAAACATGTGTGGACAGGAGAAACCTACATTATACTATGAAATGAAACTCCTTAAGAATCTCTTAGGAGTATTGTGCTGTTTTCATTGTTGAATTCTTCTTCATGTATGTTTGGAACACCTGATGTGAAAGTCTTGAAGCACTACAAAAGGATTGAACTACAACTGTGGCTATACAAATCTATGAACAAAGTCCTTGTCTTTCGGTATGTCCCGTGTTATGTATAGTCATGTCGACCTCGTACACTGACAAGCTTTGCAACGTATTAGTGGCCATGTCCGACGAAACGATTTCACGAACGTAGTATTTGATAGACGTGTCAATAATAATGCCCAATCAAACAGGGCCTGTCATCCGCCAACGTCGTTGGTGACAAAGGCGTCTTTTAGTGAAGCGCATCCCTTATCACTAGAAATGTGCTACCATGTGACATGCATTCTGTACGTTGTTAGGAACAACGTCAATCCACTTTCAAAGTGACGTCTCCGTAGAACAATTGTCTTTCCAGACACCACAGAAAGCGTTCATTGTCACAGTAGTATGTGCCCGACATGACTACTACAACGTCCATGCTGACGGCAGAGCGTAAAGCCCCCCTCCCCAAATACATCACTCTTGAAACATGCAGTGACGTCTTCAACGTCTATTGAGTAATACAACCTCGTCATCGATGACACCCAAAAAAACATTAGTGCATGTCACAAAATATGTCCACAGGAACGTCGCTTTACCAAGAAGAATACCACGTACCGCTGTCCACGTCAACAAAAGAAGGTGCCACATCAAATTATAAAGGGTCCATGTCATACACCACGTCAACAAGGAAATGGATGGAAAAGTTTCCAGCGTGGCCTTGTCCATCGACGTGGAGATGACATGGAAATGACGTGTCCGCTACATGTCACATCCTCAGAACCTTCGGAAACCATGTTTTCTGGGATATAAAAAAAAACGACGTCAAAAACTGCATGTTTTCTCAAAAATCTGCACGTTTTTTGCCCGTCAATTATAACAAATTTTAGGTGACATCTACCCTGGCACCTATCACGTTAAAAAAAACGCCAGCCTATGTTTTTCAACACCAATAAAAACATCGATTTCTTATAGTGTGAATGTGTCAGTAATTGAGGCTTTGACTAAGTTGGCACAATTTCAAGAGAATCTGGTCTGTTCAACCCCTTACAAGAGGCTCCCAATGTCACGCAATGTATACTATTGCCACATTAGTGGTGGAATCAAGAGGGTGGCAATGCTCTTCCAAAGATTGCACTGAAAGTTCTAAGCTTGACTTTCTCATTGTCTTCATGTTAAAGGAAATGGAGCATGTATTCATACGTGCACAATAAGGTGCAAAACCGCTTAGCTACAAAGAAGACGGAGACAATGGTGTACATCTACACAAATAGCAAGCTTGCACGTGAAACACGTGGACACAATCCATGGCTTTTCTAAACAAATACCTTGCAGATGAAGATTTCTTGAAAATAAACAATCCTTGGATCCTAGTTCTGAAGATGACGAGGTTTCTGATTTTGTTCAGAAAGAAGAAAATCATCTTGAAGAAGAGGACCAACTACGCGATAATGATTGGGAAGTACTAATTCCCCCTCCCATCGAAATGGATCCTTCCAAGACAATATTAGGGAAACACATATGCGGGGGACGACAAATATAATTTGCATACCTAAATCTAGTTGTGTTTCTGCAATGTTGGAATGGACATCGTGATGTGGTCCTTAACTGTCTTTGACAACACAGCGGTTGCACAACGGTTGCACAACGGTTGCACGTGATACTAGATGGAGTTATTGGAGTGGGAGAGTTTGGAATATACTGGAATTATTATGCTGTTGTGTAAGCACAAATTGCTATATACAACACATTGAGAAGCTAGCATCAACATCACATATAAAAAGAAAAAATCAATCTATAATGCATCACATTTACACTCTCAAAGATTAGATTTAGATTCTTATATATTTAATATGACAAACTATCTCTCATTCCACTAAACAAAGAATCTAAGAGTGCAATTAGAGTAGAGAAAGAAGTTTTATATATCAAAACCATGATTACTATACATTAACTCTCTCTCTTTAAAGTCACAATACTTGGCTTGGCAATGAATGCCAAGCCAAGGAAACTGTCTTGGCTATCAACCAAATCCTAATTGCCTCAAAAATGAGGCACCAACCTATTTGAGATGCCAGAAGCTCTAATACTCTTTAATGCAAATATCCATCTAGATGGGATGAATCTATATCTGATGTGGCATAGCCCTCGATGCCATATTACATTATAGCTATTGTATAAGCGCAAATCACCATATACAACACACCGAGTTGTCAATAGCAACAACACATGTAAAAAAAAAATCCAATCTAGAATGCATCACAAATATATTGTCAAATGCCTCCCCCTAGCTAATGGTGTCACCTAATACACAACTAGAACTATATAATAAAAATAGTTAGATCTAAATGTCATAATGAAAGAACTACAATGAGTTTCCATTCTGTCATTTGGGACTCATGATTTATTTTTGGGGATTTCATATAGCTTTTAGTGTAGTTTATATACAAAAGTCCTAAAAAGAGTGTAAAACCAAAATATATATGCCACATATTAATAAAGCATTTGGTCCTAAATAAAATATTTTTTCTTAGTTACAGCCAAATCTTGTATGTAAATAGAGTAGAAAGCCACAAATTGTATATAATAAGCGTGTTTAAGTAGAAATCGCCCTATTGTCTAAACTTGATGTGTATGTGATACATACTAATTAAATTGGTCCAAGGAAACTATGTGAAGATCCTAGAATAGAGGTGATTCCTATATAGAGGTTTTAGTTTCCCCATTCCATCAACAAAGTAGTAGAAACCCCAATAATTAGCTTACAAGTGAAGAAAAGTAAAGACAGACGAGTAAAGGGCATCTACAACTTTAAAAAGGTGATATGAGGTGGTAATTGTGCTAGGAGTCTAGCAGAGCAACCAGTTCACCAAGATTCTCTTCCGTTTGGAAGATTTCTTGTTCACCAAAAGTTCATGGAAGTAGTGGAATTTGATTCTACTTTTTGAAAGTGCAAGGTAAAAGAAATATAAAATTGCACATATGTTGTGGGATTCTTTGAGAGGTTCCACAAAAATTTCAAAATTTTAAGATAGTCAAAAGATATTCTTTCAAATAGTCAACCGCCAAAATTCACAAAGGAAAATTTGTACAAATTTCTCAAGGTGCGGTAAAATCTCACTAAAAATTAGCATAGCTTTTTTTAAGTTAATAAAGCACTTTGACAAGTTTTTTAGCATTTTGATAGTCAGAAATATCAAAATTGACAAGATCCTCCAAAATTGGCAAAATTAAAGATCATTCGTAGAGATGAATGGCATATCGGAAGCACACAAAATCAAATTGAAGTTGATGCGGGGTATTTTCTTACTTCCTTACATCTACTAAAGAACCTAGGCTTGTTACTTTTCATAGAAAAGTGGAACTCCAAAAGTTGAATATTTTTATTTTTTTATTTTTAAGTTGTCGTTAGGATTCTTTGCATTATTGACAGAGGAAAAAGGAATGGAGGATTCTCTATGACTAAAAATGACCTTCTAAAGTTAATGGTGCAATCTATTTGTGATTTGGAGTTAAACTCCAAAAGTTAGAGTATTAAACCAACATAGAAAGTCAAAATATAGAGATTAGGTGGAAAATCTCAAATGATAAATTTGTCTTAGGAAAAATGAGAGGGAGGAAATAACTTTGGGAGAATTTTTAAAAAGCACCCTTTTTCCTCTCAAAACACCACTTGGTTCATTTTTGAACCTTTTGTTATAGTTTGGGTCCATTTAATTGGATTTTTGGCCACTGCGAGCTACGTTGCCAATTTTGCGTGTTTTTGAAGCATTTTAAGCTCTATTATTGATGTTGTTTTTTAAGCTTTCTTTGAAGGACATTGAGGTCCCTTTAATGTTTGCTCTTGTGTTTACTTGCTCGAATTATTGTCACTAACTATATTAAGTTTGTACTTGAGTTTACTTGTGGTACTAATCCTAGAAAAAATCCCCTTCCGTACATTGGCGATGCCGCTTAGGGAGGCCTCTAGTGCTTTCTTCTGAAGGATTTGTGTACTAATCCACTTATACTAACATGTGTGTTTGCATCTTTAAATTATACTAACGTTCCATACTAACACACGTGGTAGTTTTATGTTTGTACTAACCATCTTTTAGTCTTTGTGTGATTGTGCTAACAAGTGTCTTGTTAAAGTATTGTCCTTAGTTTTTTACGTCCCATTTGGGATGGCAAAGCTTTGACCTTGACTCTTAGAGATTGTCTTAGAATTTAGTACGCTTCTGAAACTAACTTTAAGCTTTAGATGTATTAAAGAGTTTTTAGTGATTTTCAAAAACACTAAAGAGCTTTGACTTCATGTGTTAGATATTTGTTTTAGATTTTGGAATTGTAAATTGAAAGAGAAGGTGAAAAATTTAGGATTCAATCAAGATTAGGAGGAAATCTTTGAAAGACACTTTAGGCCATTAGAATTTAGATAGAATAATAATTGACTTGAAGAAGAAATAGTAGTCAATTATTTGGGAGCTTGGAACATTATTATATAGTAGTCAAGTCAACTCTTGGAATATAATAATGGAGTCTAAATAAAGTTGAAGGGAAAGAAGTAGATTAGAAAGAAAAGAAGATAGTAGTTAGAATCTTAATTCCAAATTGTACTAAAACACTACTTTTAAGCGGTGAGCACAAATTGACAAAGACCTATATAATGGTAAATAGAAGAGAATTTTTTTAAGAGCCCCTACAACAACATTTAAGATGGCCTTTAAAGTGAGGTAAGTTACTAAACACTCTAAATTCTCTTGATTTTCAAAATTAGTAAATTAAAATGTATTAGTCGAACTAGAACCCCAAGTCAGTATTAAGAATATTTTGTTCCAAGTTTTAGATTCAAAATATTGTAGATTAAGTTTAGAGGTTTCCAAAAATATCTTAAACTTAGAAATCCGACTTAAAACAAGTAAGATAGGAGTAGATGAAGTTTAGAGTCTAGATTGAATGAGGTTTAGTTAGAATTTAAAATTTTGGAACAAGTTGAGAGAATTGAAAAGAAGTCAAAATCTAGAGTCCACAAGTGAAAGGAAAACTAAAATTTGAATTGTAGATTGGAAGAAAATTGTGGATGAAGTTTGAAAAACCAATTAACGATCAAACTTCATCCAACCATAACTCTTAGGAAATAAGTCCAATTAGGAAGTGTTTTATCAACTTAGAAAGATATAATTAGTGTCTACAAGAGGAAGATATGAAACTATTGAAAATAGCATAGTGATATCATCTAGACCAAGGCTTAAGATTCAAGAAATCCCAACCAAGAACTTAGAGAGTAGAGTAGGAAGGAAAAGTAGGACCATAGGCTTGTAGAACAAATCAAGAAAAGACTAAAAAATGTAGAAGTTGTAGAAGGATGAAGTTTTAGGCTAGAGTAAAAAAAAAAGGTTAGGGAAATCACTCCATCCGGACCAAAAATAGGTTTTAGATAGAGAGTTATACATCTATAACTCTTTTCTAAAATTTTGAGTAATTTTGAAATTGGGATCTAAGTAAAAGTAGTAGATGAAGTTTCTTGAATTGATTAACAATGAAACTTCATCCGCCTATAACTTTTGTTAGAAAGCTCAGTTAGGATCAAATTTTACATTTTTAGAAAGGAAAGAGAATTTTCTACAAGTTACTACTATTAGTTTTAGACCGAATCATCTTGCATAAAAAAACCTTAGTAGTGTAGTCTACTCGGCCAATTACCGTGACAATTGCAATTCAATTCTACTTTGGGTTGTTCTTTGAATGTTTGAGAACATTTAGGCACTACAAAAAAGATTCATTGCTTGGAAGGCACAATAGAATGATACTAGGCATACAAGATAAAATCACACCTAAATGACCAAAAGCCTAGTTGTGCTCAATATTTTTCAAGGGTGGGTAAATAAGCACTTACAACTACCCATCATCTCTTCCATTCAAGTCAAGGTCGCGGGTCAGCCGACATATGCAAAAGTAAGTCCATTGTGACATAATAAGAGACTGTAGGTTGAGTGCGAATGTAAGCCCCATCTTTCGACAAGTTCTTGAATTTCAATTAAGTCCACATCAAACTCAAGCATTTTGTATCGTGGATCTGGCGCCTATTTAAGTCAAATGGCAATGATGTCATTATGATCATAAGCAATTTATCCTCTTGAAGTTTTCTAACAATTGTCCAAGGACAGAGCAAGACCTGAAGATCTTCGACAACGAGGGCAAATTCAATCTCATAGATGCAGAGTCTATAAAGGTGGAGTCAAGCATGCCATATGCCAACCACGTTGGCATTGATCACACAATAATATAATAGCTGCATCTTTTTTCTCTCCACAAATAAAACACAAAAGACAATTTGGCACCAATGCCAATTCAAGATGTATGATGCTTCAGTAGGTAGGTGACAAGGCGCACAATTCTTCAAATGCTCCCAACACTCTTGCCTATCTTTGTCTTCCAACAACATAATGCCACTAGGCAAACTTTCTTAATGCAAAGGATGGTACATTTTGCCTTGACATCTAGAGTGGTAGGCGCCTCACACTACAGATATACATAATCTGCCTTTGAAAATCTTTGCAATTGAGGACAGAATGTGCTGCTTCAAATGCAGACATAGTGTAAAATATCACAATGTTGAACAAAAGATAAGTTCTCTATGGCTATTGGCATGGCTCTCTTGAAGAATTTTGCTCAATTATGTAGACATTGAATTCAAACATTTGGATCATCTAAGTCCACAACAAGACAAAAAATTTCTTGTATTGAGCTGGGCAAAACAGGTTTCCTTCTATATAACAATTATCAAGGACTATGAGATGCTAAAGACACCTGCTTATTAAAATAGCAGCCTACAACAATCCAAGGTAACATCAAATTCCAATCCTGATGATTTCCATGAACAAGATTGATGAATTTGAACATTCCAAGGCAAATCACGTCCAAAAATCGGACGTCTAGACGTTTGGAAGCAACGTCCTTAGGCGATGCAACGGACGCAGTGGTCACCGTCCGTCGGATGGTAGCCAAAGGATGGGCCGATGAGTCGACAGGAGCGGTATTTCATACAAAATCAAACTTGATCTTTAAGGGATTAACTAGAAGAATGTAAGTTTTAACCAAGGACTATTCTTTTATGGCAAGTCATGTAGATTTAATATTATAAATTTTTGGGTGTATTTTTTTGTTCAAACTACTATGTTTCTTCAAAAAAAAAATTCATTTTGGCCTTCAACCCCCCCCCCCCCCCCCCCCTCCCCTGTCCGCTTGACAATTTGACTACTCAACAACCCGTCTGATCGTCCACTGAATGAGAGAACAGAAAAATCCGGTATGTAAAATGACATCCCAGGGTCAGTGCCCACATCTACTAGACGTCAAGACGTTTTATCAATCCTATCTATGAAGCAATTCATACTTCTATAAACCAAGCTTGACAATCTCAACAACCTATTCAACTAAGCCATCTGCCTCAAGGTGATTTCTAGAGGTGGTGCGGTGATCTATCAAAGCTTTGGTGCATAAATTCTCAAAAGAACCAAGAAATTTTAGACCTTGATCCATCAATACTTTAGCCAATGCTATATAACGTGCCAATATATGATCAAGAAAAATCATAGCTGCCAACTCTGAAGAGTTTTGTGGTAGAGCAACAAATTCTATTTACTTGCTAAAATATTCAACCATCACCAATACGTATTTGCCTCTACGTGGTGTAACACCAAGAAGCTTGGCAAAGTCCAAAGACCAATGATACCCTAAGCCCATAATGGGCAAAGGTTGCAACTATAGTGATAAGGTGTTAAAGCTTGAACATACACGGTTACACACTTCACACCGAGAAACATAAGTGGCAACATGTTGATACATGTCGGTCCACCAATATTGATTGCACAACAACCTCGTGCACTTGTCCAACTAAAGAAGCTCTCTTGTCTGGCTTTGGAACAATGTCTCTAGTTCCATCTAGTGACACACAAAACAACAAGCCGTTTACCTAATGGAATTTTGTCATTCAATGACTAACTCTATCTCATTCCATAGTAGAGATTCCTAGAGGAAGTATTCCTTATTGAAGCTTGTGTAAGACTGTAGAATCTTCCTATACATTACTACTAACAAAAGACTTATTAGCCTCCTCATTTTGATCCCCGACAATTGATTCAGAAGCAAACCATGACATTAAGGTAAGATAAGTAGTTGCATGCCAACTTGGCACTACTTTTTTGTCACAATCTCCATGCCATCTAGCTCCAATCAAATCTTGATTTGAAGAACTTAGATTACAAAAAGTCCATCCGCATCTAAATTAGTAATGTATGTTTGATGTACAACCTCATAGTCATACTCCTATAGTAATAATGCCCACCTAGTAAGCTTGCTAGTGAGTTTATCTGACTCCATAAGACACTTCAAAGGTTGATGATCAATGACCAAAGTAAATTTTTGCTCATACAAGTAAGGCCAAAAGTAAGCAATGGCTCAAACTGACGTCAAAGCCTCTCCTTCATATGAAGAATAATTAGATTCTACATTGTTGTTGCATCTAAATGCATGAGCCAGAACATACTTCCTTCCTTTTTTTTTCTATGTCAATATTGCTCCTAGATCTATAGCACTTCAATCCTTATGCATTTGAAAGGATCAAAGCACTAGTGCTCAATCGAGCCTTTGCTTCAATGTATCAAATGCATGTTGCTTCTTACAACCCTACGTCTATGGTTGGTCTTTGCCTATGAGATTAGTAAGAGGCTAGCCAATCAGGCTAAAGTTTTAACAAATCAATGATAGTAAGTTGCCAAGCCAAGAAATGCACGCAACCGTGGCACATTGCTAAGTACTAGAATATTTTGTAAAGCATACAACTTTGCTTGCTACACACCAAGACCTCTTGGAACAATCATGTGGCCTAAGTTTGGCAACCTATCATAGAAAAATTTACACTTGCCATAATGCAAGTGTAGTCCCTTCTATTGCAAACATTCAAACACCAAGTGCAAATGCCTCATATGCTTTTGTGGCTACTACTAAAGATTTTAAAATCATCAATGTAGCATCTAACAAAAGGTGAGCCAACCAACACTTGGTTTGTCACCTTCTAAAATTCAGTTGGTGCATTTATCAAACCAAATGGAAAAATCTTCTAGTGATTATATTGATCTTTGCCATCTTGATCAACTTCCCAAAATGTTGTCTTCATCCAATCTCTCTAAAGTAGAGGTAACTGATGATAACCAATCTCAAGCCAAAAGTGCTCAACACTTAAAAAAATCCCAATGCATCAAACAACTCTTTTGGCATTGGCATTGGATATTGATCTGACTTAGTCTTGTGGTTAAATAGACGGTAATCACTACACATCTGTTTCTTTGTCCAATTGACAAAAATCTCTTTCTTTGAAGGCATAACTATGGGAAAAGCATATTCTCTATTAGAGAGCTCAATCAATCTCATTGCTATTAACTCTTGGCAACAAATATGAATACCAATCCTCTCGTATGTACTAAGCCTATAAAGCCTTTTGAAAATAGGGTGGTCATTTTCAAGATGAATGTGAATAGGTTTGCCTTTATAGCCCTCAAGATCTTGAAGAGTAAAGGCAAAACAATTTTGATATGAGCGAATAAATGGATGTACCCTTCATGCTTCAGCACCAGTGAGCTTTAATTCCAACTCCAGTGGCCAATTATCAAACTTTGTAGTCTCTTTGTTCTCAAAGACTCACCACTTGGTCCCAACACAACTTGTGAATGTTATTGTATGCAAAAAAAGAGCCTCTTTGCCCTTAGCATTTGCATTTGAAGTCAAATGAGAAGATTTTCCACTACAACCAATACTTAAGGCTTGACAACCATCAAAAGGTGAAATATCATCACAAATAATTGTAGAAACATCATTCATGCCTCCACTATATTCATGGTTATATGCATTTAAGGACAATGGTCCTGGATTATTTTAGAATTTCTATACCCAAAAGATGGTTGAGTCCAATGCCTATGAGCCATGGAGTTTCAAATAGAAGTTACCAAAGCTCCAGACATTATTGAGTCTAAAGGCAATATCCTATTGGCTAAGTCATGGATTTAAATTGTCTTTTTAGATTGTTTCATTTGTGGAGGCTGAACATAAGCGCTTAGCTTCAACGCTAGCAAGCCACTTGAGATTTTATGAGCTGCAAATTCCTTAAAACTTTCAAGTTCTAGTGGTCTCGACTTGGTAGTTGGGGACAAAGAGGCCTTCACAACTCATCCATGGAATTTATGAAACAATACTTCATTTTTCACAACTCCAAGGACAAATTGGCCTAGTTGGAAGCAATTGGCAAAATCTGAAATTGAATTGGAAGAGCAAGTAGAGAAGTTGTTCTTTGAAAATCACATATCAAGTTAGATGGAAGAATTATGGTTGTTTATCCAAACTGAAAAGTAGTATGGTATGACTAGTAAGAAGCAAGAGGAATCTACTCCAAGTGGTGTGCAATAGCAACCAAAGGTGGAAAAACTTGCTTCAAAGGAAGATCGGAAGGAAGTAGTGATTAAGGAAACTTGGAAATCATTAGTAGGCTTGAAAAATGAAGTAGAGGTGAAAGGGGATCAAGTATTTTTCAAGATGTGTATGGATTGTTTTGCCTTTAGTCTTAAGGACTTGGTAGTCTTAAAGGGACAAGAGGTACGTAAAAACTTGACAAATGATGCACCAATCTATTGCAAATCGTACAAGTATAGTGAGGTAGAGCACAAGATGTTTCAAGCCCGGACTAAAGAGTTGTTGGAGGCTAGATTGGTGGAGTTAGTTCCATTGAATTGAAAGTATGCTATAGTGACAGTTATGCCATCCAAGAAAGACATTTTTGATAAGTGGACCAAAAAATGAATGTGTAGAGACTATCGTAAATTTTTTTTAAATCACAAAGTTAAACCATTATGCAATGCCAACATCGAAGGAGAACTTTGATGCCATCGGCCATACCAAGGTATTTAGTACTTTGGATCTCTTGTCGGGTTATTACCAACTTGATATTCGAGAAGGTGATAATGGAAAGTCAACATTCAAGGAAATTGATGAGGATGGGAAGGACCAACTTTATCAATGGTGGTTCCTTCCATTTGGTTTGAAAAATGCACTTGTTGAGTTTCAAAGAGTTATGAATTGCATATATTTTGGCTTGGATTTTTTATAATGTTATATTGATGACATTATTGTCTATAGCATGAATCAAAAGCAACATAGAGCTCACTTAAAGGAGTTTTTTGCTAAACTGAGACTTCATGAGTTAAATTTACTTCTGAGCAAATGTAAGTTTTATTATGATCTTTAAAATTGTGCACCGTGCTGGTTTGGTGAACATTGATGCTGACAATTTAAGCTGCAATCCAAATCTTAGCCAAGTGGAATCTTTGGGGGCCTGATGACATGTGGAAGAGGGAGAAGATTCGTTACCAGGTTGGCATTTTGTCGCTTATTTGAGTTTGTTAGCAATAACTGGAGATAACATCGAGGAAGTCATTGTGGCTACTATGAATTTGGATAGTGTAGAAGAGTCTAGAGGCGCCCAGAGATATTTTTGATAGTGTGGAAGTTATGAAATACTTGAAGCATGGCGGATTAGTAGCCATGGCGTTTTGGTTAAAGAGAGAGATTAGATTCTACAATAAGCCAAGAGGTTTGTGTAGGAGGAGGCTTATTTACTTTGAGTTTGGCCAGGGAAAAACTCATAGCTTGCTACAAATTCACTATTAGTGGTGAAGTATGTAAATGCAAGTCCAACAATTGGTGGCTAGATGTATGGTGTGTGATAGAGTGCGGGCATCCTCTAATGTCATGATGCCTCAGTTTCAATTGTTGCCAATTATGAGATTGGGCTATAGGTGGAGTTTGGATTTTGTAGGACCATTACCAATGATACCATGACACAACAAGTATGTTTTGATGATGATTGAACTTTTTTCTAAGTAGATTGAATTGATGGCATTGCCTGACAACTTCAATGAAGGGGCATCTTATTCATTTTTGGATTGTTGTTTAAATCGCTTTGGAGTTCCAGCAGAGGTGTTGATAAACCAAGGACGTAAGTTCCTTGGTGAATTTTAAGCCTTGTGTAAACAAGAAATGATTGATTACCGCACTACTTTGAGAGATCACCTTGAAGCAGATGAATTAGCAGAGCACATGGTGCAAACTATCAAAAAGAGACTTCAGAAGTATAGCTTGAAAAATGGTCATCATGGAGTTGTGACTTACATTTACTATGGATAGCAATGGACTATCAATATAATATGCAAGCTCCTGTGGCTTGTTTTTCACCCTATTAATTTACTATTTGGAAGCCATTTAGTTTTACCAACGGCTATTAAACAAGATGCAAACAAGATATTCAATAACATGGATGATCTGGACACATAGACACGTATATGCAAGCAATATGCAAGCTTGTACAAAAGAGTGATGCCAATGGCTTTAGAAAGCCTTTCTATTGTGCAATATAGAGATATTCTACGTTATGCCACAATACAAGTAAAGAGATATAGCCCTCAGGTGCAACGTTTTCTACCTAGCGACTAAATCTATTTGTAGCAGATGGCACCAACCATACTTGGCATGACTGTAGGGCATATTATTCTACAAGTGCATGAAGTGTTCAAGTCTAGAATATAGCTTTTGGAAGGTCGTGATGGCAAGATCTGGGAAGATTACACGCGAAATTGTGCATTGTGTCACTTACTGCTCACTGATGAGCAAATTGATTCTAGCAGTTCACGAATATCAGGTGGATTGAAATGTGTTTTGTGTAGAAGCACTAAACGCGCTGCCTTTATGGTTTTGTGTGATGTTTGTTTTACTAGATGGCTCACGGATTATTTGTTTGTGCTATTGCAAAAAATTCTGGCAAGCCGATGGATGTGTCCCAAATTTATGTCAAAACATGGACAATCATCTTCATCTTTGTAGGATTTTTCCCTGGGTTTTTGTTGTCTCTTTGGAGAAAGTCACTGAATTTGCCAATGTAAAAGAGGCTTCAATACCAACGAAGGGGGCGAGTAAAGTGGTGGTTGTAAAACACTTACTACAGTTTGTGTACTTGTGTGTTATGTATGAATATTTTCTTTGCTCTGTTATGGATGCCGCTATTATTTAGTGCTTGTAATGATAGGATGTTGTTTGCATTTCTTTCATTACTTGCAGGATTTGCCGTGGTTGTAATATACATCATAATCAAGTGGCGTTTTTCCTATGACCACAATATCCGCCATTGGTCAGGAGCTATTGAGCCTTGGTGTGGTTAGCCAATTACAAGACTCATTGTTAACTTATGGCACGCTATCTCTCATGTTGGAACGATATGATCTTACATGATGTGTTTGTGGATAACAAATTTTATCCATCCTTCCTCTCCAAAAGAAAAATTCTACTAAGCAAAATTCCCTTGATTCTGAAAATGGTTTGCTCCGCTTTGACATCTAAGGTCATTGGTACCTTACAATGTAAATACACGTATTTTCCAACCTTAAAACTTCAAAGTTGAGGCATATAAGCCCTTCTTCTAATACAAGAGTATCTTTGTGTTGTGCTATTACCAATTTCTCCATAGCCAATAGTATGACCCTTTGAAAATATTTAGTTTGATCCCGTAGTACCTTTGCCCAAACTCTTGGATCATTCAAGTCTACTATTAGATCTATGTTTTCTCAGTCTTATTGCCAATGGTAGCAATAGCTTTTTGCCATATAGTAGCGGATAAAGGCTATAAAGTGCCAAAGATGCTTGTTGACTTTAACAATAAGCCATTGCTATCGATTGCAACTTCAGATTCCAATCTTAGTGATTGTTTGTTAGCAACTTGTACTTACAAAAACCGCAATTGGCTATTTGAACCACCTTCTCAACCAATCCATCAATATTTAGGGAATTACTTGTTGTTGTAAGATAACCAATCAAGGCTTTATTGTGAGCTTTTCAAATGCCTTATAATACTTTCTTCCATGGTTTATCAATACTTCAGCTAGAGCTCCAAATATAACCAACATATAATAAAAAAATGTCGTGGCTGCTAATTCCAATCATTTTGTGGTAGTGCCATCAATTCAATTCACTTACTAAAATGTTCTACCATCATAAGTACATACTTGACACTTTGTGGTTATCAATGACCCTGCAAAGTAAAAATTTCACCTTAGTCCAAACCCATGATTGGTGGAGAGTTAGAGTGTTGAAGCTTAAATCTAATCCAGTTACAGACTTCATAGCTCCCTACATAGATAGTTATTTCTTGTTGCATGCCCATCCGCCAATACAAACCACGCAACATGGAATATGTAGGTTACACCTCAAAATTATCCAACTATTCATAAATTTGACATTTCAATTGAAGGTGTTGATTAGCCCTAGGAACAATCCTCTTTGTTCTATCCAACCACCTTTAAAATAGAAGGTCATTCTCTCAATAAAACCTAGCTAAGCAATGGGCTACTTGGAATCTTTCTTGAGATGTTGTATATGATAGAAACTCCCTATGTTGAAAACAATGTAAAACCCCTGGGACTTTCTACACATCAAAAGTAACTTGAGGTCCCTTAGTTTCATCTAAATCCACATTAACAACATTCAGTTGCCTCTTTTAAAATTTGGCGAGATCTTCCTTTCATCCATGTCAAATAAGATGAAGCATGCGACCTTTGCATTGCTTCTTGATCATATCTGCCATGCCATTAAGCACAAGTCAAAAACACTACCGAGGGGCTTGGATTACTGGTCAAGCCATCAACATCCAAATTTTGCAACTTTGCCTTGCGGATTACTTCAAAATCATACTTTTGTAGTAGTAAGATCCACCTAGTAAATTTTCCCATGAGTTTATTAAATTCAATCAACAATTTCAAAGGTTGATGATTAGTTATAATTATAAAGCTCTGGCCATAAAAGTATGGACAAAAATGTATTACTGCCCATACTATTGCTATACACTTTTTTTCATAAGATGAATATTTCATCTCAATATCATTGTTGCTTTGGAAAGTATATATAATTACATTTTTCTTGTCATCAAGGTAGATACATGGTTTGGTGTCTCGATATTCTCTCTAATTGATTCACTAATCAAATACCAATGAACATCTACTAAGAGCCTTTATAAGCAGTTGAGCCTTTATAAGTATATTCCTTTTTTTTTTAAACACTCAAAACATACTCATTTTTAATTTCAAATATATTATGCAAAGGAAACAATTTAAAAAAAATTAGATTCAATCCATAAAAAAATACAATGATGTTGGTACCAAAGAGTTCAATTTTAGATTAAAAAATATTTTTATTTACACTTACATTAGTTACTATAAATCATTTCTATGTGTTTATATTTTAGAAAAAGTCTATATATATAAAAATCAATTATTGTGACAGTCTATACATTTATACTTTAAAAGTCTATCGACCAATGTTGATAAACAATGGTTGTCAAAATAAATAAATAAATAAATAAAAAATATATATATGTCTTTTTAATCAAGTTTTTATAATTTTTTTACTTAAAATATCATGAGGAACTATAACACTTTGTGTGATATTTATTTTTGAAAACATAAACTTCCTTGAAGTCAACCTTAGGAAATAGTTATTGAAACACCAAACCATGCATCTACCTATCATCATCCTTTGAGTCAATATGGCGCCAATTCCTAACATATTGCAATCTATTTGGAGTTGGAAAGGACTATGAATATTAGGCCTTCTCAACACTAATACTAAACCAAGTGCTCTCTTCAAAGCCTCAAATGCTTTCTCTTGATCAAAACCTTATATCCATTTTTAATCAATCCAAATAAATTGAGTCAAAGGATTGTCCAAGAGATTGAAGCTACAAATAATCCGTTGGTAATAGTTTGGTAATTCTTGAAAAGCTTTCGTTTTTTACATATCTTTAATAATAAAAAACCTCTTCAACGCTTTTGCTTATGCCTTTTCTATTCCCAAGCCTCTTATTGTAGTTACATGTCTCAAATAAGGCAACTAATCATGAAAAAATATACATTTTCCATGATGTAGACAAAGACCTTAAGTTTGCAGTCTCTCAAAGATTTCTTGCAATTGTTGTATATGCTCTTCTAGTATATCACTAAAAATAATCACATCATCTATGTAACACTGAGCAAATGATGAAGATTTAATTCATAACATGTTGGAACTTTGTCGGAACATTCTTCAAGTGAGAAGGTAAAATTTTCCACTAAAAAAGCATATATTTTTCATCATCATCTATTCCCCATAATATTGTCTTTACACTATCTTCTAATCTCAATAGCAATTTACAGCACCATGATTGCAACTCCAAAATAATAAAGATTCTTGCGTTTTCAACTACATCAAATAACTCCTTTAAGTGTTTATAAGAGATTTTCACCACAAGTGGTAAAAAACACCCTAGGGTTGGCCAGTGGGGAGTATACAGGACTCTAACCTACATTGCCTTTCAAGCAATGGACTCCGCAATGATTTTCTGGTCAAATTTTTAATTAGATGACTAAATGGAAAAAAAAGGAACACCTCTAAATCACCCAATTGTGTGCTCTAAAATCCAAAAATCACCCTATTGTGTATTTCAACATCCCTCAATCATCTAATCAAGCATTCAAGTAGATTAGGAAAACTCCCTCGGCAAAATCCTAACTCAAATGCACATTTAGGGATCCAAAATGGCCTAAATTGGGCCCTAGTAACAAAGATCAGCATAGTAACAATCAATTTCTAACATGGCATGACCCCCAAAAGTATCATTTCACCTCAATTCTATGTATTTACATTCAGGGCATGCCTTTTTCCACAATCTTGCACCTTGCCTTAAAATCCTTAGAATTATCACCCTAAAACTTCAACACCTCTTCTTTTAAACTATTCAACTAGAAATACACATCTTCCTGCATTCATAGACACATCCAAAACAACCATAGTAAGGTAGTGTGCTCAAAAGCATCCATCTTCTTCAAACCACCCCTAATTTTAGGTAAAGAATGGAGATGGGGTGATCCTTAAATGGACCAATTTAGCAATTGAATGCATAAAAGAAAAATTGTTTTTCTATTGCAAGAGCAAATCATTATCTTTGATTACCGCACATCTCTTTATAAGTTGCAAGTGGACTGATTTTGGAAGACCTATGTTCACAAATAGGTGCCTATGCCCCGAATCTTTGAAAATTTATAAGTAATTAAAAAATGCTTGGAAAAATACAAAATCACTTGTATTAGGTTCTAAGTCAGTTTTTCTTTCTCTAGAAAATGATCTAAAAATATTTTTGTCCACAAAAAGCTTGTGAAAATGGCGGACTAGACCTTAAATGGTTGCTTCAATCCCCAAAGGCCCAAGGCCTTTTTTCTGCCAAAAAACACTCAAAACTGCCATTTCTATAGCAAAGAGTAAAAAATTTTGAAAAATGTTTTTTTTTCACATCTAATTGTAGGATCTTATTCCTAAATAGTATAAGAATGTGTGGAATTTGTTTTAGAATTTTTGACCGCATAGATTGCAAGATATCTGCATTTAAAGTGAAAAAAACAAGTTTTTCAGCACATTGCGAGACTAGATTTTTTGACTTCAAACATTTTTAACTTAAAATTTTTGCACTACAGAATTTTGAGCTTTAAATCTTTATAGTAGAGAGTTGAGTTGAGAGTTGAGGAAAGAAAAAGAGTTCAAAAAAACTTAATTATCATTCTTAAAAAAATTGTTAAGTAGAAGTAGGTATAAGATAGAAAGAAAATCTAAAATATTCATATATTTTAGATGGAATTAAAATGCAATAATTTCAATGGTGAGATTGTTCTAGCAAGTAAATTAAACCATGCAAAATAAAAAATTTTAAAATTTTAAAAATTACATTCAAAAATGAATCCTTGAAGTTATTTTTTTCAAGAAGATGCTTTAATTGCCCGAAAACCAAGAATGTCCATAACTTTCTTATAACAAATCCAAATGAAATGAATGAAATCTTTCCAGATAGAAAAGAATACATTCTATGAGAATTTTTTTTTTTTTTTAAATTCAAATTTTTGCAAATTTTGTTTTTGCCGCCCATGCTGCCCCTGGTCCCTTGTTTTGAGCTTATTTGGTCATAATTGTTGTTCCCGGGCACCGATTGTGAAAAAAATTATATTCCCACAAAGCTTATCAATTTTTCTATCTTCAAAAATAGTTTAATTAAATCATGACAAAAATTCAGCCCATAGGTACTTGCTCCAAATCCCCTTTGTCCCCCGAAGGAACAATGGTCTTTTTAGGGGTGAGAGCATATTTCCTTACCTTTCACTTCATACGTAACAGATAGTTCAACGTCTTCTTGTTTCTTGGGACTCGGGATTCTCTCGAGCTGGTTGCCATTCTTGAGGCTGCCGTGAATTTCCCCGACCCTTGTCGATTCCTCCATTTCCCCACTTGAGTTCTTGCCACGTTGCACTTCTTTCGTGCTGATTTTTTGTTGCGACCCCAGAAGAATTGTTTGCCTTGCGAAGCACTGATTTCCTCCACATTCGACCTTGTAATCGCAGCTCTTGGTCGGGGACGTCTAGCTTCTAGCTGCTGCTCGACTTTGTAATGCTTGCTGGTCTGACTTGGCTCGTCTGGATCCGGGGCTCATTCTGCCTCATCGATTTCTTGACCCTCCTCCTCCTTGTCCCTAGATCCGTGGAATCTGCGCCTCAACCCCGTATCCCAATTTCCTGCAAAACAATCTACCAATCGTTCTTGTGAAATTTGTGTTTTTGACAGCCAGAGGATCGGAGTGTGGGTCGAATTGCAACCTAGGGTTCAGAGAGGTGGAAATTAAAACGCATTTACAAACCCGACATAGCACTCATCGTGGAAGGAGAGCAGATTTGCAAAGGGTTCACAGCTTGGCTGCAAAGATCTTCATTGATCCCCATTGCGGATTGAAGGATTCACTTGATTTGAGCTTCCCGTGGATCGATCAGAAGCTGCCCGCCAAGTGCAGTGGCGTTATTCGTGATCCTTGGGTTTCCCGACATTTACCGCATGCTGGCTCCTTCCACAAGCTCGTGATAGGGTTTTGCTCATTCAAAGCTGCCCTTGCTGTCGTTGCTTAGATGTTGGATTTCTGATTGTCGGACTAGTGGCACCCTGGGTGCACAAAAATCCCTCCAATGCTGTCCCACAGGGACTAGCTCCCAATTCTTGCACCACATCTTAGCCCTAGTTTTTTTCCCATTAATTCTCACCGTACCGCCCAAATCCTAAATTTCATCCCAAACTTTTCCCAATCAGACCTCAATCTGACCTCAAACATCTCCATTCTTCACCCATTTATCCCCTAAAACGGTGAAGATCTATTCAACAAATTGTTCCTAGTCATCCCCTATCCTAATTTCTAGCAATTCATACTTAGCCCTTAAGTTCTTTGACTATGTTTTCACCAAAAACGCTCCAAAATTGTCATTTTTTTTACAAGTACCAAACTTTTGAGAAAAAAAAGTTTTGACACATGAAACTGAAGGACCTTGCAATATGCTGACTTGAGAACATGTGGTAAAAATTTCAGAAATTTCCACCGCGTGGATTGCAAGATATAAGCATTCAATTCCTCAAATTATTTTTTGGGCCCTGTGAAAAACAGGGCAGCTACACTTCACAAGCTCACTTTTCTATGAAAAAATGTCTAAAATGGTGGTGCTTCTTGGATAATTCTTCCTAGACAAGTTGGCTACATGCTTAAAAAATTGCACATTATTTGGAATTGTACAACATACAGGGAAAAAATTGTAAATAGAAAGAAGTAGAGAATGATTCAAAATACAAAATTGTTAAGAATTTAATTATGGAACTGAAAAATGAAAATCCCCAAGGTTTCAATGTTGATATAAACAATCTGTATCCTATGGTTTTATTTCTTTCATAAAATATTGAAAATTGAGTAAGATAAAAGACTTCAAAGTTTATTTCAAAGTAGAAAATCCATAACTACTTGCAAACTAAAACTTCTCATAACTTTTGACTTGTTGGTCAAATTGAATGATTCAAAGCTTTTCACATAGATTTAACTCTAGAGAAACAATTTCAAGTTTTTGTTTTTAAAAAAAGTGATTTTTTTTTATCTGCCCTAATTGATCACTTGAGGAAAAAGCAACGTATTAGGCCATAACTTTTGACTCATATTTCCAAATGTCATGAAATTTAGTGCATATGAAAGATATTCCTCGTCCCCACCTTCTATTAAAATTTCAGCCAAAAATATGCAAATCTCGAGTCACAAGTATGCGTACAAAACTTCTATATTGCCAAAAAATGCATGTTGATCCTTTAGGAGTTAAAACGCCTATAAACCACAAAATTACTCCTTAAGTACACATGAAAAATGGGAAGAAAGAGCCCCAAATTCTAATTTTGCAGATATCAAATTCTTTAACAGAGTAATTTCCTCTAACTATTTCATCCTACTTTAATTTACTGTTAATTCACTAATTTAGTGCAGAATACACCAAATTAGTGAAAATTGTGTTAAATTATTGTACATGTGTTATTTCAAAGCAAATTGTGCTAATTCAGTGTTAAATCTCCTAAATTACTGTGAAACCTCTATTTTAATGTTTCTTTCACTAGTTTAACATTGCCCTCACTATTTTAGTATTCTAGTAGTAGTTTTGGCTTTATTAACTTCTTTTGTGTTTTTTCTTATTTATTATTTCTGTAGTTTTGAATATACTTTTAGTTTCATTTTCTTCTTTCAGTCTTTTGTTTTTTATTCACCTAACTATTTCTTCTAACTATTTTCAATTGAATTCTTATTATTCCATTTCCTACCCATAGTATATGGTTTTCATTTTGGTTTTCTATTTTTTCATCTATTGTCTATTGAATTTTCTATTTGATTGTACGTACTTTCATTATTTTTTATTTAATAATATTTTTTATTTAGTTTTATCATCATTTTATTGTTAGCCTAATTTGATTATTCTATCAAATCTTGCTTAATGTCTTTTTAGTTTAATTTTCCTATTTTTTTCCTAGAATTTTTCCTTCATTTCTTAGAAATTGTATTTTCTAGCATTTTGCCCTAATTTCGAGATATATGTATACCTACATAATGAAAAACTTTCCAATGGATGGTTGTAGGTCACTTTAGAATACTAATACTTCCAAACTTGTAATATCATGCAAATTATTTATATATTCTTTAATCTAAAAAATAAACCAATATGATGGTTCACAATCTTGGCATGGAATATTGGTTTGATTTTGTTTTTTTGTTAACATGATGATATTTTCCACACATCTACTTCTTCGTGCCACTTCTAAAAACATTTTATTTGTTGGCATCATCATATCACACACATATTCTTTGTCTGAGAGTTCTACCAATCCAGCATCCAAAAGTTATTTGTACTTCAATGTCATTTTAAAAAACTGAGCCTACACAAACGTCTAAATACTAAATGATCATTTTCCAGCTAAATTTACATAAATTTGTCTATGTAATTTTCCATGTTAGTGAAATTAAAAGTAAAGCAAGCTTTGTACAAGAAAATGAATGCTCACACATTTCATGCCTCTACACTAATAAGTCCCATGCCCATGGCCATCTCTCCATCTTTGTCAATGGACAAAATTATTTTCCTTTTTGGAACCCCTTTGGTGGTGTTGGCATTACCTTTGGCTACTAGTTGAAAAAGCTTGTACCATTGTCCTTTCTCAAAACAATAGATGCATCTTCAACCTCTTTCATTCCAACTAAACCACCTCTATTTACATCATTAACTACAACATCTATAGAATGAGGTGATGTAACAATATATGGATTCTCTCTGCTAAAAATAACCCTCTTAATTTTTTTGGAGGCATCTTCCGTATCCAAGTCTTGAATCATTGCTACCAACCATTTGTCCTTGCAAATCATCCATTACAAGCCACTCCACATTATATTGAGTTTTTTTCTTCTCAAGTGCTTGGTCCCAAGCTTGTTGATTATCATGCCGTGCCTTGGCATTTAGAATAGCCACTTTCTCACCCACTAGAGGCATAATGCTTTTTGCCTTCCAACTTGAAGCATTTGTCTCCAGATGGCCTTCAAGGCCAAATTTATTGTGTTGATGATCTACCAAGCACACTCAAAGAAACCAAACTATAGATGTGAGGTCCATGGCTTATCCAAGGCAATGATGCCATTGAGACTCTATCAGCCTAGACTTACAAGTGGTGTTGATAGGAAAGTCCATAGCATGTTCTCACTCTATAGCACATGGTTCCTTCAAATTCATAGAAGCAATATTAAACACCAAGCCTAGCCTCCCATTGAAGCATTCTTACATGGATGACTATAGCCAATGATAATTTCTTGTATCAATGCTTAGGTTGATTACCCCTCTCCTAATTTGTCATAAAAATATTTGTCCTTTAGTCAATTTATACAATGCAATGTATGAGGGATTTTCACCACAAGTAGTAAAAAACACCCCTAGAGTTGGCCGACAAGGAGTACATGGGACTCTAATCACATGCTCACAACACAGCTTCCAATCCTATAACCACAATATAAAATTTTAGACTTTACACACCAACATTTTTTCTCAACCTTCAAATCACTACACACTGACCACAACTATGACTTTACTATAGCTACATGGTGCATCTACAATTGATTTATCCCTTTTTTGCAAGTACTTTGATGGAGACCCTACCCTTATCCATTTATACACATTTGTACTCTTGCATGAGCGCTGAATTCAAGGCAATTTGATCCCATATCACAACATGTGCTATTAATGCAAACAAATTTGTCTTGAATTTGGGTGAAAGAAGGCCATTCTAGTCTTTGTAAACCTTAGTGATTAAATCATTGATTTGCATTTCATATCATGCCATGGCATTACTAAGGGAACTAACTACAAATGGACATTGAGGACCCCTAAAGTGGCTAAGTTTTGCTCTGTTTCTACCTAGATTTGGCACCTACTACTAAATGTACATTGAAATATTTCTTGGAAAAAATAAGATTTGAGCAAATTTTCTAGTTGAGACAAATAGATAGTAGCAGAATTGTGAACTCATCAAATATATAGATGGCATTCATCTCATGCCAAGCATTTTTAGGATTAGCAAGATTTTTATCCAAGCCATTGGATCCTTGCTTTGGTGGCAAAATCTCCACTTTTGATGTCCCACCTCTTTCTTCCTACACTGCGTAGGGTTTAGTAGTCAGGATTTTCTACAGATCTTTTGCATCAGTCTTTGGCTTTGCAATTTTTCTAGACTTTGCGTACAACATTGAATCTCTTTTGAATTAATTTGTTTCTACCAAATGCTAGTAGTACAGTTCAATTTTGGAGCACCATTTCAAAATCAAAGGTAGGTCACTGCTTTTTCCTTGCTGCTGTGATTTATGCACGTTTGAAACTTGAAAGACATGTGCATTTTTGAGAGGTTGGTACATTCATTCCAATTCTGAAACGGAGGCTCTTCATATTTAAGTGTGCTTGGAAATGGGTGCAATGGACGATTGGCGTGTCTCTCAAGTTGGTGAATTGGTGGCCTTGCAAAAATCAATAAGTCTGACATCAGATCTGCAAAGTATATGTAATTATCATTGTCGAGGTACAAAAGCATTGCTGTGTTTTTGAGCTTCAACGCGCTTTTTTGTTCTTTTATTTCTCTATGCAATTGGGCATTCTCTCTCTCTTTGACTTGAATTTCATTTCCAATTCCTTTTCGGCTAAAGACATTAGTTGCGTGGTACAGTTGAATTATTTGTGTACTCCATTTTTTTTTAATTTGTGCTTATTCTTGCTTGCGTCCTTGCATGCTTGTGGTTCTCCTCTTAGATTTTGGTGTAGGTGAAGGTTTGAGCATTCCCAATGGCACTCAAACTCAAATTGTCAAAAAACTTTAGAGTGTAAACTTTTGGCTCTTCAAGAAATTTTCAAGATTTGGGAAAGTATCTGCTTGTTGGTGCAGCAAAAGCTCCAACTTTTGCATTGAAGGTTGGTTTAGTGGAGGACGTGATGCATGTCTCCCAAACATGCTTGTCCGACTTGACTAGAACCTTGCTTTCTATCTTAGTTTGAGGTGATAATGGTTTCACTGGAGCGTCCCAACCCTGAAATTGCAAGCAAAGAAAATTGGAAATGTGCATTGAAGGAAAAAAAGGTGGCCCTAAGTATCATCATAAGCCATTGGCAGGAGGCTTAGGCATATTGATTCACCTAGGATAAAGGCAAGTTTGATGCTACTAGAAATTTGATGGAGGCTGTATGCAAGAGCTGCACCACAGTCAGTGGAAGGAAAAAGATTATGGTCTCCAAAAGAGACAACCTAAAGAAACATAAAGGAAAAAGAACTTGCAAAGTTGATGGGGAACCATTTTTCCATCTCCAAAAAGATGAGACTTTATGTCAAAATTGACTACAAGCATTTACAGTTTAACAAGTTGTAGGCTAGGTGGAAGTTGACCAGCACAGTTGTTGAGCAATTCCTTGTTGGCTTGGACTACGAAGCCAAGTGGAAGGGAGTTTAATTTTCAACGTTATTTCAAGTTTTGCATTCTAGTCATCCCACGTGCAATTATAAAAGAGAGCAATACTTATTGCGGCACTTGAGAGTAAAAAATGTTCTTTGAAAACACTAGTACAAGACTAAGGAGGGCTCACGCAAGAACAAATTGCAAGTAAAATGGTTTCCTTTGGGGCAGATGGAGTGAATACACTTCAAGGACCGAAAACTAAGGTCTCCACTCTAATTCTCAAGAAATAGACTCCTTTTTGCTTAGGAGCTAGTTGTGTAAGCCACCAAATTAGCTTGGTAGTGAAAACGTTATCTAACTACCCCATATTGTCCCACTTCGAGGCCCTCTAGTAGTCACTATGTTCCTATTTTTGCCATAGTTACAAAAAATACATTGAGTTGCAGAAGCTTGTAGATTTCAAGGACACTAAAGGTAATAAGATGATGAAGAATGATGAAGCACATTGGATTTCAATGCATAGCCTAGCCCAACCTATAATGTTTGAGTACAAGATGTTATTGGTCAAAAAGGGCCTTGACATGTCCTCCCTTATTGGCCAAAAACTTGACTTTGCTTTCGCCAACAACTTCAACTACCTTTCTGACATAGAAGTGTTACTATCCCTGGCCTGTTTCATTCCAATGCTCAATGCCGTGCACTTCTTAATCAAACTTTTGCAGTCTCATGACATATTTATATGTGACTTCATACAATTCATTAAGGTATGCCAAGTGGACTTGGCCACTATGTTTGTGGTCACAAATACTACCTTCATGACAATAGAATTCTAGTGGTACCAGGAGTTGATCTCCCTATCTTGTATTGAAATCCCAATGGAGTGGAAGCAAATGCCACATGGTGGTGTTCTACACCTTTACTTTAACTTTGGCATTACTAAGGAATTTTCTTGATGCCATTGCAAGCTGATGGAGGAGCACCTGTTTGTGACTACGGAGGACTTTGAATGTATGGGGGCCAATATACAACAAAAAATTACAGGTATGGTGATTTTGCTTTGCAATTTGTTTATTTTTTAAATTTATTTTAGGAATACAAACTTTTTCCTGGATCTTCCTAAAAGCTCTTTTTGGTTGTAGAATGCTCCTGCTTATGCTTTGGTGTTTGAGTCTACCATATCGGGTTCAACCTAGCTTGTAGGATTCACGCTTTGCTCTCGGCAATATAGGTATGACAAGTATCGGAAGTTTAGGGTTTCCTGTGCTTTTTTAGTTTCATTTTTTTTGGTTTTGTGTCTCTATTTTGTGCAATAAGGCTTGTAGAACTTGTTTCCACCTTAAATTTCTTTTTTTTCTTTCTTTGTTTGTGTGGCTTTGCTTTTGAGGGGACATTTGGTATTTTAGAGGCTTTCACTTTTTCATAATGTAGGTGGAATTATTTGTATATTTTAATTCAATTTTGTGAACACATTTGCTATAGACCACCTGCGTTCATTAACGTGAGTAACTCTTGCAATCTGGCAAAGATTGCTTAGTCATTCTTGGATGAATTAGGCAGGGGCATCCTAATAATTATGTTGTGGTGGAGCCTTTTACAGTTGCGGCATTTGAAAAAGCTCATTATTGAGCACTTTGAATCTGTCAAAATTGGTTATTGATTGGTGTTCAGATTGATGGAAGATGAGTAGTGCTTTACAACATTGAAATTCTTAAAGTCATGCCAGAGGAACAAATTGGGCAAACACCTACCACTAGTAATGCACACGTTTGGCCAAAAAATATATACTTTGGAGAATTTTTCATACAAGGTTGCTATTGGGTCATGGAAGAAAAGAGCTAAAGTTGGCCAACATAGAAGTGTTTGATGTTTTAGTATCCTCCCCCTTTAAAAAAAAACTTACTTTTCATGAGATTTTGTTGGCTTTTGGGCATCACGACCAGGGTTGTCATAGTGGACGGACGTCCGATTCGCCCGTCCGATAGAGGTCTCGCCCGTCCGATAGAGGTCTCGCCCGTCCGATAAGGTCAATACTAAGTTGACTTTCTAGCATTGAAAAAACAGGTGATGTGGTTGCCACTTTGACCCAACTAGCTGCCAAATAGGATCCAGGGCACAGACGTTATTGGTAGGGGCACGGACGAAAGCCAGGGCACGGATGGAAGTCAGGGCACAGATGTCAGACAAGGCGTGGACGGAAGCCAAGGCGCGGACGTTTTTTGCTAGAACAATCTCACTATTGGAATTAATGCATTTTCATTCCATATAAAAGATATTAATATTTTAGATTTTCCTACTATCTCCTACCTACTTCTACTTAACATTTTTTTTAATAATAAACATGAAGCTTTTTTGAATTTTCTATTTTTTGCTAGACTCTCAATTCAATTTTCCATTGTAAAGATTTAAAGCTCAAAACTTATTAGTGCAAAAATTTAAAGTTTAAAATGTTCAAAATCAAAACATCTAGTTGCACAATGTACTGAAAAACTAATTTTTTGTAAATTTAAAGGTAAAGAGGACAAACCTTCACTACAAGAGAAAGGGGTGTTTTAAGTAGTGTCCTAGACATCACGTCTTTTAAGTAACGTCTTTTAAATAAGGTTTTAAGTGAAATTTTACTTAAAAGACTGTTTTTTTAGTAAAAATTTACTTAAAACCTTATTTAAAAGACGTTACTTAAAAGACGTGATGTCTAGGACACTACTTAAAACACCCCTTTCTCTTGTAGTGCTTGCTCCGTGGACCCGAATTTTTTCTCCTTGTAGGCGAATGAATTTAATTCATTCGCCATTAACGAGCACTAAAGAGGCCCTCATTCAATTGAATCATATTTTTTTCCATTCTAGGCAAAAAGATAATAATTTCTTTTGAATTTATAAGTAATAAGTGATAACTTCCAACAAGGGGGGACCCTTGTTCACGTGAACCACATTTTCTGAAATTAGACACAAATTCAAGTAATTTTTTGGGAATGAAAGGGGGCCCTTGTTCAATCAAACCATTTTTTTTCCATTGTGAATTTCAAAGTAAAGGTAAGGGGGCCCTTGTTGGCTTGCTCACTCACTTACTGCTTCACTCAGACCCGCTTTTTGTTGGAAGCTTGGTGAATTAAAACGGTTAGGAATTCACTTCATTTTCATATTGAAGATTATTATATATTTCAAAGTAATTCCTTCCTACATCTTACGGGCTACGGGCTACAATTCTTTCAAAATTTTAAAGTGACCATTGCATCTACCATATGCCCATGCTCTTCTGAATTCAAAGTTGTTTGCTTACTCAACATTCTTAAATTCAAAAAAGTCATACAATTGCCATAATGGAAGAAAGACCAAATTCTATATTACAAAATTTTTACCATACATTTGTGTCTTTATGTAGCAATTGCAAAATACATATACTCTTCTAAGTACAAAAGTGTGGTCTTCCTATAAAATTGTCACATACTAAACCTGAAAAAGTACAAACTATATACTATATACGATAATAACAATCAGGCATAGTCTAACAATGAGGTGCCTTCCTCAAAGTGTCTAGAACGTCAAGTACAGACGCCCTCTCGCCTACATCTACTTTCTGGAGGCTCAACAGCTTAGTCCTCAAATTCTGATACTGCTCTGGGTTTTTTGTCGTAAAATACTTGGAATCCCATTCTTCTTTCCAAATTTGATATGCTATCCACCCCGTTGCATATGCATCAGCAGCCATGGAATACACCTTCTTTTTTTGCATGACTTCAAGCAAGGTCTCTGACCCCTTCTCTCCGTACACGTAGAACAATTCGGGGGCTGCATATTTTCGTTGATTTTTTTCCCGTTCAAGCTCTTCCATGGTTTGATAACCATACCTTGATGGTTCCTTCTCTAAACTCGACCAGAAAGCCCCCAGTCGCAAATCTCTGTGTATACTATGTTCTCTTTCCATTCATCAAAATGGAGCAAAATGTTGGATGGAGTAACGTCATTGTGTAAATATTGTGCTTCATGGCATTTTTCTACTGTGACAAGCAATGATATAGCCAAGTTCACGTGATTTTTGCGATAAGTTGCAATCCAATTGAGTTCTTCTTGCGTCAAACTTGTATCATGTTGTCTCGTGATGTCATCCACCTCCAATGATTCGCTCACTTTTAAGTTGTACTTGGCTAAAAAAGAAATTAAAGAGCCTCCATTCCACCATAGCGTGTAGTCTTCTATTGTTTTAGGATGGATGTACGCAAGTCTTATGATACCAGGATGTATCACTGGACACCCCCGCGCCTCATTCACAATATCTTGGCGCTTCTCCTTCTCATTTGAGGTCTTTAAAGTCTTTCCGGCGAAGCAAATCCAACTGTGAATGCTTTGTAGTCTTGTCAGCACCACCTTCCTCACAGTCCCATATGATCCAGTTGCGGTCTGATTTGGCATGGGATTCACTTTCACGCAACTTTCCAGCCACTTGAATGTTCCGCTAACGCAATGAGCTCGTATTTGGTCTTCAAGCATCGCTTTCCATGGTGCTTGTTTTTTTCTACGGGAAGAAGAAGATTGTTGGGAGAACTATTGAATCTGGATCAATCTCGAAGCAAACTCCTTGTCATGTGTGTCCCAATCACTACCATCCTCATTTTTCTTTGTGTGATAACATCAATATGCCACAATATTGGTGGTCAACTGCGACACTTGTTTATCCAACCACTCAGAGTGCAACCAGTAATCCTGATAATTGTTGAATCGCTCTGATGCTCTAAATTTGGTCTCCAACTCTCGCCACACTTCACTAGTCAAGTTGTGGTATCCTTCTTTGTTGTAGTTCACGTATTCTCTGGACATCATTCCAGAGCTTCGTTGTTTGTGAAATATTACCGCTATTACTCTAGCCTCGAGCACATATTCAAGGAGGGGCATGTCTGGATTAGGTTGATTTTTGCTCTTCGACATGTTGGATGATGAGGGATTGGATGACCTTGAAGCCACTAATACGTTTGATGTTGGAGGTACTACCTCAAAATTTGCATCCAAGTCTTCAAATACCGACCGGTGACCCGATGACTCACCCCCTACTCTTGCCATTGTACAATCTTTTAGAACCACCAAAACTCTGGAAAAAATAAAAAAAAACAGGTGTTATATGTGGGCCAAGCCCGACCACTTATCAAACTCACGTCTAAAGGTCACTTTTGCAAACAAAGGTATGAGGCGTAGGGCGTGGACTTGGCAAAGACAAATGGGGGGCCATTGAGGTTTTATAGTCCTACGTTCGCGCACTGGCAAAGATAGGGCACGGACGTCCCCGCGTCAGCTCAAGGGACGCGTGCTGGCCCCTGTGTCGTTCGCGTCCCCGAGTCGGGATGCGGACGCGTCCGTGTCTTGGCTCGGAAACGTCCCCGAGTATATAAAGGTGTCCCCGCCTTATTTGTCCCCACCCTACATATTCCAGATCTTCCACCTCTTCATTGAGCTGGTCGTTGGCATTGTGCAGGGTGACTTATTTTGACATACCGAGTTTTTGCCTTTCTTTTTCACGATGGCGACACCACCGAGTAGTAACAAAGAAGAAAGAGACGGTGCCCGATAAAGGCCGGGAAAGATACATCCAAAGAGATTACATATACTTTGAAATCCCAACAAACTTGCATTTAGAGGTTGGAATGAAGTACCTGACCCATGGAGTATTGAGACTTGCACCACTTACATCGAATGGTGCCACATTGACAAGGCCTTCCCGGAAGAGCGGCACAACCATCACCGCCGGTTCCATAAAGTGAACTTGAAATACTGCATCAATGAGGCCTTCAAACAACGATGCATTGAAGTATGTCAGGTGTTGTACAACAAACCCAATATAAGAAGGAATGAAGTCCACCTTTTCACTGCACAAGGTGTGCATGCGGAGGTCAAATTGAACAAGCGGGTGGATTGGTCCACCTTGAAGAAGACGCCATCTAAGATCAAAATACCGAGACCATGCAATGGAATAACTGCCAAGGGGGTTATGAGGTATTTTGAAGGAGGGCTGGGCAGGTTCAACACACGTATTGAATCACCCGACACTTATGAGACAGCAGACTCTACAACAGACAATGACTCTGATGGGACTCATAAACCAAAGGTATTAACCCATAGAAGAAAACAACTTGCAAAAAGGCGGAGGGCTCAGCATGCAGTTCATGAAGAAATTCCGGAGCAAGGTGCTCATGTGCAATTCTATGGCCCTGAAGAACCAGTGGTTGGAGTTCCTGCGGGACAGGTCCAAGCACCTGATGAATCAACTATTAGAATTGTTGATGTCATGACTGCTGCAGAAGACATACAGAGCTTGAGGGTGCAGTTACAAGACATAGGTGTTGAAATGTATGCTCTGTATGAAGATGTGGGCAACTTTAGGAAAGAAATCAAGCACAAAGACAAAGTAATTGCTCAACAAGCACATGAGATAGAGGAGCTTCGGCAATCTCTACAAGCAGCACAAATGATGAACGGAGGTCAGGATCCACGAGGACACGCAGAAGGACCTCCTCGCGATTCTCAGATTCTGGTGCAAAATGTGCACGATGCTGCTACCATATCTACAGAAGAAGATTCATTGGCCTTTCCCGAACTTCGTACGACCGCCAACGCACCAATGCAAACTGAAGTTGAAAGCATGGTTATGGACAATAGCTCTGAGCTGAACGACTTGCGAGTGGAAAACCAAAAATTAAAAAGTCGTTTGCATGCGTTGGTGGAGCAAAACTACCAATGGAAGTTGGCATGCGTGTTCACTGTCAACAAAACCCGACAATTGGTAGTTGAATTTAAGAAAATGAACCACAGCTACAGTCAACACAATCAAGAAAGGGTGTTTGGCTTGACTTCATGGGCCCTTGTGGATGATCTTTTCACTCCCAACATGGAAACCATCGAGCTTGATGGAGTTGATGGTGAAAAAAGTCAAAAAACAATCATTGATTGGTTCCAAGAAGGGTGGGATTACAAAAATCAGTTTGGGTCAAAATTCAAGTACAAAAGGGAGCTGTTGTTGGAGTGGCCAAATCCTTCAAGTTTTGGGCACGATGGGACCGTATGCCCCATTTGTATAAATCCATTTGGCCCTGAAGGTGGAATGCACTTGGACACGTGCAACCACTTGTACCACCCATTCTGCCTCATTAGTTTCATGATTATCCGTCGTCAATGCACATTGTGCAAGGCTCCTTTCCACGAGCGCTTGTACAAATTGTTTGGCTTGATCCAATACATGCCACCACATTGGAAATTCCATATCTTGAATGCTTCTGATCACTATAATATGTGGGGAATAGACTTGGTGTGGAGCTGAAAATTACAAATGACATCATTGGACAAGACACAAGTCGGTGTTGAAATTGGTTGGAAGAGTGACCCAGATCAAATTGTCCAAGTTTGCCACCATTTGATTCCAATGAAAGACAGGCAGAGCCAAGGACGACGGAATTTTTTCTTCCAATGCTTCAATGGACATTGGGACGAGGTTGAAAAGAAGTTTCAATTTGGACCTCACTCCAGGTGTTGGTTGTGGGGCGTTGATGGAGTCTGTGTCACCGATGACGATGGGGTTGGAATTGGGGAGGACCCTGACATGCCCAATCCGGCAGAGCTTGCTCAATTATCGGAATCTGAGTAGAGGGAAACTTTCAGAAACGAAGGGCTAGATTTCCTCCTTGAGCACCATACCCCGGATACACGCCAAGCGCTAGAGAGCCTCAAGCAGTCGCAAATTATGAAGGCCATTTTGCAAAAAAGACGGACGAGCGAGGAGAACTTGGTCTGCGATTTGTAGACTTCAAGTAGGCTCCGTTGAAGATTTTCCCATGCAGCACGGCACACACGACAATGAGGCTGGACCCAGTGGCATTGCAAATAGTCCAATGAACATCGATTAAGTGCATTTTCTAGTGTGGTAATTACTAATTAGCAAATCATATTTTGTGTATATACTTAGGCACTTACCATTACCGATGCTTATAGAATTGCTACTTCGGTAGTTTGGTTTCTTGAATAGTATTAGGCAAAGACTTGTGGATATGCATATTTTCTTATGGAAAACGCGCTATATGCTTTTCCAGTTTTGTACTACATGATGCATATGAAATACATATATTGATAAATGATTATTGAATTGTTGAATTCCTTTGCATGATGCATGTATAATTCCTTGACTAAGAACTTCTTGAGTGATAAGTTTATAAACTTTATGATTATCAACATTTCAATGTGAGAAGTATCTTAACTATTTTTAAAAAGTTACAAAATGTAGTGTAATAGAAAAAAGAAAGCAGACATAATTTTTTTTAAATGAACAGAATAGTAGGGATGCAAAATCTATATTCTTGGACATCCCTAATCATTATTTTGTACAAACAAAGTGGTTACAGCCCAAAAAACAATTTGAATTTGGATTTTGAGGAAGTTCCTGAATTAAAATTTTAATTTGGTGCAATTAACCCCTAAGATAAGAGGCTCAAAAAGCGACCATCTAAGTGCTGATCTGCCTTTTTCATGTATCTCCTTGAAATGGAAGTATTTTTAGTTTATTTTTCAGTCAAAGAAAAATAGATGAGGAATCTAACTCAAGTTGTTTCATATTTTTGAAGCATTATTGAATTAGTTACAAATTTTTGCTCACAATATGATATAGGTCCCTATTTGTGAACATAGGCTTTCAGAAACCCATCCATGCATAGTTTGAAAAAAAATCAGGCCTTGTTCAAAAACTAGCATTGCAACATGTACAAAGCAATTGAAATGGTTTCTAAAAGCATCCCTTTCCAAATTTGAAATGAATGCTTGATTTAATCATTATTTCAGATTTTTCAATGCTTGTAAGAAGGTAGTTGAACAACAAATTCTAATTTTGAATTAAATTAGTAGACACCTAACCACTTAGTTAGGAATGAACCCCATGTGGCTCTTAAACCATCCATTGAAGAAGTTAAAACAAATCTCATCAAGCTCCATAACCTCCATTGTAATTCACATTTCCAATTTTCCACAATTCACATGTCCATTTCAGAGCCCCTATTGGATGGTTGAAAATGCCTGGGCTGTTTTAGAGCCCTCTCCCATAAAGATTTCTGACTATGTTTTCAACAAAAACGCTCCAAAACTGCCATTTCTAGTACAAGTACCAAGTTTTGGAGAAAAAAACATTTTTGGACACATGTAACCATAGGATCTTGTAGTCAACTGGTTTGAGAAGATGGGAAAAAAAATTCAGAAATTTTTGCTTTATAGATTGACGTCTGAAGTGACAAAAATCCCTTTTTTTTCCATGCGAAAATCCGGGCAGCTGCACTTCACAAGGTCAAATCATTATGAAAAAATGTCCAAAGTGGTGGTGCTTCTTTGGATTCATTCTTCAAGGCAAGTTGGCTACATGCTTCAAAAAATTTAAATCACTTCGAACTCTACAACATATAGGAAAAATTTTGTAAGTAGAAAGAAGTAGAGAATGATTCAAAATACTGAATTGGTAACAATTTAGTTATAGAATTGAAAAATGCCAATCCCAATGGTTGTAATGTTGTAATAAACTATCTACACCTAAAATTTTTATTTTTTTCCAAAAATACTAAAAATTGAGTTAAATGAAGGACTTCAAAGTTTATTTTAGAGTGGAGATTCCATAACTCCCCGCTAACTACCTTCAACTAAAACTCCTCATAACTTTCATCTCATAGATCAAAATGGAATAATTCAAAGCTTCCCATGTATATATAAATCTAGAGAACCAATTCTAATTTTTTATTTTTTTTAAAAGTGATTTTTAAAAAAGGTTTATTTGTTGTCCGGGTTGCCCGCCGAGCAATGAAAACTATAAATCAGACAATAACTTTTTAACTGTATAGTAAAAAGTTATGAAAATTGTTGGGCCTTAAAGCTACTCCTTAGAAAAATGTTTTGTTAAACTTTCAATGAAAAAAAATAAAAATTCCATTTGTAGTGAGTGGCCCAAACTAACTATGTTGCCAACAAACGATGTTTGGTCCTTTAGGGATTAAGACTTAAGAACACAAAAATAATTGGATTGATTCCAAATCTTTTGGAATCTTCCAAACATTATGCTAATGTTCCATTGTTCGGTTCCAAACATTATGCTATCAGATATCAATTATTAAATTTTACAAGAATTGTATATATAAATTTAAATTATTTTGGTATGATCCAATTTGTTTAATTCTAGCTTTCTATTCCTTCTATTTCCAAATTTGTATAAATTCTAGAGAATTTTTTTTTTCTCATTTTAAAAAATAAAGAAATACTGCATTTGCCTTACATTCCAAAACAATTTTTTTCCAAGGGGATAAAAGCACTATTCATCTTCTTATAATTTTTCGTCTCCAAATGCTGCATTTTTTGCCTCCATAATTGAGCATCAATAATTGTTAAAATCTAAAAATCCAACGATCAATATCTTTTATAATTAATTCCACACATCCTACTATTCTAGACATAGTAGTCTTTTTTTTGGTACGCTTCTATTGAAAATTTCAAATACATCCCATACACAAATGAACCCTTGAAGTAGAACCCAAAAATATTAACTTGTATTTGAAGGGATTTCCAAATCCTTATAACCCGTACTTCAACTTGAAGCTTTTGAAGTACAACCACATAGCATTTAACTTGTATTTGATTTGAATTTTAAATACTTAGAACAACAATTTACCAACAACATAAAGCCTTCAACAATAACTAAATAAAACATACCTTCTATATGATTTGAAATCAAAACCCTTGTAGCATCCAATAACAAGACTAAAGCCTTGAACTTGCTTCCAAACCATTAGAACTTGCATTTTGTTTCCTTTCCAAATCCTTGTAGCCTCTATTTTCAAAAATAAATCTTTGAAATACATTTGAATACATTGTAATACATCAATGATGAAAATTCCTATTTCCAAACCCTTGTAGCCTCCATTACCAAAAATAAACCCACTCAATTAGAATCTACAAAATAAGAGACGTGTTTGATTTGTTTTTTGAACTCATAACCCTTTTAGTTCCTATTTGGAGAATTCATAAATGCATCCTTCAACTTGAATTAAAAAAAAAAATGTACCTTATTTTTTGTTATAAATCCAAAAACCTCTAGTGTCTACTTTCAAATTTTTTTTAATTGAAGCGAGCACGTCAATTTTCATTTTCTGAAATTTCCTTTTACAGGGTGGGTCCTAGTTCGCAAGTGCATGGTGAAGGCATGAAGGAGAGGTCCGGGCCCAAGAAGGGAGCAACATGCTTCCACACATGATCTTTGAACTCAAAAAGTAGTTGGACCCCTTAATGTAGCCATTGACTTGAAGATATTCCCCTGAAATCAAATTAAAGGCTGGCTGCATTACTGGGTTCCCCCTCTCCATGGACAAGGAGATCCTATGACCAAGTTCAACTTCTATTTCAACTTTCCCCCCATACTATGGCTGAGGAGTGGGACGTCCGCGACCTTTCCAGGCGTCCACGCCCCTCCAGGACGTCCACGCCTCTGCGTTTGCACCGTGTCCTGACGTCCGTGCCCTAACCAGACGTCCGTGCCCCTGCCTTGACGTCCGCGTCATATCCAGACGTCTGCGTCCTGACCTAGGTGTATGTGAGGAAACGTATCCAAGTGACAGACCTGAAATCCCTCAAAGCCAAGTTCGAACTCCCTCCAAGCCAAGGTTGAACTAACTTCAAGAAAAGTTCAAACTCCCTCCAAGCTAAGTTTGAACTCCCTCCAAGCCAAACTTGAACACGCAAACTCACAAACTTGAACACAAAAATATCTTAAATAGTATTTCATTGCAGTCCTAAACACTCTAGTAGCCCCTTACCAAAAAAATATGTTGAAGGTGAATTCCACAAAAATCTTAACAAGTGTTTCATCTCAATGCAAAAGCCTTCTCCAATCCCATTACCAAAAAATATGTTGAACTTGAATTCCAAAATAACTTGAATTCCAAAAAAAAAAAAGCCAAAAAAATATAAATTGGTTATGATTTGATTTGTGAACTCCAAATCCTAAATCCCAAATAGGTTCTAATTAGAAGAATAAAAAATGAATCCTTAAATTTGAATATAAACAAATATGTACCTTGTCTTTCATTAGGACTCCAAACCCTTTGGGATTCTACTCACACAAATTTTATCCTTCTTGTTTGGAAGTTCATTTTCATTTTCAAAATTATTATTCTTTGGGTGAGTCCTAGTAAGCAAGTGCATGGTGAAGGCATGAAGGAGAGGTCCGGGCCCAAGAAGGGAGCAACATGCTTCCACACATGATCTTTGAACTCAAAAAGTAGTTGGACCCCTTAATTTAGCCATTGACTTGAAGATATTCCCCTGAAATCAAATTAAAGGCTGGCTGCATTATTGGGTTCCCCCTCTCCATGGAAAAAAAGATCCCATGACCAAGTTCAACTTCTATTTCAACTTCCCCCCATACTATGGCTAAGGAGTGGAACGTCCGCAACCTTTCCAGGCATCCACGCCCCTCCAGGACGTCCACGCCCCTGCGTTTGTACCGTGTCTAGACGTCCGTGCCCTGATAGAAAGAAGCGTGACGTTTTTCACCAAACTTGTCCTTCTCTGACGTCCTCGCCCCTGTAGAATCCGTCCGCGCCCCTACACTTTCAGGGTATAAAGGCAACCCCACTATTGTAACTTCCCTACATTTATCATCTTGGCCTCATATCTTGGACTTCAATACAGTTTGAGCTCCTTGTGAGCCTACTTGGGTGGCAAATGGCCCTGGTTTGTTGCTGAGGTGATGTAAAAATCAGTTCAAGTAGTGGATTGGCACTAACTATTATTTGGTCCTTTTCATTTGGTGTGATAGCCTCTTCTACGTCCTAGAAGAACACATTTCTATTTGTTGTGAACGCAATGGGAAGTCAACAAAAGCAAACAAAAGAATGGGAACCATGGTATAATTTCTTTGGTAATGGGAATAAAGTGAGTTGTGTTTTTTGCAATGCAACATTCAGCTATAAACGCAAGCGCGCGTTTGCTCACTTTGGATATGGCACGAAGTCCGAGAAGTCAATTTGTCTTAGTGCGCCGCGAGCTGTGTGCCATTGATTTGCAAATTGTGCAAACTTTGTCCCGCAACGATTGAGCCCTGAGGACATGTACAATGGAGAATCAATTCTAGGTGGTCCATCAAGAGTGACTCCAGTCGCAAGTTCAAGCCAATTCACTCAGGACGAAGTGACTGGAGGGGGCCCTGGTGGGGACCAAGCTGAAGAGGTTACTCTCCCTAATGGGAATGACCCAATACAGAGGTTCCAAAGTCTTGCTGCATCAAATTTCACGAGATCTGGAACATTACTTCAGCAACGCATAAAGGATGCGTTTAACATTGCAAAGAAGAAGGAGTTGGATGACAAATGGGCATCGTTTTTTTACGAGGCAAACGTGCCATTTAATGTGGCAAGGAATCCAGCCTTTATTGAGGCTGTGAGGGCAACCTCAGTGGCAAAGTTTGAATACAGTCGACCTTCTTATCATCACTTCAGGACTAAGTTGATTGAACTTAGGAGGTTGCAAATCGAGAAGCAAATTGAAACCAAAGTTGGTTTTGCAATGAAGCATTATGGAGTGTCGATATGCACTAATGGTTGGGATGACGTGAACCAGAGACCCCTAATGAATGTGATGATGTCGTGTCCTACCGGTGATGTATTTTTGGGGTCCATTGACACTACCAACAACAAAAATGACATGCGCTATGTAGCGAACCAGTCCAGATGAAAGTAATCATTGAGAAAGTGGGTTCAAAACACGTGACGCAGGTTTGTACGGATAATGCAGGGGACATGCTTGGGGCATTAGACAATATCGTTCACACATACCCCTACATTTTCAAGCAAGACTGCATGGCACATGCCTTGGATCTCATGTTGGAAGATTGGACCTAAGTACCTAAATTCAAAGATTTAATTAAGAGGGCAAGAAGATTGTGCCAGTACATTTGTAACCATCATGCGACCATGTCTGCTTTTCGAGAGTTGAGTCCGAACCTTCAGCTCGTAGTGCCAAACGGACCTGCTTTGCTTGTAATTTCCTCATATTGCACCGACTAGAAAAACTTCGAGGAGTACTACTACGGTTAAAAGACCATGCGCGCGTTCAAAACTACTTTGATGGTCTACAAAACAGACAGAATGAACCGCAAGCAGCTACGACTGCACGTAATGTGGTGTCAACTATTGAAGATGTGGGCTTCTAGCAACGATGCATGAATTACGTGCACATGATTAAAGACGTGTTGAAGGCATTGCGTATATTTGATGGCAAAGAACCAGCTATGGGTCGGGCGTGGCTCGTAATGCACAATTTGAGAAGCCATGTGTTTTCTTTAAAAGAGCCACCCTTCAACCTACAAGATGACATAGCCACCACCATGGAGGAATGTGTCCAAACAAGGTGAGACATGGTCTTTACGGATACTCACTACGCCAGGGCCCTTCTGAATCCATACCTCTTGGATAACGTGGCGCTTAGGGATGATGGAGTTGCCCTCTATGCATTGTACCGAGTCATCCTTAAAATGGTGAATGTAGTGGGTGTACAGTTGAACGACGTGTTGGCGGAATTAACAAAATTCGAGGAGGGCATGGGGCCATATAGTGCTGCGGAGACACCTGACACCCGAGCGACATAGATGCTTCCCCACCAATGGTGGCACAGGATTGGAGATTGAGCACTATCTAAGATTGCCGTGCGTATTCTAGCATTGACGTGTTCAACATGCTCGTGTGAAAGGAATTGGAGTATGTATTCCTTTGTCCACAACAAGGTCCGGAATTGGTTAGCCCCCAAGAAGGCTGAGTCATTGGTATATATTTATATTAATAGCCGTGTACTTCAGCAAAGACCGGGGGCTGATTTGGTTTGTTGGTACGATGCTAATATCTACTCGGAGGATTCTGACCCAGATGCCCTTGGCCCCATTCCGGTAGATGAACGCAATCGTGAGTTTGATGTACTGGTAGCTGAGGAAGAGGTTGATGTGGAAGCAAACGGAGCACCCCAAGAGTACCGACCAAATCCAGATTTGTAGAAGGCGAGTGCCGATCACCTCGAAGATGCCAGAAATTACTACAAAAATGATGATGAAGTGGAAGAAGAAGTACTTCATGGTTGCTGGGGCCCTTGGGGATCTGATCCTCACCAAAGTCCTCCTCCCCCTGGCCTTCAAAATCCATTTTTTTCGGAAGTACAACCTCTGCCTTTGGAGAGTGATGACCTGGATGTGATGGACCTCGATGATGATAATGGTCCCTCCAACAACGACGATGACCTCCCTCCAGAAAACAAAAGGAAAAATGGACCTGGAAATGGTGGTGGAAATCTGAGGAACAATGCAACTCAGAATACTGAAGGATCTGTTTGCAATCGTGATGGTAGTAGGGGGCCTGGAAGAGTGGGTGGTCGCGATCGCAATAGAGTTGTCAAAAGGCGGCATGGCCAGAACATTGAAAATATAAGAATGGCACAATTGTTTGCAGGAAATGTCAGGGGGGGCCCATAGCGGGAGCAAGGCATTTTGACCCTGAACGTTTAGATCCCAGTGATGTTTTTGCGTTTATTGACCCGCTTAAAGATGAAGACCGTATGCCCCCACCGGTTGCAGTGCGTACTGTTCTTTATATCCGGAATACACCAGTGCAACGTTTCATTAGCCCTTTTTCTCCCACAAATTTGAGCATTCACTGTCAACCTTCTCAAGAAAGGCCAGGCTCAATGGAAAATGTTGAATTGATGCCTCGAAGCATTTCAAAAGTCATAAGGGGTGGTAGACCCCCTACCGCTCCTCGACTCGTAGTTCACCACACTATGGGTGAATATCAACAAGGACGTGGAAGGACTACCGTCCATGGAGGAACAAGGGGTCGTGCAAGGACCAGAGATGGTGCTGGAATTAGAGGTGGACAAATCAACAATGAAGCGTCATCGTCTAGGCCTTTGTGAGCACTTATTTACCCAGTACATATGCACAACCAAATTCTAAGAAATCAAAATTAATTCCTATGGGTGCCTAACATTGATTCATTGTGCCTTCCAAGCAATGGATCTTTGTGTAATTTCTAAGTGTTTTAGACTCAAAAAAAACCTAAGATACCTTAAACTAGGTTTTAATTGACCTTTTTTGGCTTCTAATTAGGCTGCTGTGGTTTCTTAGTGAAGTGGTGTTTAGACCAAAAATAATTCCATATTCTTGTAGTTTATTTTTTACTCATTCTATAATGGTAAGACTCGACTTCATTGGATCTTTCTATCAAAAGTTATGAGTGGATGAAGTTTGACCGCTAATTGGTACATCAAACTTCATCCATGGTTTTCTACCACTTGGTAAGTCTAAATTGGGATTTTTCTTCACTCAGAGTTTATTCTTTTTTTTCTTTTCCAAACTCACTCAATGTTTTCCACTTTCACTTCCTCTAAGTATTTTTCATCCATTCTAATCACTAAACTTCATCTAGCTCTATCTTGTTCGTTTTAAGTCCAAATTCTAAGTTTAATATGTTTTTGGAAAGCTAATGTAAAGTTCTAGCCTATAATCACTCTGTATCTAAGTAAAAACTTCATCTACTACTACTGAATTGAACTTGAAATTCGGCTAAGTGTTTAGAATTGCTAATCTAAACAATTAAAAAGAAGGGAAATTGTTTAGTAATTTACCTCAAGTTGGCCTTCATCCGTGGTGTTGTAGAGTAGCTCCTTGAGATATTCCCGGTCCGCCATCTTCGGGGCTATCATGAAATTTTGCTCACCGCTTGAAAAGATGGTTTTAATACAAAGTTTGAACTTCTAAATTCTAACTACTTGCTTCTTTCTTTTCTTTTGCACTAGGACTATTTGAACTCAATTATTATATTCTTAGTTGACTTGAAAGGTCTTTTCCAATAATTCTTTTGAATTATTGAATTGATAAGCTTCTTCTTTCCTTTCAAGTCAATAATTGGTATTATCCTATTTCTAATGGCTAAATACTCTTCTCTAAGATTTCCTTCTAAATCCTATCAACTTCTAATTTTTTCTTCTACTAACAATTGTTGAAAAGCTCTAAACCTCTTCGATTAAATTCTAAATTCAAATTTATACTATAACCCCCTTCTAATGGTCTGACTTTGCTTTTAGCCTCGGCTCTAAATACACTCTAGCTCTCGGTCTGACTTTTGACAGCTTATTATTTTTAGATTTATGATATATTTCCTTGTAGAAGCTAAAACTAGCTTTCTAAATTGATGTGGAACTTGCAATTTGGACCTTTTTAGTAGAAGTTATGCATGGATGAAGTTTTGATGACTAATTAGTATTTGAAATTTCATCCGCTTATATCTTACTCATTTTAGCTCCGATTTCTTTGTATTTTATGTTTTTGAAAAGCTCTTGACTTCTACTATGAGATTATAGACTCAAATCTGTACTACCACCTTTTCTTAGCGGTCTCACTATACCCTTGGTCTCGGCCCTAAGAAAGATTATCATCAAAAATAACAAACTTGAACAAACTTGAACAAACTAAGGCCGAAAGGCCTAATTACATAGAAATGATTAAGGAAAAGGGGGAAGTTCAAAGTTTTGCCGTGGTTTCTCAAACACCAAAAATTACACAAATCGCTCAAACCTCACTAGTTCAAAGCTCCGCCGTGGATTTAACAAAATGAAAAAATAACTCTCTAAACTATTCTCCATGAAGCCAAAGTTTTGCCGTCCCAAATGGGACAAGGGAAATATTTGACACAAAAAACAACCCAACACTTGTTAGTACAACTACAATAGTTAGTACAATTACAAAGGTTAGTACAAACTTGGTACAAAACACTCAAGACAAGTTAGAAACTTATAAAATGCACAATAATTAGTAATTAGAGGCTCCCCTAAGCGGCACAACCAGACACAAAGGAAGGAACTCTAGGATTAGTACAAGTTAGTACAAAAATCCTCAAAACCCTTCAAAATCCAACAAAACACTTGGAAAATACATAAACAAGGTTAGCTAACCTTGAAGGGACTCCAATGTCCTTCAAAGTTCAACAAAATACAAGAAAATAGAGCTTAAAATGCTCCCAAAATACACGTTTAGCAACTTGGCTAAAATCAAGCCCAGAGTCTAAATTATTGAACCAACGTGGTCGTGTGCCAAAAACTATGGCTACAAGGGGTATTTGTGAGAGAAAAGTGAGCCCCTTATATACATTTCCAAGGGTGCTCACCCCCCTCTCTTTTCCTACTAGTAATCTTATCACTTGAGATTTTCATCCTAATCTTCTAATTTTTGACTTTCTATGTTGAACCAAACTTCTAACTTTTGGAGAACAACTCCAAATCACAAACGGATTGCGCCGTTGGCTTTAGAAGGCCATTTTTAGTCCACTAATTCTCCTACATGGTCATATTTGTTATATTTGGACAAATGGTAGTCTCAATTTTATCCTCGAGTTGAAGATAAACAGTCATAACTATTCAATTTTGAGACTATTTGGAAATTTGAGACTTTAAAATATTACTATGTATAAAAACCTTTCATTGCCAAAAGGTTGCAATCTCAACTTATCCTCGACTCGAGGATAAATCCATACAATTGTTTTAGGACAAAAGTCTCAAACTCTGTCAATTGTCCAATAATAATGAATAAGGCCTTCTACCCCCTAATTTGATCTCAAAAACGCAATAATACTTAACGCTAATTGAACACAAAAAGAAGTAAAAATCCAATCTTTGGGGTTGACTTTTCTGAGAAAAGTAACTAGCCTAAGTTCTTTAGAAGGTCTAAGGGAGTAAGAAAAGACCCAATTTGAGCCCATTCCAATTCCATGTGCTCCCGAGACGCCGGTCAACTCCACCGGATTCTTCAAATTTGGCAATTGTCGAGGTATCTTGCCGGTTTGGGCACTTCTGACTATTGAAATGTCCTGAAACTTACTGGGACGTTTTATTAACATAAAAAAAGCTAGTCTAATTTTTAGTGAGATTTTACCGCAACCTGGATGATTTACAAAAAATTTCCATCCAAGATTTTGGCAGTTGACCATTTGGAAAGGCATTTTCTATAAGTCAAAAAATTCCGAATCTATTTATGGAATCTCTCATGGAATCTCTCATGGAATTCCACAAAGAATGTGCAAGCTCATATTCTTACTTTGCACAAAGGTCATAGGAGAATCAAATCTTGTCTTCTCCTTGCAAAATTGGTAACTAGGAGATCTTCTGCGTAGGGGGGAATCTTGGCAAACCAATTTCGCCGTTGGTCTCCAAACATGATTTTCACCCAAGAATGACATATTGCATCCCCAGATTTCTCCTAGGTGTCCGTCTTACGATTGTAACTCCTACAGGCCTAATAATTGGGGTTTTTGCTATTTCTTCGATAGAATGGAGAAAGTGAAACCTATCGTTGGGAATGAACATATAACTTCAATGGTATTCCCTCAGACCAAATCTAGATCTAAGATGTCACCTACACCGTGGGTTTGGTGATTCTAGCCCTATTTATTATAAATCCGTCTAATTACGTGAAATCCTGATTTTATATCTATTCACAAACGGGAATCGGGTTTAGTTGAGGGCAACTTACTGATAAGGGACCAAATGCTATATTGGTATGTGACACACCTATTTTGGTCTTACACTCTTTAGGGGGCTTTTTGCAACTAAAAGTACATTCAAACTTAATATAAATGAAAAAAAAAAAATAGTGAGTCCCGGGTGACGAATCGGGACCTCACAACCTTCTAAACGCCCTCTCCTAGGAATTGGGGTCAGAGACCCGAACGTGGTGATAGAGCCATTTTTGAATACGTCTGTTCCAAGACCAACTTTGTCCACTCCAGGGTATGTTGTTCCTCGAGTACAAGGAGGCCCCACTATAAATTCTGATGCAGAGGATCCTAGAGCTCAATGACATAAGAGATTTAAACGCAGTCGTAGGCATGGTGAAATAGTTGTGGAGCTTCGAAATGAGAACTCCAAAGTAGAGGGCCACTACACCACAGACGGTGACGATAGAGGAGATGAACGTGGAGCTAGTGAAGGCGATGATGATGAAGACGACCTTGATTGTAATGAGGCACCAGCAGATGATGATGTAGTCATTTGAAATGTTGCATTAGGGGGTCCGGATATATAAGAAGTCCGCAGATCAAGTCATTTCAACAATTGAGGGGCACTCGTCACCATCTGTAGATCTTCATTCACCGTTAGTTCAAGACAGTTGCACCAATTGAAACATGAAATAATAAAGATCTACAAGAACAAGAAGGAGGGTCTAAGATAACCAATGGAAGCGGAGGCGTATCTTAAAAGTATAAATTGATTGTGTTGTGCACTTGTTATTGTACTGAACATCACTTGAAATTTATAAATGTTATTGGTTATCTGAAATAATGAAGTCTCCAAATCTCCAATTGTGTTTGCAAAATTATTACATTTACCATGCATGTAGATTTGTATATGATTTGATTTCCAAACCATTATACAGTTGTATCCTTAAATTTGTAAACCAACATTTTTAAAGATGACTACAAAGAAGTCTCTTTGTATTGGACATGAATTTGAAACACTTGTAGCCACTATTTTTCAAAATAAAGTCTTGAACATGATCCTGGAAAAGTAGAACTTCTACTTCATCTGAATTAAACTGCAGCGTCCTTGGCCTGACGATGACGTCTGCGCCCTATAAAGTCCCCGCCCTGACGATGACGTCCCCGCCCTGTAAATTCCGTGCTCTGACGATGACATCCTTGCCCTGACGTCCACGCCCCGACTTTCACATCCACGACTTGATTCCAGTGTGGACCGCCACCGTGGCAGCGAGTTATCAATTGAAAAATTAGAAAAATGAAAGGCGTCCAGGTTGTCCATGACGTCCAGTTGTCCGGTCCGGTTTGCCCGTCCGTCCGTCCCGTCCGATCACCTAGACCCATCTACTATGACAATCCTAATCACGACACTTGAATTTTGTTGATGTTAGAGATTTCTATTGGGAACTTGCTGGGACACTCATGATTGTGTTAGAAGTGCAACACAACGAACATCAGTAGCAACTCTTTTTAATCTAACCTAGGCTTTTGTGTTTCTAACTTGTTTGTTTGTTTTGTGGTGTATAGACCATTAATACTATAGTTGGGCAGTCTTGCTAAGTGGGGTTCAACTCCCCTATTAGTGAATATGTAGAATGTTCATGATTTGTTTTTGAATGTTTGTGACACTTGTACAATTTGTTGAATTTTCAGATTTTGCCTTGCAAGTTTAAGATGTAAGTGTGTTGCAAGTTTAATCCTTAAAGGACAATGCAAGCTGCTCGGGCATTTTGAAAATCAAAACTTGGATTTTCACATAGTTCTTGATTTAAATTTTCTTAAAGTTTAACTAAGAAAATGTAGCTCCAATAATCTACTTTAACACCATTCGAATCTTTTTCAGAATTGTTAAAATTATAAATTTTGTGACACTTTTAAGATAGCATCTTGAAAGCTCAAAATACACCACTTTTGAACTTTTTCTATCAAATTTCTCTTGGTGTAATCTCAAAAAGTACATAAATTATATAATGATGTTTGACACTATTATTACCATTTTTCTTTAAAATTTCATATTATTTGAAGCATTTTGTATTTAATATGATTTTTATACGTAAATTTGTTTTTAAAATCATATGAAATTCAATTTGATGATTTTAATTATAAAAAAATGAGATTAAGTTATAGACATATGTTGATTCATATGAAAAATATGTTTACATATGTTAATTCATCTTCCAAATTTTGTATAGAAAAGATTTATCTTCTACAGTAGCTTGACTTTTAATGAGTCCTTTTTTATTTTTATATACCAACAATTCACACAGTACTTAAACTAATGATTTCTACAGTGATTGGCTTGTCGTTTAAGGGCTAAACAGGGAAAAAATCAAAACAGAAGGAAATGAAACATGCACCCTCAACTCCACGCTTGAGTAATATTGACCAATCCAATATCCTCTTGCTTATTCCATCATCTATCATCTTGACATAGGGTTTGTCTTTGATTCCTTGCTTGTGCATGACGTCCGAATTTGGGATCTTGGTAGTTTTGATGTACTCTTTTTTTGTTCTTGTCTTTTCTTGGGATCTTTGGCTTGCGCTTAGATTCTTCCTCGAGATTCTCTTGGTTCCTTTCAATGGAGCTGTCCAATTTAGGTCACCTAGCACTTCAAGGTGTGAATTGCTGGGAAGCCTTCTCGTATCCTTCTTGTCAAAATAATATTGGCCAATTCTTGTAAGCCTAGTGCTAATTGGACAATGCAACACTCCATTCTTTAGCCTTATGTTGTTATAATTCTTGGGAATCGTGTTGTCGAATTGCATTGAGTTGGCTCGCCTTGGTTGCTACTACAGAATTGTTGATTTTCTTTTAACTCGAGTTTGTTTTGTTCTCTTCAGAATCCCCCGCACTGATTTGTTGTCTTGCGAGCTTGATCATTGTTGTTGAATTTCATCCAAATTCCTCTATAAAACTCCAACAATTTCTTACTAATACAAAATCCTAAATTTCTTCCATAGAGGCCCAAATCAGACTTCAATCTAACCTTGAAATCTCCATTTTTGACTTAAAAGTCCTAGTTTTTTTCCATAGTTTCCCAAATCAAGCTTCAACCTGACTTCAAAATCTCAATTTTAATCCCATCTTCCACTTTAAAATGGTAAAAAAATACTCAACAAATTCCCTAAACATCATTTTCCAATTAGTCTCTACGTTCTTCCTTCCTAATTTTCCTAAAAACATGCAAGATCACCAATAAGACACAAATTACTTTCAAAACACACCATGCTCAAGAAATTGAGAGAGAGAGAAAGAGCCCTAGACCTTAATTTTGCATATATCAAATTTTCTACCAAACTAATTTTTCCTAACTACTTTCATCCTACTTTAATTTATGGTTAACACTTAAAAGCCTAAGGGATTTGGACAAAACACAAATGTGTTATTAAATATAAGCTCTATAATTTTTGTGCAGTTTGCACCAAAGAAGATAATGTGAAGCATGAAAAGTAGAAAGTATCCATATAGTCAAAATTATGAAATTATTTTTAGATTCTATTCAAATGAATTTTGAAAATTTAACTTCAAAAATTGACCAAAAATACAATTCCACCTTTAGGATTTGACTTTTTTCTTATTGGTCAAAATTATGGTTTCTATTGATTTGTGAAAATACGCATAAGATATAGAAATGAAAACACCAATACTTTTCTAAAATAGTAAAATTTTCAACACTAGCTAATTCTAAACACTTTCTGCTATTTCTCTTAAAATTTTTGTTTGAATGTAGAAATTTTATTTTTGAATATAAATATTGAAAGACAATCCAACTTTTAGGAGGGCAAAAAAAATGGAAAAAAAAGATTTTGCTTGAAAATTTTATCCGAAATTGGACAACAACCAAAAAATGGTGGTTTGAGTGCTTAGAGATTAATTAGTGCAAAATACACTAAAGACTACAAATTGCGCTAAATTATTTGAATGCACTATTTAATATAGACTACGCTAATTTTGTGTAAAATATCCTAAATTATTAAAAAAATCCTATTTTGGTGTTTCTTTCACTATTTGGTATTTTTCACTATATTCTATTGTTTTAATAGTAGTTTAAGGTCATATTTGTTATATTGAGACTTTTTGCAATTTCATTTTTATCTTCAACTCGAGCATAAACCACTTTATTTCTTTAGTAGTGTTTCTTTATAAATAGTTCACAACACCAACTTTTAGAATTTCATTATAGAATCATTATTTTAGCATTATTTATTTTTGGTTTCAATTACTATTTTTTTTAATGAATTTTTCAATAACTAGCATTTTGTCTCAAAATCTGCAAAAGGTCTCAATATAATGAATATGACCTCGTTTTGATTTTTCTAACTTGTTTTGTGTTTTTTATTATCTGTTATTAACTATTTTGTGGTTTTTCATTTATTTTTTAATTTCATTCTCTACTTCTAGTCTTTTTCTTTTATTTAATTTTTTTAATTTTTAATTTTAATTTTAATTTTAATTTTTATTGTAATCACATTTTTTACCTCTGATGTTTGGTTTTGGTTTTGGTTTTGTATTTTTTGTAATGGTTATTCTCTTGATTTTCTATTTAATTCTATTTTTATTTTTCTACTTAGTAGTATTTCATTTTCATTTTATCATCATTTTACTATCAAACTAATTTGGTTATTTTTCCAAATCTTGTTTAATGTCTTTTTAGTTTTAACTCCCTCTATTTCTTCTAGAATTTTTCCTTCATTTACTCATAATAGCATTTTATAGATTTTTGCCCTAAACTCTCAACATTTCTATTCGCATGTAATGGAAAAAACACCTAATTAGTAGTTGTGGTTTAATCCAGAGTATTAACACTTCCAAAATTGTAAAAATGTAAAAATTGTATATATTTTTTTTCTATAATCTAAAAAGTGAATCAATATGGTAATTTACATAGTACCACTGATATTCTTTGTACATGAGCCAAATTGATCCATTTCCATCGCAAGTAATGGGTGTAAGAACCAAAAGCTGTAGCATCCATTGCAACTAATTCTCCAATGTGCTGACATACCATCCTTACATCTTTAGTAATTTGGACTCCAACATCTCCTAATGGAAGCACATTTTCAAGAGCATAAACCACACTTGTGATTGTCTGTGTTGCCACCAGTGCAACAACTACAAGAGCTCACAAAATAAACTAAAACATGGTCTTGGAGTCCTTCACGAGAATCTGCCTGAGAATGTCTCTAGCAAGGTCATACAACCATTACAAAGTTTTCTTTACCCAACTTCAAAAGATCATCATCTCCAATCAAGGCAATGTCTAAAAGAACTTAAAGTATACACCTTTAGATAGCAATAATAGATAGTTGCTTTAATTATCACATTCTTGGTTGCTCTAAATGGTGGTATGGGATCCTTCAAAATGTCCTACAAATGGGTTGATTATACCTTGTATTTGCAAATCCAACTTTGGAGGTGAGTTTGAAGCAGATATATTTTTCTCAAACAATAGAATTTTTGTGATAATTCATTATAACACATCTTTACACTATTGCCAAGTCCTCAACAACGTCAATAAAAGCACCAAAGATTACTATAATTAATTCCTTTTGTCCATCTCCTTGTGACCACCTTGCTCAAAACCATGTATACTTAGTCCAAGAGTCATGACCAAAACCAATGGAGTACAAAGCTTATTGCCCCTCCAAGAAAATATTTTTTGTGTAAATACTTGAGGTATATTATCTTGGGTCATAGAAAAGATATGACTAGAATTGATCAAATGCACTACTCTAAGCCTAACTTGCAAGCATTCACAAATTGATTAAGCTAATAATGTTGTCAAATAGCTTGTAGCAACCTAAAGATCACTCTTAGCAACTTTTCTATTTGAAGTGAAGTTACTATCAAATTTTGATTGTGAAGGAGTCTCTTTTAGCCATCTTTTTTAATACCGCAAGGCATTTGTTGTTACCTTGGTACTATCCTTTCTTGTGTCTTTTTTACTATCAACCAAAGAAGACTCTTTATTTCTTTCATGGATACATTAGAAAGCATTTGGACTATGCCTTGCATTATCCTCCCTGCCATAATATATATACTAGCTTCATCAAAGTTATCACTATGCAACTTGACTCTTGAAAAAAAAAGAACCTCCAATAATTTGAGGGCTAGATTCTTCACTATATCTCCTATTTGAGATGAATCTTCTCCATTACAAATTGCTCCAAGATATGGGCTAGTAGTCACCGCATCAATCAAGCCTCATATTATTGGCAACTTTCACTAGAAGAAACTCGTGTTTTAGGTGTTGTTTAATATAACAATCAATGTCTAAATTGAAGGATTTAAAGTGACGTTGAATCTAGCAATCCTTGTTTTTATGCCAATTGTGCACTTCCAACTTCTGCCTTCATTTATTGTTTTTTATTTGTTGTGATTATATTACTCTTGATGGTAGTTGCTTGTCCACCATTCTTACCCTTAGATGATGTATTTATAGGACAATCTCACTTTCTAAGGTTTAAAGTTTAAGAAATTACAAATTGAGCACTACATGTGAGGATTGCTTACCACCTCCGCTTCAATCGCCATAGCAATTTTTTTAGAGACTTTGGAAGTCCCTTGACTCTTGTTAGAGCCACCACCAATGGCCTTGGTTTGGCTTAATGTTAAATGTATGGTGGATGACAATTTCCTACCTTCCTCTACAAATAAACCTCAATCCAATTGCTCTACAACAACAAAGGCTTGTATAAAAGCAGCTCGACCCCCATATAGCAACAATATGTTTAGAAGGTGTACCATGTCGTAGATCTTTTTGTCTTGTTTTTATATATACAGCTCCAACAACTAGTGCCCCATAAATACATCCCTATTTTTCACAAATAAACGTGAAGAGCCTTACATACATAATGCCAAGAGTGTCTTACATACATAATGCAAAGAGTGTCTTTAGTTTCTTTTTATAAAATCCTGAATGTGGCGCAGGCAATCTTGGCAAATGCCACCAAACTTCATCTCCAAGTACTCAAAAAACAACATGGGAAGATCAAACTGAGGAGGAGGGTCTATTATAGCTATAGCCTTGGTTGAAGCTTGATACAACCAAAAGATGAATGTAGTTGTAGTCCCATTGGTGCCTCTTGTAGCGGCTCTGGGACTTAGCCGTACAACTTGTATTGCATCACAAATTGAGGTATCTTGCTCATTCCTTGCGTCACTATTTTTTGAAACAACAGCTATTGAAATTACAGCTTGTTTTTTTAATACGTTGACTAATTCTACCCTTTGAGCTCAATAATCCTCTACCTCCTCAAATTTAATTCTATGATCCTCATTCCAATAATCATAGGCTTAAGTACCTCAAACTCAAGATGGGTAGGCAATTGTTCAAAAGCCCACCAATCATTGAACATAACATTGCATTGTCTTTATATTTGTTGCCAAGATCAAAATTTAGTCTTCCAAATGTTAAAGGTTAGGCCCTTAGCTTTTGCCGAGTAGCGGTCACAAACTACAAATCTACCGCCATGGTCTTTTATATTGCCAAAGGCTTTGATTTTCCAAGTACTAGATGGAACTACACTCACAAATGGCTAGACTGGTTCCTCTCTGCCTTCTTTACCATGAATATCAACCTCTTCTAACATGTCATAATTACAAGTACATATTTTTACTATTATTGAATCTCAAACATGAAGCTTTTACACCACCGTCAAACTGCTCTTTATTGGTATATCTTGATGCAGCTCTAGGTTGGTTCAAGTATCCAAGTTGGAACAAGAAAACTAATTATGGGATATAGTTGTATAGAACCAATAACATACCACAAAATATCATCGTAAAAAATGACTCCTAAACTTCAAACTTACAATCTGTCGGTCATCACTCTAACATCATTGTAAAAACAAAGCAAGTCCAACCATGTCATTCATAACTCTTACTTTGTCATTACAACAAGAAATGGAGCTAAACAATGGTGTGATTCAAGCCGCTCGCAACAACAATGATTAACAAAGTATAAAATGAAACCTCCAGAATAGAATAGGGCATCACAATTACAAGTAATTAGCTTGAAATCAACTAGAAATCCTTTGAACCTCTCTAGATGGCCTCCTTTCACACCTCTCAAACTAAAATCAGCCCCTACTTGATAGAAAATTATTGCAATTTTTTTATTTGTAATTCTTTTAAATAATTCCAAAATTATCCCAATAATTATCTAAGTAACTTTCAAAATTACCTATCTAACTATCCCAATAACAATCCCAATTATTTTTTAAATTACTCCATTTACACCTATAGTTCCAAAATATTGATTTAGCCCTCTAATAGCCAACATATGACCCTTATGGCTATACTAAGTCTACAACCAACTTTTATTGTATTTTACAGAGTCAAATAAGTACTCAGTGTCATGTAATAACATAACAAACTAGTTGCAACACTTTAATTGTTTTGAAATAATTTATAATTTTGGTTAGGGTTTAGGATTTAGTCACGGTGGTGAAGAAAAAGACAGATTTTCAATTGGTTGTTGCATCATTTTATTAAATCCTAAAGGACCAACATTCATTTTATTTCAATATAGAATTTTGGGCAAGTACCTATGATTGGAGATTTGCATATTTTTGGCCAAAATTTTAATAAAAGGTGGAAATGAGAAATACCTTTCATATGCACTAAATTTCACGACATTTGGAAATATAAATCAAAATTTATGGCCTAATAGGTTTGTTTTTTCTCTATATGTAGTCCAAGCAAATCAGAAAAAATTACTTTTATCAAAAACAAAAATTTTGAAATTGGTTTCCTAGAGTTATATCTATATAAAAAGCTTTGAATCATTCAGTTTTGACCAATGAGTCAAAAGTTATAAAAAGTTTTAGTTTGTGGGCAATTTTAGATTTTCTACTCTAAAATAAACTTTGAAGTCTTTTATCTTACTCAATTTTTTTTAAATTATAAAAAAAATAAACCCATAGAATGTAGATTGTTTATATCAACATTGCAACCATTAGGATTGGCATTTTTTATTTCCATATTAAATTCTTTACAATTTTGTACTTGAATTATTTACAATTTGAATCATTCTCTACTTCTTTCTACTTACTATTTTTTCATATATGTTGTACAATTCCAAATGATGTGAACTTTTTTTAGCATGTAGCCAACTTGTCTAGGAAAAAAAAAAAAACCCCACCATTTTGGACATTTTTTCTTACAAAAGTGAGCTTGTGAAGTGCAGGTGCCCTATTTTTTGCAAAGCCACAAAAATGAATTTTGTGGATTTAAATGTTTATATCTTGCAATTCGCAAAGTGGAAATTTCTGAAATTTTTCCCACATCTTCTCAAACTAACATACTACAAAATCTTATGATTACATGATTACATGAAAAGGTTCTTTTCAAAAATTTGATACTTGTAATAAAAATGACAGTTTTGGAGCGTTTTTGGTGAATACATAGTCAAAAAATTTAAGGGGTTAATAATGTATTTTGTATGACGGAGACACAAAGTGCGCTCAGCAGTGGAAGTTGTGACAACAAGGTTTTCTCAATTCCAATGCTTCTCCCACTCAACTCCATCTAGTTTCTATTGGACCTTCAAAAAGGCCTGGAATTGTAGGTCAATGGGAAATTCAAAGGACCCTCCAGGTGGATTTCCAGTGACAATGTTTCCATTGAGACTTGAAACAAAATTTGGAGCTCCCTCAAAATCAGCTTATTTAACCCTTAAATGACGGGCTCATAATTGTGGAAATCATTTGTTTTGACACCTTGTGAATTGTTGGATTAAATTAATGCAAAAGCATTCATTGGAAGTCAAACTACTATAAATGATCTTTAATTTCCCACAAAATATGGAAGATGAGTAGTTGCATTTTTGTCCTACACAGGAGATTCTCTTGTCATTCATCAGTAGCAAAACGTCTACCTCGATGTTTAAGGGATAAGTGTTCTTTTGGAATTTATTTATTTTTTGACACAAATGAAACGAAATTTCATTACAAAGGAAAAAAACACAAACCGGCCAGCCACACGTGGCTTGGCCAGGAGAAAACCCAACCAACCAAAGGCGACACCATGACCCGACCTAACCCAAGACAAAGAGCAACAAGCAGATAGAGCGCAAGGAAGGGCTGTGAGGCCCCTTTCAACCTTCCACCTCAAGCTGAGCCAAAGCCCCAACCCATTGGGCCACCCTTTAAAGCAATTGAAACACAAACCCCGCCCTTGGCCCGGCCATCAACCACCAAGGAAGACCCTTAATCATGTCTGCAGAGAAACCAAACTGCTATCTAAAAATTTCCCCATTAACTTTTGCTTCTCTTCAAGGGAGCAATGCTTGGGTTTGGTCACATTAACCCACTCAGCTCTATCATAGACAATCATTCCATGCCAGGTATATTTAATCAAACACTTCAAAGTCCATACTTGATTGTTGAAGACAAGGTCATTATACTGCATCTAAGGCGTCCACAGAACTATAGAGCGAAGTTCAAGCCAAATCCTCTTGACCTTGTTGAAGAGCTGAGGGATCGCCACCAAAAAAATCCTTTGGTGCCACGTGAATGTCCACCACGGTCCTTAGTTATGCCTCCCGCCCCTCTAGAGTGGCGTTTAAAATGTGAATCACCCATTGTCACGCTCTCCGAGCTAAGAGGCACTTCCAGAACCGGTAGAGGACATTCTCTTCTGATCTTCATGGGCATTTGGGGCAATGGGTGTCCACCGCCCCATCGATCCTATCCCTCCACTAGTGAATAGCAACGGTACGCCAGCGCGGTGCCAAATAAGCCATGACATCCCCGTCTCTTTCCTAATCCTCTCTAGGGGCCACATTATACTCCACTTCAGTCAAAAATCTTCGGACAAAATACCACCCCAGTTCCATATAATAGGGTTAGGAATTTGGTGGTATTTCAAGAGGAGCTTGCGGCCAAATTTAGTAGTGAAATTCATAAAGGCTGCATTGGATTTCGTGAACTTATTGGGGTCCTAAGCCAATTGATTAATGCACTTGTAGAATAATAAGACTTTGACCTTCTTTGGCCCATGTAGAACTGATGTCATCCTGACCTAATGGAAGATCCCTGTGATGGCCAGTCCTTAGGGGGACAAAGAAAGGGAGGCTTGGGTCTTAAAATACAAGTTGCAAGGAGAAACAAACAACCATCATGTTTCCATTCACGGGGCCACGTTTGCGAGGGGGTGCCTAGGGATGTCCGGACGTCTCATAACAAGCAGATTTTACCGTCTGTCGGGCATGTTCATCGCCAAGCCGTCCAGACATCCACTAGTCCGCTTGGCCATCCGTCCATACGCCCATCCTACTAGGTTGGATGTCCAATGCTGAGGTCCGATGCATCCAGACATCCGATTTTCGGACACGATTTTGAGTCGGACGTTGAAATTCATCCTTAGGGGTGCCGAGCATGACATTGCCCCACTCTAGGGCCTGAATAACGATAAAGGGGGCTCGATCATTGTCTTAGTAGTACCACCCTATCCATTTTGGCCATCCACCATACAAGGTTGTGACTTATTCAACACATTTCCTCAACGCGCTTGAAGAGCTCTTGTGGAAGCTAGCCAAGCTCTTGACTCCTCATGCAAGAGGCCGCAGCCCTTAGTCACCTCTTTGGGGAAAAAGAAGTTATCATCTTTCCACACGTCTTTGATATGGCAAAGACCTCGGCGATGGAGGCTTGCAGCCCTGATCTTTGAAAAGCCAAGTCCAAAGAGTGTGAGGTTGGGGGACCACCAAAGGTACTCCACCCCAACTTCTTCTGGCACACTTGGAGGAACAGATATCACATCATGTTGAAGCTTTTGCCAGGATGTTCCAATCTGGTTCTACACTGTAGATCCCTTGTGAGCTTGGGCATATGGAAGTGTAAAGTACTCCATGCTAGGGGCCCACCGCCTACCTTTATACGGTTGAAAATGTCTCAAGCGGTATCTCAAAAAACATATGCAAGTTGGAAGACCCTAGCGCACAAGCCTTGAGATTTATTTGGTCATGAAGGCAATGGGAGCATCATGGGGGTGGATAACATTGATTCCGTTGTTTTCACTCGTCCGATAGCATTGAATCCACGAGACTTTGGTTCAAGCTCTATGCATTGAGCCAGACCACATGTAGTTATGGATAGAGGGTTATTCTAGATTGAAAAGTCACCATCTGGTTACTACTTCCATCAATGCTGCCAAATTTCAGAAATCGACAAAGATTTGTCCTTAGCGTCTTCCTAGTTTTGCACCCCTCCAACCTAAGGTCCAAGCCCAATGTCTAATTTTATAAATTGACGAATTGGAGGCTCAAAATTGGAACTCCGCGCGATGGAAACATTTGGACTCCTCTTGTTCAAGATCTCCAAAGACCCATTGGAAACATGCTCCAAAATTTTGTATGATATAAAAGTACATTGACAGAAGACTATTATGACAATGAATCATGGGAAATTGCAACCCATTTGACCAAGTGGGCTGAAAAATTATGTTTGAAGTGAGCAAAAAAACTTTTTTTCACTCTAGCAAAATAGAGTTATTTTGAGCCCTCATAGAGTAAAGTTATTGCTCTGCCATTGAGTTCTAAATCTTATTAGATGCACTCAATGCATGCAAAATTTCAGAAGCAAATATAAAATGTAGCTTATTCTAATTCACCCTATAATGCAAAGAGTTTAAATGAATTTGCAATGAACTAGTCATTTTTTGATGATTTCTTTTATAGTAAAGAAATATTTTATTTAAAATATAATTGATGGAAAGTTGGAGACAAACATTTGAAATATTTGGCAGAAAAATTTAAGAACTTTGAGAGCACAAGTTTCAAAGTAATAGCATTTCAAGTTAGAAAAAATGCTTTTTTTCAAATTGCTCAACAGAATTAATATAGTTTGACTTCTCTTGGAGTGAATTTTCTGTACTAAATGCAGGGATTTTATTACAATTGCATACTATATCTTGTGAATTATCTTCATATTAGATTTTATAAGGTGATGAAGAATTGCCCAAAAGATGTCAAAATTGCTCAAATTGGTGAGCATAATTGATTCAGGCATTTGATCAAAAATTGATTCCCATGAAGGAAATAAATGATTTCATCTTGTGTCAAAATTTTGAGAACATCTTGATTTCATAGAACCCTATCTAAGTTTTCAAGTATCCATTGAATGGACGTATGCTCTTTTGCAAGTAAAAAAATTGCTTGGATCAAGGGAACAATTAAAAATATTAATAGTTCTAAGATGACCTTGAAACAAACCAATTCTAGAAGGAAGATTGTCCTAGTAAACAAAATAAACCCTACAAACCATACTTTTGGAAAAGACTATAAAAATTGACTTCAAAAATAAATAACGTATAACATAAGAAGATCTATGTTCTAATTGCTCTTACAACAAAATGTTTTATTAACTTTTCAATCACAAATCCATATACAATGAATCAAAACATCCCATATAGACCAAAAATAAATAAAAAATCTATTCAAATAAAATAAAATAAAAAATTTATTTCAAACTACTGTAGTTTTTGTTCTTGTCATTTGAACCCAAGCATTATGGATTTAGGGTGGTATAACTTTTGTTCCCAAATACCAATTGAAATTAATAAATAAAAAGCTAATATATATTTGTATTTGATAAAAAAATCCAAAAAATTCAAAAAATTAATATATTAGAAACTTGCCTAGCTTTATAGTTGTCTATTAATGGGATTATAGCTGTTTAAAAGTTAAGGTATTTATTTCATGAAAATGTTCGTATTTTATTTTAATAAAACTAATGATAGATTGAACTGTTGTTATTTTGTAGCATAATAATGGATTACCAATGAAATAAAATACTCACATTTTAAAGAAAATCAAAAGAACCAATGGTAAAATTTGGCTTTAGGAAAAATAATGGCTAAATGAAGTAGGAGGATTGCTATTATGTGAGTCCAAGAACATAAGCCTATGAGTTTAGAAGATTTTATCCCTATATCATAGGTGTTTATATTATAGAATCCTTTGATGATTATAGTGTAATTATGTTTTAGATATCTATTTTAAATATTATAAGCACATTCAATAGTTGTAAGACTTCTACTTATACATATGCTCAACAGTCACATACTTCCATTTACATCTCACACTAGCATCATTGGTGAAGAAGTTATTGATATCTTAAAATCTAGATCCTAAGGAAAGATTGTATAAATAAAATTTCTGACACATTTAAATTAGTGAGCTAAAAACATCAAATATGAAAATATTTTGTCCTAAGAAAATTTTAAGTTTAAAATTTTAAGAAAATAAATATAATATAGACCATTATAATTGTGCAAATGATCCAAATTTGTTTTGAAGTAGTTAAATTCTATGGAATAAATTAATTAGAAATTCAAAATAATTTTGTTATAGACATCTACAAAATGAAAGAAAAATAGATTTGAAGACAGATTTAGTATGGATTGGGCTTGTTGAATAAAACAACATAACAAGATTTGATATAAGGATAGGGTGCATTGAAAACTTTGTACATTTTAGACTTTAAAAGCATAATTAATTCCTAAAGTCCTATTGTTTTCTCATTGGACAAAAGCTTTGAATCATTGGATAATGTGAAAGTTATGGAGCTTCTTGATTTGCATTCAACCATAGAAACTTCTTGAAGAAAAATAACATATTGATTTGTTTTTTAACTCAATTTTTACAATTTGAAAAATATATATTTATAGAGTTATGAATACTTATCAGAACATTCTCATTATTGGGATCAGTGAATTTCAATTTCATCTTAGAATTATTAGCAATGTAATTTTTCTTCTATCTTGTACCAGCTTCAACCTAACTATTTTTTAAGCATAGAATTCATATATTTTCCTTGAAATTTTTTTTCAAGACTTTAAACTCAAATATGCAATATAAATTGTTTTTATTTAAAATATTCATAGCAAACAATTTAAGTTAAAAAGATTCAAATTCAAATAATCTAATCAAATAACATGCTCACTTTAAATTGGTGTAAAGGTTTTTGAAATTTCTTCTCTATATTTTTATAATAGTCTAGTTAATATCTTATATATAAACATAAAAATAAATAAATAATAAAGTTTCTTCCTCTTCGCAATAGAAATGGCATTTTTGAGTCATTTGTATATTAGAAAGAAGAAATACATTTGAACTTCAACTTCTTTCTGATTTCAAAATAAAATTCATTTGACATTACAATATTTTGAAACGTTAGAAAATAGATTTAACAAAAATTAGATTGTAATGCTAATGAAATTGTGTTTTGAATTATTTGAATGCCTTTAAGGTCCTCTAAAATATTGAGACCTTTTTTCATCAAAAAACACTCAATTTTTCCATTTCTATTGTAAAATAATTAAAAATTCGAATTTTTTTTCCTTTCCACATCTAAATGTAGGATCTTGCACAAGAATATGTAGAAGAATATGTAGAAGAAACATTAGAAACTTGGCTGCAGAGATTGCAAGATATTTGCGTTTAAAGTGAAGAAAATAGTTTTTTTGCACCTTGCATGATTTATTGTAAGACTTTAAATATTCTTAATTTAAATATTTTGCACTACTAAGTTGCTTTAAAAGAAATTATCATAAAAATTTGAATTGAAAGTCTTAGAAGAAAAATTTGAAACTAAGAAAATTTACTTTTATTCATTGAAAAATTGTTGATAAAAGTAGGTACAAGATAGAGGAAAAAACAAAATTGTTATTAGCTCTAAGATAGAATTAGAACACACTAAATTCAATAATGAGATTGCTCTAACAATCAATTAATCCAACTAATCCAACTCAACTAATCCAACTAATCCAACTAATCCTCAACTAATCCAACTAATCCAACTAATCCAACTAATCCAACTAATCCAACTAATCCAACTAACTCAACTAATCCAACTAAGTTCTAAAGCATTTTCTTGAAAATACAATAAGATCATAGGTTAAGTGGGTTAATTTTTGTTTTTCAAGAAGATTCTCTTATTGCTTGCAAAACAAGATGCTTTAGAACTTTCTCAACAATTATTAAATGGAACAAATAAATCTATCTATGCTAAAAAATTTCATTATTATTTATTTTATTGCCCAATGAATTAAAAAAAGATTCTAATGTTGCATAAGTTGCATAATTTTTGTTGTTTGGCACCAATTGAAATAAAAACTTATATTTTTAGAAAGCTAATTTGTTTTTTCTATTTGCACAATGAGTTTTAAAAATAAAAACAAAAATTGAGACCATTGGAACCTATCCAAATTCTTGTTTGTCTCTTAAGCCAAATAATTTTTGGGATTGTACATGTCATTTCTGTTTAAATATTTGTGAAGGTGCTACATTTAATGCATTAATAGACCCTCTTTGATCTTCATGTTTATACATAAACAGTGCACAATGTTTTTAAATCATTAGAAAATCCTTGAAGAAGTTTTGTGCAGGAAGGTTTGTGCAGCTTAGAAGGAAAGCAATTCTAATGCAAATTATAGAATTTTAAATGATTTTTGTAATGAAATTATATAAATGTAAAAGTTTTCAAAAAACACTTGAAACTAAATCATACATAGAGTAATGAAGTTTTTATTGCACAAAAAGTATGAAAATTATTCCAAAAGAATCTACATAAATTATTTTGTAAAATTTACAACTATGAAATTAAAAAATTGCTCAAATTGAATCTTTGAAGCTTATAATAATACAATTTTATTAGGCTAGAGAGCTCATATTGAAACTTTCATAAAATTTGACTCAAGAGGTATAAGACACGTATATTTAAAAAATTATACTAAAAAATTATACTAACTAAAAATTCCAAAAGAAGGTTCAATACTACTTACACCTTAAGACAAATGTACTTGTGCTCCATATAGTTAAAAGTCTTCAAACATAATGTGTACATATTTGTAATTTTATAAACTTTAGAGCTATTAGAAATAGAATGTTTCTTTTGAGCATTTTTGTCTAATTATATGAAAAGCAACAAAACTAATTAGAAGAGGAGATTTAACACATTTGGTTATAATAATTCCAGCAATCATAATTAAACTAATAAAGCATTATTGAAGTCATTTTTATTGTAGACAAATATAAATAATTATTTTATTTAAAAATAAACAAACTTCATCCTTTTAGGTAAATAATTTAGGATTTAATATTAATATCCATTTTCTCATGTTTACATGCACATTTGCTCATGTCTATAAATATATATATATACATTTTTTTATTTTTTTTATTTTTTATTTTTTATTTTTTTCTAGATTCATTATTCAAGCACTTGTCCTTGATAGTTGCTCAAAAATAGCCTTGATTTCTAAAATGTCTATGTACTTAAAAAAGACATTTATTTCTATAAATATATATAAATACGTAAACATACACATAATTATTTTTCATTAATTTTTAGGCTTTCTTTAAAAGCCGATAAATTTTAATGTGTATATGGATTTATACTATGAGATATAATTCTCTCTACTATAATTTTCTTCCTTGATATATGTTTTTCAATTCCACACCTTGCATAGGTATTGGTTAGAATAATTTGATTAAAGCACCTCACCTACCTTGGAGGACAACAAAAATTGCCTATGTGATTTGTCTCCTCTAAAAATCCGTTATCCTTTTATGCAAAAGTAAGAATGACAGTAATTATTTATGACCCTACATAATTAGGTCCCTCACTTACCAGGATGGAATATTTCCACAGCCAATGTTAAAGTTAATTGTCCAGATGCCTTCTCTCTGGTCAACTAACTAGAAGGACAACTTATGTAAACCTTTTTTGTACACATATGGAACACCAACTGTAACATTTAAGGTTCCACATTACAATGACTTTTTATGATAACCAATTGAGTGGTTAATTAGCCTCTAGTTTTACACAAGGATTCCCATACATCACATACATCATGGATTTTGCTCTGAAATTTCAAATTTGATGACTTTTTATGATGACCAACTGGATGGGTAATTAGCCTCTAGTTTTACACAAGGATTCCCATACATCACATACATTATGGATTTTGCTCTGAAATTTCAGATTTGATGACTTTTTATGATGACCAACTGGGTGGATAATTAGCCTCCAATTTTACACAAGGTTTTCCATACATTACATACATCATGGATTTTGCTTTGAAATTTCAGATTTGATGGCCTTGGGTACTAACTGACTAATTACTAAGGGGGAGTAATGAGCTTTGCTGGATTAACGTCCCAAAACTGCCACCTTGAGAATTTACTGAAGATTAAAAGCAAATGGCCTTGAGAATTTATTACTGTTTAAAATCAAATGGCCTTGAGAATTTATTACTGTTTAAAACAAATGGCCTTGAGATACCTTATGAGCTGTACTCATAGATCATGTATACCACAGATCAAGTGGGCTATAAGCTGAGCTCCCAAATTTGGCAGATTCTCTCAAACTTGTTTGTCATTCTCTCAAACTGGGCTTTGTTTAGCTCTGACATTCTGTTACTGCAATACTGCCTAGCTTTTTTTAACTCTACAGTTTGAGTATACTTTCAAGCTGCACGTTCTGAGACTACACTATGAAAAGGAAATTTGGTGCAGACATGACTTCGACACATGCTTCGTCAAGTAGTCAGGTTTTTGTATGGTTTGTTTTTGGGACGGGCACAAGTGAGGCCTACATCCGCGTGAAGACTCTTGGAACTTCAGTTCTTGGAAAAAAATTTCTTACTTCTTTTATAGTCCATGAATAGAAAGGAAAAAAAATTTGTATAGGATGAAGTTTTCTAAAAAGCTTCATATTTTAGAACACTACTCTATAAATGATTTGCTTATTATACCTTGACAATTAGTCTCACATGATTTTATTTCTTATCATGTAGTACATATCTATTTATCTTTTTTGTACACATGATTGATGAACTTGTTTCAGTGTATTTTTTCTTAAAAATACTCTAAATGGAATAGTTGTCTTATATAAAAAAGTGGGGATCCAATCGACACTGGATTGTATTTTGTGAACAGTATATAGCAATGTTCTAATAAAGCTAAGCGGGAAACATGATCAGACTGAAGCTCTTGTAAAAAAGAGGTGTTCACAAAAAGTGATTTTTCTTAAAAATTTAGTGTGAATATGACTGTTACACATGAGTTTGCTCTCCTTCTTGCTCTTTTCTTACATAATAAAGCAAGTTGTAAATTTATCACTGACAAATTATTAACTTTACACCTTTGATAGTTATGGTTAATAGTTCAACCACTTGTCCGTTATTGAAAAATGAATATCCTAAGATTATACCACCTATGGTAGAAACAATAATCTCCATTGACATCCGTAATAACCTCCAAATCTGAATTAGTATGGCCCTTGATTAATTTAGTAATCTTGGCCATGCATTTATCGCCCCCACATCTGGGCCCAGATGTGGCGCCTCTGTTGGGCGGCTATCTGACCCCTGCGCAAGCTGAACAAGCTGTCGGCACTGCCACTGGGGGAAACCCTTGTCAAGCCAATGGGCCTTGTCTCAGAACTGACCACTGGCTGCTTTGCTTCATCGAAGGAACTCCTGATTTGTTATAGCAAGCTTTTCTCACTTAGTTTTACTGGAGTACTGTGAGCTCTTACGCTGGGATGTTGCTAATATTAGATTTTGCTTTGGATCATTTTTTCACTGGACGTGCTACTGTGGTGATAAGTGTTAAAGAGAAATGGCATCTTCCTCACAGCAGTCCACTACTGACCAAATTTTTACAGCTTATGATCATCTCTGTATGGAATGTGTCTTATGATTTGTTGCCTTTTTTTCTTCTATTATTCCAGGTGAAAGCTATAACACGCATACATGAGGTGTAGACACCTGTTGCATCCTCACTAACATCACATCTTTTGTTGTTATGTTTTTGGAATGGGCACAGGTGAGGCTCATGACCTCTTGGAATTTTTGGAAAGACTTCATGCGAAAATTTGTCTTTCCTCTTAGATGATTTATGCTTGATTGTAATACTTTGTACTATACTTTTATGCTTTTCTCAAAATTGCACAAAACATATCCATGGACTTGTTTATGAGCTTTGTCTTTATCTAATAGATAAGACTTTGAAATTTTTTATTAGTCTCCTTAGTTGAAAAAAATATAGAGGAAAAAAATCAAAAAAATGGGACATGGTAGTATCAGGATCTCTTAAATGATCTAGCTACTTTATGTATTAGAAATGTCACTTTTATATGATAAAAATTGAAAGGCTAGAAATAGTATGAATATTGCCCAGAAATGGGATGTACCAAAATGGAATTTTTCCTAGCTTTCATACCCAAGTATAAGTTTTGGGATGGCTATTTAATATGATTTCAAAAATATTTCTATCTTTGGAACATATTGACTTGATGAGTTAATGAAGCATATGGAAAAATTTCTACACTATTTTTTGCTTTATTCTTAAATAAGGAAGATATCTACTCTATATTTATTTTTTTTGCTTTATTTTTGCATACAAAAATAAAGACTTAGTCTAGTTGTGGTGATGCTAAGCTGACTTGTAATGGTAGTTTATCACATGACTATAAAGTTGACAAAATCTGCAGTTATATTAATGCCATGATAGTTATTAAACTAATGGCAGTTTTTCGTTGATGAATAATCTATTTATCAGTTAAGGAAAAATTGTGACATGTACCAACCCTAATCTAACATGTGGAGACTGTAATCCCAACTATCAAGTATGACAGGTTCCTAACTACCTCAATTCTACAGAATGATAGGTATATTTACACACAAGGATGTTTCAACTACTCAAATTAACTAATTGATTAATTTGGGGCACAAATGACTGATTAGACCATTAAAAGGATGGTTTTAATGTGCCTCCATTTGGCTTGCTAAAGCCAGCTTGACGGTAGCAAAGCTTGACAATAACAGAGCACGATGGTAACAGAACTTGACAAGCACAACAATAGAGCTTAAGTGCTTAATGGGTTCTTATACCCAGCAAACCATTGTTGTACATGACAAATTGTACTATCTGGGGAGGTACGTCACTTGCTTGTTCCAATTTTTAGCTATTGATTTTGTTCTATAAGCAAGCGTTGGGCTAAACAAAGTGATACTTTGCGGATTTTTGCTAAGTTGGTCTTACTGCATTGGTTGGACCTCAAGTGGAAATATGGCTTCATCTTTGTCAATGAACAGCAGCCATGTTAGATTCTATGTTGCTGATTTTATTTGGTGTGATTTTGGTTGTTGGATTTGTGATGTTTTGATTCCTTTTTTCCTTGTGAAAACAATAACACGTTGAAGTAAGCTGAAAACACCTCGCATGCAACTTTTAACCTCATGTTTTGACATTGGCTGTTATGGATGCAGGTGAGGCTTACTACCTCAAAGAACGATTGAATTTCGTTTCACATTTCTCTCCAATACCATACACCATTTTAGCACTTTTTTGATATATTTAGAAAGGTTTCACCAACTGTATATGTTTCTACTTGAGTTATTTATATTACAAAAGAGCAGTCTTAACTTTGTAGTATGCTAAATAAAAGCTCTAGACAAATTTGGGTAGTTTTTGCAATTGTCCCAAAAGTGATGCTGATTATACATGGGTATCTCTATTTTCTCAAAAAAACTCAAGAGACAGACTCTTTACTGTAGATGGTCTAAAAAACTGGTATGATTGTGATGTAAGCAAGGTTGTAGAATGGAAATATTCAGATAAGTGCCTGTACACAGGGGGTATTAGACAAATGCTTTTTTTTCTTTTTTTTCTTTTTTTCTTTTCTAGATTACATATCCAAGTACCAGAATCTAGGAACAAAAATGGTCATATCTGGCTTGTAGATATATTTTTCTACAAGTATTAAAACGTTGATTTAAATTCAATGATCCACAATGATTGGATCTTTGTATGTACATGTTATCCTTTGCAATATTGTTTGCAAGCTCATTACTGAAGAACAACAACAGGATTAATAAAATTCTTCAGAATGGCTAATAACTCCTAAGGCTGTATGAAGCTATTTAATGATCTTCCATTATCAGATGGGCTATTAAAGAGCCTCCAATATGGGCAATTTTGAAGTGGCAGGATCTGCTTGATTTGCCATTGATGTACTAGAGTATTGGGCATGCACCTGGACTCACAAAGGCACTGGCAATTGAAGTTAGCTTAATAAAAGCTATTAGGCAGACTGTTGGTTTCCACAGCTTTGCATGTTACTCATATGCTGGGACCATACTTGGTGTTGTTCTGAGAATTTTTGCACATTGGGTCAAGTATTGGGGTGTTTAGGAAAGTGAGGTATTACTACCACTTTTTCTACTCATAGTGAAAAGTAGCGATTTGCAAGCATAATCTGGGATACATGGCGTCCTCACAGCGTATTGCAAATGATCAGGTTTTTTATGAAATTTTGTTTGCAATGAATTGTGTCTCATTCTAAGTTTGTTTTCATATTTTCTTACTCCTTGTGACAGCAATAACACGCGTACGTGGGTTGAAGACACCTGATGCACCTCACTAACATAACATTGACTTGTTGTTGTTTTTAGGATGGGCATAGATGAGGCCCACGACCTCTTGGAGTTTTTGAGATTATTTTACAAACTTGACCTTCCATAAATATTCCTTGATTTCATCTAGTTTTATAGGATTTGAACACCATTCTAATATGAGAGTGTGATTATGTTAGTTTTTTCTAAAGATGTGTTGTGATTCTTGGAAAAAAATATATGTTGTATAAAATGGGGTGCTTAAAGCAAGTGTTTATTTTCTAAACAAACTTGATAGTAAGCTATTACTAACAACAAGCATGATACTAAAAGATTATGGACTAAATAGAATAGTGCTTTGCTTCCAGCAAGGATGTTCCAGAAAGGGACTTTCTTAGACTTAGAGTCTAGATTACATTCCTAACCTCTTCAATTAGTCTACTGCTATTTCAAGGAAATATAAGATTTTATGAGCTTCCGATCATTACGATTCTTATTTATATTATTTTCTCATTGCTATACGTATATATATCAGCATATATATATTTTTTACTTCAATGAATAAGTTTTTCCTCTATTGCATGGGTATTGTTTTATAAAAACTAACTACCTATCAGCTCACCAAATTTAAGACAGATTGAGTACTTGAGTAGGTTATTTAATATAAATTGGCTTTGCTCATATTTCCTTGCGTATAGATGGGCAGATCTTTGGATATCCATGATCCCGTTTACGTTAGTAATTAAAATTTTCAAAAATTGGCGAGGGTTGGGCTTAATGCCTTAATTCTTTAGTTACAGACACCCTTATTGGACTCTTCCAATAAATGTCAGAGTGGCCGGCTGTAAACCGCCACTGTTGGGGCTGCGGCACTTACAACCAATACATGCTATGGTTACAGCACTCACTGAAAGCACTAATTGGGTTCGGTACTCAACGTTGGACACAGTGGCCTGACCACACTGCCTTGGGTACGTGACAAGCTCCCATGCTATACAGAAATACTTTTTCCTAGTTGCTTCGCGACTCCGTACAATTGCAGACTAACTCTGATCAGTTACGCACTTTCTGGCTGCCAAGGACAAAAGTTTGGGAAGCTGTATTATTTTTGGATTGATTGAGAATGGTGTTAGGTTTCCAAAACACCGGCCAACAGGTGTTGCTTATTGCTATTGCAAAGCAAAATTCTAACTTTGGAGAATTTTAATTCTTAAGCTTTGTGCATTTGTAAGTGTATGATAGTAGGGTTTTTATAAGCTTTCTTTCTTGTGAATATATGATAACAAGTTGTGGTAATCTTAAGACACTCATGCACGTCAAGTAGCATACTAATTGTCTGCTGGTTGGCATGGGTATAGGTGAGGATTACCACCTCTCGAGGAATTTCTCTCAAAAAATTCTACAAACTACACTTGGAGGGAGGAACCTATAGTTTGATGGCAAATTTGTACTTTACTTTCTCTTCTTGTAAATAGGAAATAATAGTTCAGTTACTTGCTTGTTGCTTTGGTTTTATGCATTACCTAGACATTGTTTTCAAATTACTATTGGTTTCTTGAACTTCCGGGTAACTGAAATACAAATAAAAATAACTTTTTTGTACGTATGGACTTATCACCTTTTTCTCCATGTGAATGTGTATGCTCTTAAATTAGCGAAGTTATGCTTAGTACATCATTGTGAGTTTATAAAATTGGCCTGGATGCATACTTACTAATATAAATATTTTGCTCCCAAGTCTTTTGCAATGGGTGTCCACCCAATTTGAGACTATAGGTCATATTTGATATAACTAATAACACCATTGTTTTGGATTTTTCCAATCCCTTGGTTTTTTAGAATACCTTCTTTGCTATTCTTATACTTACTTCATTGTTAAGGAATAGCAAAATGACAATATATAACTTATTCTAGTGCTTACATAGTACTACTTTGCTGTTGAAAAATCTGAATATCGATGCCATAACGAGAGTATGAAAAACGAATGGGAAATAGAATCTACTTTGACTCTATCAAAGAAGTATCAAAAAAACGTTTTTTTTAATGTTTTTTTTAAATATTTATATAAAATGTTTTCTATTTCATTTTATTAATGGAATTGCTTGAAAAATATAAAATATAAAATTATTGGACTACTTTTTTAGATATAAATAGGCTAATATTTTATTTATTTTATTTAAACCAATCCCTTGTGTAGTCTTAAAATAAGACATACTTTCAAACAAATAAATTCTAAGAAAATAAATCATCATTCTATTTTGTTCACTTTTGAATTACTCCCTTGTATTGTTTATGTTATGAGACACATTTCATATAAAGGTACTTTTTTTAATAGTGTTGTTTATGCTCAAGTGTAAATAGGATGAAAATTGGCCTATATAAATATGAATAAGGTATAAAAGCTAATAATAAAAATATATCCATATTTGTACCAAAAATGCAACTTTTCTCACTACGATGTAAAAATTATTGAATTTCAAAGTTTTATTGATTAGAACATTTCAAAAAATTAATTAATTAAGCGAAAAAAAGAAGGAGGGGGGTGTTGCATTGGCAAATAGGACACTAGTCTATACCTTAAATTTGTTTGTTTCTTTGTTTTGTTTTGTTTTGTTTGTTTGATATACTAAGATCTAAGAAAATTGTAAGTCCTTTGGCAATGTTCTTAAGAATGTAGGAAGTCTCTTTACATGGATGGATGCACAAACTTTGTTTCGTGGCATATAGACCTACGGCATACAGAAAATTATTAAATTCAAAGATTTTATGAATTGGAAAATTGAATTGAATTCATTTTTATATTGAAAAATCCTTAACTTTCACATTGCATGTCGAAACGCCACAAAATAAAGCCCTTGCATTTTTTTGTGCATAAAGCTTTCCATTTGTACCAAAAACACAACCTCCAACACTACGACGTGAAAGTTATTGAAAGTTCAAAGTTTTAATGAATTTGAATATTAACCCCTAAAGGACCAAACACCGTTTTTTGACAACATAGCGATTTTGGGCAGCTCACTGTGACTGGAATTTTTCTTTTTTTTCTTTGAAATTTTCACACAACATTTTCTCGAGGAGTAGCTTTAAGGCCCAACAATTTTCATAACTTTTGACTACATGGTTAAAAAGTTATTGCATGATATGTCATTTTTATTGTTCGGCGGGCAGCCGGGGCAGCAAAAAAAACTTCTTTAAAAATCACTTTTAAAAAAAACTAAAATTTGAAATTGGTTCTTTAGATTTATATGTACGTGGGAGGCTTTGAATCATTCCATTCCGATCAATGAGTCAAAAGTTATGAGGATTCTTAGTTTGAGGGTAGTTATGGAATCTCTATTCTAAAATAAACTTTGAAGTCCTTTATTTAACTCGATTTTCAATGTTTAAAAAATAAAATAAAAACACTGGGTGTAGATTGTTTATTACAACATTACAATCGTTGGGATTGGCATTTTTCAATTTCATAAATAAATTCTTGACAATTTAGTGTTTTGAATCATTCTCTACCTCTTCCTACTTACTATTTTTTTCCTATATGTTGTACAATTCCAAATGATCTGAAATTTTTCAAGCATGTAGCCAACTTGCCTTGAAGAATAAATCCAAAGAGTAACCATCATTTTAGACATTTTTTCATACAAATGTGACCTTGTGGAGGGCAGCTGCCCGTTTTTTCGCAGGGACAAAAAAAGGATTTTTGTCAATTCAAACGCTATTATCTTGCAATCCACTTGGTGGAAAATTCTGAAATTTTTTCCACATCTTCTTAAACAAGTTGACTACAAGATCCTAGGGTTACAAGTGTCCAAAAATGTTTTTTTTCTAAAATTTGGCACTAGTATTAGAAATGGCAGTTTTGGAGTGGTTTTGGTGAAAACATAGTCATAAACCTTTAGGGGTTAATTTACATTTTACTTTTTACTCTTTCACTTTGGTTGTGGCAATGGAACAAGGCACACTATTATTTTTGGAAATTTAATAGGAAAATTTTAAAATATGCATCATTAATTTGTGCAATTAATCTCTATCCATTAATTTTTTTTGGAAATAAATATGTTTAAATATAATAATAAGTAGAAGTTCATTCAACTACTGAAAGTTATGCATATGAAATAATTACTTTACTTTTGTTATGATTCTTGTGTATGCATTTGGTATTCCTAAGGTAGTTGTATAGAAAATCCAATGTTTTGAGTCATTTGACCCAAGAATACTAAAAAGTACGCTTTAAGAATTTGACCAAACTTTAGTGACTTTACACTTAGGAATTTTCATATGAAACTTTTTTAAATAGCTACTATTTGTAATTATTTTTATGTGCAACTCTGTTTTACGTAAATATTGCAAAAGTTATAAAGTTTTTTACGATTTCAATATCAAAGTGGACAATTAAAAATATACTCTAAGAACATATTAATGTTTCTTTTTAGCAAGTTATGAAGGTAGAAAAATTATGTAAAGTCATTTTTTTAACTCAACTTCTAAAATTTTTAGACTCAAATAAATAATATATTGTTGCTTCTGGACGCTATCTCAACCATTGGAGTTTATAGTTATCAATTTCTTGTCAAAGTTATTGGCAATTTAAGTTTTGTTTCATTATTTGTTTCTTTGCACTTTATAGTTAGATTTATTAAGTACATAGTCATTGAAATTTTTTTGCTTTGCTTTGGATAAAAGTATTTTGAAATAGTTTTGAGTTTCAAAAAATTCAAAAATTTCATTGATTAATTCATTTAAAAAAAAAAAATCAAATCAAATCAACATATTTTTTAATTTTAATCACAACCATAAATGCATCATTGAAATTCATTTTAATTATTTTTGGTCTATATAATATTATTTGACAATAATGTTTGCATTACTATAGAGTGTCTTTAGGACTCATGCCAAGACAAATAAATTATCCACTAACATAGAAGAAATAGGTGGTATAAATTACCATTGTAATTTGCACAAGGTGCTTTATTCTTGTTGATGCTTATTTGACATATATTCAGATAAAAGCTTCATCTTCTTGGTAACCTCCAATTTCATTATATCTAGAGATTATTAGAATTGTTAATAAGATAAGCTTAATTTTGGAAAATTTATTTTTGAAGTGGCCAAATGAAAATTTTAGCAAAGCCATACTAATTTAATTTTCAAGGGATCTTTTCAAAATTTTGACACGTGATAGATTTGTGGGAATACAGTTGACTTTCTATGCGCTATCCATATCTAAATATATGCTTCCTAAATTTTTTAGGATATAATGGGCAACTTCAGATATATTTTATTAAATTCTATTTTTATTTTAGAAAGTTGACAAGTATGTAACAATTATAATATAATAGATTTTGGCAATTTTGTTTAAAATACACCCTAGTCTTTTAAAGGTTACAAATTGCATATTGAATGTCTCGAAGTTACATATAGCCCAATATGATTGTAATGTAAAAATCTATAGTTAGTGCCTGTTCTTTGATTCACATGACATGAGATAGTGAATAACATATTCATTTGAATAAAATTTAAAAAATTTCATTACCCCTCCCCCTCTTCCCTCCCTCTTGTAATTTCAAAAACCAAAATACTTGACAAACAATATATGGTACAAACCTGTATCTAGTATCCTTACCAATATCCATATCCCATACATGTATTTGTATTCATATTCGTATCTAGTATTGTACTCGTACCCATATCTATATTCTTTATTTATTACGTATTTGTATACAATATGATATTTGTATCTCGTATTCATTTTTGTATTCGTATCCATATTCATATTTGGACGACTCAGATTAAACCTCACAAGATCAACGGCTTGTGATTTATTGAGAAATCAACGGTGCTTTTGAAGGTAAGCATTTAAATAAATTAAAAAATCAGCGGCGCAGGATTTTCCTGGCCTCGGGGGGGCACAAATCATCACGCTCTGTCTATACAGGAGATAGTAATAGAGTGAGCCTTCAACGAATAGTTTCAGTCATTTTAAAGACAATTTAAAAGATGCATTTATATGAAGCTTTTAGGGGTTTTGTAAGCCTTGACTTTTGAGATCTACATAAACAAAAAATATTCAATTTTTAAAAAATTGAATATTAGGTATCCTATATTTCTACAACCGCTAATTGTAATTTTAATATGCACGCAAGTTCAAAAAAACTATATAAAATAGTTTACCAAATTGAAGTACATACACCAGTTAGTCTTCTTTCATCAATTGTTTCTGAATTTTCAACCTCTAAGGACTAAATTTTTTTCTAGCCTTTTTTATTAATTATCATATATTAACAGAATAGGATGCATTCAAGCGAAAATGAATGAAGACAACCATTTTTCAGTGCATTGAAGAAATTTTGTTTAAAAAAATAAATTTAACTATGCAAAGTTATAGTAAACTACTATGGAAAATTGTGGAATTTATATTAGAAAGTTTCACCATTTAAATTGCAACATAACAACAAGTGAAGTTTTAATTTTTAAAATTCAGCCATGTTGGATGGGATCAATAGAATTTTCCTAATTCTGAATTACAATTGAGTTCTTCTAAAAAAGTTTACAAGCAATCTATTATATTAAGTACAGACTGTCACGCTATTTGTCACGACCCTCTGTCACGAAGATGGTCACGTTTTCATCCCATTTTTTCTATCCCGATTTTTCATCACTTTTTCATCGCCCCTGTGTCTGTGCGTGTGTGACTGCTTCTATTGCAAAGCTTAACCCTAAGGACATTGCAGAGCTTTGGTTGCTTGAGAACGCCCCTCGGAGTCATTTTTAATTTTATTCACCATGTTACGTTGCCGTTGCATTGCAACGGGCTCCGTTCTCATATTATATTAGTTGCATACTTACTAAATTTTGGAAGTAGAAGAAAGACTTACTTCAAACTCCCTTCCAAGCTCATTTTTTTTCCTGCAATGTATAACTTTTGAACCAAGCGTGATATTGGGGAAAAAAAACAAGGAGATATTTGTCTAACCTCTCATTAGAATTTCAAAACTTCCATTCAATTTTGACATTGTTAACCTATCCAAATTCAATCTAACCACTCTATGGCCAAATTGTTCTTTAGGATTAAAGAAAACAATATTTCTTGTTGAATGATGCTATGTTTTTCTTAGCATAGGTTGTAGAAAAAATTTACAATTTTGTTGGTTCAAACTTTGCAATATATTATAGATTGGCAAAAAAATAGACCATTTAGGCAAAAATTCTATATATCGGCCAGGTTGACCAAATTTACTAGAAGACAAAGCATTCATCTACTTTCACATGCAAGTGTGTGTCTAATTGGTGAAAATAGGTTTCTTAAACTTTGCCACTAGGAATTTGGAAAAATATAAAACTTGATTTTGACTTGTAGTAGAAAGTCATCATTTTTTTGCAATTTGCAATTTTGTCTTAGATTTGTCTTCAAATTAAGTTCATGTAGTTATCAGTTGAGTCATTTATCTGGTTACCTTCACATACATAGAAGAAAATGACAGCTACTTTAATTGCAGATGTCAATAGAGCATTAACTTCTAAGGTTCCAAGGCATGTTTCCATCAAAATCCATTCAAAATTGCCATCTCTATTGCAAAGAGCAAAAAAATTAAAAAGTTTTTTTTTACGTATCTAACCTTTGAATGTTGTACTACAGTAATATAAGAATGCGTGGATAAAATCTCAAAAACTTTAATTGCATAGATTGCAAGCTATTTGCATTTAAAGTAAAGAAAATAATTTTTGTATACCTTGATCGGCTAGATATTTTGGCTTTAAATCTTCTTAACATAAAACTTTTGCACTATTGATTTTTATTTTCTATATTTTTAAATTGAAGAATTGAGTCGAGAATCTATAGAGAAAAATTCAAAAAACCCACACTTAATTTTCACTCATTAAAAATTGTAAAATAGAAGTAGGTTCAAGATTGAAGAGAAAACTAAATCGTTAATAGCTATAAGATGGAATTGAAACACCATAATTTCAATGGTGATATTGTTCTAGCAAACAAAATTAACCTTGCCTAACACTTTTTATTGAAAAATTGTAAAAAATGCAGTCAAAAATGGATTTTTTAAGTTTTTTTTCAAGAAGATGCTCAGATTGTCTAAAAAATAAGATTGTCTATAATTTTCTCATCACTAGTCCAAATAGAATGAATCAAAGCTTTGGATGTAGGAAAAATATATAATCTTTGAGGGGAAAAAATTAAAAATTGAACTTTTTGTGAATTTTTTTGGGTTGCCCCTCGAGTTGCTTTTTGGACTCATGATGGCGTACCTTTTGTCTCCAAGCACTAATTGAAATAAAGATAATATTCCTAGAAAAGTAATCTAATTTTTTATCTTCTAAAAAAGTTTCAAAATAATGTCAAAAATTAAGATCATACAAGCCTACCTATAATCCCAAGAGTCTATCATAGGGACTTTGGGACTTTAGGGGTTAACCCCTAAAGGTTTTTGACTATGTTTTCACCAAAACCGCTCCAGAACTGCCATTTCTAATACTAGTGCCAAATTTTAGAAAAAAAACATTTTTGGAGACTTGTAGCCGTAGGATCTTGTAGTAAAATTGTTTAAGAAGATGTGGTAAAAATTTCAGAATTTTCCACCAAGTGGATTGCAAGATAATAGCGTTTGAATTGACAAAAATCCTTTTTTTGTCCCTGCGAAAAAACGGGCAGCTGCCCTCCACAAGGTCACATTTGTATGAAAAAATGTCCAAAATGATGGTTACTCTTTGGATTTATTCTTCAAGGCAAGTTGGCTACATGCTTGAAAAATTTCAGATCATTTGGAATTGTACAACATATAGGAAAAAAATAGTAAGTAGGAAGAGGTAGAGAATGATTCAAAGCACTAAATTGTCAAGAATTTATTTATGAAATTGAAAAATGCCAATCCCAACGATTATAATGTTGTAATAAACAATCTACACCCAGTGTTTTTATTTTTTTTCAAAAATATTGAAAATCGAGTTAAATAAAGGACTTCAAAGTTTATTTTAGAGTAGAGATTCCATAACTACCCTCAAACTAAGAATCCACATAACTTTTGACTCATTGATCGGAATGGAATGATTCAAAGCCTCCCACGTACATATAAATCTAAAGAACCAATTTCAAATTTTAGTTTTTTTTAAAAGTGATTTTTAAAGAAGTTTTTTTTGCTGCCTTGGCTGCCCGCCGAACAATGAAAATGACATATCATGCAATAACTTTTTAACCATGTAGTCAAAAGTTACGAAAATTGTTGGACCTTAAAGCTACTCCTCGGGCACATTTTATGTGAAAATTTCAAAGAAAGAAAAGAAAAACTCCGGTCACAGTGAGCTGCCCAAAATCGCTATGTTGTCAAAAAACGGTGTTTGGTCCTTTAGGGGTTAAGACAACCACACCTAAAATCAACGACTCTTGAAAATTCACCTCTACTTTTGAAGGGAAAGTGAATAGGGAAAATATCTACAATGCTGAGCATTAGAAGTACAAGTGTAAGGTGGAGTTCAAGGAGGTCACTTGGTTAGTGAATGTCTCTATTTATAGTATTGTGGAGGTGATAACCTTACAAGTGGTCAAATATAGATACACTTTCTATTGTTTTAACTTTCATCAACGTGCAACGATTGTTCTTCATTTTCTAGAGCATACCATTTATACAACAGATTTTATTAGTGCAATTTTAGGTGTACTTACCTTACATACTTCAATAAGATTGATTTCTTAGATCGCCAACTCTGCCCACACAGGCATGGATACTCACAAAATAAAAAACAGCTTTCAAAAGAATAAAAATACTACAAAAAGCAGGGAAGGGGTACAGGCTACTGACAGTGTAAGGTTCGAAGGGGTCACCAATGTCGCCGGGCCAGCGGGGCTGCCAGCCATCGGACATGGCCTTCACGAAGACAGGCTTGTCGCAGACTATTGTCTGGTTAGCCACTCGGCGTTGCTGGGGCAATACGCAGACGTCGGGAGCCTTGATGATGCCCTTCGCCCCAAACAACAACTGCGACGCATCCAGTGCTGCTCGATTCCTCTCCGCCATGAATGAGTGCATCTCCTCTACTGCCATGATGCTCTCGGCTGCTCCCAAGAGGCTTGCAATCTGGTCCTCTGCAGACACACACACACACAGTCCCCCCGGCCCGAACACTTTTTTTTTTGTCACATTAGTCTTTTCTTTGTCACATTAAGGTAGACAAGCCTATTACCACCCTGATTTGCGATCTGACTATGTTGGAGTCAACTTCAATGGGGTCACCTATATTTCAAAGGTGTATGCGTGTTTCACAAATCAAACCCAAGTGAAATTATAATTTTTTGATGAAAATTGAAATTTTTATGAATTGTTGAAGTTGACTGCCCTAAAATTACAAATCCGCCCATGGATTAATTTATAAAAGTCAGATCAACAACCCATTATCGCCATAGATTATATCTATGAGTACTTGGATATCCACCAATCAATGGTAGACACGTTACCCAAGCTGAAATTAATGAGCTGATTTTGTCAGAAAAATAGATGGACTTAGATGAGTTTTAAGGTGGTAATGGGGCCAAAAGTAAGATGTCGGAAATAGGAAGCTGGCAGGAATAGTCTGGTTTACCTTAGTCTCTTCTTCTGTCTTGCTCACTCTTCGTCTTAGGGTTTCTAAAGGGTGAGCCACTTACGGGTGCATTGAAATGTGTCTGGATCAATCCCGCAATTTTGCAACGCCATGAAATTTTGCTCCAAGCGCGCGCAATTTTGAATGGCCGTAGACAGATCTGCGTCTTTCTTCTTCATCCCTGAATCGAGACGAACCCCTCTCATTAACACTGTTTATAGGACGTTTTTCACCTGACAAACCCTAATTACCCCCAAAGGACGGAGGATGAGGATGGATTACAAGTGTGTCAGATACTGTCATTTTTGGTGCATTGACCAAAACTGAAAATGTTTTTTTTATAAATTATAATTTATAATTTATTTTACACAAGCAATGATTTTTTAGTTGAACTTTAAACCTACAAAATTATGTTAGACCACCAAGTCAATGTGTGGAAATTTTTTAGCTCATTTAAATGTAAGAGTTGCAAGATTATAACACTTGAAATTTGAAAAAAAGTTTTCATTTTATCCATGCCAAACAAGGTCAACAAACTTGAGCTCTCATGGAGTGAGATTTTTGCTCTAGTCAAAATTGAGTCTATGTATCATTAAATAATGCATCTTAGTAGGGGCACACATGCTAAATTTTAGAAGTAAGAGATAAATTTGCTTATTTCGAAATCACCTTGTGATATAAAGAGGTCAAATGTATGAGCAATGCACTAGTCATTTTTTGACAATTTCTAGTGCATTGAAGAATTATTCATTTTGATAATCAAAAGGTGATAGTATAAAATCAATAACATAAGATATATAGAAAAAAATTTAGAATCCTTGAATATACAAGTTACAAGATTATAGCACTTGAAGTTAAAAGAAAATATTTTTCTTTGAAATTGTCCAACATACTTAACAAAGTTTGACTTAAAGCATGTTCAAACATAACCGTAAGGAACATCTAGGAGTTTTCATTGTATTTTTTATATGTAGTATTTTTAGACTCCATATTCAAAAAGATCAATCTTTTCTATACAAAATTCGAAATGTATGAATAAAAGAATGATTCCTTCGTCTTTACCTATATTTCACTTAGGAAACAGTGTCTGTTATATCATCACTCCAAGAATTTTTGATAATTTTGACTTATTCTAAACCTCAACTCTTTGCAACAAAAATTATCCTATTTTTTTGGACATTTCAGTGTATACAATTTGATTTAGAGGATCATGACATCTTATTTTGGATAAGCCATTATCAAAAATTTCATCATTTTTTATCACTATAATATTGAGATCTTAGTAAGTCTTTTAACCCCTAAGTGCTCAAGACCTTTTTTTGAGCTTTTTGGAATTTGCTCTAAATTGAACAAAATGCAAACATTTTGATACATTTTATCAATTCCATTTGTATTGGAACTATACAAATTTAAACTAGACATATTAAAGACCACATAGGAAAAGAAAACACAACAACATCACTTATAGATTGAAAGATTATAATGTTTGATCATTATAGTGTTAAAATTGCAAAGTGATTTAAAGTCTTTTGATCCTCTTTTCACTTATCAAATGTAAAAATTTAGTCATCCAAAAAATAGGAGGTTGAAGGGCATAACATGCATTACCCCAATTAATTTATAGCATCTCAAAATCTATTTTGTAATTTTTTTGAATGAATTTTTAATGTGATCTTTTCTCCAAGATCTAGTATATATGAGTCTCATTCTAAGAATCCTTGACACTAAAAATCGAAATTTGCAATGGACACCTATGCACAAAATCTTGAATAGAAAAATCATATTCATTCATTTTCAAAATCAAATTTTTGATGGTAAAACTAGACTTCAAAAGAATTTTTTTGAAAATTTGAAAAACTAAAAATAACAATTTGGTCAGATTTTATTTAGCTTGAAAGTATTGTTGACACCCATATTTGGTGCCTCAGGCATTCATGGATTAAAAGTACTGTGCAATTAGAATCATCATTAAAATCCTTACCAGTAACTTTGTGGATTTGGTTAATAAAATCTAAATTCCTAGCAAAATTGTTGCTTAGGTTGGTTTTGCACTACAGACCAAGGCTTTTTTTTTTGGCAAAATTTTGCCAGACTGTCAAAAATCTGACCAATCTGGCTTAATTCCTCCAAAAACTAGCCTTTGCAATGAAGCCAGCAGGGGGGACACGGGTCCAAAAAAAAGCCCTGCTACAGACGGTAGAGTACTTATAATAAGTTGTGAATCATTTTCTAGTGCTAATTTAAAATTAGAAACTATACTTCAGAAGTTTACAGGTTAAAAACACAATAGAAACAATTTTCTATAAACCAATTATACTTCAAGATTAATAAGTTTTTTATACTCTATGGGTGATTGCAAAAAAGACTTGCAATAGTCTCCATCTCACTTTGCATGCCTATAAATGTTTTTTAGGCATATTATGGGTGGTAATGATTCAATGTAGTTGAAATTTATACAATAGATAGATATGACAATGGAGAATTTTGTTAAAATGGTGCCATTCTGCAATTTTTACAGTTTAGACCATGTGATCTAAAATGTATACTTGTTCTAGATGTCACTTTTATGGTTTAGACCGCATAGTCCAGAAATGACGTCTGGAATATGCCATCTTAATGAAATTTACAGTGACAATTTTAAATGTTCTTTGATTATATTATTGAATTCTAATCTTAACTTGGTAGAATTCTTTTAATTATTAAGACTATATTACACTTGCAGTTTTGAAGGGTGGGAGAATTATTGAATAGCGAATGTAAAATATTTGAAACTTAAATTTAGATGTGAAAGAAATAAAAAGGAGAAGAAAATGACATCCCTAATAATAATGGCGACTAAATGTATGTACATGAGCTAAAATTAAAACTTAAGGGTATTCCATTGTAATATTGTAAAGATGGAGACTATGGTCACATTGTCAAAATTCAAATCCTCAACATTCAATGCTTCATTTTACTACTATATATGAATAAAAGAATTGTATTTATTTTCTCAAAAATGATACCATTTGCTATCTATCTATTCAAATATATTTCAAATGCAAGAATGACCTTATAAATTCTTAAATTTTTAATTTCAACATATATTATAATATAATATAATATATATTATATAAATATACTATATAAATATACTATATAAATATAATATATCATATATTATAATGTATAAACAATGTATGACATTATATGCTTAGTATTCTCAACTTCAAATTATAAGAATTATTGATTTCAGTAAATTTTCAAAGTTTGCAAGTGATGTAAAAATATTGAAGGGACCATTTTTGAAGTAACATGCTTAAAGTATAAGCATTATAAAATATTTCTTGAAGAATATTATGTAATATTTATTTTGAAGCCCTCCTTTTACTTATACAATTGTTAAAGTTTTCATTGCCCAACATAAAGGACATATTATATTTTGACTTCCCCAATTTTTTAAGACCACCACTAATGAGGTCCACGAAGATTCATTTTTTCTATTTTTTTCAAGTGGAAGAAGAATCATTTTGAGTTTTGAAATCAAGTTTTACCAAGGGAAATTCAAAATTACTGAACTTCCATAAACAATTTATTTCAATTAAAAAAATAAAACATCTTGTCTTTATATAAAATAAAAAACATTATTTGAATTTAAGTCAATAATGTAAGTAAACCAAACCTTAAACCAGATTTTATTCAACTTGAATGAAAATCACTGGTAATTCAATACAAAAATTAATAACTCAACCATTCATAACCATATTTTGGTACCTACAATCTTATTAGAAGTTTTAAAAAGTTTTATTGGATAAAGATATATTTGTGATTGAATTCCTAAAAGAATTGTTTTTTATAGGATAGATTATATAAAATAATCATATTGGGATATACACAAAATGAATGAAATATATTCAAATATGCTAAAAAAATAATTTTTTGTGTATTGTACAACAAAGTAACTAAATTACTCAATGCTTCAGGATGTTTTTTCAAGGTATATAATTAACTAATGTAAAGATCGGAAACTAATGAAATAAAATAAAATAAGAATTTAAAAAGTCTTATGTCTAGATATTTCGTAAGCAAATTAATTTTTCCTATAAGATACCCAATCTACATCCTTCCTATTATTATTAGACTCTTTTGAAGATTGACCTTTAAAAGATTAGTTCTATTGTCATAATGGAAACATCATTTATTATGAGCATAATTAAGTTTTAAAAATCATTTCAAAGTTTTCTTCTTAAACTTGCGCCGTAAGTGTAGGTTAGTTTTGGCACCTTGCTGCCAAAATAGTTTTGTTTTCAAAGTTCGACAATGCGGCAGCTTGATTTGAATTTCTTGATTTTTGGAACTTTGTTTTTTCTAATTTTTAGACACTCCTAATTTGGGGTTGATTTTTTTTGTTTATGCATAAATGATCCTTCTTACTAAATTTTCTCAAGAATAATTTTGGGATATTCAAAATTAACAAAAATTAAAAAATTTCAGATTTTCAGAAATAGTCGTACAATTTTAAAAATTTTACACACAATCCAAATTTTCCCTACTTATATATGAAACTGACCTACTCTTACGATATTACAAGAGACTGTTATTTATCAAAGCGGTAATGTCCATTAATTTTGTGATAAATTACATTTATTATAATTTTAGAATAATAAATAATGAAAATGAAAAACATAAGAAAAAAAATCCAATTTGTTAAAATTTCTTCAAGAGGGATAAAGTAACAATAAAAAGTATTATAAAAAATATTCAAATAATTGTTATAATCTTTACAATAGAACACCCTTAAAGATGATTCATAAGTCAAATTATCATTGTCAATCTAAATTTGACCTTTATTTAATTAATTGGTAAAATTTTGATAATTTTCAGGAGCAAGTTATTTTTCTTTTAAATGTTGATGTTATCGGATTTTGAGTGGAAAAATCTAATTGTTTTACTTTTCTGAAGTGCAATGTGCACACAGATTATATCAAGCAATATATATGTGAAATAAGAAATGAGAAATATATGCATATATGCATAAATAAATAAATTGGAAATTTGACCAAAAATGAATGAAAGGATGAAAAAACAATATTTTGTGCTTCAAATATTATAAATCACTTTTTTAAGAAAGAATACAATGGAATATACAAAATATAGTATTATTTGAATATTGTCGAATAGAGCTTCAAATTGCAAAATATCATTTAGTTTTTGGGTTTTACAATTGTCTTTAAATAGAATAGAAACAAAACTTGGTAGTCTTGATTTTCTTAGTTTGAATCAAATGTCAAAACTAAATAATCTAAAAATGACATCAATCAAGCTAGGTTGAGGGTCATCTTTTTTTTGATGTGGAATCTTGTGCAAGTTAATCGTTAGACTAGGGCCTATTTCTTGTCAAAAAACACTCAAAATTGCTATATTCCAATTTAGTTTTTTTTTTAATTTTCATCTTTTGCATGTGTAATTGTAGGATTTTTTACAAATTTATAGTATTATAAAGATATGTAGTTGGTAATATTTTGCATTTAATGTGAGGAAATGTTTTCTTGCACCTTTCCTTATTAGATTACAAGGATTCAAATCTTCTTATTCCTAAACTTAAAGAATATGAAAGTTGAAAATTCAAAAAAATTATGTTGAAAAATTTAGTTGAGATTTCAGGAGTTTTAAAAACTACAACTTGGTTTTTATTCTTTAAGAGATCAATAAATAGACGTAAATACAAGATGGGAGGGAAAAAAATCATTAATATTTCTAAGATGAAATTAAAATACACTAATTCCATTGGTGAGATTGTTCTAGCAATCAAACTAAAGCATGTGGAATTCTTTTTTCTGAATTTAAAAGAATTGAGTTCAAAAACAAATCTAATACATTAATTTTTCTAAAAGATGCTCTAATTGTCCAAGAAACAAGATGCTTATAACTTTCTCATCTCTAATTCAAATAAAATGTATCAAACTTTCTATATAGACTATGTTTTCTATGAGAAACAAAATCTTGAGTTTTTGGGTTTATCTGGCCCCTCAGGGTTGAGTATTCTAAACTCAATGAGGCATATATTTTTCTATTGGAAATTGACTGGAATAAAAATTATGTTATGAGAAATCTATTTTTTTTTTCCTATCTTCTAAAAAGATTAAAAATGTAACACCTAAAATTAAGATTATAGCAATGTACCTAAACTTTCATTGTCCCTTGAAGGAACACTTGGTCTTTACACTCGGTCCTTTAGGGATTGAGGATTAACCAGTTGTATACAAGCTATAATAAAAAAAATACAATGACAATATACAAATACCTATGATGAAGGTTATATAAATATGCAACATTACAGTACATTCATGCTACACAAGCACGCGATCATGCTTTTTAAATGCAAGTGTTGATTGCTTGAGAATGTAACTGGAGACTTCCTTTGCCCAGGAGTGAAGAGCATCCCGCAAGTTGTTCACGCATGTGCCGCGCTGGTAATTGGATTCCTTCCAATGCCCTCCACACTCCACAGCTGCCATTTTAGCTGCAACCAATAGAGATTTGAAATGTGGGCCGTCACTTTGCAAAATCATAGATCTTCTTCACTGATACAAAATTGAGCAATATCTCTCTCAAAAAAAGAAAAGAAAATAGAGCAATTTCCACAACTAAAGGCTTGTGCTCTACTTTAAAGAGATTCTCTCAAACAGTATAATTTGACACATTAGAATTATTCTAAAACTCTTGAAGTGTCAACCTCCATTTGATCCCTAGTTCAAATCAAAATTTTGATGGCCTACATTAAAAAAAAAAAAAAAAAAAAATCAGTAATACACTTAATACTAACGAACCTTAGGTTTAAGACATCCCGTATTCAAATGATGATGGCATAAAGAAAGATGTTGTCATTTGTTAGAGACAAATGTTGAGCACTTTATTTCAGTAATCACAACAATTTCTATTAATTATATTCAAAATTAGGATTTTCATTTTTTAGAGGTGAAATTTTAGCATATTTTTAGCAAGTTATAATTTAGAGAGTTTAACTAAACTATGTGTAAGGAATTTAAAAATATAAAAATGAGGATAACTTTTATTTTCATGCAACCCGATCTTGGGTTAAAAACTTTGATTGTTTATTATAAATTGAATACTTTAACTTTGGAAGGATCTGAGCCCAAAAAGTTATCAATGGATGACTTTCAAGATTAATGTATAAAAATGAAAAATGCACCTATTGGTCTATAAATTGAATCATTTTCGCAAAATACCTTGATGATAGGTCTATTTCTTTCATGCTTAAGTATGGAGGCAACTTTAGCTTATTTTGATCCTCTTGAGAGTATAATGCTAACAAGTCAATATTCAAAACATTGTTTTGGATTTGAGTTTAAAGATGCAATACAAAATTCATAGTATTTAAACAAAGTCCAAGGAAAAAATACCTTATTTTGATTATTCAATAGACCTATTTGTATGGTCAACTCTTGGTTTATAGACATTTCTATTGGTGTTGTTTTATTTTCTTGAAAATCCAATTACTTTAATTTGTCAAGCATTTGATGTAGAGATATTAAATCTATTTTTGGACAAAATTTGAAAAAAACAACTTGAACAATAGATGAGAGAAAGACAAAACATTATTCAATTGTAGATTTGGGGTGTCATTTCTATTCATGCAAGATTAGATAATTTAAGAAAAAATAAAAATTCATCATTATTCCTATTCTTCTTTTTGTCTTACAACATAACTTTCTTCCACTATTCTTCTTTCTCAAGCCCATTTTTGGTCTTCCTTTTAAATCTTCCTAATTAATCAGCTTAACAATGTCAATTTCTCAAATAGCATGTAGCACCCTGATGACTGTAGAATTTTGTCCGATTGACAATTGCATAATATTCTGCCATTATATTGAAATTGACTGACGGACATCCAACTCTGCTGAATAATAATGTCGACAATCAGTATTTGTATCTGAAAAACACTTTTCAAATCGTTTTTCCAAAATTCAGAATTTATCTCGATGGAAATGCCCATATTGAAGCATTGAGTTATTGAATATAAACCATACCCTGATCAATCTGAGCGAGACATGCCATGGCAACAAAATCTTTTCTTTAGCTAATTTAATCCCTACAAGTTCGATTGTTCAGTAGGGAGCTGTCACACATATGCAATGTGCCGTAATTTTTGAAGAACTCGCCAAGACTGCCAATCCAAGCAGAGAAAAATTTATCACTGTCCTTGGATTTCTCCAGTACGAAACTTATAATCCACTAAGTATAGGGCCACTTTACAATACACTTGAGAAGTGCATTGGTCGATGAACAAGTCTTGGTGAACATGGTTATTTGAGGCAATCGGTGGGAATATTTGGCCATATTCGTTCTATTGAGACTTTTTGCAGATTTTGAGATAAAATGCTAGTTATTGAAAAATTCATTTAAAAAAATAGTAACTTAAATAAAAAATAAATAATGCTAAAATAGTGATTCTATAATGAAAATTTAAAAGTTGGTGTTGTTACCTATTTGTAAAAAAATACTAGTAAAGAAATAAAACGGTTTATCCTCAAGTCGAGGATAAAACTGAGACTGCGAAAAAGTCACAATATAACGAATATGACCTTGGATGTTGAACAAGATGAAAAGACTATAAAATAATGCCTTGCAAAGTTCTGACCGGTTGTAGTGTAAACACCAACCGGAGAAGTCTTCCGGCCAACTTCACATATTTATGTCCACTAGTGAACTTTATCAATTAGAGAGTTTTGGCAGGATATAATAGGATTTGTAACTCCCAATGGTCCCCATGGACACATTTTGTAAGTTTTATAATGAAGTGAACTTTGAGAAGTTGTAACTTTTGCATCTAGTGCCCAATTCCATTAAAAATTGGTAGAGGTAATGCATCTACTTATCTAGTTTGTGTGATGAAATGTTTGTAACAACCTAGTACATATTGAATTTTTGGGAATCATTTAAATATACAAGGTTAAATTTTAGTTCACCAAATTGCATTTTTATGATTACAACTTTGGAGCTTGTTTGTCCTTCATCCAATGTCTCGGGGTAGTTGGATGGATGAGTGTCTCAATAAATCAGCCACAAAGATACTTTTAAAAACTATTAGCATTACAAAGATTCTAGGTCACAAATGTTCAAGTCTTTTCATAATTTTTTTGCCCAAAATACTCAATAACTTGATTATGAAGACATTTATGTAGTTTTTGTAAGAACTTTCAGTTTTTAATAGGAGTATGGGACTTTCAAAGTGTAGTACATGAACTTGTCCCAATTGACAAAACATTATATATGGATTTTTTTGAGAAATATATATATATATATATTCAAATGTTGTCTAGTGACTTTGTTATGAATGCTCTAAAGGTTTTGTTTGAGTGAAATGCTTTCTACATTATTAGAACTTCTTTTAATATTAAATGAGAGACTTTTTAATGATTGATATGAAGGTCAAATTTTAGAGAAGTATTTTTGATAAGTAATTATCATCATTACTATTATTATTATTACTACTTTTCTATTATGTTTTAATTTAGAAGATAAAGGTGGATTTCTCTTCACTTTGAAACTTTTTCTATTCATTTTTGAAGTAATAGTCATCAAAGGTCATAGCCTTCTATTTTAGTGACTTATAGTAAGGTCACGGGTGCCACTTTCAAGCCATTCATCCATAAAACTTATGAATTTCAATTGCCAAGGCTACAAAAAATAAATTTCAAATTTTTTTGCCTCTAACTATATTGACTACTATTTTGACATTTTTGGGTGTTTTCAGCTTATCCACCTTTGTCTTGAAATGCCCACAACCTTTTCCAGACAAAATGTTAGCTTTGTGTATAATTTTGGTAAATTTCATCAATATTTAAAAAAATCTAAACATGCAAATTCAAACTAGATATATTAGAGATCACATCGAAAAAGAAAACACAACACTATCACTTTGAATTGAAAGATTGTAATATTTGATCATGAGGGTATTGAATTTGTAAAATTAATTTGAAGTCTTTGATTTCTCTTTGTACTTATTAAATCTAAAATAAAAATCACCAAATAAATATTTCTTTTGACCCTCTAAAACCCTCCAAAAACCTTCCATATGAGGGGTTAAATTTATTTTTAGTCTTTATATTAGTAATACATGCATTCAAAAACCAATTACCCATCCTTTGAGTTTATGCAAAATCTCCAATTTAGGCACTGTCATTTAGAGTGCCCGGACCAAAAAATGATTTTTTGGCAATATAACAATTTTAGGCAGCTAGTAGGAAAATTCACTATAATTTTTGAATTTTTTTTGAATGTGGATATGAAAAATACCTTGCTGCTCCACCAAATTCATTTTTATTTGAATTTGACCATGAAAAATTATAAAAGAAAATCTTGTTTTCAATGAAGAGGGGGGGGGGGGGGGGGATAGCACAAGTAAGGTGATTTATACTAGAACAGAAATTGCATATTATATCCAAAAGAGCTTAAGCAAACTCTCAATCTTAATTCAGGCCATATCCTTCACTGACTTATTATTTAGCTCATAGATTTGTCACAATGTACAAGAAGGTGGTGGTAGAAAGATAATTACTCTATCATTTTTTTGCCTAATAAGGTAATTATTCCTAACTGCTACATTTGAAAACAAAGAAATTTAAACATCTAAAACATCCATTGAGCCAATTTATTACAAATTTATCATTAGACAAACTACCATCCAAAGAAATTTTGATGGCTAGATGAAGCAATTACTTTATTAAGATCCATAGGAAAGGAGGGTGAAGAAGTTGTTATATAATAAAATTCATTGTCCGTCATAAATCCTTAAAGAGTATGAGATAATTTGAAGATGAGAGCTTGATTGCTCTTTGTCAAAACATAGAAATTGTGTTACAATTATAATTTTAGCCCTCATTTTAGTATAGTAGAATAACTTTTTGCAAAACATTTTGAAGTTGACTTTCATCTCTAAAATCCCGTTTAATATTTCAAGTCTCCAATTGAAAGTCATGGACAAATTTCACAGTTTGAAAATGTTTGAAAATGTCAAAGAAAATATTCCTTACAACCCCTCTTTGAAAATTGTTTATAACTTTTGGTTGGAGACTTCAAAATTCAAATAGATTTTTAGTGATGAAATTTATTTTGATTTTCCAAAAAATTTTAATTCAAAGTTTTTTGAAAAAAGTTATTTTGTTGTATTGAAATGAAGCTTGAAATTATAATCTGAACTCAATTCTTACTTTTCACTTAATTATGAGCAATTAAACTTCTAATAATCCTAATTTATATATTGCATATGGATTGTATATCTCATACCACCTACTTGTATGAAGATCTTCTCTACTCAGTTATATGCACACAAAATTACATAGATATTGAAGCAATGGAAGATACCTATCAAACCATTTCTTGAAATTTCATGTTGAATATCCTAAAACTATAGATCATAGAGCAACGAACATTGAGAAAATCAAGTTAACCTCTAAATGATTGATCAATTGCAAAATAGTCAAACATCACGTCTAAGCTGAGTTGTACCTTTTAAATTGTATTCAAATATCAATCTTGTATTTTTATTACGTAAAACTTTGACTATGAATGGTCAATCATTATAAAATTTCTACTTTTTTTTATGAAAAATTGTCATAGTTTTAATTTTTGAGACTAAACACAAAAATATACTTAGAAATATGGAAAAAACAGCCAAATTAATTTGAAATTATTCCAAGAGGTACACGTAGCTATTTTTGGGACCTTGCTCTTGGTACTTGTTGTCCTGACTTGAATTCGATTTGGTTCTGGTTGATTTGCCTTTTGGTCACTCAACTTTGGAGAACTAAGCTTCGGATCACTTTGACACTTAAATTTAGTCTATGGTAACTGAACATGGGAAGTTCAAAGCACTAGAGTCCCCCCAAAGCGGCATTGCCAAGGTATGGTGAGGGATAAGCTCTAGGATTAGGGACTCAAAAATCTCTAATTACAATTCTTGCAAAGTATACCAACAAGTGTAAACTTAACAAAGCAAGAGCCAAGGTTTGAAGGGACCCTTAAGTCCTTTAAAGCTTGCAAAGTACCAACAAGAAAAGCTTGAAATGCTTCAAAACACACACATTTACAACTTTGGCTCCAAAATGGCCAAAAAAATCCAACTAAATGAACCAACGTGTTACAAAGCCAAAATAATGGCTTGAAGGGGTCATTTGAGAGGAGAAAGGGTGCGCTTGTATATTCTTCCCTAGGCACCCACCTCCTCTCATTTTTCCAAAGTAAATCCTATCACTTAGGATTTTCATCCTAGTCTCTTATTTTTGACTTTCTATGCTGGTCCTACTTTTTAAGTTTTTAAGTTTTAATTCAAAATTGCAAATGAATTGCACCATTGGTTTTAGATGGCCGTTTAAAGTTTACAAAGACCCCCTCCCCTTTTTATCTTGAGAAAAACTCAATGAATCCTAACGCCAATTTAACAACCAAAAGGGATAAAAATCCAACTTTTGGAGGTTGACTTTTTTGAGAAAAGTGACTAGCCAAGGCTACTTAGTAGGTGTAAGGGAGTAAGAAAAGACCCCACTTTCACTTCAATATGACTTTGTGTGTTCCCAATATGATGGTCAACTCCACAAATAACCTTGAATTTCACTGGTCTTGGAGGATCTTGTTAGTTTTGAAACTACTGACTATCGGAATGCCACCAAACTTGTTAGGGCGGGTTATTAACATAAAAGAAACTAAAATAATTTTTAGTGAGATTTTACCGCAACTTGGGTAATTTCTAGGAATTTTTTATCATAGGTTGTTGTGGTTGATTACTTGGAAGAAATACTTCTGTAATCTAGAAAATTCCAAAACGTTTTAAGGGACCTTCCATGGAATCTCACAAAAGATGTGCAAGCTCATATTTTTACTTTGCACAATGGTCATAAGAGATCCAGATTCTGTCATCTCCTTCAATCACCAAAGTCTAGGGAATCTTTCACCCAAATGAGTTGTTGTCATAAATTAGGTAGGTTTAGCTATTTCAGGCAATTCCATTTAGTATCTACAATTTGCTCTATTTCCCAAGTTCTAATTTATTTACAAGCAAGATTTGGTTGATTTTTGTAAATTTAAATATATAAAAAAATACTTCAATTATGACCAAATACTATATAGGTATGTAATATACCTATTCTAGTTCTACACTCTTTTGGGGTCTTTTTGTATCTTTTTATATATTTAAATTTACAAAAATAAAAAAAATAAAGCAGTGAGCCCCAAGTGACAAATATGAGATTCACACCTTGTAGCCATTAAAATGAAACTAGACATGTTAAAGATCCAAAAATAAAAGTAAAATAAAAATTACAGTAACACTTAGGCTTTAAAAGATTAACGTGGTTCCTCATGAAAGTGTAAACAATAATGCAAAAGTAATCTGGAATCTTTCTATGCCTTTTTTGAATGTAAAATCTAATAACTAAGGTGGTCACCCCCAAAAGATGAAGTTAAAGGGCGTACCATGAATAACCCCTATAAATTCATGGCTTCTCAAATTGCATTACCATTGTCATTTTGTTCCAAAGATCTAGTCATTTGGTGTATTTGAGGCTCATATTAAACACTCACTTTTATACAATCAACATAAAGAAAACAAATGGTATTTTTGTAATTTACGTTAATCCTCTTAATTATTAGGGGGGTGCCTTGGCGTGTTTGTAATTGGATAATTGTGTTTAGGGCATTTCAAATTATTGTACTGAAATGTTGAAGGACTTTGAGGGCTTCATACTAGGAATATAATAAAATAGACACAAATTCACCAACACACCAGTGACGGAATTTGTAGGAAAATATATTTTTATTCATATAAAAAACACATAGATTTCACATACTTAATTCCGTGGGAAAGTCCAAAAATAATACAAAACTTTATATATATATACTATACCAAAATTTGCAACCACCCAAATCAAGCAACATCCATATAGACCTTTTTTGCCGCATTCTTCATTGCTTCTTCAACTTCATCTAGAATTCCAGATTGGCCTCTCCTATGCAAGAACTTTGGTGCGGTAGCGCTCAAAAAAACACTTCTTGTTGATTTAGAACTTCTTAAACAATTTATTAAATGAAATGTATTGCCTCTTTGATGAATTGATCTTCTTGTATTTGCGTTCCAATCTCTTCAAAGAAGCAAACATTTTTTGTAAGTTAGCTACTTCTAATGGAGATGTGTGATGTTGCACATCCACATATGCCACATCCAACATTAAGGTATCTATCAAGTTTTTTCTGTCCTTTATGGAATGGAGGTAATTCAATCTAGATTGTGCTACCTGTACATCTTTCCTTTTGTCGTTGCCCCAATTCTCTTCCATCTTACACTCTTCCATAATTTTGTGTAATTGTTTCTCTCTAATATGCTTAAGATTTGAATTCGATCCTCCGTCTTGCCCTTTATTGAACTTTAGGTAAAATGCTTCCAACTCTGCCATCTCTCTTGTTGGACAGCTAAACGAGTTTGCCTCACATCTATGAGTGCTTCTAAAGTGTGCACGTCGTTAATGAAGATATTGTCCGTGGTCCTGTTCTACAAGTCCCAAGTGACAAATTGGGAGCTCACATGACTCATTTTCTTGGTTGGCAATTATTTGTTGGCAATTCTTTGTCCTTCTAAATTCCAACGATCACCTTGTAGATCAGGACCCCATTTGAAGGTTTTCAAAATGATATCAAAATATCCATCAAGGCATTGGTAGAAAAATGCCCTCCATCCTTAGTTTTGTGGGTCGCTTTCCATCAACCTTAGTGCAACTCTAGCGGTGCTAGATTGTGAGCCTGCGAGCACGAGCCTACGAGCGGTGAGCGGGTATTATGCAAGCGGTGAATTTTGAAATGATTTTTTTTTAATGTCAGAAATATTTATAAAAATAGATAATAATTTAAATTAATTAATTAATTTTTTATAAACTATACCACCCTATTACCGTGGAACAATGACTGTGTACCGATTACTGTAGAAATTAGGATTGTTGACCTATAACCGTGCGTATATACAATTGCTGTAGGTTTTTATTTTTGGGATTAGGTCTTCAAATATAAAAAGGATTTATTATGAAGGCAAAAAATAGAAGCACAAAAAATTGAAATTGAGATTGAAAATAGGCTTGCAGTGAATGCGGCAGCAAATACAATATTCGTCCAAACAGAAATACATACTTTTGAAGCTCTATATTTAATTTTTGTCTATAGTCATCCACCCTCACATTTCACGAACTGAACACCTCTGGCTCTTCTAGTCATGCTCTAGATTCTCAGTGGAAGTCTTAATGATACCAGCTCTAATGAGAAGGAGCTTCACTTCATTGAAGTTGAAGCTTGGAGAATGTATAAACTTATCATCTACCGGATTCATTTTGCAAAAGTAACGGAATAAGTAGTAAAGATGTTTGCAATTCATGTATTGATGGCGGCCACCAATTGCTGAGACAACCATATCTGCAAAATTGGGACAAGTGCATTCTAAGTACATGCCAAGTGTAATTTGATAAACCTTTTGCATAGGCTCCATTCCAGATTGAAGGGAGACTATGGTTCCAAGTCCGGGGAAGGGGAGCATGGTTACCCCCAAGATCATTCCTTTGACGTTACCAACACTCTCCCATTTGTTGCGATGCTCTGTAGTGGGAGCATTTGCAATACGTTGAATCGCCTTGCTCCTTCGAGTTGATGGATATGTATCCGCATGCAATAGGCTAGGTTCATCGTAAAGGATCGCATTGAAAACATTCGACATTGTGAACAAACGTCGAGGTGACATAGGAGGTCGCTCTTGGAGTTGAAGCCAGCTTCTTGCAACAGTACTGTTTCTTGGCGGGTCAAACTGGTGTCACTTAATACAGGCCAGACGTCTGGTACTTGGGGCCAGTCAATTATCCAAGCATGCATAGAGCCTTGTACACATCGTTCAATATCATCTGGACAAAACCAGAAGTCGATCATGATCTCCTTGTTTCCTCCATACTGTTTCTTCCGACCACGATACGTTGGGGCTGGAGTGCCTTTAGATCCCTTTGCAATTTTGGCAACGCAACGGATGTTTGTACCTTTCTATTGGGCATGACATTTGCAGCTAGATTTATGGGATAGTCTTGCAATGTGCCATTGCGAAGTGTCACAATCACTTTCCATTGCAGTTGTGACATGTGGTACATGCACAAAATTAACAAACATGTCTGCTTCATTGGGTAACACCGTGATTGTACTGGTAGATCGTCTCTACACCCGTGGTTGAGAGAAGTTGACCTTGTCAGGACGATGAGAATCACCATTCGAACCAATGGGGACGTCCAGTTTGCGTTTGCTACTACCGAACACCTTTTCGCCTTCCAAATGAGGAATACGTGTTCCAACATCAATCAGGCTTGGAAGATCATTCAACGCCTCTGCAATCATCTTTGGGTCTCCACTACATCTAGCGCCTCGTAACTTCAACTCTTCTTTTGATGGTCTTGACCTTGATGTAGTACCATTAAAGAATGCTCTGTAATTTGTCATTTGCATGAAGGCTCGAATGCAATCATCATAGGTGCCAACAGACAGGTCATTACCACAATTACCGGACTGCTGCAGCCATCTATTATGAACAGTTTCAGATAAATTGCATGACGGCATGTCTGCCATCTCCTCAATATTCAACCCCTAGAAGGAAATAAATGTATAGTTCAGATGAAATTGCAATCACCATCCGAAAAAGAAAGCCACACTACTGATATTGGCCTATCACTATAATGTTTAGGATTCTACTAAGAGGCAAGGTGTCCCCTCGGCGCCGAGGAGAAAGCCCCCCGTCCTATGGTGATCAAAATTTCATTTTCATTGACGGAACTTGTGGGTATTTGAAAAAAGAAATGCAAATACTTCTTCAGAAAAAGCATTATGAAAGAGAAGTACACTTCTATAGAAGATATTGTAGAAAAAATGAAGGATTGATTGAAATACCATTTGCATGAAGCCACTCCATTGGCGATATTGGAAATACCAAAACGCAAGCCACAATTCCAATTCACGCAATGCGTCTTCAGAGGCTGCTCCAGATGAAAGCCACCAAGAACAAATCGCCAAGTACCGTGTCTCAACTTCTTCCATACTCTTTTAATCTTTATATTGTTTGCACAGACGAAGATGTTGATGTTGCAGATTGGGTTTGATGAGCTTCTGGGTATGGCGATGCAATGAAGTACTCCAATGCAAAAGACAAGTTTGCTCACGGTTGACCATCTCTATTTTGAAATCCCCCGTTCCATACACAGTGCGAACCGTATTCCAATTCGCTTGTGCACTATCCGCCATAAAGCCCTTGAAGTTCGGATTTTGCACGCCATTGCATCTCATGACATCATTCAATAACCTCCACATGATGCTCTGAACCTCGGTGTCCTCAGATTGCATGTCACAGATGGCAATTGTCATCACCTTTCTACAATCTGTGTCATAAACGTGGCATGCCATGGTTGTTCAATCCTTCACACGTTTAACATGATCAAACATGATCCATGCATTTTCCAAATCTCCACCCGGTTGCATGCGCCTTACCAAATCCACTCCACTCCCAGGCCCTTCTACCAACATTTTAAACAAGTATACCTTCTCTTTTCCTTGTCCAGGGAACACACTCTCATGAATGTATTCAAACTTTAAATTCCGTTTCATAATCATAATACTATCTATGACCTCATTCTTGCCAGTGCTACGGAACGACGTAGTAATATTACGGATGTTCGGTAAACTTAGTCTTTGGAACCTATCTATGACATCCTCTAACAACTTTCTCTGCAACATTTCCTTAGGGACCTCCCCATTGTGTATCAGATAGTGGTCCAGAAATTGCTTACTAGCGGCAAGGGCGATGGCTGAGTTAGTGGCTGTTGGGGTCTTGGCAACTTCGCATGCAATTAGACTGAAAATAGTATCTACAGACTCTCTACATGTTTCAGAAGCTACAGGATGCATATGATTACCTAAGTGAATGCATGCTCGGGTCATTAGAGCAGTATCGCAGTGGATGTAATATATTCTGGCATCACAAATGCTAAGACACTGCGGTGGACATTTGCATATTTTGCACAGAAGACATGTATCCTTTGGAGGGTTAGCGCCAACAAAGAATGGAACTAGAGTATACCCACACCACTCTATCTCGTTGCGTTTAGAGAACCGCTTCAAGTAGGCACAGTCCGAACTGCAACACATCAGATGGCCTACACTAGAGGATTTCTTGAACTTCAAGCCATCTTGGTTGTGGATGTTGGTTGTCATTGTCCTACACCAAGCATGACCATCGTACTTTTTATCCATTCCCTGTAAATTCCCTCCAGAGGACAACAAAGATGAAACACCAAGCGAAGGCAATTCAAATACTACATCCCCATCAAAATCGGCGGAAAGATACTGTACTTTGTGATGAATCATTGAATTATAGTCTAAAGCTGCAATTTTGTTCCTGGATTTATGAATTGATGCAAGCTTCCGTAAGCACCCAACAATACTAACTGTTCTTAGACTATGAGGATATGTTGGTGGGCGAGATTGGGTCAACAATGCAGGACTTTTTGTTGGTGATTGGTATGAACCGGAAGGTTTTCTCAAGACATCACCTGGAACTCTATTAGGCAGCGGTGCTAGAAGATTTGGTTGGCTAGGAGACTCTCCCTTTGACGCACTAGAGAGATCTATGACAGGACCTACGACTTCTTGCTTCACACGTAGAAGTGGAATTGGAGTACTTGCAACGGCAACGTTGTCGAGATCAGTAGAATTCCTAGTACTATGACGAGTAGGAGGCATATTCACGGTAGAATGGTCTGAATGGCGAGGTAAAATCTCAGTTGAAGCATTCATCACGAGAGACAACAGCCCATAAGCTCTAAAGCAACCTTGCCGAAGGTACCAGACATGACCGTCATGAAGTTCTAACTTAGCCATATGGACGTACTCCTTCAGGTGGCTAGAGTTGGACATGACCTCGTCTTCAACATAGACACTAGACTGGACGAAACCAAATCGCACATGAAGAAGGTGTAACGAAACAACAGCATACCCTTTAGGTCCAAGAGGGAGAACAAGTAGAATCTCATGGCCATCCGCTTGAATGGATGCCATTGCGAGAAGAAGTAAGACCGGAAATGGTTAGTCACATAAGAAAAGCCCTTGGTTTAGCGTTCGAGATTAAATAAATGATGGAACTTATACACATTATAAAAGGCAAAGATGAACCTATGCATGGATGTAATGGAGCCGGAATGTGGTATATAGTATTATTAACGGTAAAACAAGATCTAATGTGAACTCCAATTATAAATATTTGGATCCTTTATTTAAGAATACAATTTTATGAAATTCTCAAACACAGAGCCGTTTGTCTTACCTAACCCATAAATAGATGTACACAAAAATCCAAAAAAAAATTCGTCTACGTAGTAGATCTAGGTTCCATGTAAATGGTACTTGAATAACTTGCATGCATAAGGTGAAAACAACCATTATCGATTAAGTACAAAAGAATATACCCACAATTTTCATTTAACCATATAGAGTCATACATTAAAGAAATATGGTATAGGGGCTTTAATCCATCTAGATGGTTACCTATAATCATATTAAAATTGATTTAAGTAGATTTTATTTCTCATCACTGATATGATCCTGTTAATGATCTAAGAGCCTCACATATGAAAAATCATATAGATCAACAACCGTATCCCAAAATTCAAAATTGGGAGATGCCAATGATTGTTGAAACTATTGGTACATCAACATTAGAGTTATGTAATTAAATTCCTTACTGCAAAAACTGACAAGGATCAGAACGTATATTTCCAATGGTGAGTACATTGAACTAATAATTTAAATATCGTGACAACAGACACAATGGCAACTTATAAAATGAGGATCAAAACACATATCCAACAATTGTAGTGAACTCAATAGGATGTGGTTTTAGAAGTTTACGTCATGCCTTGATAGTAGAATTAAGTGCATATTAGAGTATGTACTCTACGCATTCCTTCAATTTGGATACACATCAAATATAGTCACTCTGCAATATGATCTGTTAGTCATATGCATGCTACAGAAGATAAAACCGCGAGTGGCCTTCAAAATATAATTAGGAAGCGGAGGAAGAGACGAAAGCTTTTGTTCTCTTCTAGGAAAGCATTGCATCGGGCCCAAGTTGTTCGAGGCAGGATTACTAGACAGGATGAGAGGACACCTCTAAAGGCAGTTACCAGCCTTTGCATCCATCAAGATGAAGTATTTCAGAACAAGAATGAAGAAGGCAATCCAAAAGTATGAAATATCAACATGAAATCACTGAAGTATTGCGTTGTAGGATCTACGTCAATCTTGTGTGTGTAAATGATCTATAAAGTTACAATCATTTATGTTATTGAATTTATTAATATTATTACCTAGTAGGGTATGTTTATTGCCTAGAGAGTAACAACATATATGATATAAACCACAAATAGTTATATCCACAATTTAGAAAATCATTACTAATAGTGTTCAAGTATTAAGAGTATAATAAACTATCTTTCTTTGTTCCGTAATAAATCAATACAAAATCTTCTCGAGAATGAAAGCATGGCATTGGGTTACCTAACTATGAATAGGGAAGTGCTGAAATATCGTGTGTTTTTGAGAAAATCGTGTAGACACGTATACAGGCCGTATTCAAAGAGTATCCCGCCTGTAAACTTGCCCGCGACCATATTGTGCTCCCGAGTGCACATGCGACGCAGCAAGAACGTGTGGCCGCGACGAAGTTTGTTAGCAAGACCGCAGAATCAAGGCAACTAGGACAGCGTCTTTCTGTGCAAGCGAAAACAACAAGACCGCTCTCACTCTTCGCTCAATTCGGGATATCGTGTCCGGACATAACACGTTTTCATTTCCCGATGAGTTGATCAAATCCTCTGTTTGATAGTGCTACATACATTGGAAGTGTTCATCCTCAGTGATTAATTTAGGATTTTGTGGGTTTTAGAAATTTCCTTTAGGGGTTCAACGATATGACGAGGAGGCCATCAACACGCCGTGCCGCACTTACGGGGCAGAGAAGCGATGCAGAGACTTGCGGTGGCAATGGAGATCCAAGCATTAGCGCCCCCCCGACGGGTGAGGATGGAGAATTGACACAAGTAAACCAACTTAACCTTCTCACTAGTCTGTCTCGGCGCCGAGGGGAAGATTATGCTTCCTCGCTGTGCACCCTTGTCCTCCTTACACCGCAGATGTACAACCCATGACTTCCTAGTATCGCTGCCGAGCGGAGGTAGCTCTTCCCCGCATTGCGCCTTTGTCTTCGTGCACTGGCTGATTATATTCCCTGGGGCTGCTCAATCTCGTTGTCGTGGAGAAGATTCAGCGTTCACGCTGCGCACCCTTGTCTTCGTGTAGTTGCATTGCGGACTTGTCATCTGGTGCTCGTTGATGTTCACCCCGGGGCTTGGTCAAACTCGGCGCCGAGGGGAAGATCCAGCGCCCTTGCTGCGCGCCCTTGTCATCGTGCGCTCTTTGATTTTCAGCCCTTGTCTTGTATGTCTCGGAGCCGAGGCCATGTTTTAGTTTCCTCCCTGTGCATCCGTTCCTCCTTACCCCGCAGAAGGTGTCCCCCCCGCCCGATCAGTGTTGGCGCCGAGGGGAGGTAGCCCTTCCTCGCGTTGCGGACTTGTCATCTTGTGCTCGCTGATGTTCACCCCCTGGCCAGTCAGTCTCGGCGTCGAGGGGAAGATCCAGCGCCCTCGCTGCTCGCCCTTGTCATCGTGCGCTCTTTGATTTTCAGCCCTTGTTTTGTATGTCTCGGAGCCGAGGCCATATTTTAGTTTCCTCCCTGTGCATCCGTTCCTCCTTATCCCGCAGATGTTTCCCCCCCGCCCGGTCAGTGTTGGCACCGAGGGGAGGTAGCCCTTCCTCGCGTTGCGGACTTGTCATCTTCTGCTCACTGATGTTCACCCCCTGGGCAGGCAGTCTCAGCGCCGAGGGGAAGTCCTAGCTTCCTCGCTGTGCACACTTCTCTTCTTGTGCTCGCAGATGTACACCCCCTGGCCGTCCAGTCTCGGAGTCGAGGAGAAGATTCAGAGCCCTCGCTGCGCGCCCCTTTCATTGTGCACTCACATTGAGCCCTTGTCTTCTTGTTCTCGCTGCTTCTACTCCCAAGGGCTTGTCCGTCTCGGCACCGAGAGGAAGTCCTAGCTTCCTCTGTGCGCACTCTTGTCTTGTTGTGCACGCTGATGATCACCCCCTGGCTGGTTCGTCTCGGGGCCGAGGGAAAGTCCTAGCTTCCTCGTTGTGCACACTTCTCTTCTTGTGCTCGCAGATGTATCCCCCTGGCCGGTCAGTCTCGGAGCCGAGGGGAAGATTCAACGCCCTCGTTGTGCACCCTTGTTCTCCTTACCTTGCAGATGTACACCCCATGTCTGGTCAGTCTCGGTGCCGAGGAGAGGTAGCTCTTCCTTGCGTATCACCCCTATCCGACTTTTGGTGATATGGATGTCTTGTCTCCGAGTTGGAGATTAATTCTACAACTGATCTTTTAATAGTTTCTTTGTTCTTAAAATGTTCATGCTTATTATTCCAACTTTATGATATTTTCATTCTCACGATTCGATATTCGTCCACTGTAGGAAATGGCGGAGAAATTGTCTGACTCGCTCTCCGCAGCTGTGGAGGAAGTTCACATTGTTGGGGATTTGGAACGAGAGAAGACAACGTCAGTGCAAGAAGGAGAGAACCATGAAATGGAGTTCACCACGGAGGACGCCTTTTGGAAGGCACAGAAAGTGAATTCTGTTGCCTCCATTTAAGCTTTGCAATTGAAACCGAATTCTATATCTCGTTTGAGAATTCCGTTATGTCGTCTTGCAGTGATGCCTATGATTCGCCCAGCTCTACAATGTGATCTGACGAGACTTGAGCAAGAGTTTGTTCACGGGTATCGAGATGGATCCAGTGTATTTTATGTATTGATCACAAATGAGCAAGGTAAAATTGAGCAGGTCACTGAGGCTGACAAGAGCGCATGGGGGCCACTGTGGAATGTTGAGAACGACAAGTTCAATGCTTCACTACAAGCAACACCAGAATTGGAAGATTATCAATCTTCAAAATTCTTTGTTTGTGATGGTAACCACAGGTTGTTAGCATGGTCTTCCTACATTTCATAGCTCCATGCCAACGACCAGGATTGGCACATCTCGGTGGATTCAATAATTTTGGAGACAAAGGGAAAAATTGGTGAAGTTATGCATGCCATGCATGATATTAACCAGTAAGTGCATCATTCCCTTGGTTTGGTTTTAATTTGCTTCTTTGAAGTTTCTTATTGCCATATTGATCACATGTCTTCTGTTTTGCAGACATACTAAGAATTCATTTATCAAAACAAATTTGGTACGCACACTATACTACGTCCAGAAGTATGGAGTTCTTCCACTGGACAAATTCGCAAAGCATTTAAGTACATCAGAGATGTCTCAGTGCACCTTAAACACTCGAAAGAGTTGGTACTCAATGTCCGTTGAAGTCTTCACATCCTTTATTTTCTGGGTAATATTTCTTATCAAGTTATATCTTGTCTGTATTTTACATCTTATGATTTGTTGGCATCAATGCTTTTTTCATTGTTCTTGATACATATGAGGTTTCTCACTTCGCTGTTTTGGACCAGTATGAGATAGCGGCAGCAGCTGATTTGGCAGTTTGAAAATACAAAGAAGACACTGCGAAAGAGGATCAATCACCAAAAGGAATTTTGACGACCATGAGAATGGCTACAAAGGATACAACATCCACATTGACTCAGAAGTTGGGCAAATTGACAGCAGTTGCTAACCCCCAGCTTGGTGGCGATTTCCTTAAAGAGGTATAACCTCTTTCACTGCCTCATACCATTGACTTCCCGTTTCATGGATGAATGGTTCTAATTCCTTATTCTCCTTGATACAGATTGAGAGGCACTGGACCCAGAATATCTCTCCGGAAATGACCCTGGAGAAGTTACAAATGATTGCCACCACAAATGTCAGTAGTGAGCACAAAGTCAAGTAGTTGCAGTGGTGGAATTGCTCAAATGAAACACGGAAGGCCAGAAGGTTTCTAGTGAAACCAGTTGGAGAAAACGAATTGAAGTCTTTCTTGGCAAAGGCTTGTTGGTATGCATCGGTAGGTTTCTATTATAAATGTATTTGATTTAGAAAATGAATTGTCTTTTTCAGTTGTGCATAATGTCTATTTTAACTTGATCGATTTCTGTCAACACCATAATTAATTTCCTTCATTCAACAGATTGAAGAACTTGGGTTTGAAATGTTTGATGACATTATCAAGAATGACCAATTGGTGTTGGCTATGGATTCTCCTCAAGAGCCGGAGACCTTTCTAGATTATCTTGAAGGATGGAGAATTCGTATTTGGGACAAAGCGTTTCTAAGTCATTTCAGGGGGCAAGAAGGCTATAAGAAGTCAGATGACTTCAGAAAGTGCAAAGGCACGAACTTGGTGGTCAACGTGTTATTTTTCGGTATGAATTCCTTTTCATGTGTCATTTCTTTTGATTTGGTGAATTCTGTAATATTTGGCTGCGGGGCATTACTTAGATTGGTTGATATGTATTGCATCAGTAGGTATTTCAAATATGAGTTGCTTGCAAAAGGGGCCATTGCTAAGCGAGATTTATCCCTATTCTTGTCTACGTGGTTGGATGCTTCTTCTGAGCATTGCATGTTCTGTCCATCTCAATTACAATGGTGGACGAGTTTGCAATTGAAGTTCGGTGCATGGTATTTGGACTGTCCACCGGAGTTCACGCCAGGGCTGGAGGAGGAGCTCAAGCTTTCACTCAATTTGCATAGTAGGGAGAAGTACAACGATGAGTTTGCTGCCCTTGATGAGGAGGCAAGAGCTAAAGCTGTAAAGAGGAGGGAAGAAGCTAACGCGAAAATAGCCTTGAAGAACTCAAAGGTGGTGAACAAGGCCAAAGAGAAACTGACAAAGAAGGCTTTGAAACAACTTGAGGCTGAGGAGGCATCAACAACTAAAAAGGGCAAGGGAAAGAAAACGCAGCAGCATGTGCAGCCGTCAACTACTCAAGACGCTGCCTCGGAACACCAAAGATCTTTTTCACGAGGTACCAAGCGAGATACAGAGTACTTGTCACTCAGTGATGGTGGCATGGTTTATGGTTCTCCAGCCGTGGAGTTTCTAAATGACTTAGAGATTGATATCTTTGAGTTGATCCTTAATTTTTCATTTACAGATGTCATGGCTGATCCTCTACCCCAAGTGTACAACGACATTGTCAATTTCATGGATAAGGTGAGGAGTCTCATATCTCTTCATGATTAGTTTGTGACTTTTTTTCCTGTGTTTATTTTTTGATTGTGCATCTTCTTTTGCAGCACAAGGGTGAGAAGGTACGCTGCTTCAAGGGAATCCAAAGTGAAAAACCACGCATTGACCTGATTTTAGCAGATTTGCCAGAGGGTTTATCTGTCCCTGAATTATCTGTGCCTGCTAACAGCATTCCCATGTGGAATGTGGAGAACCTAGCCTTATTAGAGGCAGTTTTTGAATTTGCTGATGGTCATCTACATGACAACGGCGCTTTGATTGTCATTTATCCTCTCAAGGCGATTACGAAGGCCACTATTCTAAGATTTGCTAGTATCCACTCCTTTGAAAAGATGAAGGATTGGTGGGGTATGAACTGGTTACATTTAGCCTCACCAGTGTCACCTTCACGAATGGTACATTTATTTTACCTTTTTCATTGAAGTGTATGTAATTGTTTTTCAACTTGGTTTTTTCTTACTAGATGCCTTCATTGTTGACAATTTCAGTTTTTCCTATAATGCTGTTTTATGTCTAAAATTATTTGTCTTTTATTGCTATGGATGAACCTTCTTACACGTGCCTTTGATTTTTAATTATACATGTAGATTATTATACTGCACGGTATATCATTTTAACATTTTTATGTGCCTTCATTATTCTAGACCCAGGTTTTTGGAATTGCCTTATTTGTGCGGAAGTTGCCTGGGATCGGTCTTTCTAAGTTCAAATTCCAATCGAGTCCAAGCTTGCTAGAATTGGGGGTGAATGTCCCTCGTGATGATATCCTTCAGAATTTTACCAAGCGTGAGACATTGACCATGGACAGCAACTCCAAGCCTTGGAGAGGGGCGCGTGAGAAAGATCCTCGGTTCTATCAAATGTTGATAGAATCATGCTCACTTCCCAACGATGTTGTTTTTGACTGCACTACTGCAACAGGTAACTTTTGATGCCTTTGCTATTTTTCTCCGAGTCTTCCGTTTTATATCGTCTTTCCACCTTTGATCTGTTTTTTCTAACATCCCAATTTGATTTTTTGGTGGTTTTAGGAGCCTCCATCCATGCCTGTTGGATTTTGAGCAGGCACATTATTGCACTCGAGGAAGACAAAGCCATTTTCGATACTATTTTGGCCCCTATGATTCGTGCAATTCCAACTGACCCGAGTTCAAATACAGCAATCTTTTTACATTCTGAGGATGAGGACGCTATGGAACTTGAAATTCCCACATTGTAAAGAAATCTCAATTCAGTAAGTAAGTCTATCCATTGCTCCATTGATTTATTAAAGTTCAAATGTATAACCTTAAACCATTCTTTATATTTCGTTTACATTTTTTAGACTAATTTATTGCATCTTGTCGGAGATGTTCTAATTTTTCCTAATTATTTATTCTGTATTGGCAGCCTGAACTCTAACATGGCATCTCATCGGCCTTTTTTCATTGTACCTGGGTTTTTTCCAAGCCCGGAGAAGACCTACATATTACCGTCATATGCAAAGGCTTTAACTTCAACATTGGCAGGTCAACGAACTTTTCCTACACGGAAAAAGTCTACTTCAATAGATCCTCGAGTTCTACAGTTTGTAGATATGACAGCCTTAGAATCAGACACAGAGACATCATCGACTGATAGTAGTGGCCACTCTCATTCTATGTCTACATCTTCTATTTGATTCTTTGTTTTGATACATTGGACATCAGCACATGTTGGATTTTATTTTATCGCTTATTATACATTCTTGACTATACTTCAATGAGTATTCCTTGTATTTCACTTTTTTACATTGTGATCTTCTTCTTTTCTACACCAATGGGTTATATATGATTTAGTATTCATAATTATTAGTAAAGAACTAGAATGTGAAGTTCATTTAGTATTTCTTCAAAATTATATCATATGTCACTAACTCTAGTAACCTCTATTTTTTGGGTAACTGCGGACAAACACATATGATATTCATGACATCCAGTTTTAGTATTCGTAGGAGCAACATATTACCATTGCTTAGAAGGCTTGCCATTTATCACTCTATTTGCAGCCATTTTAGAACTACATATGAGTAAAAATAATGTTTCATTGGTAGGATGTTCTCCTAGAAATGAATTATTTTAATGGATGAAATTAACATCATCAATAAACAAGACAAAGTTGTCTAAAGGCTCTACAAAGGTGATCCATGGATTAAGGGTTTTTTTCTTTTTAATAAGGTTCAATCATAAAAGAAAAATTTGCAACAAAATTTACTATAGATAAACCCTAAAACCTTTTCAATCAATAAAATTATATGACCATTTTTTAGTTTCTTATCCTACATAGAGAGGTGAAGTCAGTATTCAGAAGTACACAGTTATAGGTACCTCGTCAATTTCTGAATAAAAAATATATATGCTCATAGGCTCACACGCTCACACGTTCACACTCGCAGGCTCGTGCTCGTAGGCTCACAAAATAGCAACCCTGAGTGCAACTCTAGTGATTTTGGCAAGCATGGGCATGTTATTAGGATACATGTCTTCTAACAAAGTCCACGAGGTGAGTCCATTATCTCATTTCGGAGCCATTGCAATGAAGTTTTTTGGAAACTTTCTCCAACTTCAAGGCGACTTCCTGGGATCTATCTATGGAAAGAATGCAAGCGACCTTACAATGGTAGTATGTAGCCGCCAACTCTAACAACTGCCCTCAAAGCATAGAGTTTTCCGCTTGAAGTTTCAATTCCTTTCTTGAGGGTACGAAGCTTGAAATTGTTAGAAACGAGAGGGAATCTTGGGTCTTTTGGAGGTCACCCACGGGATTGGTCCTATCTCCCATGATGGCAATAGGAAGTGCATTTGAAAAATTGTTGAACACTTGGTACGTTTGGCAAGAAGAGAAAGGTAATGAACATTGCTTGTAAGGTCCCCTATCACCTTGTCTAAATGCATTGGATCACGGTCCACGAACTTGTTGTCCATATCAAACAAAGTAAAAGCATCGTGCTCTTTTTTGCAAAGGCACTTCAATTCCATAGATTGCTGCAAAATGATAGTTTTTTGTTGTTTGCATTCATTTTTAAATAACATGTAAAAATAAAATAAAATTTTGACATGTCTCTTTAATACCCTCCATTCCAATCTTTTAGAAGTTAATATTTAAATTCAAACTTTTAGTGGTCTAAAGTGTAGTTGGTCTTCAATAGTCTCTAAAACAAGTGTAAAAGGATGATAAGTGGACTCACTGCACTACCAAACTTGTCATAGATTAATAAGAATTTAATGAAGTTGGAGTTCTCATAAGGCCAAGTTTCTTGCCTAGAGAATTGAGACCACCCAAGCAACATGACTTTTGAAGAACTACCTTTACAAAAAGTGCCTCCATATAGGCAGTCATGTCATTTTTTCATCCATGCTTGAGGTTCTCCACCAAACAAATCTTTGCAATAGTGTAGACCTAATCCGGTGTCGTTGCACAAGAAAGCACAATCTTCTTGTTGGTGTTAATTACTAGTTAAAACACCATTTAGATGACTCGTGCATCGTTCCACAAAGATTTAGTTTGTAATTCCTAGATGATAACCGAATCAGAATACGAAAATTGATCTTCAACTCTTATACACACACACACACACAGGAAGAAACAAAAGTCTTATGTACTACCTTACTCCCAATCCTATCTCCCTTTAATATTGTAATATTATACTTATCCAGCAACCAGGAAGGAGTATCCCAAAATCCTGTGCCTCTTTCGGTTCCGGTTTTGGTTATAGTAAATAATGTAACCTAATGAGGAGTTTAACCTCTATACCAGAGGGATTCACTATTTGTGATTATAGAAGGTTGCGTGAATTCCTACCCTTCTAGAGATTATAGTAGCTAAAGATCCACTATAAACCAAACAACAAAAGACAACAAAAACCAGGCGTAAGTATTCCCTCACAACGGATCTGGAAGCTAATCCAAACTAGCAGGTCACATAAGAAACCCCTACCATCCCAACTAACTACAATGACAGATCCTATTCAAATCCAGTTCTCAAGGCAGAATCTGGTAACCAGATAACTGGGCGACCCCAATTGCTTGCTAGTCACTTACTTCCGGTTATAGTAGGACTTCATCAATACTTTGATTGGCATATACCAACCTCCTTGCCAACACACCCAATCTAAAATTGGCTATTCCACACAGAAGCTCCCCAAGTAATCACACTCAGCTAGACTTCACTCCCAATACTCTTAGCTTTCCAATCAACTCACCTCAAATCCCATAACCAGATCTAGACAGAATCCGGGGGCTACTCCTCTGTTCAACACCCACAAACCATAGCTATTTGCACTTAACAATATTTCTAGTACTATCGGCATACCAATATAAAGCCAAGACTTTTCAGACCAACGCTTATGAAGTGGAAACCTGGAAATTGATTTGTAAAATGAAAGAAAACAAAAGTAAAAATATCCGGGGCCTCAAACTAACTTCAGCCCCTAAATAACCAGCCCCCAAAAAATCCTGAAGGTCCTAAGGAATTAAGCTAAAGACCAGAGAATGATACGTTACATTCTCTTATCTAAAACAAGTCAACCTCTTACCAGGCGGCCAATTCCGCAAAAAGTGGATCTCAGATCCAAAAAATCCGGATCCAGGTGTCCAGGTTCATCCCTTTAAAAGCAACTAGCAAATAACTTTCTAAATCCAAAAACTTGAGTTTTCTCCGCCTACCTACTTCTGCTTCTAATTTTAACTGCCACTAAGTCCTCTTCAACCACTTTGGAGTTGCTTTTACTTGCTTGGCGGCTCCCTTCCTATTGGCTGAAGGTTTAGTAATACGCGTCACTTGACCCTTGGCTGGGGTCAGATCCTTCCTTTTTTCCTTAAAGCGCGGAGAAATAACATCCGGTTCTGAGTCATCCTCCAATTCCATTCACTCAACTGGTCTGCCATGAATTCTCGCACCATCCCCTAGTCTCTTAAGTTCCATGGGTGCATCAGGAACCTATGGCAGCCAATCTGGATCAAATCTTCCTCCAACTGTTTTCTCTCTATCATATCCTTTGGCACACCTGAAATCACCGGCCGGAGATTAACATGAAGTGGCTTTTCTATAGCCTCCGCCTTCTCCATCTCTTCTTGGTCGTAAGAGCACACTCAAATAAGAGATCCTCACCTTGGTCACTCAGAAGACAAGTGCTAATCCTTCAAGATATTTGGACCTTAGACTGGCTGCCTCTTCCTTGAATGACAAGAACCAAAAACTAACACTCTCAACTTTCCTTTGCAAACCCTCAAAACATAGCCAAAACAGCCTTTATAGAGAGACGGATACTTAGACAATGAATAATGAAAGTAAAAAGAAGAGTCTCATTTCCGTCCTCCTAAATCTTGTTTCCGTAATTCCTGTTTTTCTAATTGCCTTTTCCAACCGTTGAATTCCGACTAATCCACGTTTAACAGGAAAGTTTCTGATTGTGTGAATGATCCCTTCTTTCCTGCAATAGTCATGTTAGCTTCTGATAAATTTCCGTATCCGCTTCCAATATCACAAGGGATTTTAGAATTGGTTTCCAAATCCTAATTGTGGTTTCGGTTTCCGGTCAAGCTGGGAAAATTTTGTTTTCCACCTTAACCATTTAATCTCCTAGTAATTATACTACATTTGACCTATCCATAATCCCATGAAGTTATCTAATTCTTTCCCAAAGAATCAAATTTTTTTGCTAAGGTTGGATCTTTTGTTCCTAATTCTATTTTAACTAATAAAAACCATATTTTTAGGTTCCCACATCCAGTAAAGAACAAAATTTATTCCAATCATAATGTTCCATTTTCCTACAATTCTTGACCAATGCATTTTTCTACTGTAGTCGAAAGTGTCTTTTAAGCTAAGCAATCAAATTCGAGTTTATGATAGAAAAATTCTAAAAAAAAATCTACCCTCCATGTTTTAAAAATGATGCAATTACTGAATCAGACATAAAAGTTTTGTAAATGAGTACTAGTAGTAACGGTGATAATGGTGATTGTTAAAGCATTCCATGTGGCCCTCTGAATTTTGGCCCTCTAGATCTTGCAAAAAGTGGTCTACAAATTTTTTAGTGTTTGAATCATGCATGAGAATCCCTATGGTGTAAGTAAAAACTAAAACAACTTGCTTCACAAAAAAGAGACAAAGGTAGGTACAAGGACCAATTTTATAGCAAAAAATAGTCAATGTGCAACAATGATAATATTTTGCCTTGTCTTTTCTTTTTGAAGGGATTGCCTAAGAAAACTAACATAATACAACAATCATTATAATTTAGCAGGCTTGCAGTAGTGGTGGTAGTGAGAGCCAAGGACTTTCATTCTTTGGCAAAGCCTGCTTGACCTTTAAACTAGAGCTGTAGCCAATTAGTTGTAGGACCATAGAAGATATTCTTAGTATGCACTTCGGTGCAAGGTTGTACAGACGTCCAACATCTGCGGACATGAGGTCCCCAAACGTCCCATAACAAGTGAACTTTACCATCCGCCAGGCCCGTCCGCATGCCCATCCGCCAGTCTGGACATCCGCCAAGCCGTACGCCATACACTAAAGTTCCACAACGTCTACTGCATTCAGACATCTGATTTTCGGACGCGATTTTCAGCCGGATGTAGCAATTTGTCAACCTTGCTTTAGTGCAACTATCTTTATTTTCTACCTTTGTAAAGATGCAAGAAATACTATTTATTGAAAGAAATAACATCACCACTTCTGAAATGAATTTGTTGTTATATCACAAATGAAATATTAGGTAGCTTAAATATGAAAGATAGGCATAAACATCTTTTGAAAATTATTCAAACGTCTACTATTTATTGAAGGCTACAATAAGGATTTTAGAGAGCCTTAAGACTAAGTTGCAAGCTGTTTCTCTCTTGTTTTTTTCAGGTTGCAGTTGAAACCTCTAGTGTAATACATCATTAAAGTCATAACAACAAGGGCTTGTGATTAGAGTCTACACTTAAAAGCAACTCCATATATAATAAATTAAGATTGCAAATAGAAAAAAACACTCAAAAACCAATTTGGTCACATAGGTTTATCAAGCAAACAAATTCACTTTTAGATAGGTAGTGGCCGATTCAAAAATGGTGGAGCTGAAACTTTGGAAGTTTGGGTAGTAAGTTGCAGAGATTCATCTTTAGTTTCTCTTCTTTTTTTGCCACCATTCTTTTGTTTCAAAGAGTTGTACTGTGGTAGGTAGGGGGTGCTCTAAGTCTCATATGGCTCAACTATCTAAGCCTCATTAACATAGATGGTGAATTTTTATCATCTATGCTTTTGTTAAAAGATAAATCTTGTAAAAAGACAATATGATCCTTTCATGAGAAACTCTTGAATCCTTATATGACAACAAGGTCATTGTTTCCCTATTATAGTTGGATAAACTATAGTAGTGTGAACCTTGCCAAAGTTTGGGTTTAGACTTGTGACCACTTTGATGTTGTACCATGGCCAAAGCTACTAAGCTAAGGCCACAAGTGCTTGGATGCAACAATCAAGTATTTGAGTTGACGGATTTTCTCAAATTTTTAAAACTCATAATTGAAAGCACTTTGATGTCAATATTTTTTTAAATAGCAAATCTTTGAGTACATGAAGAGATCAATTTTTTTCTATACCAGTCAAAAGTTGCCAAATAAAACAAAATAACACTTTTTCATCTAATTTTTTTATTATGGTATTCTTGCTATTTTTTCTTAGCTATGATAAATGTCTTCATGGATGACTTGATTTTTTTCATATAATCAGTATGTGTGTTATTGACCACAAAGATGTCTTTCTAGTGGATTTTAGCAACTCATACATCCTTGTTCTTTATCTAAATTTGAGCCATATAAATGACCCTTTCAAAATTTGAACCCTACTAATGATATGAATTAAATTTATTATCTAATTCAAGAAAAAATTAAATTTTATTTTAATTGGGATTTAAGCAGTGATCATATTACCATGGTTTACAAATTTTTGAGGAAATTTTGTATTGTGTTAATTGCCATAATTAACACTCTAAATAGTGGTAATTTTAGTATTATCCTTAAAGATCCAAAAATATCATCACATACTAAAGATGTAGGTTTATAACCTCTCAAGGACAAAGCTTTTTTTCAAGAGAAAATTGTTAAAACTATCATTTTTGGTGCATTGACCAAATTGAAAATGTTTTTTTTTGTTTTAAATTCCATCCTTACAAAATTATTTTGTACTATTATGTAATATGTGAAAGTTATTTTAGCTTATTTGACATTGTAGCTTTCAAGTTATAATAATTGAAGCTCAAGAGAGTCAAAAAGAGGTCTTAGAAAGTGTAGAAAATTCAAAAATAGGATATTATTTAAAAATTAGAAGTAAAAGTTGAATATTCTTTGTTTTAGTATATGATACCAACAATGATATTTGTCAAGTTATAATTAACAAAAGATATTGATTAAATAAGTTTTTAAGATAATTTTCAAAATAAATATAGATGGTTTTTAATTCTCGAATATAACAACAATGCTTCTTCATGGAAATTGCTCCACAATGTACTAAAGTTGCTAGCTATTTTAATTTACCTACTTAATTAGACATATTTCATTTTGTACAACATCTGCATGGATGACATTGCAAGCTTTGTAGAGAGCAAACTCCAAACCCTCAATGCTAGCAATTCACCCTAAGTTCCATTGCAACCCCCATCATACTTTGCCAGCATCCACAAGAGCAACGAGGAAACCGCTTCGAACAAACCGTCACACCTATGACTAAAAGACACAAGAGAAAGATACGCACAAGAGAAAAATGCACACGGACGTGGAAAAACATTGAGACAAACACGCACGTGAGAAAAAAAAATGCGCAATGAAAGTTGGCACGCATGACCAAGGGTTTCAAATTGGGAGAGACAAACGGCTTCAGCAGTTGTAGGTCTAAGCACGGCTATAGGACCAAACACAAATATAGGGTCAAGCATGGTTATAGAGTCAAGAAAAGTTAACCCTAAATGACGGACTCATAACTCACTAGTAGAAAAAAGCGTGTCCTAACCCACTGAAAAATCAATTGTTTTAGGTTGATTAGGGAGTGGGTTCGGATAGCTTGATTTGGACATCAATCAACATCTTTCAGTTGATTCGGACATGAATTAACAACTTTCAGTTGGTTTGGACAGCAGAAACGTGTTGATTGTTTGCCAAACCAACAGAGAAAATTTTAAAAATTGCCGAATCAACATAAACGTGAAAATTAGGGTAGGCAATTCTAGTAGTGACTGTAGAAATCATTTCTTTGGATATAATGTGAATTGTTGGATTAAAATAATGCAAAAACACTCATTAGAAGGCAAACTACCATAGATGATCTTCCTTTTCTACTTAAAATTTGGAGGATAAGTTGTTGCACTTTTGTCTTGTATGAAAAGATTCTTTGTTGTTCATCAACTGAAAAACGTCCTCCGCAGCGTTTAAAGGTTAAACCTAAAATAATGATCAACTTACTTTAAAAATCATCTGTTTTGTTACTATTTGAGTTGTTGGAATAAAAAAAATGCAAAAGCACTCATTGGAAGCAAAACTACTGTAAAAGATTTGTGTTTTTTTTATAAAATTTATAAAATGAATAGTTGTACTTTTGTCTTGCATGGAGAGATTTTTTCTCATTCATTGACTAGAAAACATCCTTCACGTCATTTAAGGTTTAAAGTTTTTCTTAAAATAATTTCACCCTCTTTACCAAAACTAGCAATCCCCTTAGTACAACAATGCACTATTTTTAAGCCTTGTAGTGCAATGCAATCTCCTCTAGCATTTTCAAAGTCAAAAATTTAAATTTTTACATAGTTTTGTTCATAGTCATTTTAAAACTTTACTAAGAAATGTAGTACACGTGTGGGAATTATAGAATTTTCTAGAATCTCTATTTTGATGTAAGAATCTAATAAAATTTTACCATGACTGAATATGAAATGTCCTTTATTAATAAAGATCATTAAATGTGTAAATGATTACAATCATTTTTAATCATCGGTTGGTTTTAAAAAAGGAACTCTTTTAGGAAGTTGTAACTTACTTATAAAAGATGATAGTCCATTATTTTGTTCAAATTTTGTGAAGATGTCTTAAAGTTTAAAATTTTGGCAACACAAATACTTGATTGTGTTCTCTCCTATTTACTTAAGCAATGGTATACTTTGAAATTAGAATAGTATTATTTGGCTATTGCATTATTTCAAACTTAATTGTTGTCTTCATTGGCGAGTATAACATTTTTTTTTTTTTCATAAAGAAATTTAATGAAGTAATTTAGTGCATTATGCTGAATTATGTATGTTCTAATGTTGGAACAGCTATCCACTTCAAAATGTTTGAGTTTATAATTAAATAGAAAATTAACTTCTAATGAATAGAGTGATAGGATTTGGAAGTTCATGGTTTTAATTATTGTTTTTTGAAATTGTTCAAGATACAAAATCTTTATTTTTATTTTGGTAAAGATATTTGTTATATTTAAAAATAGTTTGGACCACTATTAATATTTATTTTAAGATTGTGGAAGTGGACAAACTGTCTACCTGCCCATTCGTAGGATTTGCCGGTTTGATAGAGGTCCTCGCCCATCCAATGTAGTCAACAGACAATTGACTTTCAGATGTAGAAAAAAATGCAAATGTGGATTTATCTTAGCCATCTAGCTGCCAACGCAAGTCAGGGCACGAATTCAATTAGATCGAGGCGTGGACTTAGGATGAGCAGGGACGTAAAATATGCAAGGCGGGGATTGGGGAATGCTGGGGAGCGAGCGTAGAGCGGCGAGCGGGGATTGGTAAGTGGGAAGCTGAAATATTTGAAGGAAAACCAAGAAAGTGGAAAAAAATAGATAGAAAAGTGGATGAAAGTTGATGGAAATATGGATGAAATTCTAGAAAATTTCCTGAAATTCAGTGGAAGAAATGGAAGAAAGTTGTTGGAAAAAATGGATGAAAGGAATAAGAAGAATTAGATTAAAATTATGGATGAAAGTGGATGAAAAATATGGATGCCAATTGATGACAAGTACGGATGATTATGGATGAAAAATATGGATGGAAGTGGATGAAAAATGTGGATGTTGATGGATGAAAAACATGGATGGAAGTGGATGAAAAATTCTAGGCAGTTGGACCCATCTTGGACTAAGCCCAAGACAATTTGAAGACATTTTGGGCCCATCTTGGACTAAGCCCAACACAATCTGAAGACATTTTGGGCCCATCTTGGATTAAGTTCAAGTCAACCTCAAGACATTTTGGGCCCATCTTGGACTAAGCCCAAGACAACCTCAAGACATTTTAGGCCCATCTTGGACTAAGCCCAAGACAACCTTAAGACATTTTGGGCCCATCTTGGACTAAGCCCAAAATGGCCTCAAGACATTTTGTCCTTATAGAAATATTACAATTAAAACTGCAAATGCACTTTGTAATGTGCATTCTGTGCATCTTTCAAAAAATTCAAGAACCAAAACTCATATAGACAATAATGACATAAAAGCATCAATTATAACATGGTTTAACAATGGAACAAGAAGTGGAGGACAATTTGGAGCACATGCATTATGGTATAAGTTTGATACATCTAATAATCTTGGTGTCTTTATTAAAGCAAAGACTGTAGTACATAGAACTTTATCTTTTGACCCCACACTTGATGAAGTTCAAAATTATAGAATAGGATTGGCACTAGTAAATAAAAAAGGCATCTGTACTAGGGTACTAAACCAAATCAAAGAAGGTGATGAATTTACAATGGCATGTGATTATTGAATAACCAATTATGATGAATTAGATAAAGATGATGAAGAATGTAAAGAATAGTACCATTTTGTACACAATGTATTTATTAATTTAATAAAATTCTTATACAATCATATGTAGAATTGTATTTTTAATATATACTTTCTTGGTTGCAATTATAAGTGATACATGTCAATATTTAAAGTTTACTATAGTTTAGTAGTCAATAGCAAACTATAAGCTATACCCTAATAATGAAAATTCATGTTAGCCACATTAATTTCAAACCAAAATTTGTGAAGTTTCGCAAGTAATGAATATTTTTATCAACATATTGTGGTTGTGGGTTTGACGCGGGGAGGTCACTCTGCGAAAAGTAGAAAACCACGTGAGTTTAAACTATAGGGTGAATTTTATTCATTGGAGCAAAAATTTGTAAATGATGTAGATCTATTTTAGCCTAGATTTAATTCTTGAAACATCATTATATATAAAATAGGGTATTGAAAAATCTTTTGATTTAAAAAAAAAGTAGATATAAATTAGTGTGAATAAAATCATAGAAGAAAAAAAAATTAATTTTAAGAAGAGTATAATCCTTAGTCCTTCTAAAAGATGAATGAAAAATATTATGTTTTAACTATTCAACGCTTTATACAAGAAGATGTGTTAAAATGAATCATCAAAGATGCTTTCTTAGTGTATTTTGGTACCTCCTAGCTCCTTGTTTTGAATCTCAAATTTAGCCATGAAAATGGTCTCTTTTGAATTTGAACCCAACTAATAAAATGAAGCAAACCAAATTTAGTTTCTATTCCAATTTGAAATTACGAAAAATTCCTAAAATTGAGTGTTATTATTGCAATGTGATTTTCATGAATATAACCATAGTTTACTAATTTTTTAATTAAAAAATGACACGGAAATTTGGTTAACATCATGATGTTATACACTATAATGTATGCCTATGACAAAAAATCAGATTTTTAGCTCATTTTGAATTTAATATGAATATGAACTATTATAAACTAAAAGTAAAAGCAATTTTTTAATTTGAAAAAAAATAATTGAAAGTAAATATCTTTTATACATGAAATAGTTCAAGGGCTTTGTGCAAGAGGTTGCTATTTTATTACAAATAGAAAGTTTTATGCATAAAAGCGTGCAAGGGTTTTATTTTGTGGCGTTTGGACATGCTATGTAAAATAAAAAATAATTTTTTGTCCAAGCACCCAACCACCTATGCTTTGGGATTTAAAAAAACCAAAACAATAGCTTCTTATGTAAATCTAACCGCATATAAAGATGGCCAACTTGATTCTTCAAAGAATCACTTCAAGTGCAACTTCATTTAAATATTTTTAATAATAGAAAAAACACTTCAAAAAACAAATTGACCACATTCTGGTCGTTCAGAAAGTTAAGGGTTCAGTTTGATCCTAATTTTTTATGAATGTTGCATATTTTTATGCCCAACATTCACCCAAAAATCCTTCATTATCAAATGAAACAAAATTCCTAAAGTCTATAAATACTATAGTGTGCCAAAAATTAAGTTAGATTTTCATTTATAATTACCTATAGGGTGCTTAAAATTAAGACCAAATAGCTTTTTTTCTACTAAAAGGGTCCTTTAAAATCATGATTACTAAGTAAATAGCCTTCAAACAAATAGGTGGTTAACACACGTGGTTACAAAACATAAGGGGAAGTGACCTCCCCGAGGGGTTTGATCTTTCTCTGACTTAATTTTGAGGTTTAGGGTTTATGTACTAGCTTTCTTGGAATATGAGCTTTATTTCAACTAGTGTTTGGCAATAAAATTTATGCCATTTGAATTTCAAAAAGGAGTTTGTTGGATAGTACAAAAAAAAATATAGAAACTCCAAATAATTTGTTTTGAGTTTTGTTTCTTATAGAAAATACTTCTGTCTATATAGAAAGCTTCAATTCATTATAGAAGGCAAACTGACTTAGGAAAAATTTGAAGCATTCTATTTTAGTGAACAAGAGAATTTTTTTATGAGATCAAAGCTTTTAATAGTATGAAAACTCCTTCCCATTCTACTTGAGACATATTTATATGACATATATTGTTCTAAAGGATCAAATAGAATAGAATTGATCCACCACCTCTCGATCCCTCCAATGACTGCTTTGCGATGCAATTGCACGTAATTGAATTGTGCTGTGGAGGAACCGAAACCCTGCAAGTGCGTTCTAAACCCTCGCTTGTCTTGCAAAGAGGATCCAGAGAGAGAAATGGATTATTCCGGTCCCCATGCAACCATCATGCACACGCGCGGAAATGCCCAACGGCTAGCAGCTGGACATCGTCGGTGGCCCTGGTGACCACTTTGGGCCCACTTTTCCAGAAACTCCCAAAAACGAATTCCACTCGCCTGAATTATGGGGACAATTCGCACGAAGGAGCCTAAAAACCGTATCGCCCATTACCTTGTATGACTCTAGTACACACTCTCCACAATGTACGTTTTGGGGGCTTGTACAACCATAGCTAGGCACTCATTTTAATCTTTGAAATTTGGTGGAGGCAAATTTTGGGGAGGTGGGGCGCTCAAAGGTTAAGAAACTACTCCTAGAAGTGCAATAGTAGATTTTTAGCAAAAGTAGGTGGATATTTAATTGTCAAGTGCACAAGAGTTTGACAAGAACAATTTCAAAATAAAATAACACAATCTACAAAGGTGAAGACAATAGTTTTTCAGCAGAATGGGAAAAAAAATGAAATTGGTATCAGGGTTGATGAATTGGAACGTCTAGGGGCAAATCATGTCCAAAAATTGGACGTCCGGATGCAGCATCCGCGGACGCTGTTGCGGACGCAGCGGACGTAGTGACCACCGTCCGACGGACGGCGACCACCGGACGGCCGACGGGGAATTCGACTCGGATGGTCTCACCGTCCGATCAAGCGGACGGCCCACCATTTGATCTAGCGGACAATCAGACCATCCGATCGATTGGACAGTAGGTTTGTTTGATCAATCGGACGACCGAGTCCACTTTGGGAGGTTTGGAAAGGCGTCCGCCGCCGGACCTACTTTAGGTTTGGTTGCGGACAGGTATAAAGGCGGACGGCCCTTCCATTCTTCCTCACTTCTTCTCTCCATTAGAGGTTAAACCCGTGTCGGAAGTAGCAACTATTGCTTCATTGTGCTAGTTGCTCCTATACGGGTGGAGAGTGAGGTCAATTATTTTGATATCACTTGTTGTCAGTCATGACGGCGGAAGGTACGAGCGAGGTTACTGTAGCGATGACTTCAAGAGGTGGCAATCACGAGAAGACAAAATCAAAGGGGGCTTCCCACGAGCATCACTGGGACATTTTAGATGATCCAAATATCAAGGCAAAGAGCAAATGGGAGGAGGAAGAAACTTATTGGACCTCCAAAATGTGCAAAAAATATGTGAAAATGTATCACATTGATATGTTGTGGCCTTGTGAGGCCCACATTATTCACACACGAGGTTTCTGTTGCAAGCCATCAAATTGCAAGGATGGACATTTTGATCATCAATCACTTAAGGTTTGGCGGGCCCTTTTCGGGGACAAATCAATGAGTAAAGGATACATAAACTACAACATGGCCTCTATGGTGTATGCTGAGCTCATATTGGCTCGAAAGGTGGACTGGAGCACATTTCCAGCAACAACTATGGCTCCACTTTTGCTTAGAGAAGGGCAAAAAGATATTCTCAATTTGTATGACCCAAAGGTAAGTCCAGGTGAGGCACCAAAATCACAGAAGTGACAAAAAGATGGTATAATGCAATATAAAAAAGAGATCATGGAGGGGGGAAATATTGGAGTACATTTGGATTCCACGAAGATTCCAACTACAATGTCAAATGCCACGGTGGAAGGTGTTGACGAAGAGGTGTTTTTAACTCCTCAGGCGGATTGGATATGCACACACAATTTTACATCCGTGGGTGAACAAAGTATTGCTCCAAACATGCGGCCCATTTTTGAAGAATCAGTGGCCCTGTCTGCACCACAAAAACGTCGGGAAGAGGTTCGTCCTGAACAAATGGCAAGGGCCATTGCATCAATTGATCATATTATAGAGAGCGATGCTATAAATTTTATGATACAAGTACCTTGCAATCAAAACTTGCCAACTACACCGAGGCCCGTATTGAGCCCTGTATTGGGCACCGTATCGAGCCCCGTATTGGGCACCATATCAAGCCCCGTGTTGGGCCCCGTATCGAGCCCAAGAGTTGAAGGGCAGATGTTGCCAAAAAATGGAAAGCAACTCGATGGCATGGCGCAAAATTTGTCCATTGATGACAACCCATTGGATAAGAGCTATCCGCATTTGTCAACTCAAAATACGACACAATTGGAGGATCTTCGTCATTTGCCAATGGCGAGTGAATTGGAAAGCTTGTTGGAAGCTTCTTATTTGTTTAGGGCACATCAACAAGACATCTCTCCTCGACCAAACCAAGTAATCGAGACAAACAAGGCCTGTCCTAGGAACCCCGCAAACGAGGCGGGCTTGATTGAAACCGCAAACGAGGCCGGACCGAAATAATCCCTTTGCCGAATACAGTGATGAATGGCCCAATTTTGTGGTCATCTCGAAAAGATTGTCGGTTACAACTAAATTTGTAGCTAGCATTGCCCCCAAACTTATGGAAGTTGCTCAGGAATTCACCAAATCCAGGCCCGAGTTGGTGTCTGGTGCCTTGTCTTTTGAGGATTTTGTCACGTCTTTGAAACCATTATTGGAGGGGCGGGTCAAAAATAATCGCAAGCTCCACATCTTGACTGAAGAGAATGAGAAATACAAGGCCTTGAAGGTAGAGCACGAGAAATTGAAAGAAGAGCACAAACAATTGATTGGTGCATTTGAAGGAGTGTGCGCTAATTATGAAAGATTTTCGAATGCACAGAATTGCCGATATGACGCTCTAGTTTCTCAAAGGAAGTTTATCGAAAAATTGGAGTACAAAATTGTAGTGCTCAAGCAAAAGAATTTCAAGGTTGGAAGATGTGTTCTTTCAAAGATCGGCGGAGCCGTGCGTATAGAAGCGGTTGAGGAAAACAGCCAAAAGGAAGCAATATCCGAAATCGCCATGGATATTCCTCCTCCCACATTTGAAGACGCGTCCATGCAAACGGAAGGCCGCGAGTTCGAAAAGGTGAAGCATAAATTAGAGTCGGTAACTCAACAAAATGTCTATTTGGAGGTAGAGTATCAGAAAATGATGCAAGTAGTGGAGCTAGATAAATGCTTGCCAAAGAGCAGTTCTGACACTCATTGGTTGACTTGGATTCAAAAACTACAAGACAACCCGTCTGTAGTAACCCGAGCAATGAAGGGGCTTCTCAAACTAGCCATGAAGTTGAAGGAGCAATGCGATGCCATTTCCTCCAACCTTCTATCTATTAGAAGGATGTTTGAGGTACATCATAGGGATTCAATTGACATTACATATTGAGGGGACATGGAGGAAATGTTTGAGCGATTGAATGACGCGCAGAAGATTGCGTCAAAGTCCATCAATTGGACCTTAGAACTGGAAGAAGGTTGGGCCCCTTACACCACGCATTCAACGCACATCAAAGAGACGGACAAGATAGTAGTGCATGGTGAAAGTTCAAATACGGAACTATTGGAGGATAAATGCAGCCTTTGTCTAAATCATTTTGGTCTTGAGGGCGCCTTAATCATGGGCCAATGTCACCACACTTTCCATATCACGTGTATGGTGAAATCATCCCTCGTTTGCTCGATTTGTCCCGAGTGTCGTTCTCTTTTGAGCCCTAGGTTTTACGAAATGGTTGGGCACGAGGAGAGCATGCCCCCTAGCCACAAATACAATCGATGAACCCTTCCACTTGACCAAAAGCCATTTCTATTCCAAAATTACATTCATTGGGGGCGACCTATAATTTAGAATTCGCAAAAACTCATGCATGATGTTTGTGAGAACTACAATGACGAATTGGATGACTTTGACTGGATGACGCGCAATAGAGAGGTGGAGTTGCGAGCCAGGGGTATTGAAGACTTGGAGGCTCGAGAATTGTTTTGTCGTAGCATGGGGGGCACTGGAGCATCTCACATCAAAAGTTCTTCCGGTTTCCTAAAAAAGAAGTGCGGAAAGGAGAAGATGGCGTCTGGATAGAAGTGCAACCATCCCAAGAGTTCAATGAGCAGTACAGAGCATACAATCACAGCTTAATAGGGAGGGCCCTATTCTTATCAAAATTGGAAGAAGTTGCGCAAGTTCGTGCTGCTTTTAATGTAGATGGGCTATTAAGCATAGAACATGCACTCGTGGAGGTGGCAAGTGCATTTGATAAGAGGATCACCGACATTATAACGACGTGGAGGACTTTTCTACATAGCACTAGGCAAGCGATCTCGTTGATCCCACGAGATGATGACAAAGCAATAAATGTTATGATAGAAAAGATTTATTCGGCTTTGAGAGCATTAAAGGCAGAGGAAGTAGATTTGTCTCCTACAAGGAAAAATAAACAGAAGATTGAAGACAAAGATGACTACTCTCCAGAAACCAAACGACAATTCATCACCGTGGACATGGAAGTCCAATCAGGAGGGAGCACAGCCTCTGGGTCGGGTGGTCCTCAAACTCCTGGAGCAAGTCGAAGACTTAAGGAACAAGAGGGTGCCTCTCGAATTTCCGCAAACGGTAGCGATGATGCAAAATAGTGTTTGTATTAGGAGATTAACCAATGAAGTTTGTTTTGTACTTATTTGAATCTCATGAGGATTCAATATTAGTAATGCACAACACTCATGGTATGTCATGAGTTGCTTTTAATTAATGTATAAATATTTATGCAATACAAATATGTTTGGATTTGTTTTTATAATGGTAAATTTTGCCTTATTTATTTGTCAAATATGTTTCTTTTGCGTACCTATTGCAGAAGATCATACCTATCGTACATTTGTACAAGATCATTTGATGTTATTGTTATGTTATTTTCTATAATCCCGTGCCTACAAATCACCCCTTTTCATTTGCATATACATTTTTATTAGCGTAATCCACTTGTCCACCTGTCTACACACTTCAAACAACTTACCGAAATTGTAAAAACTGCCTGTCCGCCCGACAGGTTTTAGGTCGGCTCGTTTGCCCGTCCGTTGTTCCGACGGTCTAGATTCTCGTCCGCCTGTCCGCTGATCCAACAGCCTAGCTTCCCGTCCGCCGACCGTTGTTCCGATGGCCCAGTTTCCCATCCGCCCGTCCGCTGATCCGACGGTCCAGTTTCCAGTCCGCCCTTCCGCTGTTCCAACGGACCAGATTCCCGTTTGCCGTCCGCTTTTCCGACGGCCCAACTGGTCGTCCGTCGTCCGCCTGACCGTTGTGGGAGGATTTTTTTTTTCCCCATATTCAACGATCACAAACAGATGAAGACTATTAGAGCCCTGAACTTGACATTTACAAGCACTCCTAAGAAACTGAACGTTAAGATTTCCAAGGGCTAGGAGCTGCAATTTTTTGTGTCCCTTGCTTGGTAATGCATAGTTCAGTGGAAAGGGGGGCCTTGTTTTCCAAGGCTTTGTGCATAAACATTTGAACGATTTTATCCAGTTGTTATCATTACGTTTTGAATTTCTGATTCCAATATAGAGAGCCTAAAACAGCCACCATGAGCAAGGATTGGTCTTCTTGGTACAAAACCCTATCAAATAGAAAAGTACAATGCAAGGCTTGCAACTTGATATTTGCTAAGAAGGTGGTCCGTATGTTTAGCCATTTGGGATATGCAGGCACATCAGGGAGTCGTGACAAAGGAATCAGCCTTTGTACCCAAATGACATCTGAAGTTTGAGGTCTATTTGTTCGTTGCAATGGACTGATTCTACAAAGAGGTACTCCACACAAAGTGGATGGCAACGACACACCTATGCCTATGGTTGTTCGTGCTATGTCAAATACGAGAGACACTATGAACTCTACCGAAGAAGACTCATGCACGGCACCAGAGGAATATGTTGGTGGTTCTTCCCAGGGAAATCCAAGTACACAAGCATCAGGTGGACGTGAAACTCAGCGGACATCAAGCAGTAGGCCTCAAAGACAGAGTAGGCTAGTAAAGGGATTCAAAGAAGCAAATAAATGCATTTTGAATGCAATTTCTTTTATGCAGCAAACATACCATTTGCTGTAGCCCGAAATCCAGCCTTCAAAGAAGTAGTGAAGAAAACGGCAGAGTTTCACCAACCTTATAGCCCACCATCATACCATGACCTACGTCATAAATTGCTTGACCAAGCAAAGGTAGACTTGGAGGATCCTAAAAGCGTTTGGGTTAGAAATCAAAACTTGTACAACAGAACGATCCTAAAAGCGTTTGGATTAGAAATTAAATACCACTTAAGTTATTTGGGAATTCAAGTTCAACGGTATACTTTTGTAATAGGCATACCAAACCGGTTTGGATCTTGGAAATTGAAATTATATACTAATCATGTTACTTTGGATTTCAATCATTTAACTTGAAAACTTAATTTGTGCAACGGGATGATCCTAAAAGCGTTTGGGATAGAAATCAAACACCACTTAAATGCCATATTTAACTACTTCTGGACTTTCAATAGTCCAGAATTAAAGAGATGGTGAAATCCCCCGATCTACCTCAATTTCTGCACTCATAAGTCTTTTGGAGAGTGCTTCTTTGTGTGCTTGGAAATGCTAGAAAATTTGTAAATTACTGTTCCGCAGTTGACTGTGCCAGAGTTCACGTGCCTGGATTGGGAGATCTGTGGACCGGGTTTCCATAATTTCAGCATACCGTTTACAGCTCACGTACCCGAACCTATCGAGAGATCCCACAATGACAACTAGTTCAAGCAAATACGACTCCGAGCCCTATATTAATACCTCACTCAACGTTCTGTTTGAAACGAATGCATCGTGAGATCCCCTGACAAAGTTGTCGAATATGCGGCAGCTTCATTGACAATCTTCGTGTCGAAGCGCTACAGTTTGATTCATGTGCTGTAGACAGTGCAATTCATAGATACATTAATGGAGGAAAACTTGAAATTCACTGGAAGTCCCAAACATCACTTCAACATTATCAAACAAGCACTTCCTCTCGGGAAGAAGGAGACCATTTTTATCTAAGCAGGAGATCCCCCGATGGAGTGCTAACACAAGAAACATTGTCATTTCACACTACATCCAGTGGAATGACAAGACTGTAGACAAGTGAGTCACAAGTGCTCAGACATTCAGCATACATCTGTAGACTGATGAATATCGGCTAATGTACTATTCCATCTGAGATATTTCAGTGGAAAATAGAGAAAATCGGGGTTCTATCACTGCTGAAATACATCCAATCTCTGATGTCCATGTAATTGTGAACATGCAAAACCCAGTCAACTGGAATTCCAACACGGACTGAAAGGGTAAAAAAATAAATGCGTATTCAGACTAATCTTTGTGCATGTATAATCCGAACACTGTATTTGTCATTGATAAAAACATGAACCACTTCCATTTCAGCAGAGGAAAGAAAAACAGCCCGCACTTTACATATCAGGTGACTGCCCGTGTTTCGCACGCATAATGAACACCATAAACGAATTCATATATTCATAAAGATTTATAATGCTAATACATGTCACATAAAAACAACACTGAGAGGTTCATCGTCTAACAGTCGAACTCAAACAGGGTAGTGTACCTAGAAAACCTAATTTTTGACTAAGCTACCTCAACGTGGAAAGCCTCGTGGGATCTCACGATGTTTGCAGCGACCTGAACAATGCATTGTGAGATCACATGATGGCCGCGACAACCCCCGCAATGCATCGGGAGATATCACAATAGGCGCGCTACTCCACCGTATGTCGGGAGATCTCACGATGGATTACTGTTCTCGGACAAGGCGCTTGATCATGGGTCCAACACGTTTGCCCGATTCAAATTTGCCAAGGTAGCCTCCCTACTCTTTTTAGGAATGGTCCTCGATTTTGGATCCATTATTTTCGACCAATTTGCATACGCCACAGCAGCTGCGTCAACCCAGGTAGGGGCTGAATCTTCAACAACCCATTTACCGTACCAGCAATTCCGGTACCTCAACTCCAGCGTACTTTCGGAGTTATCGGGTCGCCAATATTGAATCAAAAACTTCTCGTAATTTGCGTCTCCTTCCAGTCTGCATACAGTAGACAATGCTCTTCCTTGCTAAACAACACATGTTTCCGGGACTTCTGACCTAAGAAGTACCCATGAGCCCGGTTGTATGTCCAGCCACGGATTGAATCTTTCCATTGGCGCTTCATTTGCGGGGCCGCAATAAGGTTCGGGTTCCTCTTCTTCCTCCGGAATCACATCCATGGAATTTCCTTGGCGAAGGACTCCATTCTGCGCTATCCTCCAATCATATTGTGGCCAGAAGCCTTCCACCAACTCTGGAGGACACTCAGGTAGTGGCTCCTTCAGCTCATCCAGTACACACTTCCAGTATTCCACATAAGGGCCAAATGCAGCTGCAAATCCCTCGCATTTTGACATTCCTTGTTGCTAATACTGAATGTACTTCTCGAGTCCCACCAAAATGAAACCCTTGTTCACGGTAGCTTTCCGCGCCATTTCCCTTGCCACCTCTTGATTTCCACCCACGACGGGAACCTCGTTGCCCCACATGGGCTTAAATGGAACAGACTTCGGACAACCGTGAGGGAGCATGGGGCGACCATTTTCATCTCTCCTCCAAATGCGTTGAGAAGGTTTATTAGACGGAAGCCACTTTGAATCAACCGTTGACTCCTTGTAATTCATGACGGGGACCTCATCAATGTCCACGTAGAACTTGAATAGGTGCATCTCCCCCAATCCAATTAATCTTTCGGAGCCACCGGTTTGGTAACCCTCCACGAACGCCTTGAAATCCCCCACCTCCTGTATAAACTCCGGCATAAATGACAATTCTTGGGACTGCATGAAGGCTTTCATGAGGTTAGCGACGACGAAAGTGTTCTTGGTCTTGAGCGCCTTCGAAAGGTGGTTGAAATAGGCATCGATATCCTCGTGAGTATGTCCGACTAGTAGAAACTCGACCTGAATTTCCTTGAAGACACCTCGTGCAGTGAGCAACGACAAGAACGCCATTAGGTATTTGTTCTTGTTATCCTTAGCAGAGTTGTCAAGTTGAAGATATAACTTTTCAGGAAGGGGGGTCCTACCGACCCGAGCTCCTGGTTCAGTGAGAGTCAGGCTGTCCATACATCTCGACTTTCCTCTGAGCAGTGCCTCAAACATTGGATTCGCTAGAGGGTATAGAAAGAGGTCGCCTGGCTCTCGAATCGGTGGACCCCCTAGTCGGCGCAACAACCTCGCCAAAGACGAAGTGGTGAAGTTGGAGTCTGCCGGCCAACACGATGGAGCATAATGGGCGTACGCATCGTCACCTTGACCATGAGCTACCATTCCTGTGACGCTCATGGAAAGCTGCCTTAAACCCGCCGTGGCCTTCGTCGTCACCCGCATTCTAGGGAGAGCCGTCTTTGCCGTATCCATCTTGTCGTGAATTATACATAAAATTCTCCGTGGATCTCGTTTGGATTCCTCACGCCAAGACGCATACAGACGACGGCAAGACGCTTGGTGATTTAGATGATGAGCCCTCTGATTCATGAACTCCACATATTGGGGGCTTCCCTTCAGGGACTTCAGGATGTACTGCTGTAGATCGTCGCACAAGGTACATTTTGCGAACGAACTCCCAACAGGCTTAATGTGGACGTTGTTGAAATGGTCCTTTTTAATTCTACTAATGGTCGACTGGCTAACAGGCGGCAGACCGTAGTCAGCATTCAACTGGAAAAACAAAACGACTAAGCTTCAGAAACAGTACGAGCAAATGGAGCCAGCGAACGAAAATGACAAACACTATTCCAGAGAAACGATCGTGACATCCCACGATCGTTGATCTAGTCGAGGGATCTCACGATCACTAACTGCATTACTCAGAATCAATGGGTTTACCTCGTTAGCATCTGCTTGGACTCGTTTCCAGTTTTCTGCTTGCAGCCAGATATTTAAGAGTGTCCACTCGGCCATTACCGATACTACGCATTTGGTGGGGCATTTGATCAGCGTTCTCGTCAATAATGGCTTTCATAGTCCCTGTAACCTGAACAGTCCGAGTCCTCGGTCGCTTAATCCCTTTATTTCCGTGCGTCCCCGAATTCACGCCGTCGTTGTACATCTCGATGTAAGTGTGGTAGGTCGACTTTGGAATTCCGTGAATGATGTACCACGCCGTACCACAAACTTCCACTCCCTGTAGTGTGATGAATTTTCGCTTCCGATCCCTATTCATTTCGTGGAGCTGCCCTCCCACTGCAATCCCATATTCGCGGCGGTCCTCGAACGACTTCAAGTAGTATTTCTGCCTAAGCAACAGCGTCAACTCCTGGTTAAAATGCTGACAACACAGATGTTTGCAGCACTTTTGCGAGCTCACTTTGCGGATCTCTTCGTCTGCCATTTTCCGGTCTAACTGTGATTCCTTCAGCTTTATACTGGGTTTACGGACTACAAAGCGATATGGTGCTTTCATTCTACCTCCGAGATAAGCGAGAGGGTCGTCTGTATCTGGATTGGCGGCGAAATGATCCACGGTCTCCTTCAATGACCGATCGCTTGGAAACCAGCACTCCGACAATGGCCACCTCTTGTGCAACATTATGGCTTCCTCGTTACCCACAAAAACATCAAGGACTAATACACCCACGATAGCCCTCACCAAGTGTTTCATCCTGGAAATGATCATCCGCCCTCCAGCAAATGATACGGCCCGACAAAACGTGGAGTCTCCATCCGTCTTTTTGATGAACATCAAGTGCAAACCAGGCCCTCTGGCGAATATACGGACAGGGATCCACTGGGGGATCCCTCGACGCTCTTACAACGTCGGCGATTCTCCACAGCACGACACATCCCTGAACATCATACAATGTTCTATAACTCCTGTGTTGGGGGTTAAATCTTAAGTCCTGGAACTCTAACTTTATGGAATGAGGCTGCACCAGCATATAAATCCAGGGCTCTACAAGTAGAGGCACAACCAGCCACTGGCCTTGAGGACAAACCTCCTTAACAATCCCGGATCCGACCTCACCGAATCCAGGAACAAACGGTTTAACCCAATCACCAATCAAGAACGATGGAGATTCATCGTTGGACTCTTGTGATCCACTTCCCACATGCTCACCGCGTGCATATGGAACAATCGCATCAGCAGCGGACTCACTAAATGAATCCATTCTTGTTGATTTATGGCGAAGAGATCTTGAAGATTTGTTGAACCTACAAAAATCATGAACTATACCAGGAGTTAGTTTAGTTAAGAGATCGGCGTTCCCTTCGTAGCCAAGGAACCTGACGACAATGTCTTCAGTTCCTGCCGACTACTAAGGAAACACTTGCAGTACGATATACAAGATACCTAGTCAATCATCAACAATAGTGTCAAGGAATCTAAGGATAGCAGGTCTTGGCAAATGAATAGAGTACCCCAACAAGGTACGCAAGAACATTTGATGTCCTCAAGCAATCGTGAGATCACACAATGCCCGTGCAGGGAGCACTCAGCCAGTACGTACATTGAGGAGTAGGCCACTGGAACCAAACAGAAAGGTCCACACACCAAGGATCAGTGCGTCGTTGGAACCCACAACACACAGGTCGTTGGGTCACCCTTTTCAGAGATCGTGGCATCCCACGATCCTCCTACCAAATTACGCCTGGAGGGAGTGAAATGCTAATAAATAAGTAAACGAACATAATCATGCAGACAAATCCCAATCTCATATCTAATCGGTCGTGTGATCCCACGACCAAAACATTATAGGATCCACAAAACAGAGATCCCGAGATCTGCTCATTAGAAAGAGAGACCGTTGGATCCCTTGATCGCCGGGAACCGACAGAGACATAGTCCCAAGTTAACGAGACCCAGAACCAAATTTGGTCTAGTGAATCGTTGGATCCCACGAAACCAAGATCGTGAGATCCCACGATACTACAATCCTGTGATCCACCGATTTTTAAGTCGCTGATTTCCTCCATTCAGAGATCAGCGGGAGTCACTAAGCTTCAGAATCAGCGATCGTGGGATCTCACGATCCTATCTGATACGTACGCGTACTACTCTATCGTATATCACCATATCTAGACTTTGTCCTCAACATACGACAACACCGTGGCTGTATTTACAGGCACATTAAGCTCTGCCTTTTGTAGTCTCCAAGTGAACCTCCATGTCACCAGAGCGTGGTGATTACTTCACTAGGTGAGCTTCACTAGGTGAGTTTATCGTAAGTAAATCTATTGCTTGGAGCAACCACCCACAGTCGGACTCTTCTGCACTCTAAATCTACGTGCGCTTGAAGAGTTTCACGAAATTGCAGTGGCATGCATTCGACTGATGAAACACTCAGGCTCGAAATTCCACTGTAGTTGATAGGAATGCATAGCTTACCTCGTGAATAATGGCCTGGTCAAAGCATCGTCCGCCTGCACTCCAATCTCGTCGCCTACACCGGTAGACACCGACTCCAATCCCCCACATCGTACTCCACTTGTTCACGTGTGCAAGCGAAAAGGAGAAGCTGAAGGTTCGTTTCGGGTTATAAAACACCTGCACTAGAATTCAAGAGCTGTGGATTCCCGCCGTGAATTTTCAAATTTTCAAGCGTTCCTTTTTTTCAAATGTTGGTTGGATGCGTTCTAGATTGCCGAGCCGCAATCAAGACGTGGAGTATGTGCGGTTTTACACTTTGGAAGTGGAATGAACTCTCGAATTCCACGTTGCTCCGACCACAAGGAGGGAGGACGTGGGGCTCTTGACTTTGTGAGTGGAAATTCGCAGCTCCAGTGTTCCCTGCATTCCGGATCTTCATTGACATTCTGAAATTCGCCGCATTCAAGGATGGTATCGCTGCACGATTTTAGAGGAGTCAATGATGCTTCGAGCAAAGAGGATTCGGTCTTCCAGACTTTCATTTCCTTGGATTTCACACGCGTCCAGGTCAATACTTGGACGAGTAACTCTGTGTCCCTCCACCTCAAGGCGATCTAATGACCTGAATACCAACATAACGATTCCAGAATTGTTGTGCTCTGGTCTGTTCCGTGCTTAATGTGCTCTACAGGCAGGGGACTTTTTTGGTTCAATCTGTCAGTCCGGGAGTCGAGGAGCGGGGGTTTGTTTTCCTTAGTCCCAGATCGCCTGCGGTTTTAGGGTGTGTACCAGTGATCCCAGAACTGCTTTACTGAATTTAGTGAAACATGTTACCTACACTAAATAGTGAAATTAGGTTGCCCCTCACTAATTTCTCGACATTCCACACTAGTTAAATATTTGTTGTTTCTATACAAGAAAATACTACTTTTGAATTAGTTTTTTAATGTAGTTGGAACTCATGAACCTCCATGTATATAAATGGAAGTACTTGTAGAGATTTTTTTGACTTTGATGGCTTACACAATAACTTGGGGGGGTAAGGCAACCTAATTGTAAAGGCAACCTAATTTCTCTATTTAGTGTAGGTTATTAGGATTTAGTGTAGTATGCTACCTCCAAGACAAATGGGACTCAATTTTGGCTACCTTGAGGGTGAAAATAAAGAAGATATTAGAAAAAATAAAGAAGATAGGATTTTGCAAGTTTTAAAGAATCATCACTACAAGAGAAAGGGGTGTTTTAAGTAGTGTCCTAGACATCACGTCTTTTAAGTAACGTCTTTTGAGTAAGTTTTTAAGTAAAATTTTACTAAAAAGACAATCTTTTTAGTAAAATTTTACTTAAAAACTTACTTAAAAGACGTGATGTCTAGGACACTACTTAAAACATCCCTTTCTCTTGTAGTGCATTGAAAGTACTATAATACAAAAGAACCAAAATAGCTGCGAATTTCAATATAGAGGAAGTTGCACATTGCCAACCAAATTCTATTGTTTGTTGCAATCTTGACTAAAATCTAATTTCTTCAAGGATTTTTTCGAATAGTAGAATACACTTTTAGCTCCTAAAGTTTTTTAGTAGCAATGGAGCAAAATTTAGCCACTCTTATGATCATTAGTCTGTACTGGAACCCCTAAATGGCCAAGGCACCAGTTAAGTTTAGGTGGTTTCCGAAGAAGTGTTGAGGTGGCAACTTACAAGAAAATGCTCTAGCCAAATATTTTAGTATTCATCTAAATTTTATATAGAGTTATGTTTTCATCCACATTTTTCGATGAGTGTCGTTTATACAGGACATTTTCATTCAAAATTTAAAAAAAAATTAGAGCAATTTGGCATTGTCATCTAAATTTTCTTCAAATTTCTTCATATACTAGTAGGCTTGATGCAACCCATTTATTTTTGAGGGATGGAGCTACACAAGGCCAAAAAATAGGGTTTACGGATTAGGATTTTTAGGATTTTAGGGTCAGGGTTTTAAGGGTTTAGGATTTAGGATGTAGGGTGCAAGGCCCCCGTAGGTGGTGTCTAAGAAACTTTTTTTGGAAAACTTTCTTAAGATGCAAATGAATTTCACTGAAAGTAAAACCGTACCAAATCCCTATTTTTAGTAGAAAATATTATTGGAAGATTCTTTTTTAAGTCTAACCGTAAACCCAAAAACCAATTTTGGGGCATGAATGATTATGATTTTTTCTATTTAAAATTTGTACAGGTATCCATTGCAATCTTGACTTCTTGTATTGTTCAGGGGTCTTGGAAACTTGCCTCAAATACTCTAGGTCTTGGAGAAAAAATCATTGACACTAGGAATTCTTTATAAAAATTGGTAGTGTAGATTTTGAGATGTCATAAAATGATTGGGGTTATATATTTGATTAGGCCCTTCAACCTCATATTTTTGGGGTCTTGAATGTTTTAGATTTGACATGCAGAAGGAGAAATCAATGTTTGAACTCAAAGGTTTTCATAGTTTTAACACACTGATGATCAAACATTACAATCTTTCAATTGATACAAATTATGATGTTGTTGTGTTTTCTTTTCCTATGTGATATTTAACATGTGTAGTTTGAATTTGTATGGTTGCAATACCCCAAAATTTGATTCAACTTATCAAAAGATTGGCCTCTAGTTCAATATAGAGTAAATTCAAAAAGGCAAAAAACAAGCCTTTGGTATTTAGGGGTTAACGTTTCCAATGAAATTCTAGAGCATTGGAATCCAAAACAAAAACAAATTCTCCATAAAAAGAGGTATTGAACCCCTCATTTTTTACTAAATGAGGGATTAATTTTCACCTGAATCCCCTCATTTGCTAAAAGAATTCACAATAATTTCAGGTTCACAGGTGTTCATACTTGATATTTTATATTTGAATGACTGAAGGTCTTAAGGTCTGGGGTCCTCGATTATAAGGGCGATTGTCCGAAGTTTAAGGACGCAAAGTACACATTTGTACGGTTGAAGTTTAACATGTGAAGAGTCATGATTTTTGGGTTTAGGGTTTAGCATTCAGGAGGGCATTGTTCATGACTAATAATGCTCAGGCTTAGGATTAATTCATTTCAGGGTCATGGTTATTGATTTCAACTGAAGGTGTGTACTTCATGGTTTAGGGTGGTCAATTCTAGAGTCTTCAGTCTCAGATAGATGATTTTCGGATTACCGGTTCCAGAACTTTTTGTTCAAGTTTTCTAAATTCATGCTTAATGGATTTTGAGATTTGTCACAAATGATTTAGAAATTATCACTAACTTGTATTTGGACTACATCGTTCTTCTAGGTTACGTGGTCCATTTTGGGAAAAAGTTGCATGGAATGTTTCCGCTCATGAATCTTAACTTCATGAGCGGAGTATTTACAACTTCTACATTTTTTTTTTCATCCGAATGTGTACTATTTTGAATAGGACTTATGGAATGAGGTTTCTTTCAAGTTTCAACCCCAAGACGAGAGTCCCATTTTTTAGTTACGTGGTCCATTTTGGGAAAAGGTGCATGGATTATTTCCGCTCATGAATCTTAACTTCATGAGCGGAGTATTTACAACTTCTACATTTTTTTTTTCATCCCAACGTGTACTATTTTGAATAGGACTTATGGAATGAGGTTTCTTTGAACCGCAGGACGAGAGTCCCATATCTTAGTTACGTGGTCCATTTTGGGAAAAGGTGCATGGATTATTTCCGCTCATGAATCTTAATTTCTTGAGTGGAGTATTTACAACTTCTACATTTTTTTTTTCATCCCAACGTGTACTATTTTGAATAGGACTTATGGAATGAGGTTCCTTTCAACCGCAAGACGGGAGTAACATCATATTCATTAGTTTGGGAGATTGAGGACCTCCCAAAATAATCATTGTTGCCATTAATAAGAGAGTTTTGATGTAAATTGACATAAAACCTTTCAATATTAGGTCAAATCTTGAAAGGTTTTCTATCCGTTTAACTCGAATCGAGTTAAATTGACATAAAACCTTTCAATATTAGGTCAAATCTGAAAGGTTTTCTATCAATTTGAGTTTTTAACTCAAATCGAGTTAAATTGACAAGAAAACCATTCAATTTTAGCTAAATTGATATAAAACTTTTCGTTGAGTTTTTTTTAAATAACCTTTCATTTCAATGGAAAACTCCCATTTTAATGAATATGGTGTTGAGTCCCATTTCTTAGTTCCGTGATCCATTTTGGAAAAAGGTGCATGGATTATTTCCGCTCATAAATCGGAACTTCATGAGCGGAGTATTACAACTTCTATTTTTTTTTTTAAAAGTTAATTATCTATACAATTTGAAGACAATGTTTTTGTCTAATTTGAGTCAGATTTTTAGAAGCTCAATATTGCCTTCCAATTTGGTGTTTCAGTGAAAATCTTCCACTATCCCTCTGCCAATCCAATTTGAATGCAAGCGCTTTACTTTGCTAAGGCCTCAGAATTGGAAGCCACCGAAAATTTATCATTGATTTAGGATGCAACTGAAGTTAGGCCACAGTATACCCAGAAAATGCAGGACCTAAATCCGGTAGCGAGAAAAATGAATTTGATCATGAAATTGGGGTCTTTACGCTTTGCTACTCATATTTCTAATTAATAGCAATAAATAAATTGAGGAAGGTGACTATCTCAAACTTTTTTTTCTTCCAATATAATGAAAGCATCTTGCAGTTTCAGTTATCTAATAATTTCAAATCCGTTCTCATAGTCGCTCGCAGAGTTATAGTATTAAAACAAGGTCAACTTGTGATGCTTAAAAAAAAAATTTCAATTTTGGAGCATAAAAAATGTTTGTTTGAAAGGTTCTATGATGGGAATAAGGACTTCGGACTTCATGTTTTCCTGGATCTAACATCGCTAAACCCTCTTATACTCTTATATTTTTAGTATCACCCTATGATTGAAGGTTTTATATATGATTTGAATCATTTCTCAAATTTTATTCTAATCGATTTCTATAAGAAAACACTTTATTTTTTCATTTGAGAGTTTGTTTAATTTTTGGGGCATTTAGACTTTCATATTTGAAGCCTATAACTTACTAGTAGAGGAGTTCAAGACATGCAAGTAACTATGACTATGAGTATAAATGGAAAAGAGAGTAACTTAATTCTCATTTATGGTAAGTTCATGATAACTTCATTTTCACTTATGGTATTATATTTTCAATGATGGTAACTTCATTTTCACTTAAGGTAAGTTAATATTCACTTATGACTTCGTTTAGGGTCATGAGTGACCCGAAACCGTAGACTTCTCATCAGACCCCTTCATCACGTCAGTAATGATGAGGAGGGCTAACAGTGATTTCCTCCGCCGCCTCTCCCCTGACAGCGCCACGTCGACAGGAGGAGCTGGGTTTCCCTTCCCCAGTGCACATGATGTCCAGTACTCTCCCCCTTCACCCAATGTCGTGTGCAGCTGGAGAGTTCGCTTTCGTATTCCCTGCAAAGCTTGTGTTCCGCCGTGGAGTGTGCGCAAACTTGAGCGATTCATTTGTGTTTGACGCCGCGATTTTGATTGTGCTTGACGCCGTGAGTTGGATTGTGTTTGACGCCGCGAGTGTCCAGGAGTTGTTGGCGGAGCATTGAAGGCGGTTGTGCGTAGGGCGTCGTCATTTATGGAGGGGAGGGAGGCGATCAAATTCCGTTTCCAGTCTGTGGGTGGGAGTTGTCGTTGGTGGAGACGAGCGCATGAGATTCCTCATTTTGGCGACCCACCATTTGCTGGAGGAGACGGGCGCGCAAGGTGGTGGAAGTTGGCGGCCAAGCATTTGCCGAAGGAGATGTTTCGTGAGCTGCGCACCGGATTTGTTGTGGCGAAAGTGTGCGCGAACTTGACTCCAGAGGTGAGTTTCCTGAACATTCTTCCGCTGCGTTCATTGTTTGAGTTTTTTATTTCCATCTGCACAGACTGGCTTCATTTCTAGAGGGAGAAAACTACCGATAGAAGAGAAGGTACGCCTATCCATTGAGTCCATTACCTACGGCTTCATCTTGGACTACGAGACGATGAACATGGAACTCTGTCAGTCCATGACAGCCAAGGTGCATTTGATGTGCAAGGACCCCGCAAAGCCTTCGTGGAAGCCTCAAGAAATGAAGAACCAATGGGATATCATTCAAGAAGATTTGGCTGAATTGAGTGCTGCCTCCAAGGCAATCGAAGAGGATGCTTCCACGCCGTCACCGGCCAAGAAGACCAAGAAGAGGAAGTCAGTGGTTGGAGCTCCAGGCGATGACAATGATGTCGGACAGGGTTCCGCCGGAAAGAGGAAGAAAGATGAGACCCTGCTTTTGCTCCACGAGGCTGTCGCTCTAGGAGAAGCAGAGATCAAGAAGATGCGACTGGAGCAAATGATGGCAATGAAGACATTGTACAAGAAATCTTTCAGTGGCTTCTACAAATGGGGAAGAAAAGTCCTTCGTGACAAAAATAGGGAGCTGATCCGCGTCAACATGAAGTGCCTGCACAAGGCATTGAAAGCACTGCTCGTATATTGGGCCATCGATCCTGAACGGCTGGACAGAATCACGAGGAAGGCACGTATCACGCCAGATTATGACTCAAAGAGTAGAGTGATTATAGTCCTCCCACTGAAAGTTGGCCCATACGGCCCAAATGGCGTGGTGACGCACTACAAGAAGACACCACCGAAACCAGAAATCTTTGAAGACCCAAAGACGCAATACTTTATTATTGGGGGACAGCACACTGTCAAGGCCTTCAAGAACCTGATTGATGCTAAGGAAATTCCCGAGGCCGACAGAAAGCTCGCATCTACGTTCTACATCATTCCAGTCTGGACACCCAAGGTCAACCACGGAGACCTACTGCACTTCTCGCGGACACTGAACCAGAATCTCGCTGGTGAACAGAAGGAGATGAATTTCACCAAGCAACTCTTGTACGCAAGAACAAAATGGCGCAGTATGGGAAGTCTGCAGCCCGCCATAATGGGGAGACCTCACATGCAAGAGTATAATGAAAGATTCCAATTCATGTTTATGTTGACTCTGCATCTCAATGGAACACTTAGTAGTCATCGTGGAATCCCCTAATCGACTTGTACTTATAGACATAAGTAGACGACATTGTAATGAAATCATTGTGGGTTCCACCATTGCTCCGGCAAAGCATTCTCAAATCCTCTGTGGACATAACTAAGGTGTGTGTGATTTGGATTCTGGCTTCATTTCTAGGAATTGTATTGTAGATTCCTGTTCATGATTTTTCGGATCAACTATCGGAATATCAATCGTGTAATCCCACAATGTCCATGTTTGTGTTCTACTTCCATTTCCTTCACAATGCCGTCATTGTAATATCCTCTGATGGTTTTCTAGTCTATCCCACACAATTGACGCTATGCCGATTTGTTTTACTGTAACTATTGATGATTGTGGGATCTCACGACTTCGTATCCCATTCATGGTGTAGACTTGAGCATTGGGTACTCACTTTGACTCTGTTGTGCAGGCATTTCATCCGTGCTTGGTGACAATCTTTGTGGGTGTCAAGACTGTAGATATGTCGGAACTGCGAATACCCCTGCTCTTCCTGGAGGACGACGCCGACGTAAAGAGGTGGATCGACATTGAGGAGAAATTTATGAAAGGATATCTTCCCGATGGAACGGGCCTGGTCGATGTATGCGGGAAGCAGGAGCAAAAAACCCTAACACAGAACAACTTCAAGACGCTCTATGGACTTCGATCGGAGGACATAAACTACCTTGTGGATCAAGTGGAAGCCAACTGCGTCTGTGTAAAGAGTTCAAGGATGACAGGTCAGAAGAGTGGCCGGCAGAATTTCAAAATCATCCCTCTTAATACCGCTGGTGCAAGATTGAGGCTGATGAGGGCCATGAAGAACGAGCTCTTGGCACACTATACAAATCAACTGCTGCCCATGAGGAAGATGGAGTATGTACCATATCTGGAATCCACATGGGAGGACTTTGCGACCGAGAAGAGCATCGGATGCGACGAATTAGATTTGTGGGTGAACAAGGCCATGGAAGTCCCTGCTGGCAAGAAGTGGCTGGAAGGCAAGACAAAGGGATTGAACAAGACGTTCGACCCAAAGGACCTCCCTGAATTCGTCATTAGTATGTGGGAGTCGTTCTTCAAGTCCGCAGTGGAGGATGAAGTGACACAAGCGCATGTACAGGATTTTTCGAAGCACTATCTGTGCAAAATGATGGACGAGAGAACCTGGGATATCAGCGCAATTTTGTCGGCCCCAGACGTCAAGGCATGGCGGGGAAAGAAGAAGCGTCACCTTTACATCTGGTTCGTGTTTGAGGAGGCATCCTATGGATCCCATATGAAGATGCTGGAGTTTGGAAAACTAAACAGACTCTTTAATGCTCTGGAGTTCTACGACCCAAAGGACAAGACTGTCTCACCACAGGCTAGGGCCGTCCTCATCACAGATGCCGAGGGATTCCACACTATTGTGGGTTATCTCGAGAAAAGAGATGAGCAGATGAGAGCAAGGTTGTGGGACTGGCACGTTGTGACTTACATGGCTGGGCCGGACGACTTCTTTCCTCTGTCACAAGCCGGGGAGGGGTTCAACGTGTTTCTCGTCTTCATCTTCGAGCACATCCCTCAGGGAACCAAGTAGGATTCCTTCAAAGCCTACTTCCCTGGATTCACTGATCTGAAGCAAACTTACAGATCGCAAGACATGAAGGATGTCCACCCGTATTGGGGACGACCGCATGTGCCTTACCTGAAGATCAAGACGGCAGAGGAGATATTTAAAGGACTCGCATGCACCGACCTTGTCCTCGTGAATGTCAATGGCGGTCCCAAGTTCACCTACCTAGGACTGGTAAGCTCTTGGGCTCCACAATCTTCCTTTCATTTCGAGCAACACAATGTTTTGGTCCTGCCAGTTTCAGGCACACTAACAACTGATTGATGTATTTCAGAATTTAGGAGGTGTTCAAGTGCTGGAGGTAGTGCATTCCGCTGAAGCTGTGACGGCAAGTGAGGTCGTCGCCAAACAGATTTGGGACAACAAGGAAGCACCCACGGCAGCTCCTCCAGTTCCACAAGGCACCGGCGAGGCCGAGGATCAACCGGACATGGAGGCTGATAATGACGAAATCAACCCATCCGATCCTCTAGATTCCCATGACAAGCATGGTGACAATATAGTGAATGAGGTCATCGACGAATACCAGCAACGTACAAGAACAAGGTCGGTTGATCACAACGAGGTTAGTGTGCTTTAATTGCTGAACCATCGGGAGATCCCCTGATCTTGGGAAGCTCACATTAATGATTTCTGGTGTTTGATTGGGATTCTAAATGTCCAAGTGATTTGTTTTTGAATTCGACGTAGGAGGAAGATGCTCCTTCAATAACTCCAGCAGGACGGTCTGAGGACATAAACGTTAGTGACCCCAATGTTCAGTCGCCTCCAACGGGTCTAAACAATGTGGTGGAGCAACAGGAGCATCATTCTGAACCGCCAGCACCAGGTCGGCTGGGAGATGTAGTCAAGCAGCCACAGAAAGCTCCTGAGCCGAAAGGAGCTGGACGACAAGTGCATTTCCTGTCCGATAGTTCAACAGGCGATGAGGTTACAGGGCCTCCGCTTGAGAACCCGAGGACATCCAGAAGGAAGACTGGAAGTAATCTGGCCAAGTATCTTGGCTGTGGAAGAGATACTGCTGGGAAGAAGGATGTGAAGCGACGACGACAAGGTAGTGCAGCTGCAGTGCAAAGGCGGAAGGTGATCAGTCCCAAAGCGAATCTGAACAGTGACGTCGCCGAGGGGGAACAAGATCCGCAGATGTCAACTGGGATTGTGAATCCCGAAGCATCACACGCGGCAGGCATACTTCTGACATGTGCTTGCCAATCGTCAACTTTGGAGACTGTCGATTTAGGCGTTCCCGACGAGGAGGTGCCGCAAACAGCTAGTGTTGATGGAGTTATCAGGAATTTGCCCGATGGGACAGAACCTACCAGAGGGATGAATCAGACGGAGGTCAGAAGAGTTCCAGGTCCATCAGGGGATCCCACGATGAACACAAGGACTGTGTTGGACATAGTGAAGGGTTTGGAAAACTCAGATGAAAGCACCGGCCGCCAATCATCCGGGTACCCCACGCTGATCCAGAAGACTCCAGAGGATACAGGTGAAGGGTGCCCAGAGCTTACTCTTGGTGGAGACCTCACGGGGATTGACGCCAGCAGACTTGAGTTGGGGGTTCCCGCGACAGATGCCCCTACACCAGGCTCTGGAAACCGTGATGAGGGGGTTGGGGCGGGCACAAAGGCATCGTGGGATCCCTTGATTGTCCAGGAAACAGAGGTCGTCATGGCGCAGGTTGATCAGGCAGCAGGCAAGGATATTGACGGACATCTAGTAGGGGTAGCAACTTCTACATCGGGGGATATCACAACAGTCGCTTCGCGAGGTCTCCTGCTCACGGGAATTACGGTGGACGAACAAGAGGACACCCTCGTTGACTTGGTACCCATGAGTCCGAGATTCAGAGGGAGGGTGGCTGTGGATATTGCTTCTGTCGCCTCCACTGTTGCACTGGAGGTGTCAAGCGAAGTGGCTCCTGGAAACGGTGAGGGAATTAATGAAGAAGTGCTGGAGGCCTTACCATATGAGGCCGTAGACATAATGAAATTGTGTGTTGTGGATGCGGTCAAATTGATCGCTGAATCTCCGAGTAATGATTTAAATGCGTTCGGAATCATCGACCCTTCGGAATGTACTGCACTTCAAAAGAAGAAACAACATATGCAAGCCGTAAGGTGAGCACTCCGATTCGTGTACAAATCCTTGTTTAACTGGGCATTTCAGAATGGGCCGCATGCAGGACTGGAAGGAGGGGATCCAATGGATCAACTATTCTACGAGGAAGGCGATGAGGAAGAGCAAGCGAGCGACAACGACATGGAAAAGGGGAAGGGGCCAATTACTGGCGACGATAGGGGGCAAGAGGAAAATCGCGGTGACGAGAGGGAGAAAGGGCCAATGATTCAGGACATCATAGGAAATCGGCAACGGGACAGTGATGAGGGGAAGAAAGCACTTCAGGGTGTCGACAAGAGCGGAGAAGGGTCTCCCCGAAAATACCTCCGACCCCGGATTTCAGGTAAGAAGCTAACCATTTTTTATAATGCTTATACTTGAGAATGGATTCTTAACTGGACTCTAACGCGCTGTTTGTCGGATTTTCAGCAGGTTGTCGAGTCACCGAAGTCTCTTGTGAAGACGTGCGGAAGCCGTTGAATAAGGTAGAACCGTGGCCATATTTTGTGATCTTTGACTTGAATGGAGTTCTAGTTCACAAGACACTTGATGATCGTAATGGACGTCGCTATGTTGTGCAATTGAGTTGCGCACACTTCCTGGACTGGATGCATAGGACTGTTAAGCTTGGATTCTGGAGCAGTATGACAAAACAGAATGCGACATTCGCTTTGAACCAGATGTTGTTCGCGGCGGTTGTGAAGCCGAAGGATGTGCTTGTTCTCACGCAGGAGGACTGCACATTCTCGTCTTACAGAGACCGTCGTCGTCCAGACAGGCCTTACTTTCTAAAGGATCTGTCACACTTCGCCCGTAAGCTGAATTTGCGGACACAGAAAAATATTCTACTCATCGATGACGACCCATTAAAGAACCTTCAGAACGACTGTCATAGTGCCATCTTCCCCACATCTTGGGATGGTGACATGAGAGATGATTACTTAATGGGGAAGCTATTTCCTTATCTCAACCAACTTTTCAAGTCACAGGAAGCTGTCCCAGCGTATGTTAGAGCCCACCCGCTTCCTCATGGTCAGCATCCGGAGATCCCGTTGACCAGACCGGGGTGTGACATATTGAAGGGTGTAACTTAGATGTCGTTTGTATCTTCTGTATCTTCTGCGTGGGACTGGATCCAGAGATATCACGATCTCATTCTATCATACTTCAGTACTTACTGTTTAATACTCTTGAACTCACTGTAAATTTTGTAAATGCATTTTTTAAATACTTGACTTTCCCATTTCTTAAGAGTCATTTTAAATTTTACTCATTTTGTAAGTCACATTGTAAATATTATTGTATGGTTATATGTGAAATCCATTTGTGAGTTAGAGTTATGATTTCAATTGGATAATTTTGACCTCCATAATTATCGTCGTGCATGAATATACTAAGATGTATTTGTATAGTATGCAAGTTCATTTCCTGTCGTGAGATCTCACGATGGACTGTAGGGGCGATTTTAACTGACATGTATTGTCGTACTCATTGTGCACAGCGTCAATCTCTCTTCTTCTTTTTGTTAAATCGCATATCATGTTGCTGGGGATAATGAAATTGTATTTAACTCTGAAGTATTTTATTTTTGTTTCTCCGAAACAATTGATGGATCATTGCATTTAGAATGGTAAGCAAGATTGAAGCCATGACATATGGCATTAAGAAATTAGAGCAAAGTAAAGAGATAAATGAAGAAAATGGAGCAAAGGGAATCATGAAGACTAAGTGAAGGAGCAGAGTGGAGGACCTACACTCCAGCAATCCCCATCACGTCTGATGACGATAGTAAGGTCCCATCACGTCTCGCGAAGATGGGGGAATGCTGGGAAGCGGTATATTCAGTAGATTTTATTAGTGTGGGCTTCATAATGTTTAGCTGCTTAGTTCAATCAGGAGATTGCACGATCTTCCCTCTTGCCGTCCACAGAATTTAATGGATCACCATGTACATGTCTGATAGTACAAGCAGTTGTGCGTCTTTTGTCCCTGTAATGTCCTCCATTTTGGTTTATGTAATAGGAGATGATAGTTGTAGTTGTGCTTCTGCAATTTGTTGGGCGTGTTCCTCCTATTGTCAGCAAGACTTCAACCTAAAACCGCTGAAGTCTTTATTTGAATTTGTTTACGTAATCTTGTCTCTATGGCTTGATCGGGAGATCTCATGGTTGTGTGACATTGCCTCTAATAGATACTCTGAACTTTGCAATTCTCTCGCTGCAATGTAATGTAGATCCTTCTTTTTGTTTGTATTTTGGATCTTTTATTATTTATGCCTAATTCCACTTTCTGTGTTAAATAGAATCATTTATCTGCATGCCTCACTAGTCTTGCATTTTTGGACTGCAGTCACATTCTATACGTAATGTTAACTTTCCTAAGGTCATCTGCAAATGAGATTTTCACTTGATGTTCTCTTTTCTAATCCACCAGTTCTATTCGGTATGCGGTTCTGTAGTAATGCATAGTGATCGTGATATCTCACGATCATTCAATGTCCTCTTCTGTCTTTACATCATTTCTGTGCTCTGAGATGTACTTGGTCTTTGCAGAAGGCGATGCTCCTTGTACTGACTGGGGATCTCTGAGTTAAGGGCGGTGTGGAGGATCTTCCACAGAATATACAAATTCGGGCTGGCTTCCACGATCTTCTGCGATATCTTGTTGAAGAAACTCACTGTGGCTTGTGGGCGGCAGTGCAACCTTCGACATTAGATGTTCTCCTTTGACGTATTCTATCGCTGGAGATTCTTTCAAGGTTCCTTTTCTTTTCTGGATCCGACAATCCACGCAAGAACCAACTGTATCCGCGGCGTCATGCACTACTGAGGACTCTTTCAAGTAATCCTCGGACGCGCAGGGTGCTCTTGAATGACACTGTCGTAATGCTTGTTCTCGATCCTCTGAATTGGGCACGTCCGCATCTACTTCAACCGGCGTTGCATGTGAGGGATGATGTAGATACTTCAGATTGGCAATGTGCACACGTTATAGGACCGCGCTTTGATTGGTCATGGGCCCAGAAATAAACATAGGTTCACATGGAACTAGTGGCACTTATTTGATTGGCACCCATTCGATTTGAATGGCACGTATTTGTTGCATCCAAATGATTATAAAGTCCTTTTCGCTCGTTATCACTTAAATTGTGCAGAGTCATCGCTTTGGCTATTTTGTATTGTTTTTTCAAGTAGTGGGTTCGTCCTATTCGTTTCACCAAAAAGTAGAAGACGATTATGAATTGGTGAATCCACCTTCTGTATTTCACTGTTATTACAACTTATCAAATGTCCGTAACTGCATGATTGTGTTGCCTCATCACATCTTTCTTCTTGGGTAATGCTTTGCGAAATATGTCGTGACATCTCCCGATCTGCAATGTCGCATATTTAAAGCCAACTCTAAATATGAAGCCACTCCTTACAGTAAATATGGGAGTTGACATCATCCAAAATGCATCAGTTTGTTCCTGCACTTTAAATCCAAAAGGGATACAATACCACTGCATCAACAATCTCTCAATGACTCCACATCCTAAAAGGGTTGTAATAGAAATCAAATACCAGTTAAATTATTTTGGAATTCAAGTTCAAAGGTACACTTTTATAATAGGCATACCAAACCGATTTGGGTCTTGGAGATTGAAATTAAATACTAGTCATGATATTTTGGAATTCAATCATTCAACTTGAAATTTTAATTTGGGCAATACGATGATCCTAAAAGGGTTTCGGATAGAAATCAAATACCACTTAAGTTATTTTGGAAATCAAGTTCAACGGTATATTTTTAAAATAGGCATACTAAACCAGTTTGGATTTTGGGAATTAAAATAAAATACCAATCATGTTATCATGAATTTCAATCATTCAACTTGAAAATTTAATTTGTACAACGGGATGTTCCTAAAAGCGTTTGGCATAGAAATCAAAAACCACTGAAGTTATTTTGGAAATGAAGTTCAACGGTATACTTTTGTAATAGGCATACCAAACCGGTTTGAGTCTTGGGGATTGAAATTAAATACTAATCATGTTATTTTGAATTTCAATCATTCAACTTGAAAATTTAATTTGTGCAACCGGGTCATCTTAAAAAGGTTTGGATAGAATTCAAATACCACTTAAGTTATTTTGGAATTCAAGTTCAACGGTATACTTTTGTAATAGGCATACCAAACCGGTTTGGGTCTAGGGGATCAAAATTAAATACTAGTCATGTTAATTTCGAATTCAATCATTCAACTTGAAAACTTAATTTGTGCAACCGGATGATCCTAGAAGGGTTTGCAATAGAAATCAAATACCACTGAAGTTATTTTGGAAATGAAGTTCAACGGTATAGTTTTGTAATAGGCATACCAAACCGGTTTGGGTCTTGGGGATTGAAATTAAATACTATTCATGTTATTTCGGATTTCAATCATTCAACTTGAAAATTTAATTTGTGCAACCAAGTCATCTTAAAAAGGTTTGGATAGAATTCAAATACCACTTAAGTTATTTTTGAATTCAAGTTCAACGGTATACTTTTGTAATAGGCATACCAAACCGGTTTGGATCTTGGGGATCAAAATTAAATACTAGTCATCTTAATTTGGAATTCAATCATTCAACTTGAAAATTTGATTTGTGCAACGCGATGATCCTAGAAGGGCTTGCGATAGAAATCAAATACCACTTAAGTTATTTTGGAATTCAAGTTCAACGGTATACTTTTGTAATAGGCATTCCAAATTGGTTTGGGTCTAGGGGATCAAAATTAAATACTAGTCATGTTAATTTGGATTTCAATCATTCAACTTGAAAATTTGATTTGTGCAACGCGATGATCCTAGAAGGGCTTGCGATAGAAATCAAATACTACTTAAGTTATTTTGGAATTCAAGTTCAACGGTATACTTCTGTAATAGGCATACCAAATTGGTTTGGGTCTAGGGGATCAAAATTAAATACTAGTCATGTTAATTTTGAAAATTTAATTTGTGCAACAGGATGACTTTAAAAGCGTTTGGATAGAAATCAAATACCACTGAAGTTATTTTGGAAATGAAATTCAACGGTATATTTTTGTAATGGGTATACCAAACCAGTTTGGGTCTTGGGGATTGAAATTAAATACCAGTCATGTTATACTGGATTTCAATCATTTAACTTGAAAATTGAAATTTGTGCAACCGGATCATCTTAAAAGGGTTTGGATAGAAATCAAATACCACTTAGGTTATTTTTGGAATGAAGTTCAAAGGTACATTTTTGTAATAGGCCTTCCAAACTAGTTTGGGTCTTGGGGATTGACTTTACATACTACTCATGTTATTTTGGAATTTAATCATTCAACTTGAAAATTAAATTTGTGCAACGGCATTATCTTAGAAAAGGTTGGATAGAAATCAACTACCACTTAAGTTATTTTGGAATTCAAGTTCAAAGGTACACTTCTGTAATAGGCATACCAAACCGATTTGGGTCTTGGGGATTGAAATTAAATACTAGTCATGATATTTTGGAATTCAATCATTTAACTTGAAATTTTAATTTGGGCAATACGATGATCCTAAAAGGGTTTCGGATAGAAATCAAATACCACTTAAGTTATTTTGGAAATCAAGTTCAACGGTATATATTTTTGTAATAGGCATACTAAACTAGTTTGAATCTTGAGGACTAAAATAAAATACTAATCGTGTTATTTTGGATTTCAATTATTCAACTTGAAAAATTAATTTTGCGCAACGCGATGATTCTAAAAGGGTTTAGAATAGAAATCAAATACCAGTTAAGTTATTTTGAAATTCAAGTTCAATGGTCTATTTTTGTAATAGGCATACCAAACCGGTTTGGGTCTTGGAGATTGAAACTAAATACTAATCATGTTATTTTGGATTTCAATCATTCAACTTGAAAATTTAATTTGTGCAACAGGATGATTTTAAAAGCGTTTGGATAGAAATCAAATACCACTGAAGTTAGTTTGGAAATGAAGTTCAACGATATATTTTTGTAATGGGCATACCGAACCGGTTTGGGTCTTGGGGATTGAATTAAATACTAATCATGTTATATTGGAATTTAATCACTCAACTTGAAAATTGAATTTGTGCAACACGATGATCTTAAAAGCGTTTGGAATAGAAATTAAATACCACTTAAGTTATTTTGGAATTCAAGTTCAACGGTATATTTTTGTAATAGGCCTACCAAACCGGTTTGGGTCTTGGGGATTGAAATTAAATACTAGTCATGTTATATTGGATTTCAATCATTCAACTTGAAAATTTAATTTGTGCAACCGGATCACCTTAAAAGGGTTTGGATAGAAATCAAATACCACTTAGGTTATTTTGGAAATCAAGTTCAACGGGATATTTTTGTAATGGACATACTAAACTGGTTTGGGTCTTGGGGATTGAGTATACATACTAGTCATGTTATTTTGGAATTCAATCATTCAACTTGTAAATTTAATTTGTACAATGGCATTATCTTAAAAAAGGTTGGATTGAAATGTACTACCACTTAAGTTATTTTGGAATTCGAGTTCAAAGGTACACTTTTGTAATAGGCATACCAAAACGGGTTGGGTTTGGGGATTGAAATTAAATACTAATCATGTTATTCTGGATTTCAATCATTCAACTTGAAATTTAATTTGTGCAACCGGATCATTTTAAAAGGGTTTGAGATAGAAATCAAATACCACTTAAGTTATTTTGGAATTCAAGTTCAAAGGTACACTTTTGTAATAGGCATACCAAACCGGTTTGGGTCTAGAGGATTAAAATTAAATACTAGTCATTTTAATTTGGTTTTCAATCATTCAACTTGAAAATTTGATTTGTACAACAGGATGATCCTAGAAGGGTTTGCGATAGAAAATCAAATACCACTGAAGTTATTTTGGAAATGAAGTTCAACAGTATCTTTTTGTAATGGGCTTACCAAACCGGCTTGGGTCTTGGGGATTGAAATTAAATACTAGTCATTTTATATTGGAGTTCAATCATTCAACTTGAAAATTTAATTTGTGCAACATGATGATCTTAAAAGTGTTTGGGATAGAAATTAAATACCAGTTAGGTTATTTTGGAAATCAAGTTCAACATTATATTTTTGTAATAGGCCTACCAAACCGGTTTGGGTCTTGGGGATTGAAATTAAATACTAGTCATGTTATATTGGATTTCAATCATTCAACTTGAAAATTAAATTTGTGCAACCGGATCATCTTAAAAGGGTTTGGATAGAAATCAAATACCACTTAAGTTATTTCGGAATTCAAGTTCATCGGTTTATTTTTGTAATAGGCATACCAAACCGCTTTGGGTCTTGGGGATTGAAATTAAATACTAGTCATGATATTTTGGAATTCAATCATTCAACTTGAAAATTTAATTTTGTGCAACGGGATGATCCTAAAAGCGTTTGGGATAGAAATTAAATACCACTTAAGTTATTTTGGAAATCAAGTTCAAAGGTACACTTTTGTAATAGGCATACCAAACCGGTTTGGGTCTTGGGGATTGAAATTAAATACTAGTCATGATACTTTGGAATTCAATCATTCAACTTGAAAATTTAATTTTGTGCAACGGGATGATCCTAAAAGCGTTTGGGATAGAAATTAAATACCACTTAAGTTATTTTGGAAATCAAGTTCAAAGGTACACTTTTGTAATAGGCATACCAAACCGGTTTGGGTCTTGGGGATTGAAATTAAATACTAGTTATGATATTTTGGAATTCAACCATTCAACTTGAAAATTTAATTTTGTGCAACGAGATGATCCTAAAAGGGTTTCGGATAGAAATCAAATACCATTGAAGTTATTTTGGAAATGAAGTTTGACGGTATATTTTTGTAATGAGCTTACCAAAGTAGTTTGGGTCTCGGGGATTGAAAATAAAATACTAATCATGTTATCATGGATTTCAATCATTCAACTTGAAAGTTTAATTTGTACAACGGGATGTTCCTAAAAGCGTTTGGGATGGAAATCAAACACCTCTTAAGTTATTTTGGAATTCAAATTCAACGGTATATTTTTGTAATAGGCATACCAAATCGGTTTGAATCTTAGGGATTGAAATTAAATACTAATCATGTTATTTTGGAGTTCAATCATTCAACTTGAAATTTAATTTGTGCAACAGGATGATCCTAAAAGTGTTTGGATTAGAAATCAAATACCACTTAAGTTATTTTGGAATTCAAGTTCAACGGTATATTTTTGTAATAGGCATACCAAACCGGTTTGGGTCTTGGGGATTGAAATTATATACTAACCATGTTATTCTGAAATTCAATCATTCAACTTGAGAATTTAATTTGTGCAACGCGATGATACTAAAAGCGTTCGAATAGAAATCAAATACCACTTAAGTTATTTTGGAATTCATGTTCAACGGTCTATTTTTGTAATAGGTCTACCAAACCGGTTTGGGTCTTGGGGATTGAAATTAAACACTAATCACGATATTTTGGAATTCAATCATTCAGCTTGAAAATTTAATTTGTGCAACGCGATGATGCTACAAGCGATTGGTATAGAAACCGAATACCACAACTTTCTTGAAGTTGCATTCAAAATGGAACTCTATAACATTTGGTGTAGGGAGCCATTAAAGTACATGCCCTAGTTTATTCCAAATTCTTTTAATGCACATGTAGGTGGATTGAGATTAAACACAAATTAAATATTTTTATGGATTCAAATCCTTGAGAGTTTTTGCAACTTCTACAACTTGGTTGAAGTGGCTTTCACAATAAAACTCTATGACATTTGGTGTAGGGAGCCATTAAAGTACAGGCCCCAGTTTATTCCAAATTCTTTTAGTGCATATAGGGTGGATTGAAATGACGCGCAACTTCAATAACTACATGGATTCAAATACTTGAGAGTATTTGCAACCAGTTAAACTTTCTTGAAGTTGCTTTCAAAATGGAAATCTATGACATTTGGTCTATGGAGCCATTAAAGTGCAGGCCCAATTTATTCCAAATTCTTCTAATGCACATGAGGGTGCATTGAAATTACGCACAAATTTTATATTTTCATGGATTCAAAGACTTAAGAGTATTTGCAACTTCTACAACTTGATTGAAGTCACTTTCAAAATGGAATTCTATGACATTTGGTGTAGGGAGCCATTAAAGTGTAGGCCCCAATTTATTCTTAATTGTTTTATTGCACATGAGGGTGGACTCAGATTACAAACAAACTAAATATTTCCATGGACTCAAATGGTTGAGAGTTTTTGTAACTTCTCCAACTTGGTTGAAGTGGCTTTCACAATAAAATTCTATGACATTTGGTGTAGGGAGCGATTAAAGTGCAGGCCCCAGTTTATTCCAAATTTTTTTGGTGTACATGAGGGTGGATTGAAATGACGCACAACTAAAATATTTTCATGGATTCAAATACTTGCGAGTTTTTGCAACTTCTACAACTTGGTTGAAGTCGCTTTCAAAATGGAGTTTTAAGACATTTGGTGTATGGAGCCATTAAAGTGCAGGCCCCAATTTATTCCAAATTTTTTTGGTGCACATAAGGGTGGATTGAGATTACGCACAAATTAAATATTTCCATGGATTCAAATGCTTGAGAGTTTTTGCAACTTCAACAACTTGGTTGAAGTTGCTTTCAAAATAACATTCTATGACATTTGGTGTAGGGAGCCATTAAAGTACAGGCCCTAGTTTATTCCAAACTCTTTTAGTCCACATGGGGGTGGACTGAGATTACACACAAATTAAATATTTCCATGGATTCAAATCCTTGAGAGTTTTTGCAACTTCAACAATTTGGTTGAAGTGGCTTTCACAATAAAACTCTATGACATTTGGTGTAGGGAGCCATTAAAGTATAGGCCCCAGTTTATTCCAAATTCTCTTAGTGCACATGAGGGTGGATTGAAAAAACGTGCAACTTCAATAATTACATGGACTCAAATACTTGAGAGTATTTGCAACTAGTTAAACTTTCTTGAAGTCGCTTTCAAAATGAAAATCTATGACATTTGGTGTAGGGAGCCATTAAAGTGCAGGCCCCAATTTATTCCAAGTTCTTTTATTGCACATGAGGATAAATGAGATTACGCACAAATTAAATATTTCCATGAATTCAAATACTTGAGAGTATTTGCGACCTCTACAACTTGGTCGAAGAGGCTTTCACAATAAAATTCTATGACATTTGGTGTAGGGAGCGATTAAAGTACAAGCCCCAGTTTATTCCAAATTCTTTTGGTGCACATGAGGGTGGATTGAAATTATGCACAAATTAAATATTTCCATGGATTCAAATACTTGAGAGTATTTGCGACCTCTAAAACTTGGTTGAAGTTGCTTTCAAAATCGAATTCTATGACATTTGGTGTAGGGAGCCATTAAAGTGCAAGCCCCACTGTATTCCAAATTCTTTTAATGTACATGAGGGTGCATTGAAATTACGCACAAATTAAATATTCCATGCATTCAAATACTTGAGAGTTTTTGCAACTTCTACAACTTGGTCGAAGAGGCTTTCACAATAAAATTCTATGACATTTGGTGTAGGGAGCGATTAAAGTACAGGCCCCAGTTTATTCCAAATTCTTTTGGTGCACATGAGGGTGGATTGAAATTACGCACAAATTAAATATTTCCATGCATTCAAATACTTGAGAGTTTTTGCAACTTCTACAACTTGGTCGAAGAGGCTTTCAAAATAAAATTCTATGACATTTGGTGTAGGGAGCCATTAAAGTGCAGACCCCAATTTATTCTTAATTGTCTTATTGCACATGAGAGTGGATTGAGATTACGCACAAATTAAATATTTCTGTGGAATCAAATGGTTGTGAGCTTTTGCAACTTCTACAATTTGATTGAAGTCCCTTTCAAAATGGAATTCTATGACATTTGGTGTACAAAGCCATTAAAGTACAGGCCCCAATTTATTCCAAATTCTTTTAGTCCACCTGAGGATGGATTGAAATGACGCGCAACTTATATAATTCCATGTATTCAAATACTTCAGAGTTTTTGCAACTTCTACAACTTCCTTGAAGTCGCTTTCAAAATGGAATTCTATGACATTTGGTGTAGGGAGCCATTAAAGTGCAGGCTCCAATATATTTCTAATTGTTTTATTGCACATGAGGGTGGATTGAGATTACGCACAAACTAAATATTTTCATGGATTCAAATGCTTGAGAGTTTTTGCAACTTCTACAACTTTGTTGAAGCTACTTTCAAAATGGAATTCTAAGACATTTGGTGTAAGGAGCCATTAAAGTGCAGGCCCCAATTTATTCCAAATTCATTTAATGAACATGAGGGTGGATTAAAATCACGCACAAATTATATAACTCCATGTATTCAAATACTTCAGAGTATTTGCAACTTCTACAAGTTTCTTGAATTCGCTTTCAAGATAGAATTCTATGACATTTGGATTAGGAAGCCTTTAAAGTGTAGACTCCAATTTATTTCAAATTCATTTAATGCACATGAGGGTAGATTGAGATTACGCACAAATTAAATATTTCCATGGATTCAAATACTTGAGAGTATTTGCAACTTCTACAACTTTGTTGAAGTCGCTTTCAAAATGGAATTCTATGACATTTGGTGTAGGGAGCCATTAAAGTACAACCCCAGTTTATTGCAAATTCTTTTAATGCACATGAGGGTGGATTGAAATTACGCACAATTGCAATATTTCTATGGATTCAAATACTTGAGGATAATTGCAACTTCTACAACTTGGTTGAAGTCGCTTTTAAAATGGAAATCTATAACATTTGGTGTAGGGAGTCATTAAGGAACAGGCCCCAAATTGTTCCAATTCTTTTAGTGCACATGAGGATGGATTGAAATGACACGCAACTTATATAATTCCATCTATTCAAATACTTCAGAGTATTTGCAACTTCTACAAGTTTCTTGAAGTCGCTTTCAAAATAGAATTCTATGACATTTGGACTAGGAAGCCTTTAAAGTGCAGACCCCAATTTATTCCAAATTCATTTAATGCACGTGTGGGTGGATTGAAGTTACGCACAAATTAAATATTCTCATGGATTCAAATACTTGAGAGTATTTGCAACTTCTACAACTTGGTTGAAGTTGCTCTGAAAATGGACTTCTATGAGATTTGGTGTAGGGAACCATTAAAGTGCAGGCCCCAGTTTATTCCAAATTCATTTAATTAACGTGGTGATGGATGAAAATGACGCGCAACTTAAATATTTCTATGGATTCAAATACTTGAGAGTATTTGCAACTTCTACAACTTGGTTGAAGTCGCTTTGAAAATGGACTTCTATGAGATTTGGTGTAGGCAACCATTAAAATGCAGGCCCCAATTTATTCCAAATTCTTTTAATGCACATGGGGGTGGGTTGAGATTACGCACGAATGCACTATTTCCATGGATTCAAATAGTGGAGGATATTTGCAACTTCTACAATTTGGTTGAAGTCGCTTTCAAAATGGAATACTATGACATTTGGTGTAGGAACACCATATTCATTAAAGTGAGAGTTTTCCATTGAAATGAGAGGTAAATTTAAAAAAATCAGGAATGGTTTATTGTCAAATTAGGTCGAGTCAATCTAAATTGCCATAAAACCTTTCAGATTTGACCTAATTGTAAAAGATTTTATTGCAATTTAGGTCGAGTCAACCTAAATTGACATAAAACCTTTCAGATTTGACCTAATTGTGAAAGATTTTATTGCAATATAGGTCGAGTCAACCTAAATTGACATAAAACCTTTCAGGTTTGACCTAATTGTGAAAGGTTTTATGTCAATTCTGCTCAAAACTCTCATTTTAATGGAAATTATTGATTTAGGTTGAGATCAACATGATTTATTTTGAGAGGTCCCCAATCTCCCATTTTAATGAATATGGTGTTTAGGGAGTCATTAAAAACAGGCCCCAACTTGTTCCAAATTTTTTAATGCACATGAGGGTGAATTGAAATGAGGCGCAACTTATATAATTCCATGTATTCAAATACTTGAGAGTATTTTCAACTTCTACAAGTTTCTTGAAGCCGCTTCCAAAATGGAATTCTATGACATTTGGTATAGAGACTGGAGAGAGCCATTAAAGAATAGGCCCCAACTTGTTCCAAATTCTTTTGGTGCACATGCGGGTGGATTGAAATAACGCGCAACTTATATAATTCCATGGATTCAAACACTTGAGAGTATTTGCAACTTCTACAACTTGGTTGAAGTCGCTTTCAAAATGGACCTCTATATCATTTGGTGTAGGGAGCCATTAAAGTCCAGGCCCCAATTTATTCCAAATTCTTTTAATGCACATGAAGGTGGATTGAAATTACGCACAAATTAAATATTTTTGAGTATTCAAATACTTGAGAGTATTTGCAACGTCTACAACTTTGTTGAAGTTGCTTCCAAAATGGAATTCTATGACATTTGGTGTAGGAAGCCATTAAAGTAGTGGCCCTAATTTATTTCAAATTCTTTTAATGCACATGAGGGTGGATTGAAAACACGCACAACTTAATTATTTTTGAGCATTCAAATACTTGAGAATGTTTGCAACTTCTACAAGTTGGTTGAAGTCGCTTTCAAAAAAGAATCCTATGACATTTGGTGTAGGTCAGTAGGGAGCCATTAAAGAACAGGCCCCAATTTAATCCAAGTTCTTTTAATGGACATGAGGGTGGATTGAGACTAAGCACAAGGTAAATATTTCCATGGATTCAAATACTTGAGAGTTTTTGCAACTTCTACAACTCGGTTGAAGTGGCTTTTAAAATAGAACTCCATGACATTTTGTGTAGGGAGCCATTAAAGTACAGGCCCCAATTTATTCATATATCTTTTAGTGCACATGAGGGTGGATTGAAATGTCGCACAACTTATATAATTCCACGGATTCAAATACTTGAGAGTATTTGCAACTTCTACAACTTTCTTGAAGTTGCTTATGAAATGGAATTCTATGACATTTGGTCTAGGGAGTCATTAAAGTACAGGCCCCAATTTATTCCAAATTCATTTAATTCACGTGGTGATGCATGAAATGACGTGCAACTTATATAGTTCCATAGATTCAAATACTTGAGAGTATTTGCAACTTCTACAACTTAGTTGAAGTCGCTTTCAAAATGGAATTCTATGACATTTGGTGTAGGGAGCCGTTAAAGAACAGGCCCCAATTTATTCCAAGTTCTTTTAATGCACATGAGGGTGGATTGATATAACGCACAAATTAAATAATTCTATGGATTCAAATACTTGAGAGTTTTTGCGACTTCAACAACTTTGTTGAAGTCGCTTTTAAAATGGAATTCTATGACATTTGGTGTAGGGAGCCTTTAAAGTACAGGCCCCAATTTAATCCAAATTCTTTTAATGCACATGAGGGTGGATTGAAATAACGCACAAATTAAATAATTCTATGGATTCAAATACTTGAGAGTTTTTGCGACTTCAACAACTTTGTTGAAGTCGCTTTTAAAATGGAATTCTATGACATTTGGTGTAGGGAGCCATTAAAGTACAGGCCCCAATTTAATCCAAATTCTTTTAATGCACATGAGGGTGGATTGAAAATACGCACAAATTAAATAATTCTATGGATTCAAATACTTGAGAGTTTTTGCGACTTCAACAACTTTGTTGAAGTCGCTTTTAAAATGGAATTCTATGACATTTGGTGTAGGGAGCCTTTAAAGTACAGGCCCCAATTTAATCCAAATTCTTTTAATGCACATGAGGGTAGATTGAAAATACGCACAAATTAAATAATTCTATGGATTCAAATACTTGAGAGTTTTTGCGACTTCAACAACTTTGTTGAAGTCGCTTTTAAAATGGAATTCTATGACATTTGGTGTAGGGAGCCATTAAAGTACAAGCCCCAATTTAATCCAAATTCTTTTAATGCACATGAGGGTGGATTGAAAATACGCACAAATTAACTATTTTTTAGCATTTAATTACTTGAGAGTATTTGCAACTTCTACAGCTTTGTTGAAGTCGTTTTCAAAATGGAATTCTATGACATTTGGTATAGGGAGCCATTAAAGTGCAGGCCCAATTTGTTCCAAATTCTTTTGATTCACGTGGAGATGAATGAGAATGATGCGCAACTTAAATATTTCCATGGATTCAATTTCTTGTGAGTAGTTGCAACTTCTATAACTTGGTTGAAGTCACTTTCAAAATGGAATTCTATGACATTTGGTGTAGGGGGCTATTAAAGTACAGGCCCCAATTTATTCCAAATTCTTTTAATGCATATGAGGGTGGATTGAAAATACGCACAAAGTAATTATTTTTGAGCATTCAAATACTTGATAATATTTGTAACTTCTAATACTTGGTTGAAGTCGCTTTCAAAATGGAAATTTATATTATTTGGTGTAGGAAGCGATTAAAGTGCAGGCCCCAACTTATTCCAAATTCTTTTAATGCACATGAGGATGGATTGAGATTACGCATTAATGCAATATTTCCAAAGATTCAAATACTTGAGGGTATTTGCAACTTCTACTACTTGATTGAAGTCGCTTTCAAGATGGAGTTCTATGACATTGGGCGTAGGGAGTCATTAAAGAACAGGACCAAACTTGTTCCAAATTCTTTTAGTGCACATGAGGGTGGGTTGAAATGACGTGCAACTTATATAATTCCATGGATCCAAATACTTGAGGGTATTTGCAACTTCTACAACTTAGTTGAAGTTGCTTTCAAAATGGAGTTCTATGACATTGGGCGTAGAAAGTCATTAAAGTTCAGCCCCCAACTTGTTCCAAATTCTTTTAATGCACATGAAGGTGAATTGAGATTACGCACAAATTAAATATTTTTGAGCATTCAAATACTTGAGAGTATTTGTAACTTCTAATACTTGGTTGAAGTCGCTTTCAAAATGGACTTCTATGTGATTTGGTGTAGGGAACCATTAAAGTGCAGGCCCCATTTTATTTCAAATTCATTTAATTTACATGAGGGTGGAATGAGATTACGCACAAATGCAATATTTCCATGGATTCAAATACTTGAGGGTATTTGCAACTTCTACTATTTGGTTGAAGTCGCTTTGAAAATAGACTTTTATGTGATTTGGTGTAGGGAACCATTAAAGTGCAGGCCCCAGTTTATTCCAAATTCATTTAATTAACGTGGTGATGGATGAAAATGACGCGCAACTTAAATATTTCCATGCATTCAAATACTTGAGAGTATTTGCAACTTCTACAACTTGGTTGAAGTCGCTCTGAAAATGGACTTCTATGTGATTTGGTGTAGGGAACCATTAAAGTGCAGGCCCCAGTTTATTCCAAATTCATTTAATTAACGTGGTGATGGATGAAAATGACGCGCAACTTAAATATTTCTATGGATTCAAATACTTGAGAGTATTTGCAACTTCTACAATTTTCTTGAAGGTGCTTTCGAAATGGTATTCTATGACATTTGGTATAGAGAGCCATTAAAGTGCAGCCCCAATTTATTCCAAATTCTTTTAATGCACATGACGGTGGATTGAAAATACACACAAATTAATTATTTTTGAGCATTTAAATACTTGAGAGTATTCGTAATTTCTAATACTTGGTTGAAGTCGCTTTCAAAATGGAAATCTATATTATTTGGTGTAGGGAGCGATTAAAGTGCAGGCCTCATTTTATTCCAAGTTCATTTAATTCACATGAGGGTGGAATGAGATTATGCACAAATGCAATATTTCCATGGATTCAAATACTTGAGGGTATTTGCAACTTCTACTACTTGGTTGAAGTCGCTTTCAAAATGGAATTCTATGACATTTTGTGTAGGGAGTCATTAAGGTACAGCCCCCAACTTGTTCCAAATTCTTTTAGTGCACATGAGGGTGGATTGAAATGACACACAAATTAAATATTTCCATGGATTCAAATACTTGTGGGTATTTGCAACTTCTACAACTTTGTTCAAGTCGCTTTCAAAATGAAAATCTATGACATTTGGTATAAGGAGCCATTAAAGTGCAGGCCCCAATTTATTCCAAATTTTTTTAGTGCACATGAGGGTGGATTGAAATGTCGCGCAATTTATACATTTCCATGGATTCAAATACCAAAGGATATTTGCACCTTCTACAACTTTCTTGAAGTTGGTTTCAAAATGGAATTCTAAGACAATTGGTGTAGGGAGCCATTAAAGTACAGGCCCTAGTTTTTCCAATTTCTTTTAGTGCACATTAGGGTAGATTGAGATTACGCACAAATTAAATAGTTCTATGGATTCAACTACTAAAGAGGATTTGAAACTTCTACAGCTTTGTTGAAGTCGCTTTCAAAATGGAATTCTATGACACTTGGTCTAGGAAGCCATTAAAGTGCAGACCCCAATTTGTTCCAAATTCTTTTAATGCACATGAGGGTGGATTGAGATTACGCACAAATTAAATATTTCTATGGATTCAAATACTTGAGAGTATTTGCAACTTCTACAACTTGGTTGAAGTCGCTTTCAAAATGGAATTCTATGACATTTTGTGTAGGGAGCGATTAAAGTGGAAGCCCAATTTATTCCTAATTCTTTTAATTCACGTGGTGATGGATGAAAATGATGCGCAACTTAATTATTTCCATGGATTCAAATACTTTAGGATATTTGCAACTTCTACAACTTTGTTGAAGTCGTTTTCAAAATGGAATTCTTTGACATGCGGTGTAGGGAGCCATTAAAGTACGGACCCAATTTATTCCAAATTCTGTTAATGCACATGAGGGTGGATTGAAATTACGCACAATTAAAATTTTTTTGAGCATTCAAATACTTGAGAGTGTTTGCAACATCTGCAAATTTGTTGAAGTCGATTTGAAAATGGAATACTGTGACATTTGGTGTAGGGAGTCATTAAAGTACAGGCCAAAATTTATTCCAAATTAATCATGTAACAGCCTCTTTAGAGAACCAATCGTAACAACTCCAGAATAATACCATACTCCAGATAAAAGATTGAAGAGTGCAAGGGAACTTCTTTCCAACTTTTTTTAACCTATATTGTATTCAGATAGTTTTAAAAGTGACAAAGAATGGCAAATTTTATGAATGCAGAACAACTAAATATATTAATAATTGTATATACCCAACACTTTAAAATAGACTTATACTGTGACATTTTGGGTTTTATTTTTGACTATATTTTTGTGATGATTGATTGATTGTGGGGTATTGTTCTTGGAGTTTGTGGATTATTTAGTATGAGGGTTCCATTGTTTTTATAATTGTTTAATTGACTTTTGCAATGCGAAGAAGTAATATTGGAACAAAATGGCTATAGTCAAACCTTAAATGAGGGATGTATTTCCATGATGTGATTGTGTATATTTTTCTTCCAACTTCTTAGCCTTATTTTGACGAGTGTAGAGACTGATACTTAGATTTTGAAGTGATTGAAATAGTACGTCAAAGGGGTCCAATAATTTTTGGACTCATTTCTTGAGTGTAAGAGAATAGCATTGAAATGAAATGGCCATGGACTCTAGTAAGTGTGCACTTGCCATGGAAGTAATTCCAACTTACATGCATTTTTTTCCCACACCTTTTGAGTTTTTCTAATAAGTGGTTGATTGTATTCATTGTTCTTGGATTTTGTAAATTACTGCGAGGTGTTTATTACTTTTATAATTTTTGAAACGACTTTTAAAGTGCAAAGAAGTAACATAGGAATGAAATGGCCATGGACTCTAAACGAGGGATGTATTTCCAACTTGTGTGTATATTTTTTCCACCGGATCATAGAATATGCTACTTTAATCAGTTTAATGTATGTGAGGAAGCTGTTGCTCTTTGCTTTAAATCTGAAATTTCTCCACAAACATGCTATTTTATGACCTTGGGCCTAATTAACAAAATGAAAGCTATGTATTGTAGTTCCAACTCCATCTTGAACTTTGAAAAAATTCCTAATATTGAATGTTTTATTATGATGTTTGAATTTAGGATTTATTTTCAATGTGTATTTTTCCTAATTATAGAGTGACACGGAAATTGAGTTTACACCATAATGTTTCTCATTTTAATATACACACATAGTGAAATTTTTAATATTTTTGAAATAATTTCGTACGGGTGTGGTTTTCTTTAACTTTTTCTTCAAAAATTCAGAAGAAAATCAATTTCCACAGAAGAATGGTATTTATCTACCTAAAGTAAAATAGACATGTAAATTGAGTGACAAAAAATGAGTCTCAATATCAGTGTTCATGGGTCCATCATGTATAGGGGTTAATGATGTTGCTCACATTTAAAAAACAACAAAATTATTAATAGCAGTTGCTAAAGCCATCATCTGAGAAAGCACAAAGGCAGTGAAAATTTCGTGTCGGTGTTAAAAAAAGAACTCTGGAAACATTCTCCAAATCCAAAAAAGAGAATCCAATGGAATGTAGAGTTCTACAATACTGATCCTTCGGCCCTAAATAAGGCGATGGGAGAATGGAGCCCACGTACCTCCCCTGTCTTCTTCCCCATGAACAGTAGAGGTATCTCAAGGAATTCCGGTGAACAACCCTGCTGTCTAGGTTGACATTTTCAAATTTGAATGCAAGCTTTGTACTTCCCGCCGTCTCCATTCTCGCCAAGAAGTGCTTGACTTCAATTGACGTTCGCTTCAGTGACTCTTCTTTTCATACTTTCAGAAATGTGATTAGGGCTCTAGGTATGATATGCAGGAATCTTGTTGCACATGGAAAACTCACATTCAGTTTCTCAGTATACGCAGAAGATGCTTAAGTCCTCTCAACTGCCACTTCCATTTGTATTTTCATCAGTCTTGTTCAAATTTCGATAAGATGTTTTGGTGTTAATCAATAATGTGAATCATACGCAAGATTGTTCAGACTCCTACGACGCTTACGAATTCTCTAGTGCAGACCTAAAATACCCGATTATATCACCATAAACTACGAAAATAAGAGGAAACATTGAGCTCTTCCTGTGCTTCCTGAAATACCGGAGAAAATTAAGTCGACTGACATTGTAATACACCATTTATGTTTCATAATTCAGGTTGACTCGACTTAATTGTATAATTGGTACATGTAATTGTATCACTGGACGATTAGGTCGACTTGATCTAATGGGTATCTGGATTGAACACTGTCGGGGCGGATACTACCTGACGTCAAGACTTCCTCCTCGAAAACTTAGTTTAGGTCGACCCGACCTAAACTAGAACAACGGAAGTCTGCCAGTGTTCTTGTGTCCTCCGAATCCTGCAGACTCTGTTGCGTTGCTAATATTAGGAACATGATAATGAAGCATGATGTCAGGTGAAGTGATCACTATTACTCGTTTAGGTCAACTTGACCTAAATGCGAAGATGACATGAGTTTTAGACTATGATGAGTTGAACAATGTATGCAAACAAAGTTTCTCTGATCGTTTTATTGAAATAATTTCTACATGGGTGTCTACTTTCCAAATACCTATACTGAGATTAGAAAAACTTAATTAGGTTGACTCGACCTAAAGTCTGTAGGTCTGTTTGGTTTATAAACTTCTTCTCTTTCAGGTTGGAGTTTATCTATTTGGATGAATTAGTAGGCCATGTATGTAAACTAACTTAACCAACTCGACTTGTTCAGTAGCCTCGGCATTTTGGTTGATCATGCTGCTACTGGGTTAATGTAGTTGCTTCTATTGCTTTGGTGTATTGAATCCTGCTTGTCCAGACTGTACATCAGGCGGTCTACAAACGTTATATTCATTAAAATGAGAGGATTCCACTGAATTGGGAGCAGTTGAGACAAAGTAATTGGAATACAATGCGTTGAAATATAGTAGACATCAGTGTGAAACATATAATTAGTATCATTAACAAGTACAATATCAGCCTACTATTATGAAGACGGGAACACAATAATCAAACAATTGTGTCTTCCCTTGTACACTTGATTGATTTATACAATCACGTGATATTTTTCGGCGTAAACACCTTGTAAAGTTTTATCACAGTGTACGTAATTACTGCGAGTGTGATTCACTGCAGAATTGCAATGTAAGTAATCTGTGGAGAGAGCTTGTATACCTCTAGACTACGACTCTACAATATGAACATGTCCTATATGTGCGACTTACTCTTGAGCATCTCCATGGCCTTCCTAATCTCTGGCCCACGACTATATCCATTACTAGCCTGCTTGTACTCTCGTCGTGCCTGTTGCCTCTGTAGTTCTAAGAACTTTTGATCCCACCGGTCAAAAAATGGAGAAACGCAACTCTTGGTCGCCACTCCGCTGTGCGTTTTGGACTTTCTTACTTCCAGGGAAAGAGGTCGTGGCCGAGGAAATGAGGGCAAGTCCAAATTGACAGCAACCTTCTCTTTGCACAATTCACGTGGCACTTCTAACACTGGTGACAATGCTAACAATGGTGACATGGCATTCCCGTACAATTTCCTCTGTGGTGCTCTGTCAGAGGCTGACGGTGACATCTGCGAAGCGAAAACACCTCTAGACTTTAATGGAGAAGGAGAGCAGGATTTAGGCAGACGAGGAGTTCCACTCGGAGGACTGTCTACCATACCATCCTCAAGAGGTCTAGCAGAATAATCCATCGTGGAGTTTGTTGTTGCCACCGAGCAAAGGAAGTTCCCTGTGCTCAGAATTGCGTTTTGTCCATAATCTAGGATGGACCAGCCGACGCCGTACAAGTGAGGCTAGCATTCATGAGCGGAGACGGGGGAAAACGCAAATTCTGAGAACAACACACAGTAAGAAACATTATCATTCGAGATCAACAGAGCAAATCCCATCATGGAATGCAACCTCAAATATCCTAGGCGAATGCAGCAGACTGCTTAACAAGTAAGATAACCAAGACTTGAAACTAAAACAGGAAGTCATATTCAAAAATCATATGAGAATATTTTATTTCACGAAATAAATGTGCATACAGAGCATTACGAGTACGTGAATTAGTACGTGAGATATTGACTCAACTATCAGGTCGATGCGAGCTAAAGCGCATAGGAATGTACATCTCTCTAATTATGTGCCTAATAGATCGGGCCGAGCTGAACTACACTATCGATACATACAGAGCACTATCCTATCGTAGACTCTCTGAAACTCGCATTGCATTCAAGATGCTGTTGTATGTGCGACGACTTCGTTCGTAGCAGAGCATCCTCCTCCCAATATTTTCTTTGTTAGTCTCCCGGAATGACTTCAGCCCTATGTCCCGAGCGTTTGTCAGACGCTTGAACCACGGCAACAAGACGTCGAGCAGAAACGTGTCCTTTGCACCGTTTCCCTTGTAATTCCAAGAGTTCGGGAGAATGACATTCTCGGTCTTGTTCATCACGTGCTTCACTGGGCTATCATCAACTGCAATTGTATTTTCATGGTTGAATTTCTCTCGGTATCCCTTGAACAAGGTACTCATGTTTTTGAGGAAGAGATCCTTACTCGTGCCCGGTTCACTAAAAGTCCCGATGCATCCGAAATCATCTCTGTACTTTAGTTTCGTGCACGAGTCCTGTTCGAGAACAAACATGGGGTACACCTGGCCCTCAAATAGGTACAAGCAAACCTCTTCAGTGGTGGACTTCTTCATTGAGCTCCAAATAGAAACGAATGCTATGTGTCTTAACTCACGGAGGAACTCAGTGCAATTTGGGCGGACCCAAACTACCTTCGGTCCAACTAATGTCGGAATGGTTGCCGAGTGCGGCTGCGTCGCGTCACGGGCTTGAAAGTACGAGCCCTTGGACTTCGCATCTTCACAGACACACAAAATTCCATTCAGGTCCAGGACAACGTTGAGCCACTTCTCCAACTCCCTGGACGTCAATGGAAGGTCTACCTCCTTCGACTTTCCTCAAGGACATCGAGGATCCTCTCCCTGCTATCAAACGTACAAATGTGCAGCCAGTTACTACGCTGCACTGACACATTTCGATACAATCTGGTCATCATGGAAGAACTAAAGAGGACGACCTACTGTCCAAGTAAAGGAACAAAATGCAGTCACTAAGCCCCTGAAAATTTAACAGACGAGAACGCAGAATTACCTGCTCCTTTGGAGAAGTCTGTTGTTGAGCGGGTTCCGCCAACGGAATCTCCAAGAGCTCGGCGTCCGGAATAGAGGTGTCAGCATCCAGAGGTCCACGGGTTCCCACAGCGGCAGCGCTTGTATGTGGATTTTCTGCAACAGGGATACGCTCTGGAGACGTTGGTGGAATCAAGACAAGTGTCTCTGCAGTTCAGGAATTGCCAAGAATTAAATTCGTGAGACATCGGTATATTTCATCGTATCAAAATGAAGTAAGTACAAAATTGATATTCAAAATGAGAACTCAGTGGTTATGTCCACTAGAAGTCTTTCGCCAAAAAATGTTTGTCTATCGACTTGAAGATTTACATCCGTATACAAACTATGCTACAAATCAGCTCGAGTCGAGCTAAAACTACTAAAATGACATCGAGCGATATTTGCAAATTAACCTGCAGGTGGATCTGGATTGACCAGTGGAGCACTTTCTTCATCTACGTTGGCAGTGCAGTGTTCCTGGACCGCGACGACATTAAAAGTAGGAATACTTGCAGGCTCCTTGTCAGCAACCTCGTCGTGCAATTCCAAGGGATCCAAATCCTCTGCAGGTGGTGCCGGAGTCTCCGGGCATGCGAATTGAGGAGGAGGCGGAGCGGGAACCACGAATTTTCCAGTCGAAGGTGCAAGCGCAGGAGGAGGAGGTGCATCCATGATTTGTACTCCGGGCTCCACCAATAAACTAGATGATCCACTGTTATGGGATCCTCCTGCTGGACCTTGGAGGAGCAGCTGTTGACCCGCCGGCTACAAAGACGCGAGAGGTTGGATTGCACCCACATGGTGCATGATTGTTTGAAACTGGCTTGCAGACTGCTATTGTTGCACCATGAACATCCTCCGCAACTCCTCCATTTGCCTCACATTCTCTACAAACATCTCCAGGTTGGACCTGCGGTCCTCTATCCGGTCCTTCCTGAGCTGTTGAATCTCCGCCTGTCTGATGTCGTCTTCCTCATTCATCCTCCGCCTCTTCTTCTCTCGGGCTGTGGGCGACGGCTGCGTCCCTATGAGCTGTCCGGATGAGGCCGACGATCCCCGGATGCTTTGTGAACCAAACACCGTTGGTGTAGTCTGCTCAGTTGGTACGTCATCATCGTCGACATTGTCGTTCAGCTCGTGCTCACTATCCAATGAGATGTCGATATTCTCGTTTGCTGCAGGCTGCGAACGTCTGGCTGGTGTCCAACTGGCTTCTGCCACCGGCTTCCCCTTCCTCTTCGACAATGACGGCGTCCCTGACCGCTGAGGTCTCCTCGGATACATGGCCTCGTCAACAAAATAGCCGGATGGTAGAAAGTCGTTCTTGTCAAGAATCTTAGCCGCGCTCGCAATCCTTGTCCAGTCATTGGACTCATCCGAGTCCCCCACCGCAAACACAGTGAGCCCGCTCATCTGTAGGAGAGACAGGAAATCAGTCACTTGCTCACGAGTACATTACAGATCGGTTCGACCTGAACAACAGTCAGACGAAGTATACATCATGTCGACTCGACCTGATTTACTAACAGACTATGTGCTTAATGTACAAGAATGATCATCACACTTACCATTGCAGCACATGTGAATTTGGAGCCAGCAAAGAGGGACAGAACGTTCGCCCCGGGTACGCAGAACTTTCTCAAAATACGGATATAGAACTCCATCCGCAGCTCCGTGTTGTTGATTATGAATTCGAGCTCATTGTACAGCCGCGGCTTTGTGTATGTATCCGTATTGGGTGCGTCATATGATGATCTTAAGTCGACAAAGTTTCTGTTCCTCGGACTCTGCAGAAACGTCAGAAAAATCTTCTCGACCGCCTTCTTGTTGCTGACGGAGTAGTCACCCATCCTCTCCTGACTGGCTGGCATGTAGTCCGAGAAAGTCATCTTGTATTCTTTCAAGACATCATTTGACTCGATGTAGTGGAGAAGCTGCGTGTGTTCAATTAGATCTGAGGCTATCAGAAGCCAATTTTGAACGTCCTCAAGGTGCGGTTGACCTTTCTCCTGGAATGACTTCAGCGCAGTTGTAAAGAATGGGTTGGAAGGCATGCACTTCTCCTTGTTCATGATGAAAGGTGTATACCGCACGTCCCATACACCGAACGCCATGTTTTTCAAGTGCTCGGCTGTCATCGTCCCCTTCGGCCAGTTCTGGTGCTCTTCTGATTTTATGTCATACGGTCGATAGTGAGCGACAGACATTGGCGGGACGAAGTTATTTCGACGTTCAAGAAACACCTTGAAGAACTGGGCCGCGTACGGCGACATTTCCTCCACAGATTTGTTCTTCGCTCTCGGCTGCTTGGCTTCCACCCAGTAATCGTCTCCAGGTTGCTCAAGAAAGACGTTCATCGTGGCACTCGTGAAGTTTCGACTTTTCTTGAATTGCCTCCACTTCACCACATTCAACTCGTCCATGGCATTCATCAGCCCCAGCGTCGGATCCACGAGGTGCAGTGCCCGCTTCACAAGGTACTTACGCTTCCGGCGCTCGACCCATTCTTTGCATGTGTAGCAGCTCTCGAGCACCCCCGTGATCAGTTTAATTGTCACCTTTGGGTACTTCTTGTTCTTCTTTCCCGGCTCTTGATGCAGGATGTGCTTGGCCAACTTCGTGAGGTCATCCAAGGACAGATTGCCAAGCCACTTGAAAAATTCGTGTGTAAGGTTCCCGTTCTCTGGCTTCCAGGTTGTTCTCACGTTAAACTTCATGCGGGTGTCTGGGTCCATGAGCTCCCCATGCGCCGCGCTCGAAATCACTTTGCTCCAGAGACTGAAGACTTCATCCGGAGCGGTAATAATCTTGAGCTCGTTTACGATCTTTAGCTTTTCCTCCGCGTCCTTGCCTTTAGCAGCCTTCTGAGCCTTCACGACGTCAAGCATGGCGAAGCGTTTGTACATTGCCAAAGAGAATTCCTGCACGAAGGAGAAGCATCACAGTGTAGTAAATAAGCATGATTCAGGTCGAGTCGACCATATTTGCAGCGTTCCGGTATGTCCTCGGTACAGATAGGATACGATTTATCTATTCAGGTCGAGCCGATCTGATATACATACCTTGAACATTGTCTTGTTGACTTTGTTGTCCGCGTTCCGCCTGGCATTGGACTTCTTTCCAACCGGTGCGGCTTCTTTGGGATTTCTGGGTCTACCCATGATTTCCCATACCTTCCTCGCTCCGAGAATGTTCGTGGACCACGACGGCTTCATGGCAACGAAGTGATTCACTCGGTTGTAGTACGCGGAGATGGCTCGGAGCTTTTCACCATCTGGTGACCAGACCACGTAACACTCCCACTGTCGGAAGTGCTTCACAATCTCTTCGTCCAGTCCTTTTGCCACCATTAGCTTGCTTGCAGTTACGCTATGCTGACCGTTAATTATGTAGAACTTCTTGTCCTTCAGGAGTGCCCAGTCTTTGGGTGATGGTTTTTCTGTCTGATCCACGGGCATGATACATAGTGTTTGTTTTGTTGACTTGTCAGGCATCTCCCAAAGAAACGTCATGACGTCCTCGGCCAATCTCTGCTCATGGCTTTGAATGTTTAGATGTGCAGGTGCCTCGCTAAGCTGGTCGATGGGGATTGTTTTTTTCTCCTCCCTGTCGAAGACGTATGCGTCTGTGCAGTTTTTCCAATACGCCTTATAAGCAGCCGTGGAGGCGTCATAATCATGTTTCCGCTTAGAGTCATACGCCACCGGTACATCAGTGACCGCGGAGACGAAGCTTTGTTCTCCAACTGCAGATGCGCTTGCGTCCTTGTCGAATGGGACGATTTCGGACAGCGATGCCAGGTTGCTTTTCCTTCTGCCAGAAAGAGCTGCGCCCGTTTGCTTGCTCCTTCTCGTACCGCGACTCTGCTGCGTTCCTGGAGTTCCCATTGATCCCTGCCCTTCCACCGCGCTTGGACTTTCGGTGGAGACCGACCGTGGAGTCATGTCCTTGTGCTTTGCTTGGAGTTTGGCCTTCAGGACAGCGAAGTCGACAAAGAGAATCCGCAATTTCGCGCACAAGCTCTTTCCGATCACAGTCCTCCCACTAGCCATCTTGAAGAAGCCTAGGTCGACTTTCTTCTCTAGTTCCGGTATCTCGGTTCTGTAGTCTGTTGGTTCTAGGGACCTTATGAAATGAGAGACGTTGAATTCTACAGTCGAGGAGTCTAGGACCAGGGTGAAGTGATACTGATCTTCCTCAGGTATTCCTGTCTGTGTAGTCTTGCAGTGAATTTTGATTATTGTTCCCAGGTCATGGACGACTTCCTTGATTTCTTCGTCGTAGGATATTGGGAAGTATGGTTCCGTTTCCTTGTACTTCACGGCGAAGCATATGATGTTTCTGAAGGCTATCATGTTGAGACTCCAGTACTGAACCCTGTCTAGGTTTTGAAACTCCCAGTACTCCCCTTCTCGGTCAAAGTCGTCTCCGTCCTCCTCAACATTGATATTCTTGCACCTCTTGTAGAAGGCCTCAAGCTTTGGTATCTGCTCATCCATCCTGCACAGAGAATTCGAATAGCACTTGTTACAATCAGGTCCAGTCGAGCTGATTTGCTTTCGTCAATGTGTTTCTTATGGTTTTGCTTGTCTCCTACTTTTCTACGTTGTTTATTTCAGTCCAGAGTTGCCATGTGGTCTATGTATGCCTTTAATGTTGGGGACGTGTGATTTAGGTCGACTCGATCTAATGTAGGTTTTTCGGGGGTCTTCTACACGTGTTGTAAATGTTATCAAATTATACTCATCTGCCTGACAGGCATTCCATTTAAGCTTTCTCGGTTAGTGGCTTCGATATTTCTTACGCTTTGCCTTGTGACTCTAGTGTGCTGGTTCAGATCGGGTCGACCTGAACTATCCTCTCAGGACCGTTTTCTTTGTGTCCTGTTATTTCTACTTTAGTTTATCGTCCCGGTCGTGTCGAGCTAAGTGCTAACCAGGGTAACCCTTTCTCTGTTCGCTTTGCGATCATCCGTTACTGGTGTGCTGTTTCAGGTCGATTTGACCTGAATGAACTAAGCTGCTTGGCTTTCTGGCTTTACTGTTTTCTATTGTTTTTCTATTTCAGGTCGGCTCGACCTGAAATATGTGGTCTTTTCGATTTTCGTCTTAATCTTTGCGTGGTTGGATTGGTTTTCTGGTTTTATTTAGGGTTGTGACATCCTGCGTCCGTTCAGATCGGATCGATTTGAATGAACTTCTTAATTACTGTTATAATTTAGTTTGTTTTGTTTCAGTTGTCGTCTTGAACTGCTGTCGACCTGAACTGTAATCGATCTAAATTGCGTATGGTTTTTATTTACCCCGATCCCGGAGCTGCATATCTACGAGTTTACCAAAATAAATCCCTTAGCCCTCTGTCTGCACTACTCCTAAACCCTAAACCCTAAACCCTAAATCCTAAGCCCTAGGCGAGAACAGAACATGTACCCTAAGCAAACAATATGACCATACCTGCACAGAGGAAGCTGAACGTTTCGGAAATTCTTCGGAAGCTTCCACAGGCCTTGATGTGTCGTCCTTGAACCTGCACATTCAGAGCACTAGTGGATTTCAGCTCCCGTCTTTCACTAAGTGATATTGTTTCTATTGCACTGGAAAAGAACAAGCCACTTGTGTGCTAGTTTTCATGAAATAGGACAAACAATCTTCTAAACCTTAAACCCTTAATAAAAACCAGGAAAGGATATCATGAATTTACGGACTACAACCTCAATGAAATTCCGAATCGCAACTTTTAAAAAAACTCAAATAACAATTTTTACAAGGCGAACATAATGCCAAAATCTGTGATGACAACACAAGCCTATTTTGCATTCCACCAACTCCCTGTTTTGCAACAACAACAATCTAAACCGAGAAGCTGACTGAAATCCAAGCAATTGCGCTGCAGGAGGTCCGCAACTTCAAAGAAAATCCAAAACGAAGCAATTGAAACCTTGAACCACTAAACCTAAACCGTAAACATAAAATCATGAATTCTACACCCAAAACCAAAAGCTCAATGAATGCAAGCAGGGTGCATGAAAACGGAAAACACCCGTAAGCAAATGGAAACCTTACCTACAAAAAACACCCAACTCCCGAAATGTAGAAACCAGTGCGCATGATCCAATACCTGACTTAATCTGATTCAATTTCGAATTCGAAGGAGCGCCACCTAAACCCGAATTGCAAACCCCACGCAGCGACGCCGACAGCCTCAACCCCACGCAGCGACGCAGACAGCCTCAAGCCGAAATCGCAAGTCCAATGTTCAAATCAAAATCAAATGTTCAAATCGAAATCGCAAGCCGAAATCGCAAATCAAAATCGCAAGTCAAAAATCTTAAACCGCAAGTCCGAACTCCTTCAAGCCGAATGTTCAAATCGCTGCACCGCGTGACAAAGCTGCAAATCAATGAAGGAAGGCGCTGGTCCTTCACTCGCTCAAGCACGGTGTGAGTTTCACTCGCTCAAGCACGGTGTGAGTTTCACTCGATCAAGCACGGCGTGAGTTTCACTCGATCAAGCACGGCGTGAGTTTCACTCGCTCTCAAGCACGGCGTGAGAAACAGAAGCAGGAGGAGCAGCAGGAGAAAGCGTGAGAAACAGAAGCAAGATGAAACTGAGTGAAAAAGAAGGCAAGACGAAACGAAGCGAGAAGGCAAGACGAAACGAAGCAATCGAAACCTTCGCAGCGAGGAACAAGCACAGCAGGAGAGAAAGCACGAAATGCCAAACCCTACGACGATCCCATATACCCTGATTGCCCCGTATCTATACCCGGGAGAACAAACCCGGACCTGGGGAACAAACCCGGACCCACCAACAGTTAAGTTCCCCCCCCCCCTCCAAGGAAAATCACAAGTTTTGAATACGGTATGGCAACTTACACAAATACTGGATACATGTACGGTATGGGATATGGAAACAATACAAGTATATATACAAGTATGGGATATGGATATGGGAGATTGTACTCATTCACAATTATCCCATAAACCCACCCCTAAAGAATTATAAGAGGGGGGTGTAGGCAGGGTTTTTTTTTTCATTTTCCATGAAGTGGCAAAGTGGCGATATTAAATGTTATGGTGGTGCTCCAAGTTTCAACATTCATCCACATATTGGATAGAAAATGTGATACTGCATATCTATAATTTTATTTTCATTCACAATGTGGCAATTTCATCCAAGATTTTTCTTGAACTTAAAGTTTTTTGGTGATTTCATCCAAAATTTTACTAAAAATTTCCTATAGGCTTGGTGCTAATTAAAAAATATTTGGTGCAATTGCCGGAAAAAAAAACATTGGATGTAGGGTGGGGTGAAAAAATTAATTTTCAAATTTAAGAAATAATAACATTAAAATTTTAAAACTTAAATTACATTGGGGAGAAGCTGGGGTGAATAGTTCAACTTCAAAATCTTCGAGCTCATTGTGTACAATCTCAAACAATGTCAATGTCGAGAAGATACTATTAATACAAATATCAACAAATTGGTGACTACAAAAATCATCCACTATGATCATCACATGTATTGAATACGATATGAAAACAAGTACAAATACAATATACATGTACGGTATGGGATACAAAAATAATACAAGTATGTATTTGAGTGTGAGATATGTATACAAATATATATACAAGTATATGGATATGGATATGTATACAAGTATGTATACAAGTATGGGATATGGATACGGAAGATTGTACTCATTGACAATTATCCCATATGCCCACCCCTAAAGAATTATAAGAAGGCGTGTAGGGTGGGGTGAAAAAATTAATTTTCAAATTTAAGAAACAATAACATTAAAATTTTAAAACTTAAATTACATTAAGGAGAGGCTGGGGTGAATAGTTCAATTTCAAAACCTTAGAGCTCATTGTGCACAATCTCAAACAATGTCAGTATTGAGAAGATACTATTAATACAAATGTCAACGCCTAAAGAATTATAAGAGGGCGTGTAGGGTGGGGTGAAAAAATTAATTTTCAAATTTAAGAAATAATAACATTAAAATTTTAAAACTTAAATTACATTGGGGAGAGGCTAAGGTGAATAGTTCAACTTCAAATTCTTAGAGCTCATTGTGTACAATCTCAAACAATGTCAGTGTTGAGAAGATACTATTAATACAAATATCAACGAATAGGTGACTACAGAAATCATGCACTATGATCACCGTCGGGATCAATCATTGGACTGGACTAAAAGATACGAGATGCACCCCTCAAAGGTGAAATAGTTGTACCGTATTTACTCTATTCAGAACCAAAAGTTTGGATCATTCAATTATTGCAGTGTGTACTGCATAAGACGTTCTACATCATGCATTTCATTACGAAGTTTAAATATGAGTTAAAAAATGTAAATGTTGAAAGAACTAAAAAAGAACTAATATATAAAACTATAAAGAACATTTAGAAAATATTATTTAATTGATAAATTTAAAAAAGGTTCCATAAATTCATAGTCCTTGCTCCGATTAATGTTCATCTTATAGAATTAAAGTTCTTTAAATTTTACATACGAATTCTATGAATTTAAACTAAAGATCCAAATAAGGTTACGAATTGCAATTCAAATTATGAAATTTCAGGGGTCACGCACATTTTGGGGTACATTGTGAATAAATGAAAAGAAAACAATTGAACCAAGTGAACTATATCCTGTACTTTAGGACTCCCACGTCCAAGCTCATGGAATTTTGACGTGAAACCATGGAAGAATGAATTGTGTAAGTTGCAAATGGGGTGAAGAGTTCGACTTCATGAAATATTCGAGGTCATGCACATTTTGGGGTACATTATGGACAAATGAAAATAAAATAATTGAACCAACCATATCCTGTACTTTAGGACTCCCACGTTCAAGCTCATGGAATTTTGACGTGAAACCATGGAAGAATGAATTGTGTAAGTTGCAAATGGGGTGAAGAGTTCGACTTCATGAAATATTCGAGGTCATGCACATTTTGGGGTACATTATGGACAAATGAAAATAAAATAATTGAACCAACCATATCCTGTACTTTAAGAATCCCACGTCCAAGCTCATGGAATTTTGACATGAAAGCATGGAAGAATGAATTGTGTAAGTTGCAAATGGGGTTAAGAGTTTGGCTTCATGGAAATATTTAGTATCATGCACATTTTGGGGTACCCTATGAACAAAAGAAAAGAAAAGTTGAACCAACCATATCGTTTACTTTAGGGTATGTTTATGCCATTCCCAAAGTAACATGAACATGATCAATTTAATTTTTATGAATCGATTGTCTTTGCTTTATTCTCAGGTTCTACACTTTATTATTTTCATACTTTCATTTGTTGGTTTCATGGGTTGACACGTGTGGGGCCTGAAGTACTTGTTCTTTTTTTTATAATTTGCTCATAACATTCCTAATATGAGCATGATCAAAAATCTAATGAAGTAAGAGTCTTTGCCCCATTCGCAATTTCTACAATTTTTTCCTTTCTTTCACATGTGAATTTTATGGGTTTACACTTGACTTTGGGTCTTGAAGTACATAATCCTAATTTTTTTATTTGTGCGAAGCTTTCCCAAAGCAACATGACAATGATCAAATTTAAATTCATGAATTCTAAGTCTTCTCTTTATTTGCAACTTCTAGAATTCTTTTCTCTTGTACTTCCACTTATGAATTTTATGAGCTTTTAGGACTCGAGAGTCTAAAAGTACGTTGCTAGAGTAATATTTCTCACCTGAAGCATTTCCAGAAATGAGCATGATTCAAAAAATGTCGTAAAAGTGAAGTCTTTGCTCAATTTGTAACTTCTGCAATTTCATTTTTACAATTAATGCAAAGAGATTTACTAAATGAATATTTTGTAAATACTTGTAGGATTTAACAATTGAAACAAATTCATTAAGGATGTACAAGAAAGTCCAAACCCTCCACCCTATTCCCTAAAGTTTACAAATATCTGCAAACCCTAAACCCTAAACCCTAAACCCTAGAATTTCTCAAAAAAAAAAATTTATGAAAAATTTAAAACTCCAGAGTTTCAGGGTGTTGACAAGCGAGGGGGTCTGTTCACCTTGGCCCTCAAAAAGGCAATTCCCACATTTGATGCTGCTGGAAGAAGTCTAAATTAAATAATTAACCTTCCTGCCTTTACGCCGACATATGCTTGTATGACTTTATATTATAAAGAACGAATCTGCAAAAATATGGAGCTAACTAAATTCAGTGGACTTTAGTAATGGCAGCAGCTGTCCGTGTGTTGTTAACCGCGAATAGTATGCATGCATCTAAGTCCAAGTACATGCCCGCTACTTTATGTATGACGTGGGTGATTTTAAAATTTCTGTACTCTGCTTCCCGCCCTCCCGTCCCCGCCAAGAAGTTATCGGATGTGGCCGACGTCCGGATTCGGGTGTTGTCTTTCACATTTGCTAGACTCTGCACCTCGGAGTGCATGTTGTCTTTGTTCGTGGGCTGTTGTTTCAGCGTTGTTGATGAGAGTCACTCAAATATTGTGCATTCAGGGTGTTTGGTTACTCCGACGTTCAGTGCAATCTAAGGCACTCGGGCTCCAAGTACGTTTTCAACGACTCAGTAGTTCCTTCGGAGGATTTCCATTCCATAAGTTATTGTACAGACGACAAGGATTCAGACTTCCGATCGTGCGCATGATATGTTCAGTGTAGTAGGTCGATGCTTTTGTTTTTTGCGCTGATGGTTGTCTGTGAACGCATTAGATCGGTTCATAGTTTTATGAGGCACTGAAGGAGTCTGTGTGAATGTGGTCCCGATTTTATTGCCGTAAAATACAGAATGGAAAATCAATGTCTCTTATCTAATACCTCCGTAAAGCCCAGGAACATTCAGGTCCAGGCGACCTGAATGGTGTGCAGTGTAATGTAATTTATAAGTTCTTCATATAGTAATTGGAACTCCAGTCTTCAGGCCTCTCGATCTAAATACTATGATATCCCATATGAAATAACAGGATAACCTCATCATTTTAGGTTGGTTCGATCTAAAACGGATTACACTAGTTCATTAGAAGATATGCTTAAAATATCTCAAAAGTGGTCCATATTGACATTCGTCTTTAACCGTATATTCTGCTATCTAAAATGAGTATTAGGTCAACTCGACCTAAATGCCTTGAACTGGAATAATGGTTGTCACATGTCTTGAATCATACTTGAAGCACATGAAGATGTGTCCTTTTCTATGTCAGGATTATAATTAGTTTTGCTATGAATGAGTCCTGTGTAACTGAATACTTTGATTTAGGTCGACTCGACCTAATAGTGAATCTCGTGGATTATACGGATTATGCTTGTCTCCTTATCGAGGGTGTCATCGTCTAGGTTTTAGTTCGTTGCTGGATGATGGCGTTCAGGTCGAGTCGACCTGAGTAAGAACGGTGAAGATGGATAGACTAAATGCTTATCTAGTTCTTCATTATACTAAGTATGCATTGTCATTGTCATCGTTCTGGTATTTTCTTTCTCCGAGGTAGTTGCATATTGTGGACGTTAGGGTCGAGTCGATCTTACATTTTTCTTGTAAGCTTTAATTCTTATACTACATAAACTTTTCTTTGATCTTGTTGACTTACCACCTATTATACTGATCTCTTCCCAGATGCGATGGATTCCTCGGCAGACGCAGTGGACATGGTGGAGTCATCGGACGATGAGTACTATCCGCGAGCTGAGGAATTCTTATTGTCGGAGTTGTCAGACGATGAACTCCAAAATGCGGATGGAATGAATGCTGATGTCCCAAATTGTGAAGGTCTTCCACGTAGGCTCTGGAATACTCGGGTTGTGACATTGTACAACGAAGTCGGCCTTCTCGTTGGTCAAGGTACCTGCCACAGTGTGAACTCTGACCTTGTCCTCGATGTCAGTGGTCCTCTTGGAGACACTCATGTAGCAATTCACATTTCCAAGACATTTTTTGAAGATGACTTGCCAAAAGAACGGGAGTGCTCGCTACTTGCTTGGCCTATTCATTTAGTCCATTGCCTTGGAGCTAGTCTACGTGATCATGAGGCTCGAGATAATTTCAATCGCCTCCAAGCGGCTCTCCTAAATCCACCATCTTCGACGTCTGCGCGCCCGTATACAAGTACCATCCGAAATCCGCTCCGCGATACTACTGCACGAACAAAAGAACTATTCACTCAAGATTCCATCAACTTGGTGTCTAGCAAAATATGTTGTCGGCTGAATTGTGTTCAGCCATTCCCCAGGGATAAGATACGAGCCTTTCGTGAACGCATGTACCAGAATTCAACCTTCAAGCACAGAGCCTTTAGGAAAACGGAAGTGCATAGACAAACCCATCTTGACCAACGTGGAAGAAGAATGGTAACAATTGAACAGATACCGGTGTGCATGCGAGCGTGGATGCATATTTCAGGGGTCCCGGAATCCACCTTCTTCCGCTACCAAACGTACATGAAGGTCGGACGGGAAGCAATGGAGCACGGCAACAAAGGATTGGTGAAGCCAAGAAAGCACACTCAACAAGCTACTGCAACATTGAAGTGCATCTTAGAGAAAGAGGCGGATCACATGCCACATCGTACAAAGACACTGAAGTCGGGGGAAAAAGGTTGTATCCATGATTCTCCCCTCCACCTTCCAATGGAAGGGCAAAATGAAAGAACTCAATGAAGCGAATGCTGCTTTTGGATTGAAGGAGGTCTCCATTTCAAACTTGAGCAAGATTAGATGTTCAACGTTTCCAGAGTATGAGGTGAAGAAACCAGGGGACAATTTCGCACAGTGCGCTACTTGTGACAAATTGCAAGAGCTTAGGAGGCGTGCTCTTGCTGGGTCTGTCACTGCTTTGAAGTGGTCACGGAGGTTGGACAAACATCTAGCAATTGCTCGTGCTCATTGAGAGCTATACTATGCAAATCGCTACCGATCACTTACTTCACCTCATGAGTGCCTCACAATCATGCATGACAAAATGGACCACGCGAAAACAGCTTGTCCAGTCTTCTCCCACAAGAGTAAAGATGTTGATGGTCTCATGAAGTTGCCTGTGTCTGTCACGGGCATGATTGCGCATGGTCATGGAGTTGTGCGTTATGCACATTATGGCTTGGATCTATTCCCAAAAGATTCAAACTACACCATTGGCTCCATGGCAAAGTTGTTGCGAGATTTGGAGTTGCCTCCCAAGTCTTCTTCCCGGCAGTTGCTTGTGGGTTTGGGGTCCACCAATTTGTTTCGTGCAGTGTTGAAGGGAGCTGAGATGTGCGAAAATTCACTTCCTTCTCCGCCAATCAACTTAGTTCCAGCAATGCCTTTGCCCCGTATTCTCAATGTGCAAATGGACAATGCCACAGGTGACAACAAGAACAGATACGTTTTCTGTTTTTGGTCTCTACTTGTTGCGAACAAGATCTTTTGAGAAGTGTATGTGAACTTCATGATTGTGGGTCATACGCACGATGATATTGATGCGTTGTTTGGAAGATGGAGCATGCTCTTGAAGAAGGAGAACTTCCCAACAATCTCGGCCCTCATGAAGTCCTTCATGGATGTGGAGTCCATTCCTACTATCCCTCATCTCATAGAAGAGGTGCCCGATTTCAAGGGTTTCATTGCCGGTAAATGGATGGATGGCGATGAGATTCTCATAGGACACACAAGACCACAACAAGTGAAGTTCTATCTAGATTCGACGGGTTGTCCAGTCATGAAGTACAAATTGAAGTGCACGGATGAAGATTGGTTGGGCAAGGATGGAGGAGGCATTAAGTTGTGGAAAGAAGACGCTGAAGGGCGAAGTCAATGGCCGCGCGGTGTACCGTTGCCGGTTCCACAAAAGGCAATGAAAGGCGTGGAAGACATTGTGACAGGTGTGTCTGGATTCGTGAAGTACTGGGAGAATCTATGCAATGCAGATGTCACTGGAGAATGTCGGAGACGGTACGAGCCAGTGGTGTGCTATGGGTATGGTCTTAAGATTGCTCTGCAGGAGCCACTACCATTGTCCACTGTTTTGAAAGACGGGTTTTGGCCAACTACTCGGGTACAAGCAACAGAAGCAGATCAATTAGACAAAGATGGCGAGGACCTTGAAGAATATGGTGTGGATGACGCTTATGTTGGGCCTTTGAGGGATCGCCCGCAACCATCCTTCAGGGTGGCGCGGGATCTCTACGAAGGGTACTTTGTTGCAGTTCGACCTGCGGATGGTGAAAGTCAACCAGTTTGGATTGCCAGGGCTTTGTCCGATCCGAACTACAATCCTGAGAAGCCGAATTGCGTGCTCATTCAATACTTTTGTCCGACATCAAGGAATCAGGATGTTCGAGATTTCTATACAGGATGGGACAATGAAAGAGGTCTACGTTGGAAGGTTGATGAAACTGAACCACCTCTTTGGGAAGAAACAAACGCTTTGATGACAGCATGGAAGTCCTAGAACAGAAGAGATACTCGCGAGTGTAGGATCAAGATTCCTACAGCTCAAATTGAAGTCATCAACCAAAGCTTGGCTTCATATACTTGACATTCTGGAATATTACCCTCGAATTAGTTATAGTATGCTAACTTCATATATTGGATATTTACTATTTTTTTGTCTTCAATTTTATTTATATATACCTACTATTATGTGTTTCCACATTCTCTTCTTTGGATATATTATATTATTTTACTTGCTTAATGTATGTCCAAAATGGATTTAGAAATGTAATGCGATTAAGAAAAAGGACAGTGGGTATAACCACTCTTTAGTTTGTTGACGTGTGAAGCACTTGACACAATTTTGGATAGGGGGCCCGTTGATTGTTACAACTTTTCTGCCTGCAAAGCTCACTTAGCAGTACCAAGTCATGTATCACTTTCAGTCACTCATACGATTTTAGCGGGAATCGAACTCGGACTTCCTCAAGGAGATGAATCGCTTCTCACAACCAAACGTTCAGCTCATGACTTGGTGTTCAACAATGGTTTTAGAATTCATTTATATGATCTTAAACAATAGTATAACCCAAACCTGATTGTATTTGGTGACAAAACTCTCATTTTAATGGAAATTACAATGTTGCAACTAACAAATGTCGTGATTCTCAACCTGAATTGCATACACTTAATATTTGGATTTTGAACATCTAAATGGACAATATTATTTTGAGAGGTTCCCACACTTTCAAAATAATGAATATAACGTTTACATTGTTATTAATTTGGTAGCCTTTTTGTTTAGCAGTGGTATCAATATCAAAATGTAGAAGAATTTTTGGGTTTGGGTTCTTTAGTATCCTTTAGAATATGCACATTGAATGGTTTTGATGGTTAGGTCGATTCGACCTAAAATATTGACATGTAGTACCTTGTACGCAGTTTGCACATTCAATGCTTAGAGTTCTATTAATTTACCTTATTCTTATGTGTGCAGGTGAAATGAGCTTCCCAAACGACCCTCTTGAGAATATAGTCTGGGGTGACGATGATACTGAAGACCATGTTGAAATGGATGTTGACATTCTCGAGTGTGAAGGAATTCCAAGGCGGCTCTGGAATACGAGTGTTGTTACCTTCTATAATGATGCAAGTATTCTTGTTGGTGAAGGTATATACCACAGTGCGAACTCGGATCTTGTGCTTGGTGCCAACGGTCCTCTTGGAGATACTCATGTGGCAATGCACATTTCCAAAACTCATTCTGAAGCGGACATCCCTCAAGAGCAAGTGCGCGCATTGGTAGCATGGCCAATTAAATTGGTCCACTATTGTGGGGCAAGCCTGCATGACCATGACGTGAGGGATAATTTCAATCAACTTCAAGATAGCCGTGAGAACCCTCTGACTTCAAAGTCCAGCCAACCGTATACAAGTAGTGTTCGAAATCCCCCTCGTGAGTCTTGCATAAAAATGAAGGACCTTCTCAGTTAGGGCTCCATCAACTTGGTGTCTAGCAAAACCTGTTGTAGTAAGAATTGCGTTCAGCTGTTTCCAAGAGAAAAAATTTGAGCTTTCCGTGAGCGGATGTATCAGAATTCTACGTTCAACCACAAAGCATTCATGAAGACTGAAGTTCATAGACAAATGCATCGTGATTCACGAGGAAGAAGGATGGTGACTATTGACGAAATTGTTGTGTGCGTGCAAGCATGGATGCATATTGCCGGGGTTCTAGAATCTACATTCTATCGCTATCAAAAATATGCATTAAAAGATGGTCAAGAAGTAAGAAAATATGGCAATTTGGGACTACTTAAGCCAAGACAACACACAGAACAAGCGGGGGTTACTTTGACATGCATCTTGGAGAAAGAAGCAGATCACATGCCACATTGTACTTGAACTCTGAAGTCTGGGCAGAAGGTGGTCTCCAAGATTTTGCCGGCTACGTTTCAATGGAAGGGTCAAATGGCAAAAATCAACGAGATCAATGCTGCTTTTGGATTGCAAGAGGTAACTACATCAAACTTGAGCAAGATTAGGTCCATTAGTTTTCCAGAGTACGATGTGAAGCAACCCGGAGATAATTTTGCTCGATGCGCTATTTGTGACAAGTTGCGGGAGCTCATAAAGAGTGCTCTTGCAGGATCTCAAACCGCTATGTTGTGGTCAAGGAGACTGGATAAACACCTTGCCATTGCTCGCGCTCATAGGGAAATTTATTATGCTAACCGATATTGGTCGCAAAGTTCTCCGCATGAATGTATCACAATCATGCACGACAAGATGGATCATGCAAAAACCGCTTCTCCTGTCTTTTCACACAAAAGCAAAGAGCTTGATGGCCTCATGAAGTTGCCTGTGTCCGTCACGGGCATGATTGCGCAAGGGCATGCTGATGTCCGTTATGCACATTATGGTTTGGATCTATTTAAACATGATTCCACTTACACCATTGGTTCAATGGCAAAGTTGTTGCGTGACCTTGAACTACCACCAAAGTCTTCTTCAAGGGCGTTGTTTGTCAATGCAGCATCGACACCTCTGTTTGAAGCAATACTGAAGGGAAAAGAGATGTGTGAAGTAGCGCTTCCTCCGCCACCGATAAGCTTAGTTCTAGTGACACTGTTGCCATCCATTTTGAATGTGCAAAATTAATGGACAATGCCACCGGGGACAACAAAAATCGATACATATATTGTTTTTGGTCTCTACTTGTTGCAAACAAGATCTTTTGTGAAGTGCATGTGAACTTCATGATTGTTGGTCACATGCATGATGACATTGATGCATTGTTTGGGAGATGGAGCATGCTCTTGAAGAAGGAGAGCTTTCCTACAGTTCCTGCACTCATGAAGTTGTTCATGGATGTAGAATTCATACCCACTATCCCTCATCTAATCGAAGAAGTGCCTGATTTCAAGGGGTTCATTACAGGTTCATTTATTGACGGTGGTGATATTCTTGTTGGTCACACGAGGCCACAACAAGAGAAGTTTTACCTAGATTCTAATGGAATTCCTGTGATGAAGTACAAATTGTTGTGCACTGATGTGGATTGGCAAGGGGAAAATGGTAGATCCATTAAGTTGTGGAAAGAAGATGCGGAAGGACAAAGTTTGTGGCCCCATGGGGTACCACTACCAGTGGAACTGAAGGCAATGAAAGGTGTGGAGGACATAATGAAAGGCATATCTAGATTTGAGAAGTATTGGGAGAATTTGTGCAACGCAGATGTTACTAGAGAATATCGAAGACGCTATGAGCATGTCGCAACCAGAATCTTTGGTTTTTACTTGTTTATCTAGAAGATGGAATGGAAACTATCAATTAGTATCCAGATTCCTATCGCAGCACAGGATAAGCAATTCTCATGTTATACTCCCAAAAACCACTCTAAAGCATAATAAAGTGACTCTAAAGATCGAACCCACGAGATTCTGTGAAGTATCTAGCCTTATTAACGAACTAAGCCAAGTCAGTGACAACAGTCATCTTTTCCGGTCCTCACTCTATGACCGAAACCACAAACACCCAGAAAACAAAGGACCGGATTCTTGCTCTCTTCCGATTCCAGCTAGTCTTCCGGTTGTCGAATCCAACACAACCCCAGGACCCTATCTCTTCCGGTCCGGGTATCCATCTAGGCCAATCCGCTCTAGACAACTCACAACCATTTCCTCTCCTATCCGGTTTGGTTTTACCTCTGTTTAGCCATCAGAGGGTTTGCCGCTTGCTTTTGAGAGTGGTAGGCCCACCACACCTTCCGTGACTTATAGTGGCTGAAGACCCACTTTCCAAATCTCTTCCTTCCTAGGCTAGTACGGATCCGGTTTGGTCCTTCACAGCAATCCAGATTGCAATCCGGTCCACTGGTCACACAAAGACCCCCCGTACGATCCTCTCAATACTACAACGACCCTGATGTCGTCCTAATCCGTGCGAAGCTAAGGCGGTTACAAGTGCACCCGTCCGTTCCAACGTCAACTAGAATTCTTCCGTTTACCGCTAAGATGGCGAGACCTCACAAGAGATCGGACACTCAACCGGATTCCTCACCCAGGAGTTCTAGCGCGACTAAGGAATCCCTTCCTATCCGCCTAGCCTAACAACGGCTTTCTCACCCGGAATCTCAAACTCTAGACGCGCTGAGGTACTGAAGTTCAATCCCAACTCTATCCTATCCGCTCACATACACTTAGAACCAAGAAAAACACCAAGGGGAGAAATCCCAACGCATCCGCTCGTGCTTTCCGAACTCCCTCACGCACAACCCTGCCAAGACCTGGGAGAACGTACAACAAAGAAGCACAAGGAGAAAACACAAAGAAAGATGTAGAGGGAAAGACTCCCAGTCCTCAGCACAAGGACTGAATTATATACACTTTGAGAACTTCCAAAAATAACAAAAGGCAAAAAGAGCCGTTAAAAGTCAACCTAAATCCGGATCCTAACTTCCGGTCCTCCTAACACTACCGGATCGGATTACTAATCCGGATCCGTTCCTGTCCTATCCTTCCTAACTTACTCTACATTGCTATGCCGCGCCCCAACGAAGGACTCTTGGGTTCCGCCTCCAATTGTTCGAAGACTTCTTCCAAGTTCTTGTTCCGCTCTCCGGCCATCGGATTTGGCATGTCAGAACCGGGAGAGTCTTCGATGTTGATCGGCGCGGTCTGGGAAGGCTGACTTGGCTTTGACTGCGGAGACTGGTCCCTTCCTTCCCTTGGGTCTGGCACTTCCGGAAACGATTCCGGCATGGAGATGTCCGATAGGTGAACCCTCATTGATCCGGTCAGCTTCTGTGTACATTCCTCCATCCGGTCCGCCGCTCCTCGTGCTAAGACCAAATTCTTCTCCGCCTGCTCGGAGTAGTCAGTCAGGATCCGAACTATCCGGGTACTGGATAGTTTCTTCTCCTCCAAGACCTTCTCGTCGAAGAGCCTGGCCCTGACTGCCACGCTTCCGGTCTCACCGAAAGTCGCCTTCACCGATTCCGCCACCTTCTGCGTCTCGTCCGCCATTATCCGGGTGGCGGCCATATCTTCCTTGAAGGTGGCCACTTCCGCCTTCAACATGTCGACCTCCTCTTGAAGTCAACGGATCTCCGCTTCCTGTTTCCGGATCTCAACCGGATTGGTGATGCACTCCGCTACCTTCCCCGGCAACTTGCTGTCTGGTGTTGCTTGCACCAACTCTCCGATCTGCAGTAGGGTGATTCTCTTCGCCTCCCAGTCCGCGCGGATGTCGCAGAGGGTCTTGACCAGCTTCTCGAACGGATCGGAAGGTCCTTTCTTCGAACAGCCTGCCTTCTCCCCTTCCGGTGTCTTCTCCTTTCCGGTCTTATTACCGAGTGGAGATCCTCTTCCAATCGGAGACGTCATCTTGTGGCGCTTGGTCTGCCTCTCCGCCTCTTCTTCATCTTCTTCTTCGGTCTCGGATCCGGTTTCCTCTTCTTCCTCGTCCGTTTTCGATTCTCCGTATTTCAGGAGATTTTCCTGGGCCTTCCACTCCTTCTCTTCCGAGTCCAAAAGGAGCTGGTGTTGCTCATAGAGGTGGAAGAGGTAGGGACACACGGGTGTCGGCCTACTCCTTCCGACCCTCGTCGCCAACTGGGCCACCAGATCGAACATGATCCGGGCCCAGTCCGTTTTCTAGTCACCGCTTAGGGCATCGAAAGTAGTGTTGCCGAGGGTGATTGTCACCCTTGTCGGCTTCTCAAGATGTAGAATCGGGATCAGGAATTGGAGAAGTTTCCGGTGCCGGTCGACGATGCAGTCTTCCATCGCGTATCCGTCCTTGGGGTTGACTGCCCCTCGGAACTTGCCCCGGACGTACACGTCCTTCCGGTTCGCCATTCCGTGCCCTCCTGCCCGGAATTTGTAGACTTCTCTCCAGATCTCTTCCGTCCATTGCGCCGGAACACAGCGGATGGTGTTGTCGAACTGGTTCGTCCACTTCCCCTCGATCTCCTTCACCATCCGCTCGTCCTTAAAACCCCAGGGTTTGTCGAGCAAACCCTGGCACCTCATCCGGTTGAGATCCAACCGGAGCATCTCCATCTCCTCCTCTATCGAAGGGAGAACCGGAACGACCTTCCGGAGTTTGACCGGAGCCGACGACGTGGATGGCCCTGGTCTGTTCCGCCTGAGCTGCGGCATGGACACAGACTAGATCTAAGACAGTCCTTTCCGATTCTACCTCACACAGTCCTAGCCGCACGTCCCGTTCTCACTTTCTCTCTCCGATCTCAACCGGAAACCTGTATAGCGATCGGTACACTACTGGAAACCTACCCTGCAGCACACCTCTACCGCTCACACACACACGCGTTCGCTGTTGCTTGAAAACGAGGAGCGCTCAAGAACACTTTCACCAAACAGCGTTTGGAAATGGAGAGTGACTGAGGAGGTGCTGGGCTTTTATAGTCTTTCCTGACCTAAAAATCGTCATGATGACGTTTACCGGTCCGGTCCCACCAATCCGGTCTAACCCTAATCCGGTTCTCCACTCCCAATCCGGTCCAGTACTACTTCCGGACAAGGATCCGATTCCAATCCGGTTCCTAGGTATCACCGCTAAGATCGGATTCATTCCAACTATTCCACTATTTCAATGTCGTTCCTAATTTTCCGTCCTCTGCTGTTTCTAAACCAAACTTAGATACTAATTGATAGTTTCCGTTCCCTTTTTTAGATAAACAACTGAAAACCAAAAATTCTGGTTGCGACAATTCCGTTTAGAAACAGAAGAGAACGGGAAAATGAAAAAGGCATTAAGGTAACGGAACAGTTGGAAAGAATCCGGTCCTTGCAGTGATACTTAGGGACCGGAATGGAATCGGAACCGTATCCGGAAAGATGAGGATTGGATTAGGGTTGGACCGGAATGGTGGGACCGGACCGGTAAAAGTCATCATGACCACTTTTAGGTCATGAAAGACTATAAAAGGCCAAGACTAGTTCAGTTGCGCCCCTTTTTCAAACGTTGTTTGGCAAGTGTATGTTCTTTGTGCTCCTCGTTTTCAGCGTTGTGAGTGTGTATGTGAGTGAGTGTATGAGTGTTAGAGGTGTGCTGCAGGGTAGCTTTCCGGTCGCCTACCGCTTGCTGTACAGGTTTCCGGTTGAGATCGGAGAGAGAAAGTGAGAACGGGACGTGCGGCTAGGACTGGGTGAGGTAGAATCGGAAAGGGATTGTTCATCTAGTTTGTGTCCATCCCGCAACTTAGGAGAAATAGACTAGGGGCATCTACATCATTGGCTTCGGTTAAACTCCGGAAGGTCGTTCCGGTTCTCCCCGCAACAGAAGAGGAAAAAGAGATGCTTCGGACGGATCTCACCCGGATGGGATGTCAGGGTCTTCTAGAGAAACCCTGGGGGTTTAAGGATGAGAGAATGGTGAAGGAGATCCAAGGGAAATAGACCAACCAGTTCGACAACACGCTTAGATGCGTTCCGGCTGAGTGGACGGAAGAGATCTGGAGGGAGGTGTACAAGTTCCGGTTAGGAGGTCACGGGATGGCGAACTGGAAGGACAAGTACATCCGGGGCAAGTTCCGGGGAGCAGTCAACCCCAAAGACGGATACGTGGTGGAGGACTGCGTCGATGACCGGCACCGGAAGCTTCTCCAGTTTCTCATCCCGATCCTGCATCCGGAGAAGCCGACAAGGGTAACGATCACCCTCGGCAACACAATTTTCGGTGCCCTGAGCGGAGACCGGAAGGCGGACTGGGCCCGGATCATGTTCGACCTGGTGGCCCAGTTAGCAACAAGGGTTGGAAGGAGTAGGCCGACACCGGTTTGTTCCTACCTCTTCCACCTTTATGAGCATCACCAACTCCTGTTGGACTCAAAAGAGAAGGAGTGGAAGGCTCAGGAGAATCTCTTGAAGTACAGAGAGTCGGAATCGGATGAGGAAGAAGAAGAAACCGGATTCAAGACCGAGGAAGAAGAAGAAGATGAAGAAGAGACGGAGAGGCAGCCCAAGCGGTACAAGACGACTTCTCCAACCGGAAGAGGGTCACTCATCGGGGACAAGACCGGAAAAGAGAAGACCACGGAAGCAGATAAGCTAGGTACCTCAAAGAAAGATCCTGAGGATCCTTTCGAGAAACTGGTCGTGATCGTGTGCGACATCCGAGGAGATTGGGAGGCGAAGAAGATCATCCTATCAAAGATTAGGAAGCTAGTGCACGCGGCACCGGACGGCAAGTTGCCGAGAAAGGTGGCAGATTGCATCACCAATCAGGTCAAGATCCGAAAACAAGAAGCCGAGATCCGTCGACTTCAGGAGGAAGTCGACATGTTGAAGGCGGAAGTTGCGACCTTCAAGGAAGACATGACCGCCACCCGTGAGATGGCGGATGAGACGCAGAAGGTCGCGGAAGCGGTGAAGGCAACTTTTGGTGAGACCGGAAGTACGGCAGTCAGGGCGAGACTGTTCGATGAGAAGGTCTTGGAGGACAAGAAGCTATCCGGTTCCCGAATGGTTCGGATCTTGACAAACTTCTCCAAGCAGGTTGAGAAGACAATGGTCCAGGCACGGGAGGCGGCAAACCGGATGGAGGAGTGTGCGCAGAAGCTGACTGGATCGATGAGGGTCCATCTGTTGGACATCTCCATGCCGGAGTCATTTTCGGACGTGTCAGAGCCAAGGGGAGGAAGAGACCAGACTCCGCAGTTAAAGCCGAATCAGCCCTCCCAGACCGCGCCGATCAACTTGGATTCCTCTCCTGGTTCCGATCTGCCAAACCCGATAGTCGGAGAGCGGAACAGGAACTTGGGGGACGTCTTTGAACAACTCAATGAAGAGCCCAAGAGTCCTTCGTTGAGGCACGGGATAGCCATGTAAAGTAAAGTTAGTCTTTACAGGTGTAGGATAGGAACGAATCCAGATGTGTAATCCGATCCGGTAGTGTTAGGACGGACCGGAAGTTAGGATCCGGAAATAGATTGACTTTTACAGGCACTTTTGCCTTTTGTATTTTTGGAAAGTTTACAAAGTGTATATATATCAGTCCCTGTGCTGGGGATTGGGAGTCTTTTCCTCTACATTCTTTTGTGTTCTCCTTGTGCTTTCTTATTGTACGTTCTCCCAAGTTTGGCAGTGTTGTACATGAGGGAGTTTGGAAGGCGCAAGTGGATGTGTTGGGAATTTCTCCCCTTGGTGTTTTTCTTGGTTCTAAGTGCATGTGAGCGGATAGGATAGAGTTGGGAGTGAACATCTGTGCCTCAACGCGTCTAGAGTTTTAGATTTCGGGTGAGAAAGCCGTTGTTAGGCTAGGCGGATAGGGAGGGATTCTTTAGTCGCGCTAGAACTCTTGGGTGGGAAATCCGGTTGAGTGTCCGATCTCCTTTGAGATCTCGCCATCTTAGTGATAAACGGAAGAACTCTAGCTGATGCTGGAATGGACGGGTGCACTTGTAACCGCCTTAGCTTTGCACGGATTAGAATGGCATCAGGGTCGTTGTAGTATTGAGAGGATCGTACGGGGGGTCTTTGCGTGACTTGCAAGCCGGATAGTAATCAGGACTACTGTGAAGGACCAAACCGGATCCGTATTAGTCTAGGAGAGTAGGGATTAGTAAAGTGGGTCTTCAGCTACTATAAGTTACGTAAGGTGTGGTGGGCCTACCACTCTCAAAAGCAAGCGGCGAACCCTCTGATGTCTAAACAGAGGTGAAACCAAACCGGATAGGAGAGGAAATAGTTGTAAGTCGTTTAGAGCGGACTGGTCTAGACGGATACTAGGACCGGAAGTAGTATCATCCTGGGGTTTTGTTGGATTTGACGACCGGAAGACTAATTGGAATCAAAAGAGAGAGAAAATCCGGTCATTAGTTTTCTTGGTGTTTGTGTTTCCAGTTTTAGAAAGAGGACTGAAAATGAAGGATTGTGCTACTGACTTTGCTTAGTTGATTAATAGAGCTAGATACTTCACAGAATCTCGTGGGTTCGATCTTTAGAGTCACTTAGTTATACTCTAGGGTGATTTTTGTGAGGATAATGGGGAATTTACCTATCCTGTGCTGCAATAGAGCACTTGGTTCACTATTGGCGTGATGTAAGGCACTAGAAGGAAAAGGGGGGTTTCGTAACCCGCTGTGATGCAACTACGGGCCTATGCAACTGAATTTCAACTAACATGCAACTAATATGCAACTGCGTCCCTCTGTATTTGCACCTAGTTGCAGTATTAGTCGCGAAGTAGTTGCATAACAAACAGTGGGGTACAAAGAAGTAACAGAAGGTATTCTACATCTGCTAGTTCTCTACGTGGACAACTACTTTTTGCGTGGACTCCACGCTGTCAAAAGGCAATCGCGCCAATTACACCTGAACTAACAAACGACTGCACTGCAACTAACAAATGACTGAACTGCAACTAACAAACGACTGGACTGCAACTAACAAACGACTGCACTGCAACTAACAAACGACTGCACTGCAACTAACAAACGACTGCACTACAACTAACAAACTTCTAGGCTGCAACTAACAAACGACTGGACTGCAATAGACTACAACTACAAAGCGACTGGGATGCACAACTGTAATGCAATTGCCATGTCAACTAGAATGCAATTAGAAGTTCACTGAAATGCAACTAGGAAACAACAAGAATGCAACTGCAGAATGACTAGACTTCAATTACAAAATCACTGAAATGCAACTAGGAAACAACAAGAATGCAACTGCAGAATGACTAGAATTCAACTACAAAATCACTAAAATTTGACTCCAAGACAAACGTAGTAGTCTGATTTTAGTCGAAATGCTGTGGAACTTGTTGTTTATAAATTGTAGTCACAACCTCGTTTTGCCATATAGTTGTGACCAAATGTTCACCATAAGTTCATTGTGGGATGCAACCTAACATGTGCATGCATGAAGATCATCCACAACTAGTTACTGCATACACTTGAATAGACCAAAGAAGTATGGCTTTATAATATTAGAAGTTCTACAATCTGTAATGGTCTGTTTCATTTCTAGTTGCCTAAACCCATTAATGGAGAGTATGCACATATGCATGCAGTTGTGCACTAACTGTATTTGAATTGAAAAACACTGCAAAGCTAGTTTCAAAGTAGGAAACATTTTCTACTAATAATTTCAATATCCAGCTGATGCTAAGAGATTGTCCTCCTCAGATAACTCTATGGCTCCGACTAAAGACGGGATAGCAGGTAGAGGAGGCACATCCTCTGGAGTAGCTAAACCAGAAGCTTGTACAGTGGTGTTGACGAACACATCTGATGTGTCCACAAATTCTCGTCGAGCACGGGCTTCTTTATGTAGTACTACTTTCCAACCCTCTTTCTTTACATCATCAGCAAAAAAAACTTGGGTTGCCTGGCTTGAAAATATAAAAGGATCCAGCATCCTGCTCATTTTGTGGCGGAAGTTTACTACAAGAAATCCAGCCTCATCTCTAATGTATGTCAGATTTCCTCGATTGTCTGTTTTCTTCACCCATTCACACCGTATTAATATCACAGGGTTGCTGACAGGCCCATAATCTAGTTTCAATATATCTTTCACCACTCCAACATAGGAGTCACTAGAGACATCTCTAAGATCAGAGGCTGGAATTTGGAACACAGATGCAACACCACAATCATATGTCTGCAATTGGTTGGAGGCGTTGTCTTCCACTCTGAAATGGTTTCCAAAAGCTTTCATACGAGAATATTGAAGTGCCTTCTGTGATGGTTTCTTGGCTAATAACATCCTATCTCTGTCCTCAGGAGTCTGTGCACAGCTATCATTGTTGCAAACAGCCGTTTGTATCCACACCTCAAGGGGTGCTGTGTGTGGATCTATCTGACATTCTTCCTTCCACTTCCTGCACGCGTATGAAAGAAGTTAAAGCCAACACTATCAAAATTTGACATGTAGGAACTACTACAACTCTTCAAGCATTTTGTTCAAGTTACCTTTGATTACCTCAGACATTTTGGTCGGCTGTGATAAATTATGACTACCTCAGATATTGTGTAGTTACAATAGTTGCACAAAAGAGTCGCAGTGTCCTTGTTGCGGTTTTAGTTGCACAGTACTCGCTTTCTAGTTCTACTGTAGTTGCATTGTAGTTGCATGTTAGTTGTATTCTAGTTGCATTGTAGTTGCGTTCTAGTTGCATTGTAGTTGCATGTTAGTTGTATTCTAGTTGCAATGTAATTGCATTCTAGTTGCATGTTAGTTGCATTCTACTTGCCTCTGTGCTACTGAAAGCAGTTGCGGCAAACACTTACATAACTTTGTTTCACTAATTGGGTTGTATAAGATGATGATACTACTGCAACTTACTTGATGAGTGGCTCCAAAACGGCAACGTTGTTCAACACATAATTGTGCGCTGTATTCCGTAGCGTAGTAGACATCACGAACTACCGACCTGCACCTTCTAGAACTTCTTCAGCATCGCCAAACTCTTCTTCTGCATCCCACACGCGTCTCTTGACCAAATCAAATCTTTGCAAATACTCTGTCACAAAGCCCAGACCTTCTTCCTTCACATATCCTTCTGCTATGCAAGCCTCTGGTCTAGCCATGCTCCGAACATAATTCTTCAATGTTTTCATATACCTTTCAACTGGGTACATCCACCTTGTACTGACAGGCCCACACAAGTCAAGTTCTTGAACCAAGTGATATGGAAGGTGTGTCGTCATGTCAAAAAAAGACGATGGGAATTCCATCTCTAATAGTGCCATAGTCTCAGCCACATCTAATTGAAGGGACTCAAAATCTGCTGGATTATAAGCTTTTGTGCATATTCTTCTAAACACCTTGCACATCCGCATGATGGCCATACGTGGCCCAGGTTTCAATAAACCCCTCATAGCCAATGGCATCAATTGTTGCATTAACACGTGATAGTCATGCGATTTGAGGCTTCCAAATTTTTTAGCCTTCATATGCTTACCAAATGCCGAGGAGTATCTTGAAGGAAGCTTCACAGATGCAATAATGTCTGCAAACTGCTCATACTCTTTCTTTGATAGCACATACCCTGCACTTGGTTTCAACATTTTATCAGCTCTGCGAGGGTTTGGTGTCAACCACAAATGCCTTCGTATACCTCTTCTTTGAAGATCTCGTTGCACCTTCACAGTATCATTTTTCCCGCTTATTGTTTTTAAGAAATTCTTTGCAAGATTCATCTCGCAATGCATGACATCCAGCGTGTAGCGGATAAGAAGCCTCTGGACACATGAATAGTACTCTGCAGTTAGTTTTGGATTGATAGAAGACAAAGACAAACAGTATGTAGACATATCTGCATCCCAGATGTTTTTCTAATCACTTTAAATCTTCCCAAAAAAATACTTTGCTACTTTGGTAGGATATCACATTTATTGAAAGCTGATTGTAGATGCTTCAATGGCGACTACAGACGCTCATGACAAACACTGTGCTACCACTGCTCAAAACCAATGCAGCACAATTTCTATGCGAATATTGCACGGCTGCTATGCGACTACAACACAACTAATATGTGACTATGACACAACTAATATGTGACTACGGCACAACTGATATGTGACTATGACACAACTAATATGTGACTACGGCACAACTGATATGCAACTACGGCACAACTGATATGCAACTACGGCACAACTGATATGCAACTACCGTACAACTGATATGCAACTACGGCACAACTGATATGCAACTACTGCACAACTGATATGCAACTACGGAACAACTGATATGCAACTACGGCACACCTGATATGCAACTACAGCACAACTAATATGCGACTATGACACAACTAATATGCAACTGCATTACAACTAATATGCAACTACAGAACACTTGACATCCCACTATTCTACTGAACACTTTCACTTCGAGAACTTAGGTTGCGAGTAACCCACGGTTGCCTTTTAGTCCTTTTACTTGAAAGACTTGAGGATCTCACCTTCCAATAAGGCAATTTGAAAAGAATGCTAGTCCGCTTTACTCCATGCAATTTGGACGGATCCCCTGGAGCACCTTCTCTGTTCCCTGCTGCCTTCCATGACTTATACTGCTCCGCATATTCCAGTTGTTCCTCCACAGATACAACTTTGGGTTTTCCTCGTGTTTCCAATCGCCCATCAAAGTGATCTTTCATATGCTCCGAGCGATAAGGATGATCAGCAGGTAACCATCTACGAGTCCCTTGATAAATTTCTTTACATAGCTCCGTTGAATGCTCTGCTCCTAAGTCAACACCACACCATGCACACCCTGCATATCCTTGGTGTGCAAATCCTCCTACAGTGCCGTATCCAAGATAGTCATGTATTGTCCACATAAGAACTGCTCTAAGGTTGAAAGAACGAGCACCAACTTCTTGTACAACATCATATGCTGGCACTCCTTTCCACAATTCCAACAATTCATCCACCAAGGGTTCTAGATACACATCAAATACTTCCGCTGTTACAGATTGCTTTCCAGGAATCAACAAAGCTAACATCATGAAGAATTTTTTGGTGCACAACCAAGGGGGCAAATTATAATTTAGCAAGGTTACTGGCCAAGTAGACCAACTTGACTTGGTCTGCTTGAATGGATTCACTCCATCTGCGGCCAGAGCAAAATGGACATTTCGAGAGTCTTCATCAAAGCTTGGATCCACATTGTCGTGAAAGTGGCGCCATGCTTTTGAATCGCATGGATGTCGCACTAAATTGTCTCCCCCTGGACGATTACTTCCATTCTCTGAATGCCACAGTAACAATTTCGAGAGTTCTGGGCTACGAAACATGCGCTGCAATCTTCGGATGATAGGGAAGTGCCTCAACACTTTCACTGGGAACTTCTTCCTAATCTCATCCCTGTATCTTGGACCATTACACTTTGGACAACGTGTAAGCTCTCTAAAATCGCCTCTGAAGAGTACACATCCTTTCTCACATGCATGGATGCTATTATAACCCAATCCTAATTTCCCTGTTAGTCTTTGAGCTGCGTAGTAATTCTTAGGCAACGTATTGCCTTGTGGCAGGATGTGTCCTTCCAAAAGAGTAAACAATTCATCAGCAAAGTTGTTACTCACCCCATGGACAGTACACACATTCATGATAAGAATGGTGGCTGCCAATTTAGTACATTGAGCACCTTCATATAGTAGATGCAAAGCCTCTTCCAAGATGTGAGCATCAAAATTGATTTGACCTTGAAGCTCTGGCTGCTCATTGGTATCACCTATGGGTTCTTCCTGTGGCAACGCATTTTCGACCTCCGCTTCAGCTCCTTTATTTTCAGCAGAATTTGCCGTACCCCCACTTGCTCTACAAATGCATTTGTTGTTTACGCGGTCTGCTACTATAAAGGCCTCCACTACTGTGTCATGTAGTCGTTCTTCCATAGCCTCTGTGTCATGTACCTGTTCTTCCATGGTCTCTGAGTCTCTGAAGTCTTGGAACACATTGGAGAGCATGTTTCTAGTGTCCACTTCATTATCAATTTGTACTTCTTGACTTCCTGTTGAATTCCAGAAATCAGCCTCCCATTCTTCATCTGATGTCTTCCTACTCCCAGGTCCTCGCCACACCCTAAAATTTGAATTCCTCCCATATCGAAGTAGATGCTGCCCCACTTTGGAAACACTGAACTTCCTGGCGCCCTTACATTTACAACACGGGCAATTCAATCTTTGCAAATTTAACAACGTAGCTCGGCGATACTCTCTCACCCAGAGTCTATCATCACGTAATTTCTGTCGCCGCTCCTGTCCGACTAGTACGTGGTCATTTCCTGTATCCATCCCCCTTGATAGACCTCCAATCTTGCGCAGTGACTACAATTGCTTCAAGAATGCAGAAGTACCCTAGAGATGGAGTACTAAACTAACATAAGAAGACCCCCAAGTAAGGTAGCCTTCTATTAGAAACCCTAAACCTTCTCAAATAGCCTTGAATCTTTAGAAGAACACAGAAAATCATGACACAAAATGAGAACAAAGCGCATAATGTTACTTCTTCTGCTGTGAAAGATATGAGTCGCTTTCGGAGGTTGCCTACAGCAACGCCTCGAGCGAACTTCTCTCCAAGAGGCGGCCTTGCCTTCTCCGACGGTGCTCTGGAGTCTTCAGGGGTAGAAGCGGTATTTCCATGATGTTTCATTCATGCCCATGGATGAAAGTTGGCTCATCACACCAGTGAAAGATCCGGCGCTTTCTTCCTTCACTAACGTAGATGAAATGAATCAAACCCTGCTTGAGCCCGTCTAAATTCAGTTAGCAAGGAACGAGCTCTCTCAAGTGCCTGCCTGCCAAGGTCAGACTCCCTTTTCTTGTTTCGCCGCTGCTGGAGCGATCATCCGCTTGGGAATTTGGATGCTTGTGTTTCCTGGGAATTCGTCGGTTTTTTGTTAATTTCTTGTCAACTTCTGGAATTTCTTTGAGAATTTGGCCGCTCCTACGACGAAGAATATAGATCAGCCCACTGGTGGTGCAAACGGTTTAAACTGAACCCTAATCTCTCGTTGTCGTGAATTCTCGTTCGATTCGAGGTTGTCCTTTGCCGGGATTCTCGGATAAGGAGGGGTTCGTGGTTTTGGTGCAGGACAGACACCATTTTGAGGGGCGCAGAGGATTCCTAGGTCCGTGGACTTTAGAACTTCCAGTTCTGCTATTGTCACTCAAGGCCTCACCTAAACCCTGGATTCTTAAAACACCGTTGTTTTCGTGCGAATTGTACCGCAGCTGTACTGCCCGAGTGCTCCTGGAGAAGATCATCAAAACCCTGAAACACCGTTGCAGGGTGCGGCTGCAATACTCAACCTCGACTGTAGAAATCGGGGCTTACGATTGGTTGGTTGGGTCTCGCCATGTCATCTCCCTCCCAGATTTACCTGTCCGCTCGCTGAGTCTCCACTGCCAGGTAAGCCGAACTTCCACATTTCAATTCCTCACTGCAGCATGATATATTTTTCTGTACATTGAAGTTAAATTTGGAAGTTCTTTGGATATGTTGAAAGTTGTGGGCGTTGTGGGTTTAGGGTTTCTGCTGGAGTTGGAGGTTTATTCGATTGGAGGGGGAAGCTCAGATATTGGGGTTTAGGGTGTGCGATGTTGTGGTTCAGGTTTAGGGTTTTTCTTCAGTTACAATATCTGTTGCAGCTTTCTTGCTGCCTTTAGAAGAGTGTGTACGGGATTAGCAAATCTTAGAGATTCATACTTTTAGTTCTGCTGTTGTCACTCAAGGCCTCACCTAAACCCTGGATTCTTAAAACACCGTTGGGTTTGTGCGAATTGTACCGCAGCTGTACTGCCCGAGTGCTCCTGGAGAAGATCATCAAAACCCTGAAACACCGTTGCAGGGTGCGGCTGCAATACTCAACCTCGACTGTAGAAATCGGGGCTTAGGGTTGGTTGGTTGGGTCTCGCTATGTCGTCTCCCTCCCAGATTTACCTGTCCGCGCGCTGAGTCTCCACTGCCAGGTAAGCCGAACTTCCTCATTTCAATTCCTCACTGCAGCATGATATCTTTTCTGTACATTGAAGTTAAATTTGGAAGCTCTTTGGATATGTTGGAAGTTGTGGGCGTTGTGGGTTTAGGGTTCCTGTTGGAGTTGGAGGTTTACTCGATTGGAGGGGGAAGCTCAGATATTGGGGTTTAGGGTGTGCGATGTTGTGGTTCAGGTTTAGGGTTTTTCTTCAGTTGCAGTATCTGTTGCAGCTTTCTTGCTGCCTTTAGAAGAGTGTGTACGGGATTAGAGAATATTAGAGATTGATACTTTCACATTTGAGGGTTTAGGGGACTCCGTTCCAGTCCAGTTTTCTGAATCTGAAGTCATTTGAAGTTGTTGAATAACTTGAGGTCAAGCGCTGCAGTTGTTCTTTCCTTTGTGCTTGGTGGCTTGAGAGTTCTGGGTTGAGCAGTGTGACGAATCGAGTAGACATAGATGCAAGGGAGCAGAAGGCCATTATTTTTTGACTGAAGCTAAATATTAAGGCTCCATACGTCGGCGGTGGTTGATGCAAGGAACTAATGAGTGTTTTTTTCTCTCAGAACCGTGAGGGCTGGGCAATTTGGAGGGGTTTCCGAAAAACAGGAGGAGATCATTTTCAATTAACGGGGAGCGGAAGATCTCAAGACAGGGATACATATGTGGAACTTTTGTGTGGACTGAATTGAACTTCTTCTCTCTAAAATTGGAAGCGGCAGACCTTGGAATTATTGGTGCTGAAGGCCGGGAAGGAGGTATGAAATTAGACAAGCAATTGGACAGACTTGAGGATATTACCAGTCATACATGATTCTTTGTCTTTGCTGAAGTTGAGTTTCATTGTGTTCATTGGACGTTGCTGATGTTGAGGTTGAGGTTGGTGAGCCAAACTGGAATTTCTCTTCCTGCCTTTCAGTTTAGCAAATGCTCAGAACTAAGTCTGCCTGACATTGGGGCAAGCAAGTTCTGATCGGTTGTCATGCATCTTGTTGATTTCCGTTGTCTTAATTAGTTGGGTAGATAGTACAGGGCAGGAGGCTCAGCCAGTTTGCGATTTACGATTGCCTTGCCATGGGCAAGTGATCTAGTGCGCCACAACAATGGCTTGGGTTCTTGGTCTCTCTATAATTATTGCTTTAGGATGACAGAGTGTCTTGTGAATCATTTGCTCAGGTCTGGTCTGGTATTTTAGTTTTGAATTGCAGAAGTGATTATGCTCGACTTGCAGTTTTTTATGTGTGGCGATGTCCCGTCTTGCAGATTCGTGGGGTACATAATTTTCTTGGGCGAGAACATGGAAGACTGTTTGTAGACATAGTACTGTAGCAGTGGTGGTGTCGTCCTGGGCACACCGAGCTTCTTGAGAGAGCCGAGCTTCTTGAGAGAGCCAAGAGACCCTTTCCTTGCTCTCCGACGTTGGTACTCCACGGCAAGGGCCGCTGCATTCTTGAGGAACGCAGTGGAGGCTGCCCCGCTCGCGGAAGGCCGGATTCAAGCTCTCCTGCGAATTTCGACTAGTGGGTTGTGCAGATGCTTGTCGATCGTGGTGAAGTCTCCGCTCTCTTGGGCTTATCAACAAATTAAACTGAAGCCCTCTCTGAGATATATTCATGCAGAAGAGCAGCTTGTATTGTGAGTTGTTGCGGTACTTGTCACACGGTACTTGTCACAGGTTTCCTTGTTTGGCGTTACGCATCAGGCTTTGGGAAAGAGGTTTCCTTGTCTGGCATTACGCATCACGCTTTGGGCACGCGGTCTTGGTGGTCTGGGAGTTTAGGGTTTCAGTTTTGGTGTGCGGAAGTGGATATGCTCGATCTTGGATACTAATCTATGGTGATATTCTCTCTTGCAGAGTCGTGAAGCCATTGAGGGGTACAAAAGCGTGCAAGCTCCGTGCGAATTCTCACCTTAAGGTACAGGTGGCTGCATTTGCATCTTTGTCGGTATGGAACCTTGGGATTGAGACGTCTGTCTTGGTCAATTGATTCGTTTGAGTGTGCCTGACATTGGGGCAAGAAGTTCTGATCTGTTGTTATGCAATTTGTTGATCTCCGTTGTCGTATATAGTTGGGTTGATTCTATAGGGTAGGACTTAGCCAGTTTGCGATTTAAGGTTGCTTTAGTGACCTAGATGTAACCACCGCAACAACGGCTTGGGTTCTTGGTCTCTCTGTAATTATTGCCTTACGGTGACAGCGTCATGTGAATCATTTGCGAAGAGGATTGCTTAGCTCGTGGATTTTAGAACTTCCAGTTCTGGTGTCACTCAAGGCCTCAAGGGATCCTTGGATTCTCAAATTCGAACTATCTGCCTTCATGTACAACAGCTATCTTGAGGCTCCTGAAAAAGACTATCTGAATCCTAAAGCGCCGTTGCAAAGTGCAACTTTCACTGCTCAGCCTCGACTGTAGAAATCGGGTCTTAGGGTCTTAGGGTTGGTTGGTGAGGCTGACGCTTTTGGTGTCTCGCCATGTCCTCTTGCTGCGAGTATCTGCTACAGGGTTCTTGTAAAGGATGGAGAATCTTAGAGATTGATACTTTCACAGTTCAATTTTCCCTGTCTACGTTCCACTTAAGTTTTGCTGAGTTTGAAGTCACTTGAAGTTGTTCATGTAGTCGCAAGTAGCAAATTGGTTGCATTGTAGTTGTAGTTGCAAGTTGGTTGCATTGCAGTGGCAAGTTGGTTGCATTGCAGTGGCAAGTTGGTTGCATTGCAGTCGCAAGTTGGTTGCATTGTAGTCGCAAGTTGGTTGCATTGCAATCGCAAGTTGGTTGCATTGCAGTCGCAAGTTGGTTGCATTGCAATCGCAAGTTGGTTGCATTGTAGTTGTGACTTAGTTGCAAAATGGTTGACCCTGAGTTGTATATCACTAGTTGCAATGAAGTCGCAAATTAGTTGCAGTGTAGTTGCAGCTTAGGTTAATTTCAGTCGCAAAGTCTGAGCAGTTGGTCATTCAATTTCAACGTTCTAACTGTTCATTCCTTTCAATAGAGTGAAATGGACAGAGGTGCTTCAATAGCGGGGCAGAAGAAGACGAAAGAACAGCAAACTACTGGTTTGCCATTGGCCACTCGTAAGAGTGTAGAAGTTGTTAGCAAAGACATAGTACCTACCATTGTTCATGGAAGTTCTGAAGATATCACTTCTGAGTATGAGCACTCCAAACCAAGTGATTGTGACAGCAGCAAAGAAGGTGAGTCAAACACATTTTATGGAAATGAGTTTGCTTTACGGAAAGTCAAATTTTCAATGACTATAGTATTTACTGTTTTATACATTTTGTGTCATTCTACTAATTTTGTTGTTTTTCTAGGGAATGAAGAGGACCTATTTGGAAAGGATACTGAAGAAGCATTGGGTAGCTGTCGAAAACGTCAAAGACGTCAGTCAGACAGCAGAGAGCGTTCAGCAAGGCACAACAAATCCCAGAAATCTGAGAAGACTTCAGCAGAGAGAAGCGGGAGTACCCGCAAACCGAATGAAGTCCACGTGAACTCAAACGGTGAAATCAGTACCTCTTCTGTCGGGAAGAGTGCGTGGGATCAAGGCATGAGGGCGTATGCTCCCTTGGTACTTGATATGAGTGTCATCAACTGGAATGACCACAAACCTCAAACTTTGCAAAAACTCCGCACCATTTTGGACGAGGACTTTGAGTATTTGGAGCACCCCCTTAACGGTAAGGGTTTCCGCATTGCAGTGCAAAGATTTTTGAAGGCGGAACGTCACCGGTTGAAGAAATTATTTGATTCAGGAGAAGATGCTGAATGCCCAGTGCATATTTTTCCTGAGCAATGGAAGCGGCTGAAGGCATACTGGGAGGGAGGTGCCTACGTGAAGAAGTCTGAGCAGATGTCCAATATGAGAAAACAAGTGCAGAATCCCTCTAAGCACGGTAGACGAGGAAAGGCAGGCGATCTCGTTGATGTGGTGAGCCTCTAATCGAAGAATTTTTGTAGTCTTGCATTTCAATCAATTTGTTACTCCTTTGTTCTATCTTTTCCAATCATTCTAACAACAGTGTGGCATTGTTGACGTTATATCAATCAGGAAAAAGGGCAAGAAGTCCAGGACTCACAGAACCATCAGGATCATCGGTAAGTTTTGGTAATTTGTTATTGGTCGCTGAAGTTGCAATTTTAAGATGAAGAAGTCATAGGAGTCCTGGAGACGCATGGAAGTTGTACGTGTAGTTGTAGAGTAGTCTTTAGAAGCTCTTGCAACTAGTATGCAGCCGGTATGCAACTGGAATACAATTAGTATGCAACTGACATGTAACTAACATGCAACTGGTATGCAACTAACATGCAACTGGTATGCAACTAACATGCAACTGGTATGCAACTTAATTGTAACTAATATGCAACTAATATGCAACTGGTATGCAACTGAATTGCAACTAGTATGCAACTAACATGCAACTGGTAGCCACGTTCACAACGTTGCGGCTCTTATATTATGCGTTTGCATTTGTCATGTCTAATCATTGTTCTTATGTGTGTCATAGGTGGTGACTTCAGGCTTGCAAGGAAAATTAACCGCCATGGAAAGCAGATTACTGGATATGGAGAAGTTTAGGGTTGAAGTCCTAGCTAGTACAGATCGCAATACGAAGGCTGTGGAAGGGTTGCAAGAGACATTGTTGAAGTTTCTGCAGAAAGGAAACACTGTTGAAGGCACCCACGAAGTATTAACCAACCCTGTTGAAGACATCAAGGATTCCAGTGATCCATGGGATTTCGATGGATCCCCTACTTTAGAGCTTGTTGTTGACCTGGTGTGGAAATCAACTGCTCCTCCTGACCTGCAGGTTGAAGAACACAAGCGGGCATCTTCTGAAGACAACAACAAGAACAAGAAAGAGAGGGATCCAAAGGAGACAGATGGAGAGCAAGAGCAACCTCTTGGAGATCCACAAAAAAAAGATAGTGGAGAATGCGGTGGGAACAATGACACCTTCACACTTCAACCCGAAGTTCAAGGCACAGCTAATGCCACCACCAAACATACAGAATTTTCTATGCAACTCCGGAGAGGGAAGGATCGAGAGGTGAAGGAAAATAACGTAATATGTGTTTTACACTTTTCCAAGTTCTTATAAGTTTTTACATGCCTCTAATATGGAGCATAACTGTGGTATACAGGTGCAGCAGCCATTTGCCAAGAAGGAGATCTTAAGGAGGACGAAGCAACCTATTCAAAATCGGAAGGTGAAACCTCCACCAAAATTCAAAGTGAGTAACCTACATGTCTAATCTCTTGCAAATGTCCTTGTTGACATTGTTTCCTTCACTCATCACAGACTTTGTTGAATAAATGTTATCCTTTACTCATGAATGTTTTGGTTTTATGTGATGGCAGTTTGAGGTTGGACAACAAGTTTCACTTTTGAATCCATCAGCCCCAAAGCAAGTGGTGGCATCCGGAACAATTACTGCTATTGGTGGTGGAGGTGGCCCACAGATGTATCATGGGTCCCAAATTTCAAAGGGATGGTACAGACTTGACATTGCACATGCACCAGGAGGGTTTGTTGATTTGATGCATCCAAATCCAGCTGGAGATGAATACAAGTTGAAAGATGTGGTGGGAAGTAGTACACTTTGGAATGAGCAATTTGTAGTCTTCATTGCTCGTGTTGCAGGCGAGATTCCTTCAGACTGCCAAGGGAAAGTTGGAGGCAAATGATCACCAATTCTGTTTATCCTAATTGTGCAAGTAGTTTGTTCTTCCTATAGTAGTCATAGTGGATGCAGTTGTTTTGTAGAAAATCAACTTTATTGATGCTTGTATAGGAGTAGTTAGAGTTGCAAGCCATAGCCAGACAGTTGCACATGAGTTGCGTAGACCAGTTGTATATGATCTGCAGCACACTATATTTTATAGTTCATACAGCAAATCTGTTAGTTGTATTCAAGTCGACTATATGTTGCAAGTAAGTTGCAAAGAAGTTGCTCATCAGTTGCAAACTAGTTGTATGCGTGTCGTTGTGCGTTGCATATTAGTTGCAAAATAGTTGCATAGAAGTTGATCGTAAGTTGCATATTAGTTGCAAAATAGTTGCATAGAAGTTGGCCATAAGTTGCAAAGTAGTTGCACAATAGTTGCATAGAAGTTGATCATAAGTCGCGTATTAGTTGCAAAATAGTTGCGCAGAAGTTGGTCATAAGTTGCACAGTAGTTGTACAACAGTTGCATATAAGTTGCACAGTAGTTGCACAACAGTTGAACATAAGTTGCATATAAGTTGCACAGTAGTTGCACAACAGTTGAACATAAGTTGCACAGTAGTTGCACAACAGTTGCATATAAGTTGCAAATTAGCATTCTGTGACCAACGATGCGGCGTGAAATGAAGGTCGATCCTAGATTTTTGAAATCTGCAACTTCCCTAGATATCTGAAATCTATAAATTTCCTATATTTTGTAAATCACATGGTCTGAAATCTAAATTTGTCATAGATTTTTGAATGTTGTAGATCTCTATAATTTTTGAAATCTATGAATGTTGTAGATCTCTATAATCTATACTAGTTGTAGATGTCACTTTGTATATGAAGTTGAACATATTCCTCAATATCCCGCGCAAATAATACCACGTAGGAAACCACGTAGGAAGAATTCATCGATCATCGTCCTCTGGCAATCCAAAAATGTGACGATTTATGCAACTACGATGCAACTGAAAAAGTGTCCGGTTGAACTACGGGCTCATCCATCCCTCTATCACTATCACCCAGTTGCATCGCAGTTGCATAAACCCATTCGCGACTAAAAACGTAGTTGCATTGTAGTTGGCAAACTCCCCCGTTTTCTTCTAGTGAGGGTAGCACTGCAAGAACCGATATCGAGCACTACAGTTTTGCAAGATGGTTTTTGGCCAACAACACGTATTTGAGCGACACGAGTGGATCAATTGGGAGATGATGGTGAGGACCGTGAAGAGTTTGCAGAGGATGACGCCTACGTTGGGCCATTGTCTGGTCGCCGAGTACCATCTTTTAGGGTGGGAAGCGATCTCTACAATGGGTACTTTGTTGCAGTTCGACCCGCAGATGGTGACAGTCGACCGTTTTGGATTGCAAGGGCATTGTCTGATCCGAACTGTAACCCTGAAAAACCGAATTGCATTCTCATTCAATATTTCCATCCTACATCGAGAAATCGGGATGTTCAAGACAACTACACTGGATGAGACAGCAATAGAGGTTTGCGTTGGAAGGTTGAAGAAACTGAGCCACCACTTTGGGAGCATACAAACGCCATAATGACAGCGTGGAGTTTTTCCATAAGAAGTGACACCGTCCATTGCATGATCAAGATCCCGTTTCTTCAAATTGAAGTCATCAACCAGAGTCTTGCATCATATAGTTGATATCCAAAGACGTGTAGCATATGTGAAGCACGTTTTTTAATAATGTTGTAGCATATTGTCATGTTTCCTACAACAAATGGTATTTAAATGTTAAAGTAGATGAATTACGTTTCAGTTGATTGATTTTATACTATTGTTTGGTTTTGCATATCTATTTCCAGTAATATGTGCTTTATTTACTAAGAAGTTGTACCTACATATAGTATGAATATATGAAAACAAAATTATGTTATTTTGTTTTCTCTATTATTCACTCAATTTCTTTTTGATATTTTTTTTTGTGTTTATGTTTTTGAAATTCTACTTCGATTTGAAACAAAAGAGTAGTGGATATATCCACTACTTATATTTTGTTAACATGTTAAGCACTTTCACATTTAAGGTAGGGGGGGGGATTGGTTGCTACAAATTTCCTGCCTGCAAAGCTCATTTAGCCTCACCAAGTCATGTGTTTTTTTCATGCGCTCATACGAATTCAAAGGAATCGAACCCGGACCGCCCCAATGAGATAAACAACTCCTTACAACCAACCGCGGAGATCATGACTTAGTGTTCAAATATAACATGATCTTCAATTATAAGAGTCAAAGGACTACTATTACAGGTAGCAAGATGTACTACATGACTCTTTAATTAAGAAAAACTCTCATTTTAATGAAAATTGTGCTTTAGAATTAATAAATATAGGGATAAGCAACCTAAATTAGCTAAAACTAGCATTCAATTTTTAGAGACTAGACGGGAAATATTATAATGAGAGGGTCCAAACCTCTCAAAATAATGAATATAGTGTTACAATGGCCGAGTGTGGATTGTTCCAAAACTCATAAATGGCAATAAGGTGCACCCTCATTCTAGGCTCGACATTCTTGAGATGCAAGGCCTAGACGATACTGTTGTGCTGCTTGTAATTGAGGAGACAGTTCCCGGATTTAACCGATTAAGAATTTATGGGTTCATCCTTGATTATGGCACTCTGGACTTAAGTCTATACAAGTCTCGCTCGGAACTTGGATTGTTTATAAGCAAGCACAATTTTCCAAAGTGGATCCCGCAAGAAATGCGAATACAATGGGATTTAATTCAGGAGGCTTGAGATGATGCCAACCCTTCCCGAGGAATCATACTAGTGTCAGCTGCAACTTCGTCACCAAAGAAGCGATCAAGAAAACAAAAGTCTCTAATAGGAGCGCCGGGCGACAATGATGATGCAAAGGAGATTACGAAGAAGCTCATGATTGACAGATGCGTTGCAATGAACGAGGTTGATATAAAGAAGTTTCTTCCAAAGGATGTGAAGCTTATGAAGGCATTGTACAAAAGTACCTTCGATGGCTTTTACAAATGGAATAAGAAGCCGTTCGTTAACAGGGACAGTGAAATGTTGCGCGTGCATTTTGATTACCTGCACACGGCTCCAGCAGGATCTCTAGTTTACAAGGGAATTGAGAAAACTTGAATGCCAGGTATGATCAACAAGGCGCACTTGGAGACAGACTACAACTTTGACTGCAGAGTTATTATCGTGATGCCACTTAAATATGGGCCCTACGGTGTTCACGGCAAGGCTACCTATTATGATGCCTGCCCTTCCATTGATGTTATACATAAGGACACCCACTACTTCATTATAGGTGGCCAGCATACTGTGGAGGCATACAAAATCCTAATGCAGAACAAGGAAATTTCGGAGTGTGATGTACAAGAGGCCTTTACTATCAACATAATACCAATCTACGCACCGCGGTCCAAGTTTACGGACGTCCTGTTTCTCTCTCGAGCCCTGAATCAAAATGTTGCTGGTCAACAGAAGGAGTAGTGCTTCACTAAGCAACTTCTCAACGTGAGGATCAAATGGAGAGAGATGGGAAGTCCACAATCATCCATCCTCGGCCGAGCCCATTCGGAAGCATATCTTGTAAGTCTCGTGATCCATCCTATTTCATGCTAAATGGAAGTGAGAACTTTTGGACAACTAGAGATCTCCAGATAAGAGTTTGTTTCATATTGGCATTAGTTATTTTGGCCAGGTCACTGAATGTGGGTTTCTTTGTCCGCAGGAGTTTTTTTCAATCATTTCAACTATCTTTACCACTGTTAAAGGCAATGAGACCGCAGATTCAAAAATTCCGCTTTTGTTCCTAGAGGATGACAGTGACGTTAACAAGTGGATACAAGTTGAATTGGACTTTTTGAATTATAAGCTTCCTGGTACTGAGGCTGTAGTTCCTAATCCATCGAAAGGGACTCGGAATCCCTTGACTATCTTTGATTTCAAGACTCTATATGGGCTTCAAGTGGAGGATATCAATTACTTGGCGGGCCTTGTGCAATCTGGGCAAGTATGTGTGAAAAGTTTGAAGGCAAAACAGCGAGGCCCTGGACGTCCAGTGTTATCACTACTTGATGCTAGAAACAGAGAAAAATTAATCCGGGCTATGAAAAACAAGATGATGTGCCACTATTGCAAGTTCTTTCTTCCGAGCAAGAGACCCAAGTATGTCCCATACACAGAAGCTGACTAGAAAGAATTTGCGACAGAGAAGAAAGTAGGACAATCGGAATTACAACTCTAGGTTGACTAGGCCATGGCGACGGAGGCTAGAAAAGAATGGCTAGAGAACCGCTGGAAGGCATTGAATAAGACCCACGACCCTGCAGACTGTCCGCAAGCGGTGAAAGACATGTGGGAAGCCTTCATCAGTGCCAAGGCTGAAGTTGCGGTGGTAGAGGCGATGGAGAAAGGTTTTGCTGAGAAATACCTGTCAAAAACTATGGATGAGCATTTGTGGAATATTAGCGGAATTCTTATGCAACTAGACATAATCGTGTGGTGTGGAGAGTCAAAAAGACATACTTACTTCTGGTACATGTTTGAATCCTCCAAGTCCGGACCTCGCGCTAAGATTCTAGAAGATCGGAAGCTTCGAAGACTTTTTGATGCACTCGAATGCGGTGATGGTGGGGACGGTGTGCAAGTCCGATCTCCAGCGATCCTCATGACGGATGTTGAGGGATTCTACAAGATAATGAGTCACATAAACAGAAGAAAGGTGGAGAGTTGAGCCCGTCGAGTATGGGACTGGCACATCGTCCACTACATCACTGGTCCTGATGATGGCTTCCTTGAGCCTGCGTTAGGAACCAAATTTGATGTGTTCGTAATATTTTGTTTTGGATACATTGAGGACAAGAGTGCACAACGTCGATTCATCTATTCCTTCCCCTCCAAAGAACCCATTGAGATAGTCTACACCGCGAAGGAAATTCTGGAGGACGTTGACTCTTCATTCAGACGTTGAGGTGTGCCGTATTTGAAGGCAAATACAACATTACTTATATTTGGAGGTTTATTGCGGGAAGACACTGTTGTAGTGACTGTGAACGGCAGAACTGAGATTACCAACCTTAGAGTGGTATGAATTCTAATTGTACCTCTTCTTACTTTCTCATTAGTTGGTTCTCTTGGCGCTCACTAACTGCTGATCGTTTACATGGATCAGTATGGTCGTGCCAAAGTTCTCGAGATATTTCATTCAGAGGAAGCTCAACGACTGGGCAGCATGCTGCCAAACACATTGTCGAGCAATTTAGCGTTCATGGTAGACGGCCACAGCATGTGGCTGATACTGAAGAGGTCTCAGCAGATACAGCAGAGACACCGATGAATTCATCTGACAACTTCTCTGAGAGAAGCAAAGACGCAGTGATGACGTGCAACATTATAGAGGTTAGTGTATTGTACAACATTGTAGCATCTAGAGATCTCCAAATGTTTGGTTATAGTTGAGGCAGCGGGGCTTCACTCTAATGTATTCGGATTAGTTGTTGCAGGTTATATCTCCCATTCCTTCGGGGCCACCAAAGAAGTTGAAGCATCCGACCAACAAGAAGAAGAAGACCATTGAGCCACCAATGCCTTCAAATTCTCAGGAGGCATCAAGGAAGCAAAAGAAAAATTATTCTCGGGCGCGGAAGGAACCACCAACACGGAGTAATGGGAAAAAAAGAACCCGGTTGCAAAAGAACAAGGACACCGCTGCGTGTTGTACCAGAACTGATTTGATTGGTGCATTCAATGAGGTTGAGGATGATGCGGCAGTTGCTCATGTAACGATTGGGTGGTTTGAAGATTCTGAAATGGCAAATTCTGAGGGTGTTTTGAATGTCTAGGATAGCTTTGAGGCTGCGACTTCTCTTCTCTTTTCTTGTACACAGAGTGATAATAATACTTGTGCATCTTCTGTGCCCACACTTGATGATCCGGATGAAGGGCCTTCGCTATTGGAGGGCCGCGTTGAGCAACCCACTGACTCCCCTCACCTGCACCATGATAGTGTACTGCTACACCTAGCTCGTCTTGCATTTGGAGATCTCTTACTGGATCGTACACCAATTGCTCTTGAAGCTATGTCTGATAGTATTCGCAATGATACCTTGGGTGACCTTTGCCCTTTGAGTCCCACTTGTGAATCTCCTCGCAAAGTGTGGATGTTTGAGAAGGTTAGTACTAGTGATACGGTTTAGGAACGTGTATCTTTCTGACGTTTTAATAAATTGGGAATTAGTTCTTGTGTTTTTTTGTATAGTATATTACTACCAATTCGAGCTTTCTGCTCTGCCTTTGTTACAAATTTGTGCATTGCAATGGTCGTCTGACAGGATGTGGTGTCTGATAAAGTCAATAACACTAGCAATGGAGTTCTTTCAATGGTCACAGAGAAGGGAAACAATGATTGTGTGTCGGAGGTGGAGCTGGCTGATGTGGCGGATGGAAAAACCATAGATGTATTGTTGGGGGACTGGCCCTTGTGGCAGACCACATGGGGGCCACATTGGTAAAGGATTCAGAGACTGTAGTGGAGGGAAAAGGGGCCAAGGTGGAGCTGGACAAGGTGGCCAATATGGACATCTCAAAAGGTGCCTAAGGATCCTGTTAGTATAATCCGCATAATATCTAGTTGTCTGTTCCATTAATATTATGCTTAGGATTTGGTGCTCTGTCTTTTGTTCATAGATTTACACCAAGTTGTGACAATGATGGCAAGCATATCACATCAGGTACCTAGTCGGCAATATGCTGTGGTTCTAGACTTGAACAGACTTCTTATTCATCGAAGATATCTTAGAACTAATCCCACAGTAAATCTGAGACCGGGTCTCACAGCTCTCCTTGATTGGCTTTTTCCTAAAGCTTGAATTATATTCTGGAGCAATGTTTCAGATAGGAACATGTGGCCGTTGTTACAAAAAATATCGTCGCAGACTACTTTTGGACCCCAACAGGTGACGTATTTTTTGCAGAAGGCTTGCACTGGGTCATTGTTGAGATTCCCAGATAAATCGGATAAGCCCGTTTTTTGAAGGATTTGTCATATTTGGATGAAATGGAGGAAGTTGATTCTATTGAGAATGTCCTTTTGGTTGATGACAGTCCAGTTAAGAAACTCTTGAACGATTCTCACAACGCTATTCACCCAGTGATTTGGTTCGGTGACAAAAATGACGACTTCCTGGATGCATGTCTACGTCCTTGGCTCGATTATCTTTTGAGGTGCAATGAAGCTATACCGGTTTATGCGAAGGCGAACCTACTACTCCATTGTCAGCTACCAAAGACGAAGCTAGGCTATATGGGATCTCAGATTTTGAAGGGATGTCCTCAGGATGAGTAATTTTCTGGTGGAGCTTCTATTTGGAGATCTCCAGATGCTTAATTCTGAGGGTTTCTTTTTTAACATTCTACTTCTGCTGCTGTATATAGGACCCAAATACAATGCCTATAACACTCATACACAATATAATTATTGTAAACGTAGCTTTTGAGAAATTAACTCTTTTATATTTTCAGATGATAGCAATATTATTATCACAATTTTGTACAATTTTTTTCCATTTGGTTGTTGAAGTCGAGTATGCTGATGTTTACGAAATAT